>JAHSPW020000003.1:25756397-26956397 GCA_019985065.2 Arctostaphylos glauca | reverse complement strand
TCACCGTTTCCACTATGATCCAGTAACTAATACAAGATTGGTTTTACGAGGTCCAATTCCTCTAACACGGATAAACTCACTGCTACACGCAGAGCAGTACACACTCACTTGATACACGCAGACCAAGTTCACTATATCAGCCTAGATAACTCTCCTTCTAGGCTACTGACTTCTCTTTCTCTCAGACTAGAATCTCAAGTTTCAGTACAAACAAATACCAGTAAAACAACACCACTCCACTCTCAGCGAATCAATCCCAGAGATTGATGAAAGAAGAAATCCTAACCGTAATCACAGTGGAAGAGGGTTTCACTGCTCACAAGGTTGATTTCGTGGTGTGTGATATTTTCTCAAGAGAGATACATGTGTTGGGTTGAGGTCAGACAGAGCACACTCAGATGTTGTCCAGTACGCGGATTGTAAGATGAAGCACTACCTCTTTCTCTATTGAAAAGCGTTCTCTTTTGTAAAATGCCCACTGATATAAGAGACGCAATCAACATCGTGTGATCTTTTGAGCTTTGGTCTTTATATAGGCAAATGTCTAGACCGTTGGCGAAGATCAGACTGATTCTCCTTCCAAGCGTGTTCCGGTTAAACATGGTAGGAGATCCTTCCAAACGTGTTCCTGTTAAACATGGTAGGAGATCCTTCCAAATGTGTTCCTGTTAAACATGGTAGAGGATCCTTCCAAAACTGGTCCTGTTTAAACATGGTAGGAGATCTTTGATCGACATACGTTTAATTAGCACATGGAGAATCAACTTAACATGGTAAACACAATAATATTAACGCTCCTGTAATCAACCATAAAGACCACGTGAATAACGTTCAAACATGAATGAGAGACAAACCAGAATTTCATCCGGTTTTGCATCCGGAAGAGGATCCGGTAGACAGTCCGGAATTCCGGATATGCAGCCGGCATCAAAACCGGATTGGCAGCCGGCTGGGGTATTTGAACAAGATCAGCTTGCTTCTGTTCAACCACTCATCAAAAGTATATTAGACCGCACAATATAACACAAACCCTTATTAGTTTATGAATTACTTCCTTAAGTCAACATGTGTGATTTCGAGGTAATTAAACATTATCAAAAACATTAGTTAACTTTCAATCTCCCCCTTTTTGATGATGGCCCATATTATGTTCCTCGAAATATTCTGTGACATTACATTGTTGACAACCAAAACATGATTTCATAAATAATACTAACATGAATACATATGATGTAGCAAGTGAAAAACAAGTTGAAGCAACATATAGTAATTAACAAAATGTTGGTCTCGGTGAGATGCTTCATCATTATGTAACGGTTTCTCCCCCTGGGACAGCGGCAAAAAGGAGGGAAGGGCCGAAACGCCTAATGCGGACTGGTAGGAGGTGCTGGCGGTGGAAAGCGAGCAGTGAGGAGGCCGAACAAGTCCTGAAGTTGAGTGCCAAGGCCGTGGACATCAGTGCGGAGACCCTGAGTATCAAGGTGGAGAGCAGCAAATTGAGAGTCGAGGCGCTGGAAATTCTGATCAGTAGAGGTACGGAGTTGGCCAAGTTGGGTATGGAGTTCCAGTTGACGAGCATAGAGATCATCCAAAGTGTGAGTAGAGGAGCTGGATCCTTCACCACGAAATCGAGCAAAGCCAAGGGGAGAAAGCTCCCCCGTAGTAGGTGCTGGAGAGGGGAAAGGAGGAACCGAAGGCGGAGCAGGGGCGGAAGATGGTGGAGGGACGGAGGGAGTAGCTGGTGGGGGATCATTAGGTTCCTCGTCACTATAGTAGTGGAGGAGATCCATGAGAGAAATGGAGGTACGGTTAATGGGAGAGGGAAGCCCGATAGCAATTTCACCGGTGAGGTCAACCTGGAAGTGGGTGAAAATTTTGGTGAGGTATCCACCAAAAGGAAGAGAACGCTTATGATCCATTGTGGCAGTGGTCATTTCGTTGAGGAGGATGTAGGGCAGGTTAATTTCAATGGCTTCAGTCATGCAATAGAGGATATAGCTTTGGAGTGGAGAGATCTCGTCGTAATGCCCAGCTTTGGGTAGGATATTTTCAGCGATGAACCGATTAAGGACTTTGAGGCCGGGTTTCAGGTGAGGGGTGCCAATGGTGCCATGGAAGGTTTCGTAGCCAGTAAGGGTCACATAGAAGTCCAACACGTCGTCAAGCATGTGGGGGAGATCCACACGGTCAGTGAAGTAAACTTGAAGGCCATCTTCGGGGATGTCAAGGATGGTGGCCAAGGTGGACACGGTGAGTTCAATATGGCGACCTTTGACATAGGATGACACAATATATTGATCATCACTATCGTCAACCTCGAGGTTACAATAGAATAGGCGAACAAGGCGAGGATAATAGGCAGGTGGAAGATCAAGAAGACCAGTCCAATTCACATCAGCTATATAGGGGTAGATCAAATTGTAAAATTGGTCAGGTACCTCAACACGCCGACCACTGACAATGCGACGGTTCTGGAAAGTGGGCCAGGCAGCAGCTTTGCCGGGGGTGGAGAAAATGGCAGGGTTAAACGGTGCGGACCCGGAGGTGGAGCTGGAAGGGCGGCTTCGTTTGGGCATGGTAGAAAACGGAGAAGGGAGGGGTTCTGCGGTGGCTAGGGTTGGCTCGTGGCCGACAGACGGAGGAAAGGGGGGAGGCCGGAGAATTAGAGAGGAACGAGGGAGGAGAGGACGAGGCTGGGCTAAGGGAGAGAGAAACGGAATGTGAAGCACCTCGTGAGACCAGGTTGTTATATGCAGAGACTGGACAAGCCGGTAGACAAGCCGGTCACGAATCCGGTAGGGAGTCCGGAAATCCGGATTGACAGCCAGATTGGCAACCGGGTCTGCGACCGGATGGGGGCCAGACCTGGTTTTATTTTTATTTTTATTTTTTGTTTGTTTTTATTTTTATTTTGGTTTTCATGTGGTTTTTTAAGACAAATACGAAAAAAAAATAGTAATAAGAAAAGAGAAACAACAAAGAACTCACTCCGGAAGTTCACAGATACCCAATTCCCTTCGGAGCTTACCAAATTGATCTTCACCGAAAGGTTTGGTAAAAATATCAGCGAGTTGATCATTAGTACGCACATAGTCGAGTTTAACTACGTTTAGAGATACCTGTTCGCGGAGGAAATAATGCCGGATATCAATATGTTTAGTGCGAGAATGTAGTACCGGATTTTTGGAAATGTTGATGGCACTAGTGTTATCACACAGGATAGGGACAGTGCCCATGTCTTCTCCATAATCACGGAGCACTTGCTTCATCCAAATGATTTGTGCACACGAGCTAGCGGCGGCAATGTATTCAGCCTCGGCCGTGGAAAGGGAAATGGAGTTCTGTTTTTTGCTCATCCACGAGACTAGACAGTGACCGAGAAGAAAGCAATTTCCACTTGTGCTTTTACGGTCCGTCTTGCTTCCTGCAAAATCAGCATCAGTATATGCGACAAGATGAAAGGCTGTATCAATGGGAAACCATAAGCCGAGATTGGGAGTTCCTTTGAGGTATTTTAAAATATTCTTCACGGCTTTTAAGTGAGATTCTTTAGGATTGGCTTGAAAGCGAGCACAGATACCGACACTTAGAAGAATATCAGGACGACTAGCAGTTAAATATAATAGCCCTCCTATCATACCTCGATACCCTTTTGGATCAATACTCTTACCAGATTCGTCTTTATCTAGCTTAACGGCTTGCCCCATGGGCATCTTCTTATTTTTGCAATCGGTCATGCCATATCGCTTGAGAAGTTCTTGAGTATACTTACTTTGGGTAATAAAAGTTCCGGTAGGAGTTTGCTTGATTTGGAGTCCGAGAAAGAACTTAAGTTCCCCAATCATACTCATCTCAAATTCATCCTGCATTATCTTAGCAAAATCCTTACACAGTGCATCGTTAGTAGAGCCAAAAATGATATCATCCACATAGATTTAAACAAGTAGAATATCCTGTTCCCGTTTTTTGATAAATAGAGTAGTATCAACATGACCACATAAAAAATCATTTTGTGAGAGATACCCGCTCAATCGCTCATACCAAGCTCTAGGAGCTTGTTTGAGACCATATAGGGCTTTAGAAAGTTTAAACACGTAATCCGGATACTCAGCATCAATGAAACCAGGAGGTTGTTTAACATAAACTTCTTCATTCACATAACCATTTAAAAAGGCACTTTTAACATCCATTTGGTAAAGAAGAAAGTTTTTGTAGCATGCATAGGCAAGGAGCATTCTGATAGATTCTAGGCGAGCAACAGGAGCAAATGTTTCTTCATAGTCTATTCCTTCTTCTTGATTATATCCTTGGGCTACTAATCGAGCTTTGTTTCTGGTGATGGTTCCCTTATCATCAAGTTTATTTTTGAAGATCCATTTTGTTCCAATGATGGAATGGTTAGTAGGTCGAGGAACCAAGTCCCAAACCTTGTTGCGCTCAAATTGATTTAACTCCTCTTGCATGGCAAGCATCCATGATTCATCTTGCTCGGCTTGCTCAAAATTTTTAGGCTCAACTTGTGACACAAAGGCAAGATGTGAGCACACATTAGCTTGTGAGCGGGTAGTGACTCCTGATTTGGGGTTTCCTATTATCTGGTTACTAGGATGGTCTATCAAAATTCTTGGTTGTTTTACTTCTTCCTCGTCAACTTCATCATGAGATATTAAAGGAAACATATCATCGTCATCATTATCATGTAAGTTATGCATAACGGGGGTGATGTCTCCTATTTCATCGAAAGTGACGTTCGCAGATTCTTCTACTACTAAAGTTTGTTTATTGAAAACTCTATATGCACGACTCGAGGTGGAATATCCCAAGAATATGCCTATGTTTGAGCGAGAGTCTAGTTTGCCAATATCATTATTGGTATTTAAGATATAGCATTTACATCCAAAGGCCTTAAAATAGGATACATCAGGTTTTTTGCAATACCACAACTCATAGGCAGTTTTATGAATAATAGCACGAAGAAAGATATGATTACCAATGTAGCACGCCGTGTTGACTGCTTCAGCCCAAAAATAGTTTGGAAGTTTGTTTTCCTTGAGCATAGTTCTAGCCATTTCTTGTAGAGACCTGTTTTTCCTTTCAGCGACTCCGTTTTGTTGCGGTGTTCTAGGAGCTGAAAATTGGTGATGGATTCCATGCTTATCACAGAATTTCTCAAATTCCGAGTAATCGAATTCTTTTCCGTGATCACTTCGTATCTTTTGGATAACATATCCTTGTTCTCTTTGAGCCCTGGTCACAATCTTGGTAAACATGTTAAATGCTTCACTTTTATGATTAATGAAGCTCACCCATGTATATCTAGAGAAATCATCAACCATAGTAAGAAAGTATTTTTTGCCTCCAATGCTTGTGGTCCTCATAGGTCCAACTAAGTCCATGTGAATTAGTTCAAGAGGTTTAGTGGTGGACACAACATTTATAGGTTTGAAAGATCTTTTGATTTGTTTTCCTAGTTGACATGCCTCACATATCTTATCTTTAGAAAAGTTTAATTTGGGAATGCCTTTGACCAAGTCCTTTTGGGAGATAAGTTTTAGAAGCTTCATGTTAGCATGCCCTAGTCTCCTATGCCATAGCCAACTCTCATTCTCAAAACTAGCCAGGCATTTAACATTTTCTCTGGAGATGTCATTTATGTTGACAGTATAAGTATTATTAGCCCTTTTTCCAGTAAAGATAATTTCGTTGGTATCTTTGTTTTGAACAATGCATCCATTAGTATAAAAAACTACAAGATTTCCCTTATCACATAATTGACTTATGCTAAGAAGACTATGTTTCAATCCATCCACAAGATAAACATCTTTAATGCATGTTGAGTTGGGATTTCCGATGATTTCACCTTTACTGTTGTCGCCAAATGTGACAATGCCACTCTTGTTTTGACTTAGGAGCGAGAATCTTTCCTTTTCTCCTGTCATGTGTCGGGAACATCCACTGTCCAAATACCACATTGATTCTTGAGTGTTGGCCCTTAGTCCCATGATTCCTGCAAACAAACATTTTACTTTTGGTACCCACTTCCATTTGGGTCCGACTTTGTTAGATTTTTTCTTTGGACAGTTTATTTGTATGTGACCTATATTAGAACAATAGAAGCATCTTATGTCTGTGTAGGTTCTTCCAGGAGTAAACCAATCCGATAGTTTATTTTTATTTGAAGTGTTCGAACTAGAGAAAGAGACAAATCCGATGCCTGATCTATTCCCAACTTGCCTTTGCTTATCAATGATTGTGTTCAGATTTTTAGATCCTTCAACAAATTTTTTCAGTTGCAATTCTTTTTGATTTAGAGATGTCTCAAGGGAAATGTTTTTCTTTTCAAGTAAAGCTACCTCCTTTTCTAAGTAAGCGACTTTTTTCTTAAGTTCAATGTTTTTTAAAACAAAGTTTTTTGATTCTATGTAGAGATCATCATATGCATCTTGTATGTTAATGTTTTCAGAATCATCATCCGATTCACCATAGTCATCAATATCTTCAATAGATGCAATAAAACCAAAATCACTTACCTCAGAGTCGGAGATGTCCGACTCATTGTCATCCCATGTTACGAGAGCTTTCTTTCCTTTTTGTTTCATTCGACAATTTGTTGCAATGTGTCCTATTTTACCACAGTTGAAGCACTTCCTGTCTTCCTCTTTGTTGATGTAGCGAGATTCTCCCTTTCTGCCTTCTCTACCTCTTCTTACTAATCTTTGAAATTTGTTAGTGAGAAGAGCCATTTCCTCATCTTCATTTTCTTCTTCCATTTTGGTGGAAGCTTGTAGAGCTATTCCCTTCTTGGGTTTTTCTGCTTCTATCTCCTCTTCTTCAGCTTTTAGCACTATTTCGTGGGTTACAAGAGACCCAATTAGTGCATCCATAGTCATAGTCCTTAAGTCTTTTGCTTCTTCTATTGCAGTAACCTTTGGCCTCCATTCTTTAGGTAACCCCTGCAATACCTTTCTCACAAGTTCCATAGTAGGGATATCTCGACCGAGCGAGCTTAGAGCATTAACAATATCAGTGAGACGTGTGAACATTTGAATAATAGTTTCTCCAGGTTTCATTTTAAACATCTCGTATTTATGTATTAGAGTGCTAATCTTAGAGTCTTTAACCTGATTATTTCCCTCATGAGTAAGTTCAAGAGTATCCCATATTTCTTTAGCAGTCTTAAGAATAGAGATTCTATTATATTCTTCAGGACCTAGTGCGCAATATAGAGCATTCATAACTTTAGCATTTAAAGTGTACTTTGACTTTTCTTCTCTGGTCCAAGTAGTTTTAGGTTTTGGTGATGTTACCTCTTCAATGATGATTGTTGGAGTGCTATATCCTTCCTCCACAATGCTCCACATCTCAAAGTCCAGTGATTCGATGAAGATCCTCATTTTGTTCTTCCAATAAGAGAATTGAGATCCGTTGAAGTAAGGTGGCCGATTTGTGGAACCACTCTCCATGTGGGATGAATTTGCAGTCGTCATAGGATCTACTTTCCGGTTGTTACGCCGTTTTTGAAAGTACCCGCTCTGATACCAATTGATAGGTCACCTAAAGGGGGGGTGAATAGGGTGACCTTCCTTTTTTCTTTATGGTGAGACTTGTTTGTGCAAAGACAAAAGGTAATAGTAAATCTGCGGTGAATAGTGTAAAGAGAAGCAATAAGATGACACGGAGATTTTTATAGTGGTTGGGCGATGTGCTTAGTCCACTCTTAGTGATCGTTCCCCTGAACAATCACCGTTTCCACTATGATCCAGTAACTAATACAAGATTGGTTTTACGAGGTCCAATTCCTCTAACACGGATAAACTCACTACTACACGCAGAGCAGTACACACTCACTTGATACACGCAGACCAAGTTCACTATATCAGCCTAGATAACTCTCCTTCTAGGCTACTAACTTCTCTTTCTCTCAGACTAGAATCTCAAGTTTCAGTACAAACAAATACCAGTAAAACAACACCACTCTACTCTCAGCGAATCAATCCCAGAGATTGATGAAAGAAGAAATCCTAACTGTAATCACAGTGGAAGAGGGTTTCACTGCTCACAAGGTTGATTTCGTGGTGTGTGATATTTTCTCAAGAGAGATACATGTGTTGGGTTGAGGTCAGACAGAGCACACTCAGATGTTGTCCAGTACTCGGATTGTAAGATGAAGCACTACCTCTTTCTCTGTTGAAAAACGTTCTCTTTTGTAAAATGCCCACTGATATAAGAGACGCAATCAACATCGTGTGATCTTCTGAGCTTTGGTCTTTATATAGGCAAATGTCTAGACCGTTGGCAAAGATCAGACTGATTCTCCTTCCAAGCGTGTTCCGGTTAAACATGGTAGGAGATCCTTCCAAACGTGTTCCTGTTAAACATGGTAGGAGATCCTTCCAAACGTGTTCCTGTTAAACATGGTAGAGGATCCTTCCAAAACTGGTCCTGTTTAAACATGGTAGGAGATCTTTGATCGACATACGTTTAATTAGCACATGGAGAATCAACTTAACATGGTAAACACAATAATATTAACGCTCCTGTAATCAACCATAAAGACCACGTGAATAACGTTCAAACATGAATGAGAGACAACCCAGAATTTCAACCGGTTTTGCATCAGGAAGAGGATCCGGTAGACAGTCCGGAATTCCGGATATGCAGCCGGCATCAAAACCGGATTGGCAGCCGGCTGGGGTATTTGAACAAGATCAGCTTGCTTCTGTTCAACCACTCATCAAAAGTATATTAGACCGCACAATATAACACAAACCCTTATTAGTTTATGAATTACTTCCTTAAGTCAACATGTGTGATTTCGAGGTAATTAAACATTATCAAAAACATTAGTTAACTTTCACCTCAAAATATTTAAAAACAAGTATAATGGATAGTCCGAAGTATCGATCCACAGGGAAAAGATGGTTGAATTTAAAGATTTCGCAAATTTGATTTTTTCGACGTTTCGGACGTCAACCTCAAAGTTTGTTTGGTGTGGTTAACAATGATATTAACTAAGTGAGAGATTAAAATAGATTAAGGAGTGGGGTTAAGTCCTAAAGTTTGGTCTATTCAATTCTTCCGTTGGTCTATCTCTTGTCCTTATAACTCAATCTAGCCCCCGGTCTCGGGTTTTAGATCGGAAAATACTTCGATGAAAATCAGGATTTTAATTCATAAAATGTTTTGATGGATTCTTTCAAGTTCAAGAACATGGGATCAAAAGATGAAGGTCATCGATCCAAGTATTAGATATACCAACTCTAAGGATGGCTATAACTAAGCAAAAACTTAACTCTTCATTTTTGTTTCAATAGAAAGAACTTAGAAAGATCCATCAATGGACACTAGATACATATTGAGAAGATATAGACCAACATGGTTTTGAATAAACCTCACATTTAGACTTAACCCACACTAGTTTAGCTATTCATATTTACCATAAACATGATAGAAGTAAGAGAAGACATGATGAACAAACTTATCTAAAGAAAATATGAATGATCTAACCAATGCTATACTAGAAAACTCTTAGAAAATCAGATTTTAAGATATGAAATGCAATACTAATGGAAACATAAAGTAAATCTTACCAATATTTGAATGATTCCAAGAGAGTGAATGGATTCACAAGAGAAAACCATTAAAGATTATCAAACTTACTTAAAACTTGAAGATTTAAAGCATAAAGAACAAAATATCTAAGGCAAAAGGAGGCAAGAGCTCTCAAAATCTGATATATTCTGTGTATTCTATGTGTAATTGTGTGTTGTGTGTCCCTTTGCCAAAGAAGTAACAACCTACAAAATATCCTAATTAGTCTAGGTGAAATCACAACTCTACCCTCCATAAAGGCATAATAAGAAGCTTCTTATTCTATTCTCTAGGCTAAAAGCTTTCTTGTCCCCTGATTTGGCACAGAATTTGATGTAAAGTGGTCCCCAAAGAATCAGCCGGAATTTGGTCTCTATCGATAGGAGGATCTCTCTATCGATAGAGAAGTCCTCTGGTATTCGTTTATCAAGCCTTCTATCGATAGGAGTGAGTCTCTATCGATAGAGAAGTCCTCTGGTCTTGTTTGATCAAGCCTTCTATCGATAGGAAGAGACCTCTATCGATAGAGAAGTCCTCCTATCGATAGAACTCATCCTCTATCGATAGAGGGCTCTTCTTTCTGGTTCTTTTGATAGGACTTTATCGATAGGGAACAACCTCTATCGATAGAGAGGGCTTCTGACTTCTATTTTCAGTTCTTCCTTGTCTCTTTGACCCGGCCTCACTTTTACTCCTCCCGAGCTTTCGTTTGGTCCTCCATCAATATCGCCAATGGTTCTGAGGCCTTAAGTCATGGTGGAACCTTTGGGCATTCATTTAGCGCTCGAAAACCTGAAATGGTACAAAGGCAACTACGCGTGCAACATTAACTAGAACAATACATTTGCCTACGCATAAATGCCAAAATGAGTACATTGAGCCACGTTATTATGCAATATAGTGCGCTCATCACACCCCCCAACTTGAAGGTTGCTAGTCCCTAGCAACGTATCACACTAACAACAAAAAGACAGTTTATTTCCCATGCAAGTTTAATTATCAACCATGCTTGATTCGTAGTTTTCCATGTGTACTAGGCGCATTTCGCAAGAATGAGCAATTCAAACACACACAACCATTCATGAACTATAACGAACAAGTGAGCTTGGAAATGTATTAAGCAATGTTAACCAAAGTGAGCCTTGATTCCAAATCTCTCAGTTTGCCCTCAAAACGAATTGTGCACTTCATGACCTGAACTTTGCATCCCTAACTTGCGCGAATATACACACCGAAGATGTGGTTATGTATTCAAGAAATAAGCGCAATCACAATGAAAGTACTCTATATGAGTTGATGAAACATAGCAATGTGATATAGGAATGCCAAGTGCTAGAAACATGTAACTACTCAAACATGCATCAAGATAGAATCCCAAAACGTAATTAGAATCGATTAGGACTTAAATGCTTATAATATTCATGGTTTTTATAGCAAAATGGAGTACAAGAAATGACACCGGCTGATATGTGGTTTGGTCATCTACCCTTTGCCGGTGTCCTGACAATACCAATGTGCACCCGGTGCACAATACCATGATGACTAAAAATAAAAAGAAAAAACACAACTTCCTAGACTCAATGACTCGATCTTATTCTGACTTTGTCCCCCTTCTCCTTCTACTCACTTTCTTCGATAATGTCATCCTCTCCCGAGCCTTCCTCACTGTCATCACTGACTTCCTCTCCAGTCTCACTCTCCTCTTCTTCTTCAGAAATGTATGGGTGCCCTGTCTGTGCCGCCACATGATCCATGGTGAACTTCTGTCTCCTCAGTATCTTTTTCTGTGTCTTCATGATCTCAGACTGACGACAGAAGATCTTCTTCATCATTTTCCACATTTTTTTCTTGAAGGAGTCCTCGTCAGGCCTTTCCACAGAGGGGCCAGAAGTTCTTGCACTGACCCGAGAAGCCGCTGGAACGTGGGTTCTAACTGCGGGTGGAGGTCTCACAGCAGTTGGGTCTCTAGAGTGGGCTTTGCTTTTACTTGCGGTTGTAGTGCAAGATTTTGTTTAGGAGCCTATACTCCTTCTTTAGCCTCCCAACGGGGAATAGGCCATGAAACTGATTCGGGTCGGAGAACATCTCATCCGCATAGAAGCGGGGGTCATACACCTCTTCCTCTCTTGGGAAAGTGCAAATACTCTCATCGAAAGCAGGACATCCCAAATAGAATGTAATAACCATAGGTGTGATCAAAATGCACTTACCCCGCACGGTAGACGTGATTTGGGTGATTTTCCTCTCCGGGAGTCGCATGTTTGTGAAGAATGTCTTCACAATGGGTTGAATATATCCCTTGACCGGATCGAACCATTTCTTCAACCCCCGTCTATCAATAGTGAGGACCACCTCTTCTTCCCCAATGTGCTCACGATGAACCATTCTCTCGCATGTGGCTTTGCGGTTTGCCATTGAATTTTTCCACTCTCTTTTAGCCGATTCTTTTGGATCCTCCTTTGATTTCCTCTTTTTACCCGAACTTTCGGCGGCCTTTCGCTTTCCCCGTTGGATTTCATCCCTCCTTCGGGTTTCCTCACTCCTTTCCTCTTGAAATTCTTCCTCTTCACTCACATTGGGGACCTTTGAACGAGCCATTGGTGCTTGATTTCGGAGTTTGGGGTTGAAATTTCGGATTGAGAGGGTTAGGGCATGAAATTTCGGATGGAGGAAAGTGGGTGAGGGGTTTTGGGTATAAATAGTGGAGGATTTCGGGTTGATTCGAAAGGGTTGTGAGATTTCGGAGTGATTGAGAGGAGGAATCGTGACTTTTGGGGGAGGAGGTGTGAGAATCGGATGAGGGAAATGAAAAGGTTCGGCTTGATTTAAGCGATTTTTTTCCGAATTTTGGGTTCTCTATCGATAGAGAAGTGGTCTCTATCGATAGAGAAACCTTCTGATCCCTTTTTTTCCTTGGTCTCTATCGATAGGAAGAATCCTCTATCGATAGAGAAGTAGTCTGTCTGGAATTTGGTCTTGCTCCTATCGATAGGAATCATCCTCTATCGATAGAGAATGCTGAAAAGTTTGCTCTATCGAAAGGAACATTCCTCTATCGATAGAGGTTGAATCTGTCTGAAATTTGCACTGATCCTCTATCGATAGGAACCTTCCTCTATCGATAGAGATTGGTTCTGTCTGAAATTTTTCCTTATGCCCAAATTCTTCATCTTTTTGACCCCTCTTCTTTCCATCACCCATCCAAACACTCTCATAACACCTCCTAACATCCGGTTTCCTAATTGTTTCATGAGAATTGGATGACTCGGACATGGGTTCAAAATTTGGATTAAGGGACACTTGTTTAGTTCAATCATGCAAAGATAGCCTAATTTCCTTTTCTCCGTACATAATGGATTCCAAATTGATGCATGCAAGATGTTAAGCATGAAATGAGCATGGCATAGATTTCATAGGAAGATCGAGTGCGGGATGTTTTTCAAATTAAATCTCCACTCTATATGACCAAATCAACCAATTACACACTCAGCTCAAAGTGTTCCAAATAGTTCATGTTTATGTGTGTGAATTGACTTTGTTGCTCAATGACAAATACATCGCATGCATGCCTCTTGTACATATCCAAATTATCAAGCATAAGCTTCAACTCTACTTCCATGGGAAATGGAACAACAATTGAAAAGAAAAATGGGACTAAAATGACTCAATTAACACTAAAATTGGACTAACCCCTCCCCCCAACTTGAAAATTGCATTGTCCTCAATGCAAGAAGACAACGCACCATTAAGCATAAAAGAGGGACGAACATACCTGCGAGGTGGAATGTCAACCATCATATTTCTCGACCAAGTTTGAGGATTTCTCGTCACGTGCATTGTTTATCATTGGGAGGGCTTCCAAGGTGTTCTCTTTCAGCTCCAACTTGTGGACAATAGCTAGTCACATAGGATCATTGCCGGAGCTTTGTTGGACTAACAACCGTAGCTCATAGCTACACCCATGACTTTGGGCTCTTGAATGCTGCAATCACCCCGTACTTAGACCCAAACTACCAAGGCTGATGTGGTAGCGTGTACACCTTGCGAAGACTGAACCACCAACTACCTACTAAGAGCAAACATGACTTCATGGGACACAAATTTCATTAGCGGGTTAGTCCAAAAATGACAATAATGAAAATAAGCAATAAATCCACCAACTTCTTCACGCGAAGGACACGAGTACTACTTTTCTTCCTTGTCGAAGGCTGTGTTTCCCTATTGTTGGAAGGACAGTATGCGTGGGGTTCAACAATATCTTGAGAAGTAGCGCCATCATCTAATAGGCTACCACTCCCTTTGGAGGGGGGCCCCCCAAATTCCTTACCCCTTCATTCCGCTTTGAAGCAATCTCCACGGAACTTGACATTAAAGCCAAAAGGGTTCAGACAGATTTCTCATTGTCCACGCGCTTGCCGTCAGACCCAACCTCAAGGTACTACATACGTAGTTTGACAAGGTGGCTATACCAGACCGTCGGATGCCATTCGAGCACGGCAAACACTGGAGGTATCACATACTCCAAGGATTTATAGTCTCCTAGACTTCAAATAAAGCTCACGGACCCAAATGATTGGGGTCCACATTGTCGACATCGGACCCCTCATAGACCGGGTCTCTCAATTCCTCAACGGATTCCTCAGGATCGAAATGTTCAATAAAAGGCTTCAAACGGTGGCCATTCACCTTAAATGAGGTTCCATTCTTAGGGTTCTCAAGTTCAACTGCTCCATGAGTGGAGACGGTTTTCACAATGTAGGGACCTCCCCACCGGGATCGCAATTTATCCGGAAATATATGCAACCTCGAGTTGTACAAAAGCACTTTTTGACCGGGGGCGAATGTTTTCGGACAATATTCTTGTCGTGAAAAGCCTTAACCTTACACTTGTAGATGTAGGCATTGTCATAAGCATCCCGACGGATTTCTTCAAGCTCATCCAATTGGAGCTTGTGGTGGGCACTGGCTTCGGGCATCCGATAGTTTAACTATTTGATAGCCCAAAAAGCCTTGTGCTCCATTTCCACCGGTAAGTGGCAAGCCTTGCCATATACCAAGCGGTAGGGAGACATGCCCAACACTGTTTTGTAGGCAGTACGATAAGCCTACAAAGCATCAATGAGTCTAAGAGACCAATCTTTGCGATTCGGGTTCACTGTTTTCTCAAGTATGTGCTTGATTTCACGGTTGGCCAATTCAGCTTGGCCATTGGTCTGTGGGTGGTAGGCAGTGGACACTTTGTGGTTGACCCCATATTTCTTGACTAAAGCTTCCATAGGGCGATTGCAGAAGTGTGTGCCTTGATCACTGATAAGGGCTTTAGGCATACCAAACCTGGAGAAGATATTCTCTTTAAGGAATCTGACCACAACAGAGTGGTCATTGGTCCGGGTTGGAATGGCTTCCACCCACTTGGACACGTAATCCACAGCTAACAGAATGTAGAGATTCCCAAAAGAATTGGGAAAAGGACCCATGAAATCGATGCCCCAACAATCGAAAACTTCAATGATTAAGATAGGTTGGAGGGGCATCATGTTACGCCGTGATAAAGCACCCAACTCTTGACAGCGCGGGCAAGCCTTGCAGAATTCAAAGGCATCCTTGAAGATGTGAGGCCAATAGAAGCCACACTGTAGAATTTTAGTAGCTGTCTTCTTCGAGGAAAAATGCCCGCCACATGCCTCGGTGTGGCAGACGGTCAAGATTGACTTCTGTTCATCATTAGGCACACACCGCCGGACAATCTGGTCCGGGCAAAATTTAAAGAGATAGGGATCATCGAAGACGAATCTCCTCACCTCAGCTAGAAATTTCCTCTTATCTTGAGGAGTCCAATGTGATGGGAGTTGCCCCGTGGCCAAGTAATTGGCAATATCAGCATACCATGGGCAACTCGAGACTGCAAAGAGTTGTTCATCTGGAAAAGAATCAGGAATGGGTAGAGCAGTAGTATGGTCCTCAAATTCGAGGCGTGACAAGTGATCAGCCACGACATTCTCAACCCCCTTTTTATCTTTGATGGTCAAGTCAAACTCTTGCAACAGAAGTATCCACCGAATGAGCCGAGCCTTGGCATCGGGCTTAGTGAGCAGATATTTGAGAGCCGCATGGTTGGTGTAGACTATGATAGGTGATCCGATGAGATAGGATCGAAACTTGTCTAAAGCAAAGACAACCGCCAACAACTCTTTCTCGGTGGTCGTGTAATTCATTTGAGCATCGTTCAAGGTCTTGCTCGCATAAGAGATTACACAAGGAACTTTGTCTCTCCGTTGGCCAAGCACAGCGCCTATGGCATAGTCACTGGCATCGCACATGAGCTCAAAGGGCAGGTTCCAATCGGGTGACTGCATGATTGGAGGAATAGTGAGACTGATTTTTAGTTGTGAAAAAGCCTCCTCGCAATCTTGCGTCCACTCGAAAGGTGTGTCCTTCGTAAGTAAACGACACAACGGACGAGATATGGCGCTGAAATTCTGAATGAAGCGCCGATAGAATCCAGCGTGTCCAAGGAAAGAACGGATAGCCTTGACACACTTAGGGGTAGGTAACTTAGAGATGAGCTCTGTTTTTGATTTATCCACCTCAATCCCCTTCGAAGAAATAATGTGACCGAGGACAATACCGTGAATGACCATGAAATGGCACTTCTCCCAATTTAGAACAAGATTCTTCTCCTCACATCGTACGAGAACCCTCTCAAGATTCTCCAAACAAGACTCAAAGGAGTCCCCGAACACAGAAAAATCGTCCATGAACACCTCCACAATTTTCTCAATCATGTCGCTAAAGATGCCCTTCATACACCGAGAAAAGGTGCCAGGGGCGTTGCAAAGCCCGAAGGGCATGCGACGATATGCAAAGGTGCCGAATGGACATGTGAAAGTTGTCTTTTCTTGGTCTTCTAGAGAGACCTCTATCTGATTATAGCCTGAATACCCGTCAAGGAAACAGTAGAAAGCATGGCCAGCCACCCTCTCTAACATTTGATCAATGAAGGGAAGAGGGAAGTGGTCTTTCCGGGTGCAAGCGTTGAGTTTTCGATAGTCAATGCAGACGCGCCAACTAGTGACCACTTGAGTGGGGATTACCTCCCCACTTTCATTGGGCACAACAGTGACGCCAGACTTTTTCGGAACAACCTGGATGGGGCTGACCCATTTACTGTCGGCAATCGGGTATATGATACCCACATCCAGTAACTTTAGAACTTCATCTCTCACCACATCTCGCATGATCGGATTCAAACGACGTTGAGGTTGGCGAGATGGCTTGACATCATCCTCGAGATAGATGCGGTGAGTACACAGTAGCGGGCTGATCCCGTGAATATCAACAATGGTCCACCCTAAAGCAGGTTTGTGGGCCCTCAGAATTTTCAGTAAAGCAGCTTCTTGGTGATTTTCCAGACTGGATGAGATCACAACAGGGAAGGTTTCAAAATTTCCCAAGAAGGCATACTTCAAGGTAGATGACAAACTTTTGAGCTCGGGCTTGGGTGGTTTAACAGTAGATGGTAGAGCTCGAGCTGTCAGCCGTGGTAGCTCTTCAAAGGTGGGCACCCACTTTTCGGTACCCATCACCTCTTCTTCATTTAGGAGGGAGTAAATGTACTCAACCTCGGGTGAATCTAAGAACTCGGTCTCTTCTACAGTAAGCATAGCCTCTAGGGGGTCGGAAAAGAGATGACAATCAACGTGTTCTTGGACAAGTGTGTCAATAATGCTCACGTCACGGATGTCATCATCATCCCCCATTTGGCTCCCAATGTTAAATATATTGAGCTCAAGGGTCATGTTCCCAAACGTCATTTTTAGTAGCCCATTTCGACAATGGATCACCGCGTTGGACGTGGCCAAGAAAGGCCTTCCAAGTATGATGGGAGTTTGGGCTTGAAGATTCGACGAGGGACAAGTATCAAGGACTATGAAGTCCACCGGGTATACAAAGTTGTTCACTTGGACAAGCACATCCTCCACCAATTCCCTCGGTACCCGGACACTACGGTCGGCTAATTGAAGGGTCACCGAGTTTGGTTCCATGTCCCCCAACCCAAGTTGCTCATACACCGAGTATGGCAACAAATTTACACTAGCCCCCAAGTCAAGCAGGGCTTTCTCTACTATCTTTCCCCCAACTCTCACAGCAATGGTAGGACAACCGGGGTCCTTGTATTTGGGTGCAATGGGGGTTTGAATGATCGAACTAACTTGGTGTGTCAAGAATACCTTCTTTTGAACGTTGTGTTTGCGCTTGATTGTGCACAAGTCTTTCAAAAATTTAGCGTAAGAAGGTATTTGCTTGATTGCATCAAGTAACGGGATATTGATTTTAACTTGCTTAAAAAGCTCAAATATCTCGTTGGAGTTCGTCAACTTGGGTAGAGGCCTCAATCTTTGTGGGAATGGGGTCGGCATTGGGCAAGTGGAGACCATGGGTTCTCCCATAGGAACAGATGTGGAAGTGGAAATGGGGGGAGATGGAGGCAAAACACTCACCGGGTCATCATCTTGGGGTTGTGGAGTAGGCACCGGAGGAGGAGTGGGGATGGCTTTTGGGAGAATGGTCTTGTCGACCTCTTTCCCACTCGTCAATGTGGTGATGGCCTTTGCTTGTTCCACATTGGACCCGGAAGGAGAATTTCCTTGCACAAAATGTTGACCTTGGGGGTTTGCTTGTGGTTGGGTTGGAAATTTCCCTTTTTCATGTTGCATGGTCCCCAATGTAGTGGTCAACTTGGTGAGTTGGGAGCGGATGTCCCCAATGGCTTGCGTGTTTTGCTCATTTACATTTGCTTGCGCTTGCATGAACATTTGCAAGGTATCCTCCAAACTTCGCCGGTTAGGCGGTTGGTAAGAGTTAGGACCCGTGGAGGGCCCCAGAGGATTGTAAGCATTTTGATGGGCCGCGGTGGTGCCGGCCCTTGTGCATTTTGATGGGCCGGGTATTGTCCTTGAAATCCCGGGGGTCCTTGGGGTTGGCCACCCGACTCGTTGTTCCTCCAACTGAAATTGGGATGATTTCTCAATCCCGGTTGGTAAGTGTTGTTGTAAGGCACGTTGGTGGGCTTTTGCCCTTGGTGGAGGGCATGGACCTCAGCTTGGTCCGAACCTTGAAGTACCTCTTTGAAAGCAGATATGGTTGGACAGATGTTGGTAGTATGGTCCATTGTATCACAAATGGCACAAGCCTCCCCGGGCTTAGGAATGGAAGAGACCTCATTCACTCGATTGATTTCCAATTTCTCTAGTTTCCTAGAGAGGTGATCGAGGCGTTTACTAATGTCATCCTCTTCCCTTGGCACGTATTTGCCCAAACTTCCGTGTTGAGTGGGGGGCTTATATGAGCGGTCATTGGGATCCGAATAATCCCATGATTGATTATTCTCCGCCAACTCATCTAGGTAAGCTAGAGCCTCGGAGGCTCCTTGGTTCAAAAACTCGCCACTAGTCATGAGGTTGATGAATTGGCGATTGCGGACTGATATGGCCTCATAGAAAAATGCCACAATTTGCCAATCCTCATACCCGTGATGAGGGACAGCGAGGAGACGCTCCTTATATCTTTCCCAACAAGAACAGAAGGATTCGTTGGGTATTTCTTCAAAATTTTGGATTTTCTTTTTCAAAGTGGTAGTGCGGTGAAGTGGGAACCATTTCTTGTGGAATTCAACTTGCATTTCCACCCAACTAGTCACCGAATGTGATCTCAATGAGAGAAACCATGGCTTGGCCTTCTCCTTGAGGGAAAATGGAAAGAGTTTCAAACGTGCCATCTCAAGGTGAGTGGCCACGTTGGTGAAAGTGTTCACCACCTCCTCGAACTCTTTAATGTGCACATAGCAATTCTCCGATTCCATCCCATAGAAGGTAGGTAACATGCCAAGCATGTTAGGCTTTACATGGAATTGATGCCCTTCGAGAGTATCGGTAGGAAAGCGAATGCACGAGGTAGTGGTGGTGTGAGTAGGGTGCAAGTAATCCCGCATGGTGCGACCCATGGGTGCGTCATTGGCCTCATGTTGTTCGGCCATTGGGTTGAGAGGAGGGTTGTCTTGGCGGATGAGCCTATGTGTAGCGTCACGAGTGTAGACACTCATACACCGAAGACACTCTCCTAACAATCAAGTGTGAGTGCAACAAGAAAATAAAACTTGCGAATTGCACGTTCCTTTGGCTTGCGTTACACCTTAGGTTTACCAATATGGGTAGGTTAAAGGTTTTCGCCAAAGAAACTTGCACTTTGCAAAATCTGCGATTCCTTAAAAGCAACTATTCAATTCCCCGGCAACGGCGCCAAAAACATGACCGACCCGGCAAAAGTGTGCGTCGTTAGGGTGCCAGCCTCGGGTCAATGGTTTAATTTCATAAAACAGGACTTTCCTCAAAATATTTAAAAACAAGTATAATGGATAGTCCGGAGTATCGATCCACATGGAAAAGATGGTTGAATTTAAAGATTTCGCAAATTTAGTTTTTTCGACGTTTCGGACGTCAACCTCAAAGTTTGTTTGGTGTGGTTAACAATGATATTAACTAAGTGAGAGATTAAAATAGATTAAGGAGTGGGGTTAAGTCCTAAAGTTTGGTTTATTCAATTCTTCCGTTGGTCTATCTCTTGTCCTTATAACTCAATCTAGCCCCCGGTCTCGGGTTTTAGATCGGAAAATACTTCGATGAAAATCAGGATTTTAATTCATAAAATGGTTTGATGGATTCTTTCAAGTTCAAGAACATGGGATCAAAAGATGAAGGTCATCGATCCAAGTATTAGATATACCAACTCTAAGGATGGCTATAACTAAGCAAAAACTTAACTCTTCATTTTTGTTTCAATAGAAAGAACTTAGAAAGATCCATCAATGGACACTAGATACATATTGAGAAGATATAGACCAACATGGTTTTGAATAAACCTCACATTTAGACTTAACCCACACTAGTTTAGCTATTCATATTTACCATAAACATGATAGAAGTAAGAGAAGACATGATGAACAAACTTATCTAAAGAAAATATGAATGATCTAACCAATGCTATACTAGAAAACTCTTAGAAAATCAGATTTTAAGATATGAAATGCAATACTAATGGAAACATAAAGTAAATCTTACCAATATTTGAATGATTCCAAGAGAGTGAATGGATTCACAAGAGAAAACCACTAAAGATTATCAAACTTACTTAAAACTTGAAGATTTAAAGCATGAAGAACAAAATATCTAAGGCAAAAGGAGGCAAGAGCTCTCAAAATCTGATATATTCTGTGTATTCTATGTGTAATTGTGTGTTGTGTGTCCCTTTGCCAAAGAAGTAACAACCTACAAAATATCCTAATTAGTCTAGGTGAAATCACAACTCTACCCTCCATAAAGGCATAATAAGAAGCTTCTTATTCTATTCTCTAGGCTAAAAGCTTTCTTGTCCCCTGATTTGGCACAGAATTTGATGTAAAGTGGTCCCCAAGAATCAGCCGGAATTGGGTCTCTATCGATAGGAGGATCTCTCTATCGATAGAGAAGTCCTCTGGTATTCGTTTATCAAGCCTTCTATCGATAGGAGTGAGTCTCTATCGATAGGGAAGTCCTCTGGTCTTCTTTGATCAAGCCTTCTATCGATAGGAGTGAGTCTCTATCGATAGAGAAGTCCTCTGGTCTTCTTTGATCAAGCCTTCTATCGATAGGAAGAGACCTCTATCGATAGAGAAGTCCTCCTATCGATAGAACTCATCCTCTATCGATAGAGGGCTCTTCTTTCTGGTTCTTTTGATAGGGCTTTATCGATAGGGAACAACCTCTATCGATAGAGAGGGCTTCTGACTTCTATTTTCAGTTCTTCCTTGTCTCTTTGACCCGGCCTCACTTTTACTCCTCTCGAGCCTTCGTTTGGTCCTCCATCAATATCGCCAATGGTTCTGAGGCCTTAAGTCATGGTGGAACCTTTGGGCATTCATTTAGCGCTCGAAAACCTGAAATGGTACAAAGACAACTGCGCGTGCAACATTAACTAGAACAATACATTTGCCTACGCATAAATGTCAAAATGAGTACATTGAGCCACGTTATTATGCAATATAGTGCGCTCATCACCTACCACCTGTTCTCTTCATGTGTGTGCCATGTCTCTCTTTTTTAAGCCCTTACCTTGTGAAAAATTAGGATCACCCACATCTAATTGCATACTAATATGACCCCCCACTACTAGAAGCATCGGACCTACGGCCTAGTACAATGGCCTCGATTTTGGAGAACAAATCAGTAGTAGTGGCATCCACCAACTCATATGTGTCGTCATACTTTGACGATAGGGCTGCTAGTTTTACCATTCTAGGACAAAGATGCCTATAATTTGTCGATGTCAACAACTTGGGATCCGTATCATCCACTATAACTTTGCTTTCACTAGATGAACAAATTTTTGCATCTTGTTTCCATCGGCCTAATATGTATCTCTTTGGAATTTCCATGATATTCATTTGTCGGAATACTCTAATCGCATGACTGCATAAAATTCCAACTCTTCCGAATTTTCGACAATTGCAATGAATTTCTTTGCATGATTTGCCTCCTAACTCATCAAATTTCACATCACATATCACAACGTACTCTTTGTCCTTCCCTTACTTCTCAACCACATACCTAATTTCCTCTCCGAATTCATGGCATCTCCATACTTGACAAGCAAGGGAAATATCAAACTGGTCATAGAACAATTCAAAAACAGGAGGGGTGTACACCTTCGCAGTCTGGATTAACATGGAACAACTATTGAATTCTATTCTTGGCAACTTTTATCTTGAGTCATATGTGGATTTTTTTTCATTGTACCTTGTGTCCACAACAAGTCTAGAGAAATGGGTAAAGAATTGTTCAATGTTAAGGTCAGATTTTTAGTATCGCTTCAATTTTGAATTCAAGCTCTTACTAAGCTGAATGCTTCTTATTCCAGCAGTATATGACCACTTTAAGTATACATGAGCCCACTTTTCTCTAAACCTCCATGTTTTCTCCATCCAATTATTATCCTTCAAGTTATATTTAGTAAGCAAAGAATCCGAAGCTTCAACTAACTCATTTTCATCTTCTTAGTAAAAAATGCAAGCTTTAAAATCGCTGCCAAATCTTTATTCGCCCTTGAACAAGTTTCCTAAATGCTTCAAAGCATTTTGCACGAGGTGAAAAGTACTGTCATGCCTTTGAATTTAAGCAAGATAAACATTCATATTTTAAATAAAATCTGCCAATTAAGCCTATAAGTTTCAAGTGTTACAACAAAAAAAGGGGCACCCCTAGCCCGATAACAAAAATAACATGTTAAAGTGTTACAAATGATTTGAGTTTGAATACATAATTCCACAAAAGAAAATTTACTTACATCTTTCAAAAAGATAAGTCTAAAGATGATATATAACTCCTATCGTGACATTCCTTCAAAATATGCATCGCTATGCATCCATGCAAGTCCAAATCATGTCTCTGAAGCGGTACTTGAAAGAATGAAAGGGTGAACTACAAAGCCCAGTAGAGATGTCTACACCAATTTTATATGAGTATGCAATGATTTGGCATAATTCATGAACATTCTACAATAACACGTGTATGACTAATAATCCATAAGTCTTCGAAGTATGATTGCAACATCTAGAATATAACATTATAAGTCAACCTGACTAATCAACTCATGGTTCTCATATCGATTCAATTGTCACGTTCCAACTAGCACATCACCCCAAAGTGGCTAGACAATACCAAAATATACTAGCACTTCTCCCGTCGGAGGCTAGGTGTCATATAACTAGCACATCTCTCGTCGGAGGCTAGACCTCATATAACTATCACATCTCCCGTTGGAGGTTAGACATCATATAATTAGCACATCTCCCATTGGAGGATAGACAAAACATCGTGTCAATGCAAGGCAACTAATGTAATACAATAATTTCCATGTCATATTCATTAAGACAAGGCGGCAATGTACGTACGCATAACCGTCAAATGAAAATCCGAAATCACATATTCATCATCTACATATGACTGACGATAAGTGCAAACATTACCCTTAGAAGCCAACAAATTAAATATTTAATAAAAAATTTCAATAAGAAATATGCACAGAATTACTGGTAATTGCAGACACTATTACCGGTAATTGCAGACATTATTACCGGTAATTGCAGACACTATTACCGGTAGTAGAATGCACTGCCCAAAAACGCCCGAAAATAAAGAAACACTGGATTACCGATAATAGCACGCTATTACCGGTAATAACACGCACTGTCCAAAAAAAGAACACGATTTTCTGCAGATTTTCTGAACTTCAAAAAATCAAGCTCTAAACCAACACCCAACCTCATAGATCACCAAAAATAAGTCATACACACATAAGAGAGATAAGATATCCCTACCTTGAGTGTCGGATCGAGAGATTTAAGCTTCCAAAGCAAGCCCTAACCTCCAACGGTGGATGAACTTGGAATAAACTCTCTCCAAGCGAAATGAGCATGATCAACGACCAAATACTTACCAAAAACAAGAGAAATATGAAGGATCTTGAGGGATTTTGAAGTTTTAGCAAGATTTGAGAGATGGGTTTTGAAGAACTAACACACCCACACCTCCATGGGAGTACACGGTAAAGAGCGAGAACAAGAGAGAGAAAAATATGGGCTCTTTGACTTTAAAAAGAATCTGATGCGGGCTTATAAAGGCTCAAATACACTTTCACCCTTCAACAATAATACATGTTACCCACCAAGCTTGTCACGCCCTCAAAAATTAACCTAAATAAAATATTTAATTATTGTCAGAATCCGCATATGTGACCCTAATCACCCCCAAAAGTTATTGATCGAGAACCCAAATGTTCCAAATTAAGTCAGTTTACAAAGTCACTTCAAAAATTACATTGAAATCAAATACATTCAAGTTAAAAGTTGAGTTGTGGTACATCTTTTCCAAAAATAGATAAAAAGATGTTAGATAACTCCATGGACGCGAATTGTAGGATGCCATGCAGAACAATTCAAGCATTTCATGCCAAATTCCAAGCTAAGTGTCGGGGACGGGACCTGCAAACAAATAAGGGTTGAGCCCAAAGCCCAATAGAGAAATTCTATGCAGATCTTACGTGAGGATGAAATATCATGGCATAGAAGATAACAACAATGCATAACTTCAAAGTATTAAGATTAGATACATTTAATTGCAACCAAACTGTTCCCAAAACGGAATCTACTCATCAGAAGTTCATTTTTCATAGTTGTTTTCATCATTATCAATCGACCCTTTCGAATCCACATTAACGGTATCCCTTACCTAGTATTCCCATGGAATCCTAGTTCCAAATTCCTAGGAATCTCGTCCAGGAATCTAGTTCACGACATTCATAGCCTTTCCATTGGGAAGCCTAGTTCGCAAAATTCCTAGCCTTCCCTTCTGGAAGTCTCGTCCATAATTTTCTTAGTCTTCCCATCGAGGAGCCTAGTTCACAATACACCTAGCCTTCCCGTCCAGAAGTATAGTTCACAACTCACCTAGCCTTCCTGTCGTTCAAAACACACGAACCATAATTTCTTCTATTACTTCAATGTATCAATCGTGAGTTAATATCGAATGGTATGATGCATCACCTCTATTAACAATGTCATTTGACTACTCTTCAAGCAGCAAACATAAGATGTAGTCTATTTAAGATGATCACTTTCAAACTGAACACACCCAACACACACTCAAGCCCTTAACACAAAGGGTAAATACATCATACACCACTAATAAGCCATAATTAAGTAAGAGAAGCAAGAAATTCCCTACCTCAAAAGATAAATCTAAGATTTGAAGTGAAATGATGAAGCCCTAACTTCAATGGTGGAATAGAGCTCAATCAAGCCTTCTCGAAGCAAGAACTCATCTTCAAATGCTTGAAATCAAAGGAAAATGAAGTTTTCTTGAAGAAATTTGAAGGATCTAAGGATTAGATCATGTATTTGGGGTGGAGATGAGGTTTTCTAGAGAGAGAAAGGGAAAAAAATGGGTTTAAGAGGTGCAGGATTTGTTCTAAAAATCTAGTTCGACATATTTTAAAACGCGCGTCACTCGCCTGACTGGTCAAGGAGAAAGGAACGGATGGACTTGATTGGTCAGGGGGTGGCGACTGACCAAAATTGCATTTCCGCCTGACTGGTCACCAAAAAGGGTGCGTGGGTGCGTGACCAGTCAAGGGGGGGCGACTGACCAAATTTCCAGATTTGCGTGACTGGTCAGGGAAAGGGGACACGTGTGAGCCTAACCAGTCACGCCCAGCCTACTGACCAAAACTCCTAATTGGTCACGCCGACCAAGCTCCAAGCTGTGACTAGTCACCCAAAGACCGTGCTCCTCTCCTCTTCGCCAAAACTCAACCCACACATCCTTCGCCTCATCCGATGCTCATCTATACTCATTGTATTCGCCATGAAATTATTTTCAAACATTAAAATAACTCGGGTTCTTACAAAGCCCTCATTCAACATACATCACACATAAACTCCAACTCATTTTATATGCATAAAATGCAATAAATCACTTGTTAAATCTAATTCCGAAAAATTTATTAATTATTATTAAAAAAAATCTGGATTCTCACAAGTACACAATCCATGATTAACATTGGGCATGATTTTAGTAACAACCATAGCTATTCCATGATCTTGGTGTGTGAAAAAGGGTAATTGGCCTTTTTCCTGACATTGCGTTTAAGAAGGTTTCATACCACTTTAAGGATTCATAACTTTCATCATACAATAATGATGTTGCACCAAAAATCATGGTCTTTTGAAAATGGTCAGCCCAAAACATATTAGTTACAATCTCGTCAACATCCAATTGAATTGCATAAAAAAAAGTACGGATCATCAGTAATTTGTTGATGAAAATATCTCAACACAACCCCTGCTTCGCCATATTGTAAGTTTCTTTGCCTTTTAGCTCGCAAATAGCTTTTTTAATCCTCTAAAATGAACCCTATAAATTCCGTCCCTCCTACTTGGGCACTAATGAGATCATGTGATGCCTTGATTGATAAACCAATAATATCATCTATCTCAACATTTATACCTTGAACCTCACACAATTTTCTTTGAAATGCCAAAATATGAGCACATTAGGGAATATGCAAATGGTGATTGTGAGTGTCATCAACCTTTTGCACAATCTAGGTCAATTCTTTGTTTTCAAATGATATGTACAAAAATGCACTACATTTAGTTCTCGTCTCTCGCCGAGGTTGGGTTACTATTTGGACTTGTTTATTCTTTTCTCCTTCCTTGGAACAAACAAACTTTCGATTGATCATAAGACCATCTTTCTTGCTTTTTGTATGATTATCTCTTCGAATGCTAAAACCCATAATTCTTCCATATTCATTGTAGAATCGAAAGCCAGCTTCCTCTGACTCAAATCTCATTCCTAAACATGGTGTGCATTTTTTTAACAACCCACCGTCATCTTGCTTTGACCCCTTAAGTCCATCGTCAACAATTAGAAAGATCTGAAATGAAGAAAATAATGTAGAATATGAACACATGAAGAAAAAAAATTAAATGATAACAATGTTCATCTTACATTCTACTTCTAAAATAACAAATTACTAAGAACAAATGATGATTAAAAAAAGGATTCACTTTGTGTCCTAAGTCCATTTTAGTGCCTGAATCTCAATAGAAACTTGATATGTGTATGTATGTGTACACACACAAACACAGAAATCCAAAAATATATGTATGCATATATAATCATATAAACCTTATACAGTAATAGATCGGTGAACAGGTGGATTAGAAAAGTAGGAGGAGCTTGAATGGCTAGAATAGCAGGAGTGGGTGTGGCTAGATTGGAAAACCTCTATGGAGGAGGAGATGCTCTGTTTTCTTTTCCTACAATGGAAGTTTGATGGGTTTTGTATAGTTGATCGGTTGCCTAATGAAAATACACCATTTTAAAGGATAAATTGTGTTCTGTGCTTTGGGAGCACATCACACACCCCGGACCCTGAATTTCTGCTCCATTATTGGCTGCTTTGTAAAAATGCAATGCTACAAGTTAGAAGGACAACACATAAGGTTTCAGCTATGTACAACTCCGTAAGTTAACTCTTATGACTTGGAGACCGTTTTTATTTTTGTATCTTTATTTTGTGTTTTGTTATCCTTTCTGAAAATATTTTACAATTTTTTTCTTTAGTTAACTTTATGTGAATTATTGATTCGTCTTGATGAGAGGTTTCAAAAAGGCTAAAAATACTGTACCAAATTTGAAAGAGGTTTACAAAAGACAAAAATAATTCAAAAAAGAATTTTTTGTGTTTGTTTGTCGTCTTTAGTGATTTTGTTTAGTTTTGACATAATTTTATATTTTTTAGATTCGTCTCATCGAGATGGGCTAATAATTCATAAAAATTTGAGATCAAGACAATAAATACAAAAAATTTTAAATACAAATGAAACGTACTTAAAAATAATTGAATTAGAATAAATAGATGAAAACATTACACAGAACAGTGGCGTTTACGCAAAATAATCTCCACTTTTATGGTCCATAGTTTCGAAATTACCAAAACATGATCGGTCAGAAAGGTAATTTCCAAAAGCAAGGTAACCATACACGTTTTATGACCGGTCAGAAAATTTCAGGGTGCAAGTCTTGACCGGTCACGAACCCCAGGGTGCAAGTCAATTTATCTCAAGGTACAAGATAGAAATCTTCAAGGTACAAGTTATTTTGTTTGAGCGTGTCAGTGCACCCAATGTGCAAGTCTTGAGCGGTCACGAATCTCAGGGTGCAAGTTGATTTGTCTCAAGGTGTAAAGTTAGGAATCTCCAAGGTGCAAGTTGTTTGCTCGAGGGTCCAAGTCAGTATAGCCGAGGGTGCAAGTCTTGACCGGCCAGGGACCCTTATGCTCACTATTATATTCATAATTTTGAAATTCACCACCATGAATGTGGGGATTATTTTGACTAAGTACCACTTTCCCCTAATTTTGACCAAGTACTACTCTTCCGTAATTTCCCCTAAATAGATCAATCCAGAAATGATCGAAATGAAGATGACAGAATGGTGGCAGGAAAATGAAGATGGAGAGAGAAAATTACCAGCAGTTTTTAGTGGAATATAACTTCAATAATAATAAGTAGGAAAATGTATAAAAAGTGTATCGATAGCTATGAACCGTGTACTTAAATATGTATAGATATTTGTAAAATGTGTATTGATATCCGTATTTATTTATCTTTATGTGTATATTATCTACCGCATATTAGACGGTTATTAGCTAGACCCTAATAAATATTTACAAGACAAAAGGTGTCATGATGGTTCAACGGTCAAAATTTTCTCAGATCTGCAAATGAAAAGATCAAGTTTGACTTGGTTCACAAAATTTGGTAGCCCAAATAAGAAAGAGTAATGCTCCTAAAGCACACAGATCTTACATAGACGTCTCTGAAACTGTTGGATGCACGTGAGCCCTAAATGTCCCACATGCGTCTAACAATTTTGGAGACATCTGTGCAAAGTTTGTGTGCCTAAGATCTATATTTCATGACTTAAGAAAATATTTCGCATTGAAGAAATGACACTTCTCCGAAGAGGTTAATAAATAACACTTATCACGGAGTATAATAACCACACACTTAAACTATGAGTAAGCTTCTAATAAGGGATCCCTTATTTTGCTACCGTGCGGACCTCTTATTTTCTGATCAAATTTTGATGATCCGAACTATTTAATGTGTTTAAAACATGTTTTTAAGGGCCAAAATATTATCCATAAAGGTTTGAGCCATTTAATTTTTCATAAAACTACTCCTATCAGTATTTGTCAAAAACTATTTAAATCAAGCCATTCTCGATATTATTTAGCGCTAATTTCTTGCGGGTACCCTTAAAAACATGTTTTAAGATGGCCCAACCGTAACAAAATAAAGGATCCCGTATTAGAAGCTTACTCCTTAAACTATATTCTTTCATGTTTCATGTTTATTTATTTGTAAGTACACGTCTTTGAAAACTTCATCAATAAATAGGAAACTTAGTTTTTTAGTTTCATTCATTTGGGAAAAAATACTAGTGTAAAGAGTGATAAAAGAGAGAGTAAAAAATATTTTCATTAATATCATATTGATCTAGAAGATCAACTATTTTCACGATAATTTTTGAATTTTTTCTATATCTTTTGTTCTGTAATTTGTTAATTTCTTTTTATTTTTATAACACATTACTGGTACAACTCCAACCAATCGATGTTATAGTTTTATTTTTTCCTTTAAGCGAAAAAAATGAGTTCCCACATTCCTTCAGCAACTATATTATTTCTAGAGTACAATGGTTATAAACCTTTCATTTATCTATATATCACATGTTATTTATAGAGGAAAATTATTTTATAAACTTTCCTATACTAAAATTATTGTGGAGAATTATGTTACCTTTCACCTGCTAATAAATACTTGAAATACGTATCATCTTTGAATACTTGAAGTATTTTGTTTGACAATGCCTACAATATTTATTAGCCATGAGGAGCAAAAGTATTATACTCAGATGATATAGCTGTACTCAAAATTAAGCAGCATGACGGCTGCACTAAGATCACTCTGCGTAACAATGGGCAAAACGATGAATTTACTCATGTGCATTCCATAGAAAAAAACAGGTAGCACTACAACTGCACCAGGTCATTGTTAAAATTTCAACTACTCAGATTCTCAATACCAATAGAACAACAACAATCTAGCATCAGAATAACTTGCCTAATATGAAGAACAATCAAAGCGTAGTATCGATAAAAGTCTCAAATGGCAATCCTTCTCTCCCGAAATCCCACGGGGATCTGAGGACTTAAATAGAAAGACACGTGGATGCATGCGCAAGTGTTTGAGCATGTAAGGAACGTGCCCAGTCTGTTATTTATATAATTGATTTAACTGGGATTTTTGAGGATTTGAGGGCAAAGTTGTAATGGCTAGGTTTGAGTTTTTATGTGAGAATTGGGATTGGACTGTAATATGCCTCTTATTTAATATAAAAAACTGCGTTGAATCCTCTTTTAGGGGTTTTCTGTCATAATCACACTAGTCATTTAGAAGAGAGTGAGAGAAAACCCTAGATAGTCCCTCAACCCTTCACGAGAGAGAGAGAGAGAGAGAGAGAGAGAAAGAGGATGCATGTCTAGCCTCCGCAGTCTTGAAGAACGTATGAGAAAACGTCAAGCGAATGACGTAGAAAGAGATCGAATTGGGTGTTGGTGTGTTTGCAGAAGAATCGAGCAGATTACGATGTGCTAGGGCTTGAAAGATCATTAGATTTGAAGTAGGATTCTAGGTAAAACTTGACTTAATGTTGTTTAATGTATTCCATGTAGTGTTTTGGTCTTAAAGATAAGTTATGTGATGTTGTTCTTGAATCAAGAAATTGACTTTTACGGTTCTTTAGCAAAATTGAAGCTTTCTCGCACAATCTGTTATTTTCTCGTGTAAAAGAGGATTACTGGTTAGGGTAGTGGTTTGACCAGTCAGATTGCATTAAAACAGAATTTTTAGTAGCTAAAGTTTGATCGATCAGGGTTTTGCGGCAACAAGTTAGGAAGAAATTTTAAATTAAAACAATGGCCAATCCTGAGCAGTCAAAACCATCCCGTGACTAGCTAGGGGAGTATCATGACCAATCAACCTTGCTTGGAATTTTATTTTACTAAACCTTCTTTAATGCCATGAAAATTTCATGGAAATACTTTCTTATGGTTTTGGCTACTGAGTGAATGTCTTGGGCATATATTAGATGTTAATTTTGATTTGGCATTGTTTCTCGTGCATGATTTAGTTGAAAGAGCATGAGTTCATATGCATAGTTGAGTAGTTGTGATGATTACTCCTACTGGTTTCCATAGTCTGTCATCAATGAAAGATCGTAGAATCTACTAGTCTTCATAATCAACTTGGACATCGATCAGTGAAAGGCCATAAAAAGATACTAATCCTTATGATCCTCATGGCCAGTAGTCAATGAAAGGTTGTAAAAACATATTGAGAGTAATGTACAGTTATGGTCTAGCAAGTTATATGGTTGCATGATGTTTATCATTGTTTCATATTTATAGGAAAGGAAAATCTGTTATATTTGTCATGCTATATATTGAACATCAATAAGTCTTATTCTATCAAGCATCCTATATGACATTCAGCTTATGTTTTGTTGTTAACCCTTTTTATAGGAACTGATATTGAGCCGACATGATAGAGTTTCGAGTTTGACTGAGTAATATAGGATTTATGCTTTCCACTATGTCAAATTTGTCTTGTTCAGCATTATGGGCCTTTTATTATTATTTCTACTTAAATGACTTGGAAGTTGATGTAACGGAAAATTAAATTTTACGAGGTTTTATTCATTTTATGCGACCGAGTTTGGTTTTATTGTACTTATTTCGTACCTTAGAGTTAGAGTGTGAATACTTGGTATAAGAGCATGTTTCGAATACCTATCGTCTGTGGAATATGATCCTAGGTGGGTTATGTGTTTATGCGGAGTTATACTTCGAGAGTGTTATACCTTGTCTTCGAACATCCATGCAACTATCGTTAAATTCAATTAGAAGAAATGATTGATTATTGTGTCTTCTATCTGGAGCTCCAACAAAGTTAATTAGAAATCAGGCTGACATTCTTGTAGGTACATCTCATTACGTGTTTATGTGTTATGTGTTTTCGTGTTTGTAGTGGTATTGATAGTTTGTTGTCCCTTGCCTCATTGTAGAATCATGCCGCCACGTAGAGCTTGTGGTCAAGGCAAAGGTGATGCAGCAACTGGAGCACCGAGGGCCGTTAATAGTGATGAGTTGGCCAGAGTTATGGCTGAGGGCTTGCAACAACTGGTTTAGAATAATTAGAATGTTGCGACTAATTACGCGGTTAATGAGAATAGATCAATGATTTCCATGTAGGAGTTTCGGCCGCATGAATCCCCCTGAATTCGTCAGTGGTCTTGACCCGTTTGTAACGAATAACTAGGTGGAACATGTGGACAAGACACTAGATACCCTTCAGATTACAAATAATGACCTGAGAATTTCTTTGGTCGTGTATCAATGATGAGCGCACTATATTGCATAATAATGTGGCTCAATTCACTCATTTTAGCAATTATGCGTAGGCAAATACTTTGATCTAGTTGATATTGCACGCGTAGTTGTTTTTGTACTCTTTGCAGGTTTCCAGGCATTGAAAGAATGTTGAAAAGCTCAAGCACGAACCAAAGGCTCGGACCAATTACGACTTTGTTTGAGAGCCAAGAAAGGCCTGGAAATGACGGAAGTGAAGTTTGGATGAGAAATGAAGAAGCCCAGAAAATTCACTCTGAAGGTTTCTCTACCGATAGAGAAACAAGTCCTATCGGTAGAGAATAAGAAATTAAGGCCATTCAAAGATGCTCTACCGGTAGTGGTTCAGGCCTATCGGTAGAAAGAAGAACCCAGAAGAAGTCAGAAGACTTCTCTACCGGTAGATGCTCACTTCTATCGGTAGAAAGAAGAAAACCAAAAGAGATCAGAAGACTTCTCTATCGGTAGAGGAAGTATGCCTATCGGTAGAGAGAAGAATCCAGAAGAAGTCAGAAGACTCCTCTACCGGTAGAGATTCACTCCTATCGGTAGAGAGAAGAATATAGAAATAGTCAGTAGGGTTCTCTACCGGTAGAGAAATTGTCTCTATCGGTAGAGACCCAAAAACGGCAGATTTTGTGGGGCCGACTTCATCTCGATTTCTGGCCAAATCAGGGAATTAGAAGCTTCTTTTAATGACATTGTAAAGGGTAGAATGGTACTTTCACTAAGGTTAGGTGGGATTTTCTAATTTAGGTTGTTTTCCTTGCTAAGGGGAGTAGCCTCCCTTTTCAATATACATCAGATAGAACATAACGTAATATTATTAAGTTTTTACTGTTGAGAGCTCAATATACATTGTTCTTCATATTTCTTGCTTTGTTCTTCAATTCTTCTTCAATTCTTGTCAAGTTCTTCATCTCTTAAGTGTTCTTCCCCTTTGAATCTTTGGATTCTCTTGGAAGCACTTAAGTTTATCAAGTTTTATTTACATTTTTGTCTTAAATACTGTTCTTATTGCTTTAATATCTGATTCCTTTTTAGTTTTACTTAGTTCTTCCTTATTGTCTTTAGATTAACTTGTTTTATTATGTTTTCTTTCAATTCCATTATGTTTATGTCAAAGCATGAGTAGTTAATTTAGTGTGGGTTAAGTCTAAATGTGAGGTTTGTTCAAAAACCATGTTGGTCTCTATCTTCTCCAAATTTTAATGCCATTGATGGATCTTTCTAAGCTTTTTCTTTTGAAATAAAAATGAAGTGTTAAGTTCTTGATTAGATATAGCCATCCTTAGAGTTGGTATATTTAATACTTGAATCGATGTCCTTCATCTTTTAATCCTATTTCCTTTAAACTTGAAAGATCCGTCAAAACGATTTTTAGAATTAAAATCCTTGTTTTCATCGAAGAATTTTCCGATCGAACACCCGGGACCGGGAGTTAGATTGAGTTATAAAAGAGAAGAGATAGACCAACGAAAGTTTCGAATAAACCAAACCTTAGGACTTAACCCCACTCTTTAATCTAGTTTTAATCCTCCTTTTAGTTGATATAATTGCTTAATCGCACCAAACAAAACTTTGAGGTTGACGTCCGAAACGTCGAAAACACTAATTTGCGTAATCTCTGATTACAACGTTCTTTTCCCTGTGGATCGATACTCCGGACTATCCCTATACTCGTTTTTAAACATTTTGAGGATAAGTTCAGTTTTATGAAATTAAACCACTGACTTAGTGGCCGGCACATCCTAACGACACGCACTTTGCCGGTCCGGTCAATCAATTTACGGGGGAGGCTACTCAGTGGTGAAAGACTGTGAAGATAGGTGGCTGAGATGACTTGGGATGGTTTTAAGGAGATGTTTCTTGATCGCTACTTCTCAAAGATGAGGAAGGATTCGCTTAGAAAGGCTTTCTACGATTTGGAGCAAGGGGGGATATGTAATACCCCAATTTTCGGACACTTTAATATAAAGAATAAAATAGTAAAATTCAACATTTCATTTAAAACATAATTTGATACAAGCTGATTATGAAAATATTTTTGACAAAGAACTGTTACATCAAAAGACTTTTTTTCAAAAGTTAGAGCAGACTGTCATATTCTAAGTAAACCACGGTTCAACCGGGTCTTCTTCTGAGTAAATGTCTTCATGGTTTGATTAGTCCGGTTCTGCTTCATCTTTGTCATTACCTGATTATGAAATACCGGGAAAAAAAGGAAGTTGCATCATGAGCTGATGAAAGGCCAATAATCTTTGAATATTTATGAACTTTAAATGAACAGTAACATATTGCATAAAATTTATCCTAATTTTAAATTTAGAATTTATTTCTAGATTTATAACTATATAATTTATTTTGAGAATAAATCTTAGAATTTAATTTTGGTTTAATAAGAAATAAATATTTTGGCTCCCCTTGGTCCTATATAATGGGCAATCTTCCGACATAATCTACACACCAAAAATATGAGATATACTCCTACAATTCAAGTGTGTTCTTCGCGTTCTTCGATCAAGAGAGAGTTCAAAACAAATTAGTTTGACAGCCGGTATTTGGAAGGTGCTACCGAAACCGAATTCAATCATTTATCCTGGGAGACGAACGCCGGACAAATCCTCAAGCACTTTGGTGAGGCGGCGCAACTTTCTTAAGGACACCGTGAGATTCACAGGTCTCGGTTTGCAATTTTAAATTTTATTATTGTTTAAGATTATGTACTACTTTTTATATTTTAGAAATTAAATAAAATTTTCAAAATTTGTTTATTCCTACAATCTTAAGACAAATTGGTTTCTACTTTCTAAAATCAATTCGAGATTTTCTAACTCTGTTTCAACAGTGGACAATAACATACAGTGGACAATATGTCAAAATTTGTCCTAAAATAGATTCTGAAAAATATGACTATTTTTGATAAATAGTTTATTTATTTTATTTATTTTCCTTCTCACCATAATTGATTCTGACGCTTTACAACTTTAGGAGTTTTGACCATTTGAATATTCTTTACGTGTCATAAATCTCTAAATAGTGTGAGTTGTTAAGTCACTTTTCTGTGTACCTTGGTTCTTGGTTTTTCCCTAGTTGGTCAGTGAGGTATTAATGTTAAGTTTTGCTATTCTTTTTTATTTTTTTTAAAGGAACTTTTGTTTATGGTTTTCTATTTTCCAACAGCGGACGTTTAGCTTGAAACCTTTTGTCGGTTAGAATCTTGTGATATATGTGTGTTTTTCTTCTACCTCTCATAGCGTTTTATTTCGGGCTGTTTTTGTTTAATATAAAAAACAAAATTTTGTGTTCAATCTTTGATATATAAATTGTTTGGTTTTAATTATTTGAAATCTGTTTACTAACTTGGTTTTGTGATTTACTTTCACTAATGGAAAATCAGCCTGAAATTTCAACTGGAAACAATGGTAGCAACGGGAACCCCGCTGTTGGGAGTATCCCTATGGTACTTGTGAATGCTCCGGCTGTGATGCTAGGAGTGGGTTTTTCCATTTCGATCAGCCATATTAAGAAACCGAAGAAGTTCCACGGTGTGCACTTTAAGAGGTGACAACAGAAAATGTTGTTTTACCTGACCACGCTAGGTCTCATGAGGTATCTGATGGAGGATGATCCTGTTCTTGATGAGGATGAACAAGACATGCAGATGATAGCCGCTGCGCTAGCCTGGGGTGATTTTGACTTCTTGTGTCGGAACTATGTACTGAATTGCTTGTGCAGTACACTCTACAGCGTGTATAGTGTCAAGAAGACAGTCAAGGAACTGTGGAAGTCCTTGGATAAGAAGTACAAAATCGAGGATGCCGGGTCAAAGAAATTTGTCGTCAATTGATTTTTAGACTTCATGATGGCGGACTCTAGGACTGTTATTAGTCAAGTCTAGGAACTCAAGGTGATCTTGCATGAGATCTTTGCTGAGGGAATGATACTGAGTGAGACCTTCCATGTGGCTTGCATGATAGAGAAATTGCCCCCTGCTTGGAATAACTTTAAGAATTACTTGAAGCTCAAGCGAAAGGAGATGAAGATTGAGAATCTCATCATCAGGCTCCGGATCGAGGAAGATAACAGGAGTGCTGACAAAAGCTAAGAAGCTCCTTTGCCTCAAAGGTTAATGTGGTGGAGCACGGCTAGAGTTTTGGCTATAAGAAGAAGCAGAAAGAAAAGTTAGCTGCTAAATGGTCTAATCTAGGACCTAAGGGAGGAATTGCCAAGAAATCAAAGTTTCAGTTTCAAGGGAAATGCTTCAACTATGACAAGACGGGTCACAAGGCATCGGAATACCGTCAGCCACAACGGAATAGGCGTCCTAAGGCACATGTGACTGAGGTGGAGACTCTAGAGAGAGATGTATTAGACATCAATCTCTCAACGGTGGTCTCGGAGGTGAATCTGGTAAAGTCTAATCCTAAGAAATGGTGGGTGGATACTAGAGCTATCCGCCACATCTGCTCAGAGAAGAAGATGTTCACCACTTTCGAGCCGGTTACAAATGGCGAGAAACTATTCATGGGAAACTCTACGACGTCAAAGATGAAGGGAGAAGGTAAGGTCATCCTGAAGATGACATCTGGTAAAGAGTAGACTTTGAACAATGTCCTCCATGTGTTGGACATTCGAAAGAACCTGGTGTCAGGGTTACTCCTCAGTAAGCACGGATTTCGTATGGTGTTTGAAGCAGATAAGGTCGTGTTGACCAAAGATGGGATATATGTAGGGAAATGTTATCTTAGTAATGGGCCGTTGAACCTTAATGTTGTAATTGTTATCCCTACTATTAATAAAGTGAAAATTCATTCTGCTTACTTACTTGAGTCTTCTTTATTATGGCACGGTAGACTAGGTCACGTTAATTATGATGCATTGCATAGATTAATTAACCTAGATAATTAATCCGTTCTTTTATAGAAGTCTGACCCTTTTGAAAATTATTGGTTTTGCTATAAAGTTTTTTATTTTTACGAAATTTAGTTTTATGGGGGTTTTTTGTTGAAAATCAAGTTTTTGAAATTTTCTTTTTTGAAAATATTTTTTCCTATAATGTGGTCTTTTATCTTTGTGAGGTTTAGATGATCCTATGAGAGGAACAATAGTAGTGTCGTATCCAAATTGATAACAGAATTGTTCTAATTCAGTGCGACCAGTTCTACTTTCTAATTTCAACAGGTTTTTTAATTTAATATCATTACATAAGGATAAACTTTCGATACATATTTCACTAGTAAGTTATCCAAAAGTATATTTTTTATAAAGTATTTGACCATTATTTTTATTGCGTATACGAGTACAAATTTTCTCAACAAATAAAGTAGGAAGTCTTGCAATAAAACGTTCTTTCCAAAAATCTTGGTTAGCATCATGCCTTGGATATAATTTAGATAAAAAGACATCTTTATACCATCTAAAATGAGTTAGAGTAGGACATCTAAGATTCATAAGCAATTCTTTGCCTCTTTCTAAAACAACAGTTGTATTACCAATAAGATGTTGGGTTATAGCAGTAACTAGTGTAATAACAACATCAGGTTGTGTTCGTTCATTAACCAACAGACGTATATTATTTTCATCTCGTTTGACAGTAGTTAAAATACTTGTTTTTTGATCATCAGTAAGATAATTACCCCACCAGCCTTTGAGTTGTTCTGTAAAACCATTGATAACGATTTGGGCTAAAACAGTATCATCATTAGTTTGTGGGTTTTTTGAATTGGCAGCATTTGTGGCTATTAACATATGTTGTAATAAAGTAAGAATTTGATAATCAGCCATGCCATCTAAATTTCATTCACAAAGAGCAGATCCATTATAAGAATGCAGATTGGTAAAATATTTTTCTTCATGTTGTAAATTTATAGGTGTAGGACAGGGATAATAGTTTCTAATAGGGGGTGCAGTGGATGTTATAGTATCTTGAATTTCTGAAGGTTGATTTTGAAAATTAAATTGATTTTATAATTTTTTGATATTAGTGTTAGAGTTACAATAACTATAGTGGGACAAAATTTTAATATTTTGTTCATCAGCTACAAAAATTAGATTCTTCTTTAGAAATATCATATTTTTCTTCAATTTTGCCTTTGTTTTTTGGTATAGCATTAGAGGTTTCTCTTGAAAATTGGGCATATAATTTTTGCAAAAATTCAGTGGATGGTTCATCTAAAGAAAAAGATGTATTTCCAATAGATCTTTTGATGAGAGGAGGTATAGATTTATTGCGTGGTAGAAGTTTATAAACAGAGTCCTCAACTATTTTAGAGAAATCGGCTATCAGTCATGTATTGTATGAGTTGATTCTCAGTACGTGTAATTTGTACTCCTAAAATTTGAATATGAAGATTTATATAATTAGTTTGTTCAGTTAGACAATTTAAATCACTAATAGTGGCAGGGGTTACTTGTATGTTTTATTTACCAGGAGGGCCAATATGCGTAAAAGGTGTGGCTACATGTTGTAACGATCCTACTTTTAATTTTGTAGGTAGAAGATGGATAGCTTGGATTTTTTCACCTGAAAGAGGTTTCCAATCCTTCTCCCTGACATAGATAGAAAGATGACGATGCATTTTCTCTAGTATTGTAATATGATGTACGGGACAAAAAATATTGTAACATCAACTAAAGAAACATAGATGACATTTATGAATTTGTAAGTATTGATAATATTCTTCTAGAATAGCAATTATTTTCTGTGAACTCGGATGAGTGTGTAAATAAAATTTGTGATGTATAGTATTGTATGGTTTTACAAATTCAATAGAAAGAGCAATTTTATTAATAGTATATTTTTGTTCAATAATATTAATATTTAAAAAAACAATGTCAAAATCGATATCATCATATCGAGAGAAATTATTATTAGTGATATAAACTAGCAGGGGAATTTGACCAGCGTCTTAATAGAGATGGCAATTATTTACATGCTCAAAAGAGTATTGAACAAGTTAACGTTTTTTATTGAATTTTATCAATTTTTTGTTATCTTTTGTAAAGTAATAAAATAATGACATCCTTCAATTATTAACTATCTTATTCTGTAATTGAAAATAATTATATATATATATATATATATATTTTTTATATAATGCATTGCTCCGCGCTTTAATATATTTTAAATATTAGTATTAAATTGAGTTACGCCTTAATTAAAGAAGATGCGTTTATGAACTAAATCCGTGGGTATATAATGCTAGTTTCTGTCTAAGGTCCCCGTATCTGCCAAGCTGCCATAGCCGGTTTCTGTCTAAAGTCCCCATATTTGTTAGTCGTTGTGGTCGAGATGATGTAGTAGGGGCTGCCCTGCGTCTATGCGGTGCCGGCGACCATTTTTTGAAATCGTAGAAAGAGTTACACAAACATGGTGTTCAAAGGCAGGTTCTTCTCATCGAAGAAATCGGAAACTTCGAGCCCAGAAGGATCGAATAGCCCTCGATCGCTCGGCTCAAACTCGCCAAGCAGATCTGAGAAGAAGAAGGTCAAATCCACCAAAGTCGATCCGCCGATCAGTACTAGTGCCAGTGGGTTCAGTTCCTCCTGTCGTCAAACGCAAGTAAAAGATGGCCTCAAACAACAGCAACAATTATCGCTGAAGAATAAGCATGTGAAGGGCAAACAGTCTGAGACACAAACTCCGACAAAGTTGAGTTTGGCCGCGGAATCAAATTCGGATTTGAAGTCACGGAAAGCGGCGGAGGTTAAGGAAGTGCCGTTGGCAGTGTCACCGATTTTGGCATCGTCGCTGGGACTGAATCGCATTAAGACAAGGTCGGGGCCGCTGCCACAGGAGAGCTTTTTTGTGTTTAGGGGGGATAGTAAGGGGTCTGCAGTACTTGGTTCTAGTAATCTTTCCAAGCCTCCTGCTGCTGGCGGTGATGGTGGCGGGTGTTCGTTTTCGGGTTCTGCTTCTGGTTCGAAAACAGGGGGGAAGGAGGGGGTTAGTCGGAAAAAGATGGGTTCAGAGGAAGATGTTAAATTCGGGGGATGGATTGATAATAGTGGAAGCAATTCAGACAGTGTGTCTACGGAGAGCGGACCGTCTAGAGACCCTAGTCCGCATGTTCAGACGAGGTCTAGGCTCCGCAACGGTGAATCTTCCTCAGAAGCTGGTAAGCTTTTCCTTACAGCTGTTGCTAGTACTAGTGCACACACAAGTAACTTATATGTAGATATTCAGAGTTGTTTTGGATCTTTCAACACATGTTAAAGGTTTTAGTTATTGGAAATTGAACTGTCTGGAGGATGGTTTTGGTCATGGACCATGGACCATGGTTCATAATGTTTTACTTATGTGCGTGGGACACTTCAGATAAAGTATAAGCCCGTGAAGATGGCTTCTGCTCAGAATCCTTGACCGGTTCACTGGCATTTGTCTTGTTTTTGTATTATTCAGCATTGAGTTTGAACTTTGACTAAAAGTGGAATCTGCAATTAGGGTTCAGGTTTTTATAAACAGAATTGCTGCTTGAACATGATTTAACGGAGATGGGGCAAAAAATTTGATAGTTGCTCATGTCAATTGGGCAAGACTTGATTTACGCTATTGAAGTGAACTGAACATGATTGAAATGGACTCGTACTAAAGCATATTGCGCAAGTCCAATGGTAAACTACTGGTGATCTTTCATTTACTCATGGTGGCCTTAGTTGTGTGACATTTGTAGATTTAGCATCTTGATCAAGGGGCAAATGTCATTGTGAGGAGTTTGGAAAATTGGTTTTGTCACTTTTGTTTGACATTGCTTTCCTAAATAGAGTGAGTAGGAAACTTTGAAGCCAAAGCCCTTGTTATTGAAGCCCATTGTAGTCACCTCCCTTGTCTCACTTCGGAAGTTTACATTGGTGATTTTAGATAGATAAGTACAAGTGATGATTTTGGTTCCCAGCCTCTTTGGCTAGCTCTAGGTTATTCCCATGCTTGTCTTTACGTCTCTCTCTTTTCCTTGACTGAGCACACAGTGCCAAAGCGCCCATAGTTGTGCACACAGGGTTAGCTCTGGTATCATAAGTAACAACGCCAGGAGATACCCAAAAGGGTTGACAAATTGATGAGATGGGATATTAAACAAGTAACAAAAGAAGATCCCTAATATAAAGGATGGATGTACAATTTTGTTGACACCCTCAAACATCATGTTCACGTCTATATGAAAGAAACAAAAGATGTTGCCACTTGCCAGTGCAATTTTATCTAGACAAGACCCATGCCCCATATGGTAGGATAGGACTCAAAGGTCCTTACTTTTTGGTTAAGACAAAGTAAGAAGTTGAAGTCTCTTTCTATTGGCAAATAAGTCAAAAGTTTTTTTCTATTGGAAGCAGATTATCATAAGTGCACAAGTCTTTGGGCTGCTTGAAGAAAAGAGGAGATCTTTTCTATGCATGATTTATTGGCCCCTAAAACATCATCCCCACTTAAGGACATGAGCTGCGACCATTTTGATAGTTTTGACAACAAATATAGAGACGATAGTATTATGCTAGAACAACAAAAACACCTACAAGAGTCTTGTGTCCATTTTCACACGTGTTAAACTTTGGCATTTGTTTAACACATGTTGACGTCACGTCTTTCATACACAATCGTAGGGTATTATGTTATTTTAAAGTTTATAAATACTACAAAGCTGAGGAGACAAGGGATAAGCGTATCCATTGTTTGGATACATGGACAAATATTTACTAGTTTTGTTCGGACATAGCTACTCTCTCTTGAGAGAAGAGCTACAAGTTGGGAAAAAAAAATCTAGACTTATATACATTGTCCATTCTTTTGAGCTTTTTAGTACTCCAAACCCTGACTTTTTTTTTTTTTGACGCTCAATTTAATTTTTGAATACTAAGGCTTTGAAAGTAAGTAAGTAGTGCTTCTATTCCACCATTTTACATCGGATTTGAGATTAGCTATTTGTTAGCTGCCTTGTCATGTTAGTCTTGTTTAAATGAAAAATAACTATTTGTTATTACTACTACTTGTGGAAGATCATTTGCTGTGTGTAAAAATCGTGTGGGAGATGTACTTCTTTGTATTCAATATAAATAGTTAGTTGAAGCCTTGTGGGGTCCGGCTTTGACAACTATAATAGGGCGTGGACCCCCTATATACTCGGATCAAAGCTCAAACTACACAATTCTAGCTTACTAGTTTCTTCAAAGTCTAGCGGACGAGGGTCTATTTCCATGAGTTAAAGGGATCGAAACCAAAGTCTTGTGACGTCAGAACAAGGTTACAATGAGGCTGCGAAATCTTGAAATCAGTTATTTGGTTAGCTTGGGGAAAGCAAAGCAAAGCAAAAACGAATACGAAGACTGACTAAAGTTTTCATAGTGAAGTCCTTTTGGGATCCAGAAAACTAAAAAAAGGACATGGTGAAATATGGATCACATGTAACCCTCTAATAACAAGTGCTAAATGGCATGCATGCATGCAGGTATTTTACCACAAACTGAAGATGTAGGACGGTTAAAAGAGTTATTATGTATGTCGTGGTTTTAGTAAGGGTAGTTTTGTAGTTTAGCCATTACTCTTACTTGTCTTGTACTCTCACCGCGCACACACACACACACACACATATTATGTATGTGTGTGTGTGTATATATTAATGAGCTTGTGTGTTAGGGTTATGGAAGAAACCCTAAGCATCTTACGGGCCGTTTGGATGAGGACATAGGCGGTGTCTTAACTAAGAGGGGTCTTGGACTCTTAGTCTTGCTTTACATATCTGGTGTTTGTGTAGCAAAACAAAAGGGCGTCTTAATTAACACTCTGGATTAAATAAGACCCCTGACCCTTGCAGGGGTCTTAGTTAAAGAAACCCCTAGGGGTGTTGTAAAGAGCCCTCGGCAATGGACCAAAATGCCCCCCAAAACAAGTTGTTGTATTTGTGTTATTATGAATGTTAATAATTTGGTTTACTAATGAATGTTAATTAAGACCGCTTGATTATCGTGTGTATAGCCTGTTTGCATCTTCTAATGTTGTAGTTTAACAAAAAAAGTAGTTGTATTTGGGTTAATTATAAAACCATATGACAATCTAGTTGTATGACAATTCACTTGTTGGTTTTGTACGAACCATAATGGTCACGCGTGTATAATGTTCATGTATGTGCTGTTGGATTTCTATCTTTTAATGTTTTCTTGAACGAATTACTTATAGGCGTGGAAGAAAAGAATAACCAATAATTATATAAACCAATCACTAAATAAATACCGAGCTTCAAAATGAATATTACAAAATTCTAAATAAATTACATCTTCTAATTATCATCAATTAATGAAGTACAACTTTTATTTAATCACAGTACAAATTTGGAGAATATATACTTTTCACAAGATTTACAACAATAAATATAATATAATACAAGGGTAAAACACAATGGCAATAAAGTCTTTTAGCTCAATATTTTCCCACATAAACTACCGACCAAACCAAGTAAGGTAATCTCTCCCCTCTTATTAAAAAATTCAACCAAATACTTTCTTCTTTAATCTCCTTTTTAATCCCCTTCTACCATATCTACCATCTTACAGATGACACCTAAATTTATGTCCCCATTCAAACGGGCCGTTAGCCTCTAATAACATGTATCAGAGTGGTGATTCGTCTTCGGGCCTTGCCGCACCACCACCCATCGACCGGTGTCGCCTTTTCTCTCACATCTGATCGAGGGAAAATGTTGCTTATTGGTTGTATCTATGACATCTCAACAAGGCATTATCGAGCTACATGAGTTTCAACAACAGTAGCTCCATACCAAGGATTTGGATAGACTGCAATACTTATTAGGTATTCAGTTGGCGTGATTAAATGATGAAATTAGTTTGTCGCAGCCCAAATATGTTTTGGGTATTTTAGAAGAGACTGGCTTTTTGGGATCAACATCAGAGAATACTCCTATGGATCCTAATGTCGAACTATGTTTCGATTAGAGGAGTTGCTTCGTAGTTCTAATTGGCATGGTCGATTGGTTGGTGGGTTGAATTATCTTATAATCACGCGGTCTGATAATTCATTTGCAGCCAGTTTGCACCTCGACTTCCTCATTGGGAAGCTGTTCTCCATATTGTGAAGTATTTCTAAGCTCATCTGGGATGTGATATGTTTTATTGAGCTAGTGGTCATTTACGTGTTGAATCATTCATTGCTTCAGATTGGGTAGTAGTACAATCTGATAGGAGATCCACTACTTCAAATTAGGTATTAATCTTATTATTTGAAAGAGCAAGAAGCAAACGGTAGTTACAAGGTCTAGTGCAGAAGCAGAGTATCATGTCATGGCACACGCTACGTGAGAGATTACATGGGTACGATCCTTGCTTGACGAGATAGTCTTTGGTGTATATTTGCCCATGAATATACCTTGTGATAATCAACCAATAATTCACGTTGCATCTAATCTTGTCTTTCATAAGAAGACCAAGCACATTGAGGTAAATTTTCACCTTATTTGAGAAAAGGTGGAGAGGGTGATTGCTACCCTTTTGTGTCTACAGGCTCTCAACTATTTGATATTTTCGTCAAGCCATTATGCAAGCCAGGCTTATAATTACTATGGATCAAGTTGAATCTTTGTGCCATTTATGTCCCAACTTGAGGGGGAGTGTTACAATGTATGTCATGGTATTAATAAGGGTAGTTTCGTAGTTTAACCATTACTCTAGCTTTATCTTGTACTCTCATCACTTTTATGTATTAATATGATTGTGTGGTAGGGTTAAGTAAGAAACCCTAATCACTTTGGCCTCTAATAACAAGGATCTTCGTATAGACCAAGTAATTACTAGAAAATGAAGAACTTGGGAACGAAATTAACAACAAATAAAGGAGAAGGTGAAATGTGGCTTACATGCCAGCCACTTAATAACAGCCAACAAGTGCAAAATGGCTTGCTCAGATTCTCTTTAACGAGCTGGTGAAATACGACGTGTGCAAAAGAAGTACATATAAGCAGCCACCTCCAGCTAAGGAACTTTTTCTTTTTTACAGTAAAGAAGACTTACAGAAGTACATATAGTAGAAAGACTCCAAATGTTTTATGGTCAATGGCCTAAATGCAAAGAATACTGCTCAGTCATAATGCTATAAAACTGCCAAATCTATCTTCTCATATTTTCTTTTCTATCCTGATTTGTACTCTTCTTTTTTAGCTCAGTGATTTTGTACCTTTTACTCTTCTTTTTTAGCTCAGTGATTTTGTACCTTTTGTCCTCAACAGTTTTCCCCCAACCAAAATAAGGGAATTAGAGCATATGTGACCATAGTTTTCGTCCCTTCTGCTCTTGTTCATTATTTAGAGCAAATCTCTTCGGCACAATTGTCAGGTAGTTGGATTAACCGCTGCACATGATTGTTTCTTTGTTGTGGGTTTAGGACATGGAATGTTTTTAGGTTAGGGTTGTGAAAGGTAGGGCAAATGTTGTAGGGATACTGATGAAGAAGGGCTAAAATTTGCTAGAATCATAGACATAATTAAACGATTCCAAAACATATGCTTCATGCAGAAGTCAATGCTGCCCCTTTCTTGTTTGCAAGGTTTGCAAATGAATCGCCCCTTATTAGTATATTGCTACTGGTTCTTGTCAAACTTGTATGGCTTGAGCATCATGTTTGGACTTGAAAGATGAGCTATTTCCTCCTGCCGCAGAGTAATCACCATGATCATTATGCGTAACCCGGCAAATGGTTTACTTCAGCATCCCATTACCCGGTTTAGTTCTGTATAGATGTAATAACTTTTTAGTGTGTTCCATATGGTATATTCTAACTTGCACTCGATGTACTTTATATTCACAATTCATTAACCTTGTCTGTTAAATGTCTGGAAATTAAAAGTGGAGTTTTACGTTTGCTGAAACGCTGAAGTTCTACTTGCACATAAGGTTCACAACTCTTTCGATACATTAGTTTGGTAAGTAAGCATCTTCAGATAGATTAATCTTTGGCTTTCTGTTAACCCTACCAGTTAATAAAAAGATTCTTACACTATTGCAGTACTTACTTGATACTTTTACCTTAACTAGGGGGCAGTATATAGTTAATTTCCTTGCTTGGATTTCTTGAATTACCTCCAGGGCAGCGTAATTTATCTTGGCGCCATTCTGGAGGCTTGAGAAGTTCAGATTATTCTACTCCCGAGATGAAGGTAAGATAGATTTTATTTGCTGCTAGCAGTAGCATTCACTTGTTATAAATGCTGCATTTTTTATTTTTCTAACTTTTCATTTTTATCTTATTGTTGGAATTTGAGTGTTTTAATAGGCACCATATGATTGTGACAATCCCAAGGAGTCTGAATCTCCCCGCTTTCAAGCTATACTCCGTGTCACAAGTGCACCCAGGAAGAGATTTCCCGGTGATATAAAAAGTTTCTCCCATGAGTTGAATTCCAAAGGTGTACGGCCATTTCCATTTTGGAAGCCTCGAGGTTTAAACAACTTGGAGGTAGTTAAGTTCTGGTGATATTTTTGTTTCCTTGCCGCTGTTACATGTCTTATTCGGCCATTTTTCTTGATTAGTTTGCTTTCTTATACAGGAGGTTTTGGTTATGATACGGGCTAAATTTGACAAAGCAAAGGAAGAAGTGGATTCTGATCTGCACGTATTTGCAGCAGATCTGGTTGGGATTCTGGAGAAGAATACGGATAATCATTCCGAATGGCAAGAGAATTTAGAAGATTTATTAGTTTTGGCTCGTAATTGTGCTATGACATCTCCTGGAGAGTTTTGGCTTCAGTGTGAAGGCATAGTTCAAGAATTGGATGATAGGCGTCAAGAACTCCCCATGGGTATGCTGAAGCAGCTTCATACTCGTATGCTTTTCATTCTCACAAGGTGTACGAGATTGTTGCAGTTCCACAAGGAAAGTGGGTTTCCTGAGGATGAGAATGTTTTTCAGCTCCGTCAATCTCTGCACTCTGTTGGTAATAAACAAATTCCTCCTGCCATGGCAAGGAATGAGAAAAGTGATAGTGCTGCCAAGAACTCAAAAAAGTCGTCAACAAGGAAATTTTTCAGTCAAGAACACCATGGATTAGATTGGAAGAGAGAAGATGATGTTATGCAGCCTGGAAATTCTCTCTCTCCAGCTTCTGCTGCTGATACATCAAAGAATTTGGACTCTCCTTCTGGCAGGGATCGAATGTCTTCTTGGAGAAAACTCCCATCGCCTCCTGGAAAGATCACAAAAGAAGCCGCTCCTTTGAAAGAGGCGAAGAATGACATTATGGTGGAAGCAAAGATTCTTAACAACAGGAGAGGAGCTTCAGATGAGGTTTTAGCTATTTCTAAGTCTCCGGAGCTTGCTTCTACTAAAGATTCTCATGTGCATTCATCAATTCCTTCCAAGCACCAGCACCAAGTTTCTTGGGGTTATTGGGGAGATCAACCTAATGTAGCTGATGACAGTTCAATAATTTGTCGTATATGTGAGGAAGAGGTTCCTACTTTGCACGTGGAAGACCACTCGAGGATTTGTGCAATTGCCGATCGATGTGATCAGAAGGGTCTACGTGTCAATGAGCGCCTTGCTAGAATTGCTGAAACCCTTGACAAGCTGGTTGAGTCTTTTTCACAGAAGGATTTCCAACATGTCCTAGGAAGCCCAGATGGTGCTAAAGTAGCAAACTCTACTGTTACCGAAGAGTCTGATCTTCCATCTCCGAAATTCAGTGACTGGTCTCGCAGAGGCTCAGTGGACATGCTTGATTTTTGCCCTGAAGCTGATAATTCTGTTTTCATGGAGGATGCCAAGGGTTTACCATCCATGTCTTGTAAAACACGTTTTGGCCCGAAGTCTGACCAAGGAATGACAACTTCGTCTGCGGGTAGCATAACTCCAAGGTCTCCGTTGTTGACACCAAGGACCAGTCAGATAGACTTGCTATTGGCAGGCAAGGGTGCCTACCCTGAGCATGATGATGCTTCTCAGGTAGATTTATGTCTGACCTATTTCAAGTGTTAGCCTCCTTCCTCTTCTTTGTTCACGTTTCTCTTCCTGTTCTTAATTTCCAGTTTTGATTTCTGTCTGTCACCCAATGTTGTCGATATCATGTGCATGTGGACAAAGGATATAATAAAAGGTAAGGACATGGATAGAGAAACATTGTACATCATCTAGCAAATTATAAAAATAATAGTGCTTGATATTTTAAAATGTGGCAAATAAAACTCGGAAAAACTCATGTATCTAGTGTCCTACTCCCTAGTAGTCTTCTTACTTGATATTTACGTTTTTTTCAGTATTCTTTTCCTATAGTGACTCGTCTATTGTGTAATGTGATGTAACTTCTCAGATCATTGCGAAACATATTTAGATGATGTAAGTTGCATTCCCATGGATGGTGGGTGTTGTTCACGTGGATCGTGTTGGGAGGGCTCAAATAACATCATCAAAGAGTCCTAGAGTTTCTATCTAATTGTCTAGTTAGGTTTTGAAATTAGGCCATATCGACTATGGTAGGACACGGTTGTAGGAGCGTCCAAGAACTGTTATGTTTGACAAAAGAAATGCACATGGTTCCACCCTAAAGTGTCTCTGCAACTTATGTGTATGCTGTGCTGAATTCTGATTTCAAGTCTTACATGTATGTGTGTGTGTTGTACTTGGTGTCCCACTGATGTTGAAATGTTTGTTTATATACTTAAAGAAGTTTTTTTTCCTTGAAAATCAAGACAGGGATGCAATCCATGTGCAAGCACATAAACACAAAAATTATCTACCAATAAAAAAGGGTGAAAGCTCCATCATCTTTCATGAGAAAATTTCTACAGCAGAAGCAGCTGGGTTAAATGACCTTTTTGGATAGGGAACATAACGTTCACTGTATTTTAGGGTTTTCCACTCCCTTAGGTAGTATGTCTATTCTTCTTCATCTCCGGGCACCAATGAGCGAAGAATCACAGACGCACACAGGCCTAATGTATTTGTGTTTGACATGACACTCTATGGACTTGTGCCGATATGCCTAAAAATGCATCCCGTTTATTATTATATATTTCTTAGTCAGATACATCATGGACATGCTAGAACATGTTGGGGATACTCTTGGAACATGTTAAGGACAGTTAGGAGGCTAAAATTCAGTTTTTGAAATTGGCCGAGTCAAAATTTCCCTGTTTGTTCAATTCATGAATACTTGTTTAGTGACTGTTTGTATCTTCAGTATGTTAATACTATCTCAATTATCATGCTGTTTGTGTTTTTTTATCTTAATTCCATAGAAATAATGTTTTTAACTTTATGTGATTAGTTTTAGGTTTATGCTCTAATACCATGTTAGGGAGAAAAAGATGATTAGGGTTTCTTAATCACCGTATCACACATATTGTTCATATATAGAGAGTACAAAAAGACTAAACTACCTCACTATCTAACAGAGCTCATATTATATAATTTATAAAGTTAAAATAATCAAGCAAATAGATGTTTACATGCTAAATTTTTGGAATCTTCTTGGAAAGTTATATTGTTCAGCTATCTTGGGATAGAAATGTAAACTATTTAGAGGCCAAATCTCAAACTATTGCTACAGTTGGCCCATGTTTATGCTAATTTTCTTTTCTCTTCTCAGATCTCAGGAAATTTTCTTGAATATATGTTGTGCGTAATGAATAGTAATGTCTCATGATGTCTTTTATTGGTGCAGTATAATTCTTTCTTTAATTAACTATGTCCTTTGTATGCACTATACTACCCTATGTTCACATTTTACTGTTGTGCTGTCAATCTGTTGAAACACTTACTGATGATATAGATGAATGAACTTGCCGATATTGCTCGATGTGTGGCAAATACGCCCTTGGATGATGATCGCTCTTTATCATATTTATTGTCTTATCTTGAGGACTTGAGGCTTGTTATTGATAGAAGAAAGTTGGATGCACTTACAGTTGAGACTTTTGGAGCTCGTATAGAGAAGCTGATTCGGTGAGTATAATCAGCAAGATGATTATTAGCCTTTTAACTTTTACTGAACAATTTCTTTTAAAGCTTCCATAATACTAGTGCTTTGTTTGGTTTTTGGAAACAAGTACGAGAGGGACAGAAATCAAGGGATTTATTGTATTTATTTTTCTTTTCGCTTTCTGTAGATAGGTTTGTGGGGAAAAGATGTATGACATATATTGGGGAACAAATCTGACTTAAACTTGAAATTGTGAGCAATCTGTTTTATCTTCTTTCTCCTTAACCCTTCTCCCCAAAACTGAAAACAAGGTCCTTTGTCAATGTTTCATATCATTTTTCATCTTCTTCTGCCTTGACAATCAAACTATGTAAATATACACTTACTGTCGCTTTGTGTTCCCTTTGTTTGTTATTTCCCCATGACTGTTCTAAGGAACAATTCAGTTATAATGAACGGAATGTATTCCCAAGTCCTTGCACATTTTCTTGTTCAGTAAAAGAGTAACGAATGGTGGTTCTATAGGGAGAAGTACCTACAACTTTGTGAGCTTGTTGAGGATGAGAAGGTTGATATAACAAGTACTGTCATCGACGAAGATGCACCTATGGAAGATGATGTTGTACGAAGCTTGAGAACCAGCCCAGTGCATTCTTCTAAGGACCGAACATCTATAGATGACTTTGAAATCATAAAACCTATTAGTCGCGGGGCATTTGGCCGAGTTTTTTTGGCCAAAAAGAGAACAACAGGGGACCTCTTTGCAATAAAGGTACCTTCATAGAGATCTATCTTCTTCTTCTTTTATGTGTTCATTGTTTTCAAAAGGTGACTTTTACTTATGGAGTAAACTTGATTTTCCAAGTTAGCTACACCACTCAAGCATGATTTAAGTTGCTGTGTTTCCAAGTCAGTGGTGTAGCTTAATGACAGAAATTTTGTTGTTTTATTAATTGTTGTTGTGATGTACTTTTTCTGTGTCAATTATTATTATTACTTCCTGATGTTCTAAGAAGCTTCTGTACGAAATTTTCTGCCTGCAACATATGCAACAAAGGAGCTAGATTACATAGGTTTTTAAGGTTTCTTGAAACTGCTGTGTTGACTTCGTCCAATTTGGTAGTAGCACATAATACATGTTTATATTTATGACTCTTGATTTGGACCTTAGTTGCACGAAGCGGAGGCAGGGGAGCGGAGGATCATAGAAGTTCATCATCTGTAAGAGCTGGGGGAACGATAGGAATTTTTTTAAAGATATAGTTATATAATACAAGTAATAAATTCGTAATTTGTATCAATTGCAAATATCATTTTAGCGAATATAGTATCATCGTATTTATATTAAGTAGTTTAGCAACTGTGAGTGATTATGTTTCTAGTATCTTATAATTGCTGCATTGTTCTCGTTGTTGGTATCTTTTACTTTTGTTTCTTTTGCGCTTTAAAAGTTGTTATGTTCTCGTTGGGAGCTCCTTTCTTGATAGTAGCAAGGTTCTTAGGAGAGTCTAGTGGAGAGCGCGTGAGCGAGGCTCTGAGGTGGATTTTCTACCTTGATAGGAGGTTCCTGCGACTAATTTTGGACGCTCTATACTGTTTCTGGTGGATTTTTATCAGTTGCAGTCTATGTTACATGGATGCGGGTGCGAGACTTGGTTGCAGAATACCATAAATCTGAAAATAGAGGATTCGGGGATAATGGATCCAAATTCAGGCCTGAAGGGTTAGGACATGGGTTGAGGATTTCCAGCCCGAATCAATTTTGACAATTGTACTTGTTAGGTACGTACTCTAGCTAGTTGGAGTACCCCAACTTGCTAAATCTCAAGAAGATGAATGTATTGCAAGGTCTAAAAAAGATCAGGTAAATGATCTTAGGTAATTATAACCACTCAATCTAAGCATAATGTCCTACATTTTACAGGCCAAGCTACTATTAATTGATGTAAACCTTGTATTGAGAAGTACTCAGATTTCAAACAATGAGGTTGAGCAGTGAAGGAAATAGAAGTACACATTCCTATATTTCATGACTGAGTTACTGCAACCAACGAGCACACTTTCACCATGTGCCAATTGATTAGGTGGAGGGCGATCCTTAGGCTCTGTTTGGTAACATTTTCAGTTTATAAAAAACTGAAAACATAATTCTGTGTATTTCTGACAAAACAATAACAAAAACGTGTTTTATAAGATATATTTTTTGTAATCAGTATAGGACAAAAATAACATAGAACATGTTCAGTGATATTATTATTATTTTCTGTATTATTACTACATAAAGCTTTATGACAAATCATATGTTACAAAGAACATGAAATCATGATGGAGAAAGAGGGAGGGAGCTATGATGGGTGGTTGAGAGAGAGAGAAAAGAGGGTGGAGAGAGATGATTTGTGGTTATGGTGGGTGGTTGAGAGGAGAGAAAAATAGAGAAGGGGAGGGGGGAGAATTGAAAGAGAGGGGGACAGAAAGGGGTAGAGAGAGATGAGCCATGGTATTGTGGATGGTTGAGGAGAGAGCGAGAGACAAAGAAAGGGAGAGAGAGACGAGCTATGGTTTTGGTGGGTGGTGGTTGGTTGGGTGGATGGAGATGACTGTAGTAGGTTGTCGGATATCGTTTTTAAACAAGTGAAAAAACCATTGTTTTGACAATTTTAAGAAACTTTGTAAACATTGATGGTAAACAATTTAAAAAAAAACATATTTACCAATCGTATTTTTTAAGATATTTAGAAAATTTATAGGAAGCAAAAAAGGAAAATAAAATAAAAAATGTAAACAAAGAGGCAATTAGTGTTACAAGGTTATCTTGGCTAGTCATGGCAGTTTGCTATTTGTTTGTTTTCTTTTTCCGTTACACTTTAGGAGCTTCTGAATGCACCCACCTATTTTCTTCTATGCGCCTATCAACAGCAAATAAATTTCTTATTTTCATTTTTGACGCCCTCATCAGTGTTGCAAATCTACCCCTATCTTGAATCTCCTTGTTTGTTCTCTTTCTTTCCCCCCAATCCCACCCCCCACCAAAGAGTGGGACACAACACTGGAGAGAGGGTTGGAGGGCTTAGGGTTTGAAAGGGATGCTCAAGTTGAGAAGTTTCGAAAAAGAGTTTGTTTTTTGTGTGTGGGTCGGTGGGTGGGTGTTTGGTGCTTTTTTTATGGGAGGAGCATAGTTATTTAAGGCGCAAGACGTGACGTGAGCTTTATTGAAGCGAGGCTCACCTAGATGAGAAAAATAACAAAAATAGCACGCACTACTACGTCAATGAACTTGAGAGAGGGAACCACTTAAAAAGGCCATACAAACATCCAACAAAGTTTGAATAAAATACATAATGTTTATTCTTTACTGTCCAACAAAGTAATGACTAATGAAAGTACAAAATTATTGTAGTTCGTTACTATTTATATATATCTCTATGCTCAATAAAATATAATACTTATATAATGTCAAATATCAATATATATAATGTATATACTGTTTATAATTTATATATATCACTGATTCACTATCACGTTGGCAGTTGACACATTACACACATATATACATAGTTACATACACTGATACACACGACGCACATGTATTAATATATGTACTGTTTGTAATATTTCTGTGTATATACATACGTACATATTGTATACTTTACATATATATGTATATATATTTATACAAGCGCGCGCACACATACGTGTGTGTATAAATGTATACTGTAAACTGTAAAGAGGTACATAGAAAAAGAGAGGGAGAGAGAGACCTATGTTGCGGCTGTGCTGGAAGGAGAGAGAGAGAGATCGAGCGACAGATCTTGCTTTAAAATCACTTTTTTTTAAGTTTCCAATGAGGCGCGCGCTTTTCAATGCGCCTTGTGCCTCGAAGGAAAACCGCGGCTTTTCAATGCGCCTCGCCTCACCCTGCTTGAAGCGTGAACCACGCGTCTCGTGCCTAGGCCTATTTTGGTGGGGGTTGGGGGGGGGGGGGGGAGGTTGTGGTGGTTGAATGGTGTAGCAGGGTGTGGATCTAAAATGTTGAGTTCTCAATTTGAGGAGTCTCTAGTTATTAATGTCAGGGTAGCAAAAAATACCATCCCTGGCCGGAATGGAGAGGAGAGGACTATTAGTTTTTATAGGTTGCACATTATAGAGGTGAATGCAGCCTTGTGTTGATACTTGCATTCTCATTTGCTTGTTTCCATCTTTGGGATTGTGATTATGCGTCACCCAACTAGACACTCCTGCGAATGGAAGCAAATCTGATTGTAAATCAATCTTAGACTGCTCAAAAGTTGATACTTGACCCCGAAATTACACTGAAGACGAAACAAGTTAATGCAATTGTTCAATTATGAAAAAATATGGCCTTGCTGAATAGGTATCTAAGAATCTGTCTGTGTGTAAGGTGCCTAACGGATTGATTATGTGATGGTTCAGTGGCTGTTATATCTTTTGGACAAGACACACATTGGCTCCAAGAGTCAGTATTTACCTGTTGAAGCTTGTTTAGTAAGTTTTTAGCTAGTTCAAGCTCAATGAAAACTCGCGAGCTAAGTGCGAGCCAGCTGGCCTAGGTTTGAATCAGGCTCGAGCTAATTCATGAGCCTTATTTCACCGAAGAAAGAACTCATACATCATGTATGCTTCAAGGGGAAAAACTCATAACAAAAGCAACTATAGTTCTTTGAGGATTGTAAATCGTGGTATTATTTTTGTGGAAATATTGTGTTGCTTGTTATTTTGTGCTTAGTATTTGCGTTAGTTTCTTTTATCTCATCCATAATAGCAAACTGGCCAACTGTTATTTTCATACGCATTCAATTTGTGGTAAATAAAATCAATGAGAAAGGACTAAAAGTTATTCGTTGCAAACGTTGAAAGAGTTTTAAAAGCTAATAAGTGGCAACAGTGCTTATAGTCGTGCATCAATAGGCTGGAGAAGCATGAGGAATCACAGCCTTTAAAATAATAGTATGCTCATGCTACGGAGTATGAATATGCTATGGAAGGAAATGTATGAGAAGTATGGCACCTCAACTGCAGAGACATAATGCCAAATATTTTAAGTACAATCAGATGTGTATATTTAACCCGATTCGGGCTGCCCTATTCAACTTGAGTCCACTCGTTTTATAATCGAGCTCGAATATTAGGCTCAAGTTTGCTCACTAAGGTAAATTACGAGTTTAAAAAAGCTGTAAACTGAGCCGAGCTTCAAGCTGTTCAACAAAAGCTGGGCTTGTTTGCAACCCTAATCATACACATTTACTTAAACCCCTTGTATGTATATAAATAGGACTGGTTTTGAGCTGAAGTAATCTACGTTTAACTGGAGTTCTCTTCTACCTTTTTTAAGAATCAAAATTTGTAAATTAGGTTGCTGGCAGTTACTTTAGAAAGTAGCAATCGTCCAGTAAGTCTTTAGTCTTTACAATCTGTAATGGTTAATATATGAAACTAAACATGCAGAAAATGTATTTAAAAGGTCTTTTATTTTCTTCAACTAACTTGAAAATAACATAAAGGTCTTCAACTAGTAGCCTGAAAGTGGAATAGAGGAAGAAACCATTCCAACTCAAAGGTCAATCTGCCTAATGAGTGAAATGGAGTCACTGGTCCAAATAACTGGGAACAAGCTAATTGAATTGGGAATAGGATGATGATTAGACAACAGATTACTAGGGTGTAGCAAAGGAGGAAGTAGCAAAGTCACAAAGAGGAAGGTGCCTTGGAATTCTTTCAAGCCTCTTGGTCACGAGACAACATGTAAGTTGCAAAAGAGGATTTTAGTGATGTTATATTGTCTCTGGTAATACGACAGGCTGAACGAAGAAGAAGAAAAAAGTAGGGATGAGGAAGACATGAGGAGACAGTGCAGGGAGAGTTCATAGAAAGTGGCACTATAGTAATTCAAATATTATCTATATTGTGTGATTTATTATTGCTGCAGGTTTTATGATGCAGATCAGAGCTAGTTAGAGATCTTGAAGCCAAAATCTCCCAATCAAGCATATAATACTGGATTAGAGCTTCATCTTGTTAGTGTCATGTCTTATACACTGGGGCATATGTTGCTCTGTTTCCCTCCAAACTAGCATTTGTGGATGTCAGGCCACACTAAAATTGTCATTTTTGTGCAGTGAAGGAGAATAGATTCTAACCATATTGCATGTCCATGATAATTTTCTGCAGGTTCTTAAAAAGGCAGATATGATTCGTAAAAATGCAGTGGAGAGTATTTTGGCAGAACGTGACATTTTAATTTCAGTTCGCAATCCTTTTGTGGTGAGCAAAGGTCTAGCTAGTTAACAGTACTTATTAATGGTTGTCGTTTTTAACTTCACTGTGAACTGTATCAGGTTCGCTTCTTCTACTCATTCACTTGTCGTGAAAATTTGTATCTTGTGATGGAGTACTTGAATGGAGGAGATTTATATTCACTGTTGAGAAACCTAGGCTGCTTAGATGAAGATGTTGCTAGAGTATATATTGCAGAAGTTGTAAGATTCGTTAGCTCTTTATATGTGTTTTTACCTCTTCCAATATGATTGGTCTAATCTGAGATTTGTTGATGAGCAGGTGCTTGCTTTGGACTATTTACATTCACTCCGGGTGGTTCATCGTGATCTAAAGCCTGACAATTTGTTGATTGCACATGATGGTCATATCAAGGTGCACATGTTTTCGAGTTTTTCCTTCTTTTCATTTTGATTCAAATGCGGCAAGTGAAAGAGGCACTTAACGCGGCCAGGGCCATGTCTGTGTTGGCAAGTATTGCACACGTGTTTGACGCACTGTTAAAGCAAGCTAAGCTTCACACATCCCTGAGGAAGCCAAAAGACCTTGTCACAGCTGAAGGGTCCACTACATGTTGGAGAGCTTTTAGATCCATATAAACATGGCAGTCCTGCGAGAAACTTGATGCAAGGCCTTGTCTGAATTAACCATGATTGATCTGTGCTGCTTAAAGCTTCAACTTGAATTGTCCTACTCTAGGAGAAACTTGTTTGGTGCATCTCTTACTAGAAAGTCCTCCATTCTTATCTATCACAAATTGAAAAGTGACCAGCGTTCTGGGACTTTTGAAACATTTTAAATATATTAAATCCTGTGCCTCGATTAGGTCAAAGTAAGATGTGCAATGGACTTGATTATTAAAAAAAAGAAAAGATGTTCAATAGACTTCTGTAATTGGGTCATGCTCCCTTGCACCTTCTTTAATTTATTTGTGGTTAGTGTTTGGATTTTGTGCAAGAAAATTTTTGAGCTTCATCATTCACATTTTGTATCTTTTAGTATAGATACTTTGATTATATGTCATGGATTATGCGTAAACAACGATTATCTATTTTACAAATCAGGACGGTGTGAGATCCTTAATAGACATTTTCATAACAACAGTTGAGATCGTATTCATCTAATGGTTGAGGTTCACTACAAAAAATAGTTAAGTAACAATCTTAACTAGTATTTATGGACCCCACAACTTTAAGTAATAAAAAAAGAACATTAATGCTCATCATCTCTATTTCTCTCTCTCTCTCTCTCTCCCTCCCTCTCCGGTTAAACAATTTGTTTTTCTAAGCTAATTAATTTCTATGAATACTTACTTTCCAATTCTCTGAAAAAGATTGCGTGCTCCGAATCAATATATAGGCTAAGATTTTTTTAATTTAATGACTGAGATTCATTATAAAAAAATCACACAATGCAACATGCTAATGGCTTGAATAATAGCTGAATTAGAATTCTAATATGAATTTAATGTTGTTGGTAGTGTTGTAGGCACAGGTAATATGCTAGTACAATCACATATTGTGTCCTTGCCATGTCTGTGCTGTTGACTGGTGTCAACATTTCCATGTATATGCTACTTGGCTCACTAGGACTTTAGTTTGGGAGAGATAAAGTAATCTTGGTTTTGCTGATATCCCTAGTAAAGAAAAAATATGTTACTATTTCTGAAACCCCAAGGGGACTGTTTTTAACAGATCATAATTTAACCTCTGTTCATGTGGTTTTGCTTATAAGGCATTGTTGTTGTATGCACAGTTAACAGATTTTGGGCTTTCAAAGGTTGGTCTCATCAACAGCACTGATGATTTATCTGGTCCAGCAGCTAGTGGGACTACTCTACTGGGAGAAGATGAAACTCAGTTATCTGAGTCCGAGCACCAACGAGAAAGGAGAAAAAAACGGTCTGCTGTAGGAACACCTGACTATTTGGCACCTGAGATTCTTTTAGGGACAGGACATGGTTTGTTTGGCTCTTTTTCTCATTTAGTGGTGCTATAATTGCATTATGAATCAAACTCCTTACACCAAGTGCATTTCATCCGTTCACTTACTCTTACAGAGCTGAGAAACATTATGAGTTAATCGGATTAGTGTTGCTTTTACTACTGCTATGGGTTGAAATGTTTGGGTCTGATACGTGGAAAGATAATCAATGATGACATTTAGATTTTCTTATCTACATTATTTGATCAGGATGTTCTTTGTTCTTTCTCAATTGCTTATTTCAGTGGTATTGCTCACCATGATTTTCTGTGCCATTTTGCTCAGGCGCATCTGCGGATTGGTGGTCTGTAGGTGTGATTCTATTTGAGTTGATTGTTGGTATTCCACCTTTTAATGCAGAGCATCCTCAGGTTACAATCTCGATCCTATTTCATTGTATTTGGTTTGTTCTAGTTTCTGCTAAAAAATATAATCCTAAGCTTGATGTATTTAAGTCTAGACCTTTGATTGGTCATTTTCCACACCAAGAATAATAATGAAACAGAAAAACCTCAATTCAAGCAAGATACTGGTTTGAGTCCAGATATCTTTTGCAGGGATCAATAGGCTAACTTATTGTATTCTCAAGGCAATTTTCAAATTACCTTGAATGAAGGATGGCTTGATTGGAAACTTTATGAAACTAAGTTTGAATCGAACTAGGAAAATCTAAAATTAGTAGGGTTTCAAGGTGGATATGACTTCAGGTTCGAACCAACTCTAACTTGCAACTGTGGAATTGCATCATTTAAGGTTTTTAATGGTTAATTCATTATCAACAGTTCATGGTTACATGCCCCATCAGTGTTGTTTAGAAGAATGGTGTAAAATTGGAATCAACATAGTTTCTCTTCAATTGGGCCAGATCGTCCTTGATTTGTTTGGCATGATCCGTCTTCTCTAATTATAACCCATCCCAATTTTGAATTACAACCACAAAGAAAGCAGTTTTATGGCAGTATGTTTAAAATCATAGAAACCAAACATATTAACTAGATAGGAAAAATCGTTTCATAAGTAAAGATCTAAAAAGTCTCGACGTTGTACTGTGGGGTGTTGATTTATGAGACTTCCCGCCACGTCCTGCCGGAGTTGAAAGAGGTTTTACCTGGACATGCTCCACCGAATACATTGATCGGAAGTCCTGGTTGCACAAGGAACAACCAGTGAGAGACACCCCGATGAGGGGTCAGAATGCCCTTCGATTGTCTAAGTTGAGCAAGTATGAGAGGGGAAGCCCGTAGAACAATTGTCTTACCGAGAGTGTAGAAAACAAATACGAGATATTGCTTATAGTGTTTTGGTTTATAAAAGTGGCTAAGCATGTTTTACTGGTCAACCTAGTCTACGTTCTCCAAGTCATCGACCCTTTTGCTGGTGGATCCTCACCCTTATTTATAACGATTCGTTGGTTGTCTTTTTGAATGCACTCGAGTGCTTTTTCTGCATTCGCCATCCTTGATCGAGGGTTGATTTGACACACAGATCAGTGTGCTTCTGCATTGGTCGGCAGAGCCGATCGGGATGTTCTATAGTCTGATAGGGTGACATTCGAGATCTGTCGTTAGAAGATGGTTTGCACGAAGTGGCCGGCTCATAAGCAAGGTATCACCCGAGAGATACATTTATTATGGTCGTTACTTATATGCAGTGCTTGAAAAATCAGGATAATCAGCCGATTAATTGGCAGTCGGCTACCCACTGATGCAATTACCCAAAATCGCTAGGAAAATCGTTTGGTCATTTAATTGGGGTCTAGGTGCCAACTAATCGGTTAATCGCCGACTAATCAGACCGGCCAATTAGTCGGCCACCGATTAATCGGGGTCTAAGGGCCGACTAGTTGGTTAATATTGTTTTGAGATTTTATGTGTAATGTGTGATTTATTTTTATTTATTTTGGAATCTTAGACTTTGCAGGAATGCTTATTAAGAAAAGGAAAAAACCCGATTAGTCTTTCTAGGCCGATTAATTCCCGAGTACTAGGCTTAGGTGCTAGAAGGTCCCCCCATCACCTAACTAACATCTAGCGATTTTTAGAACCTTGCTTATCTGAGATGGTCACTTTGAGATGACAATGTGCTCACTCATCGGGTTGGTCCTAACTGGAGCTCGGATTTTACCCGGCCGGTTATGGGGTTTGTTCACCTCCCACATATACAATTATGAAGCAATGGTAGTGTGAGTGGACTTAGGAGAGAAGTGTGTAGGGTTTTGTTCATTAACCGTACACTCATTAGTCTTATTTATATTATGAGAGGACAAAACACAACACATAACTACCCGATGTGGAATAACACCTAATTACTATAACATTCCCCCTCAATCTGGAGAATAAATATCACACAGACCCAGCTTGTTACATAGCAACTCCGTGGTTTAAACAATGAGTTAATAAACATATCAGCTAATTGAGCACTTGTAGATACAAATGGAGTAGCTATTACACCGTTTGTTAATTTCTCACGAACTAAATGACAATTAACTTCAATATGCTTGGTCCTCTCATGAAATACTGAATTTGATACAATGTGAATTGCAACTTGGTCATCATAGTATGGAGGCATAGGCCGAAATCCTATCTCCTCAAGAAATGATTGCAACCATACAATCTCACACGTGGCGTGTGTCGTTGCTCTATACTCTGCTTCTACACTAGACTGGACAACCACTTTCTGCTCTTCCAATTGACAAGATTTCCATTCAGAAATACACAATATCTAGTAGTGGACCTTCTATCAGATGATTCTCCAGCCCAGTCAGAATTAGTAAACGCCTCAACACGTGAGTGTCCACTAGCTCGATAAAACGAACCACATACCGGATGTGCTTTAAGATATTTTGTAATCTAGAGAATCGCCTCCCAATGTGGATGACGGGGAGCAGACATGAAGCGGCTCACCACACTAACTGCAAATGAGATATCCGCATATGTAATAGTAAGATAATTTAACTTACCAACCAATTGACGATACTGATCAGGATTGGGGAGTAACTCTCCCTGGTCAACATGTAATTTGACGTTGGGATCCATAGGAGTTGCATCAAGCTTAGTTCCCAACAGACCAGTATCCTCAAGATGTCTAGCACATACTTCTGTTGAGATAGGCCAATACCGTCCTTGGATTGCGCCACCTCGATCCCTAAGAAGTATCAGAGTTTTCTTAAATCCTCTGTGTGGAATTGCTGGTGTAAGAAGGATTTGAGTTCATCAATGCCTCGCTAGTCATCACTGATAATAATAATGTCGTCCACATAGGCAATCAATAATACTTTCCCCTGATCAGTATTAAGAGAGAACACAGAATGATCAGGCTAACTGCGATGCATGCCAAAGCGTAATACTGTCTCATTGAACTTCCAAAACTAGGCTCTAGGAGATTGGTTAAGCTCGTATAGTGCTTTGCGAAGACGACAAACCTGGTGACGCTCCCCCTGAGCAACAAATCCAAGTGGTTGCTCCATGTATACTTTCTCTTGGAGATCCCCATGGAGGAAGGTATTTTTGACATCCAACTGAAACAATGGCCAACCAAGAGTCGCAGCAAGAGAAATCAGAATCTGAACAGAACCAAGTTTGACAACTGGCCAAAATGTCTCAGAATAGTTAGCGCCATATGTCTGGGTGTAACCTTTGGCAATAAGGCGTGTTTTATAGCGCTCAACGGTACCATCGGGAAGATACCTGATAGTAAAGACCCAACGAAAGTCAACAGGGGTTATACCACTAGGATGAGAAACCAACTCCCATGTGCCATTATGATGAAGGGCAGACATTTCATCCTCCATAACTTGCCGCCCACCCAGACACAGACAAGGCCTCCTGAACAGTGTTAGGAACAAAGAAGGAGGAAGCAGAAGAAGTAAAAGAACAAAGGGATGGAGACAAGTGATCATATGAAGCAAATTGGGCAATAGGATGAGAGGTGCAAGAGTGAATATCTTTCTGAAGGGTTATAGGTCGACTGTCCAAATCTCGCAGCGGACTGAGGTGGAACTCTGGACGGCAATGGCGCTAGCGGAACCGTGGGTCCTCGAACATATACCTGCAAGGGTTTAGGAGTAGGAGCACCAAAAGGTACAACTATAGGGAACACAGACTCAGATACAGGAAGATCATCGGTAGTGATGAGACTACAAAGAAGGGTAATGACTCATTAAAGGTAACATTAGCACATGCAAAGTGAAGCCATAAGGATGGTGAGTAACATTTATAACCTTTTTGAGTCCGAAAATAACCAAGAAACATACCAAATAGACAGAGGATCAAATTTATCCCGATTAGAGCCGAGACCATGAACATAACACGTGCACCCAAATATCCGAGGGGGTAAGTGGTGGCTGGTAGGGTATTTGATCATCAAGAATAGTGGAAGGTATCCGATTGATTAGGTGGTAGGTGGTGAGCAAAGCATCACTCCAGTAAAACTTGGGAACCTGCATTTGTAACAACAGTGCTTGCATAACTTCAGATAAATGGCGGATCTTGCGTTCGGTCATCCCATTCTGCTGTGGAGCCCGAGCAAAGATGACTAGTGAAGAATGCCATGATCATCAAAGAATTGAGAGAGAGTAGTATGAAAATATCCTCGTGCGTATCAGACCGAATGATATGGATGCAGGTATTAAATCGAGTCTTCATTTTTATAGAAAATGATTTAAAAATATATTGCAACTCAGATTGTTCTTTCATAAGATAGAGATAAGTGTAACACGAGAAAAATCATCCACAAAGATAACATAATACTAGAAGCCAAAGATGCTGGGAACACGCACGGGACTCTAAATGTCAGAATGTACTAACTGAAAAGGTTGGGACACACGACTCTCCATGCAAAGAGTTTACTAAACTCACAGGCTTCACATGGTAAGACCTGAACACTATGACATGACGACACTAGCTGTTTCAAACTGTGGAGTAATGGCTGTCTGAGGTGACAATGGTGTTGATGGGGTGACTCTGATGACTGAAGAGCAATGAGGTGACTGATGATTGAAGAGCAACAGAGTGCGAATGAGCACCATCAGTGAGATAATATAGGCTACCACGTTCAGCACCGCCACCAATCTTCCTCTCCATTTTGAGATCCTAAAACACACAATCGTGAGGAAAGAACGTTACTGAACAATTCAAGGACTTTGTAAGTTTACTAACAGACATAATATTAAAAGGAAAACGAGGCACATGCAAGACGGAATCCAAAGTAATAGTAAAAATGACAGGTACTAAACCAATACCAGTAATCGAAGTAGTAGAACCATTGGCTAAGGTAACATGAGAGTGCGTACCAACAGACTGTTGGCCAGAAAGGATAATGGATGTACTAGTTATGTGGTCAGAGGCACCAGAATTAATACCCATGGAGTAGAAGTGAGAGGAGACAACACAAGCAACAGAGGGATCGGTCTGAGCAAGCGTAGCAGCGGAAGACGAAGGAGAACCAGGGTTGATTGAGACTGAACGGGCACAAGACGTTGGTATTCTTTTGTAGAGATAGTCACCACACTGTCAGCAGCGATGGGAGTAAGTTGCCCAGTATCTTGAGGAGCAACAACCTGATGAGCTTGGGGGAACCTATGAAGATCATAACGGTGCTCGACGGTATGATTAGTACCCCCACAATAAGTACATAATCGAGGACCAGGACTGCGGTCCCACAGTCGTACGACCACCATGACCACCAAAACTAGAGGTGCGACCACATTCTCGAGAGCTAGAATCGCGGCCACGACCATGGCCACATATGAAAGAAGGGCCACCAGACACATTGGAAGCGAATGCGAAATGATTAGAAGGAGGTGTAGATGATGCAGGTCCAGATACAGTAGACTGAAGGAGACCGACTGAAAACCTCACTGAGGGTAGATCATGAGACCCCAAGAGTTGGTTACTAATTGGATCATAGGTGGACGAGACACCCAATAGAAACCAAGCAACTTGCATGCGTTCACGCTATTGCAAATATTGAGCTCGTGACAAATGCTCTGGAACTTGGTATAATAAGTCTCCAAAGATGAGTCTTCTTGAGAGAGAGAGAAGAAGGACTGATGAAAATCATATCTATGACGGAGGTTGTTGACACTAGAATACACCTCTTGAGCCTGAGTTCATGCTTGTTTCGCTGTGGGCAACATAATGAGGGAGCTAGCAATATGGTCAGGATGAATGTAGGCGTTCAGTTACCCATACAGAATATCTAGAAACAACTGAGTCTGGAGGATCATCAGTCAAACAATGATATTGGTGCTCTCCCAAATAATAAACTTCAACTGTTTTAGCTCACACAACATAATTCCTCCCAGTCAATGGTGTGGTGGTAATAGACAACCGTTTCCGCTATCGAGAAAAATAGGTCAGGTGAGTGGTAATAGTGGGACTAGAGCCTATATTTGAATCCGTCGCAGACATTGTAGTGAAGAAATCCAAACCAACAGAGCAAATAAATAACTGTTCCTTGGAGCAAGACCACCAACATCAATTCCAAAGGAACAGTAAACCAAAACTGTTTCACAACACGATGCAAACGGTAAATACCAACAATTTGGAACCACACATTTATCCAAAAATGATAGATGCAACTGGAATCATCTACCAAACATTAGCAGAAGCGAAGCGATCTACTCCATAGGAATACCACCAACCTTGAGTCTTAATATTCATGAACAGATAATATCCACACAAACTAATCTATTACAAGCAGCGATCTACTCCATATGCACAGATCCACTACCACATAAGCAAGCAGTGAGAGAAGAGATACACGAAGACAGTGGTTCATTGTTAGCAAACTCACTGTAGATCCATGGCTGGAGAAAAGATACACGATCAGAGATTGCCAGAAATCCACTGTAGATCCACGGGGAGGGCAGAGAGAGAGAGGGAGAGAGAGAGAGAGAGAGAGAGAGATTCAAAACTGCAAATCCTCAATCAGAGACAGAGACGCTTGGATATTGCGACGCCGTTGGCGAGATCAGCGAGCGATGGCGGCGTTGGCTGTAGTGATGGCAGGTCAGTTGGTTTTAGGGTTTAGGGTTGTATGGCTATGATACAATGTGTGTGGACTTAGGAGAAAAGTGTATGGGGTTTTGTTCATTACCCCTAACACTCGTTAGTCTTATTTATATTATGAGAGGACAAAACACAATACATAACTACCTGGTGTGGGATAACACCTAATTACTACTTTAACAGGCAGAAATCTTGAAATCATATACACTACTATGAATTCGTCTACACCTTGGGGAGACTTTTAGCCACACATGGAGTAGAGAAGATCCAGAGTCCATAGAATCTCTATCGAAAAACAATGAGGAGACTTTTAGCCACACATGGAGTAGAGAAGATCCAGAGTCCATAGAATCTCTATCGAAAAACAACCTTTAAGATTTCATTTTTTTTCTCCCAAAGGTTGAACAACCTCATAACAAATTTACAAAGCTTGAACACTCCCAAAATAAAATCCGAGTTTCCCTTTTACATCTCTCAGTCAAATCTGCTTCAAAAAAGAATTGATGTGCAACTTTTTTGTTTTCTTTTTTGGTCAGAAACTACACTTAGCACTGTGAACTTTAGAAATTCGACAAGTTACTCGGTCCCCAAACTCACTTTTAATCCTCCAATTGGAGTCAAATGCTTCATAAATCACACCAAAGGTGCTAAACCAGTATCACATATCCCAAAAAAGAGCTAACAAATGTAATTTGGTAGCCCGTTATATTCATAGTGTCTCGTTTTATCCTTTCTAACAACTGATGAAGAGAAGTTTTTGGATTGGTAGCTTCTCCTTGCTATATCTTGAACATGGAGTTTATCAGGATACTGAAATTCTGTTTCCAGTGTAACACTCAAAAAATTGTCACAAACAGATGAAGTTATACAAAGGTCATACATGATGATGGATAACTTGTACTCACCTATGAGGTTCCTTGTTTTGTAGCTACAGATGCGCCCCTCCTTTGCTATAATATGCACCGTGTTAGAATAACGTTAGTAAACCTCAAAATAAAGCTTTATGTCATCATTTAGGTATTTTGAAATGCCACGAGTGGTTTTTTTTTTTCTGTGATTGGATACTCAAAGGAAAGAATGCAGTATTTATTAGATAACTTAGACAAAGATAATGCCAAAAGTGCACTCATACATATTTCATTTTATTATTTGCACAAGAACGTCCTTGTTAGATGGAGATAGAAAGACAATAAATGGTTAGTGTGACACGCTATGCGCTAGTAACCAAACAGATGTTTGTGTAATAAATGTGGAAATTCTATGTTAACTTACATTATATTTACATTTTAACTGATTACCTCTCAAGAATCAAACAGAGTATGTAACTATATAAACTAATACAACTTACTTAAGCAAGAAAAAACATCTAAGTTTAAGGGAGATATGTAACCTAAATTAATTACCATTACTACTGTTAAGAAGTTCTGGCTTTTGGTTGGGCATTTAAAAGTAAATCATTCTATTAGTGATCTTGAGTCTGGAAACCAAACTACATTGATATTAGGAACTCTACATACCTTTTATTGTTGGAGTAAAGAGTCTCGATTGGATATTTGATCTAATCTTCTTTTTATTTGGTCAAAAAGGTATGAGCTTTTAGATGTAGAAATAAGTTGAGTTCCTTTAGTGGCAGTTTAGGAGGGATTGATTGGGTAACCTAAACTTGGCACTATATTTGTGGTTATATTTTAATTGGGCTAAGTTACACTAACACCCACTAATGGGTGTTGTATTTGTTAGAAACTTAAAGGAGTCAGTAGTAGTTATTTAACGTACACTTATTAGTTGGGATGGTAAAATCATGAAATCACAAGTTTTGTTAATGTACATCTGCCAATAGACATGATGGGGGCATCTGGGAAAGGAGGAGATTTGAAAAATCAACCTTGCGGTACAAAATTTAGGCGAATTAGCACGTGTTATTATTTTAAAGTCACCTTCCTTGCCTTTCATTTCATTCGTACCAGGTACTTGTAGAGAGGTTTTGGTGGATGGATGGTAGTTTCAGGTCTTCCTAGGAAGAAATTCTTGTGTTATCCCATAAAACTTACAGCAACGAATCTGTTAGTGGCTATATGCATTGTAATATATTTTTGCGGGTATTCAACAAGTAAACATTGACGATTGGAACTTTGCAATTGCACTACTGAGGTACTAATATTGTTTGTTTGTATATACTCTGTACTCTGGAACGGTCCAGTCATATTACTGTTAACACCTTAATTTATCCACCAAATACGAGGGCATGTGGCACTACTCGATGGAGATGCACACACGTGATTAAAGGGCACGGGATAATAAAGCGGTTTCGTTTACACTGCTGAAGCAGGCAGTTAATTAACCGTTGGGGGATCCACAGACAGGGGTTATTCAACTGCCAAACATTCTCCACTTATGGAGGGAGGAACACGAAGAAATGTGATTCGTGGATGCAAGAAGAGAAGGGAAACATGGAGGAAATGGTTGAGCACAACCACCATGATCTGGCCATACATCGAAGGAGCGTGAATGCCTTCAAATTCAAGCGGGAAATCTAGAATGGGAGAAAAATACCAAGTATCAAGGATAGCTATAAATAGGAGCAATAGTTAGAGATGAAAGGATCTGGACACCCCCACTACATTTATTTATTTTTCATACTCATCTTATCTTTCTAGTACTTAGCATAGACATAGTAGTAGTTGTACTTAGCTTTACTCATAGTCTATATCAATAGGAGTAACGAGTTAGAGTTTGTTTGAAGCAGATTGGATCCTCGTGTAACCCTCGAATGCAAGTTTGTTAACAGATTTATTATTTGAAGTCATTTCGTTTCACATTCTTTGTAATTATTCATCTTCTATTTCTGGTTTCGAGCCTCTACGTGTGAAACTTGAGAAAAATCCTCTTAAATTAAGATAAGGGAACATATAACACAAACGCCTGGTAGTTATTGGTTTTAACTATCGCATTAAAGTTTTATGAAAAGGATAATTACAATCCTTTTCTGGCACGCTGCGCACAATTTTAGCCTTGAAAATTATTTTAGCCAACAATTGCAAAATGATGTTTCTTGCCAAAACTTTTAGATTGAATTTATTTCGCAGTTATGTTCAGTATTAGTCTGTTTGAGTTCCCTCACATGGCTGTCTTCTTTGTTTCTGCTTGTAGTCAATATTTGATAACATTCTCAACCGGAAAATACCCTGGCCGCGGGTACCGGAAGAAATGAGCTATGAAGCACATGATCTCATTGATCAGTAAGAAAACTCTTTTTGGTTGCCTGAATCACTTTTTTTTTTAACTTAGTCATTAGGTCTTTATCGTAAGGGGCAGATTTGTATTGGTGGTTAAGTGTGATGATATGTTTGTTTTCTAGGTTATTGACAGAAGATCCTCAGCAGAGGCTAGGAGCCAGAGGTGCATCGGAGGTGATATTGGTTCTTCATACAGTTTGATTTTTTGGGTATCTTCATTTTCTTCAACTGTACCTTCTGGCAGACTTAGGCAAATTTTGATATGGGTTCAATTTGGGACAACAATTCTAATCCAGGTAAAGCAGCATCCATTTTTCAGAGATATTAACTGGGACACCCTCGCTAGGCAGAAGGTATGTTGTCTTTATATTGTATTCACATTTCAATTTAGAGGAGAAATAGAAAGATATTCCAATTTCCATGACCCTTGAAAGATAATTTGGAGTTCAAGATTCAGTTGAAGGAAAAGGAAACTAAAAACGAAGACAAATAAAGAAAGGGATGTGAACAACTGAAGTACATCAACAAGGAGAATGCTAACAAACACCCTTTGGGTGCCTGTTGAGTGTGCCAACTTTTATACTTTTAGGACAAAATAGATCTCAGATCACATATTGCACACACACTCAATTGTGTTGAGTGTGCCAACTTTTATAATTTTAGGACAAAATAGACCTCAGATCACATATTGCACACACACTCAATTCAATCTCCCTTCTCTCCACCCATCGTTGACTCTGATTTCAGTGACCAAAAACCCTAAACCGTAGCTTGAGTTTTGCCCTTCCCCTTGCAGTCCAAATCACCAAACTGAGTTGGGCACGCCATGATGAAGATCTGAAAAACTGAAGGTCTATCATGGCTGAAAGTAGAGAGATCTGAAGGTCCTTGAGGGTCCGAGCAGTGGCCTGAGTACAGGAGTACTTCGATTTTGTCCCGTAGATGAAATATTGAAGCACTATCGGGTCGAATGGAGGTCAGATAGGCTGATTTATGGAGAGAGTAACTGATTATGCTGATTACTGATTGTATCGCCGATGGCCAGCGGAAGGGCGCTGGTGACAGTTAAAAAGGCCATCAACGGCTAGGGGTTTCAGTGATGAGGGTTAACTTGTTTTCAAGCTATGGCTTTAGTTGTAAAGGAATTTGTGTATGGTTTTTATTGCATGAAATTGTACATATACATGGCTTCACACAATAAAGAAAGATGGACGGTGGTGGATAATATTGGTTGGGGATGTTGCTGTACTGTAAATGAGGAGCAAGTGAGAGAAAAGGCAAAGGAGGAAAAAGCGAGGGGGAGAGGTGGAAGGGGAAAACAGCTTTTTAAAAAATTGAAGATACAATAATGAACATCGAAAATGTATTTATCACATCAAACTGCATGGAGGGAAGAGGAAAAAAATCTGTCTAACCTTTTGCAACGCCCAGAGGGGGCTCATTAGACAAATTGTTTCTATAAGTACATTTGTGGAACCTCATATCTAGCAGAACGTAGATTCATAGAATTAAAAGCTGTTTGGGATTACTGAACTCAATTTGCACTTTTGCTTTTCTCTCAGGCTGCATTTGTTCCTTCCTCAGAGAGTGTTCTTGACACCAGCTACTTTACAAGTCGTTTCTCATGGAATCCTTCGGATGAACATGTTTATGCGGCCAGTGAGTATGAGGACAGTGAGAGTGGTAGCACAAGTGGTAGCAGCAGTTGCTTAAGCAACCGCCATGATGAACTGGTAATGTACTTCAGAATTTTAGCAAACTTACAAAATCAAAAGAGGGCTCTAAAGTGGTGACTTTCAATCCATTGATTTAGCTTCCTTTTTTGTTGACAATGATTATCAGGGAGATGAATGCCGTGGTCTTGCAGAATTCGATTCAGGCTCTTCTGTCAACTACTCCTTTAGCAATTTCTCCTTTAAGGTATCTTTGGATGGAGTTGACAGGATAAGTGGCTACTATTTGTCTTGTTTGCACCAGCTATTTTTCCACTGCGGCGCAATGCAGGGAGATTTAGTTGTCTCTTTTCGCTTTATTATATTGGGTTTTGTTGTTGTTATTGGTAACTTATTTCCAAAATTTAGCTGGACAATTTATAGTTTATGCTTGGAACTCATGCATGCAATTGGATCAGCAGTATAGTTGTTCGCTTCTACCATATCCGGACTAGTATTACTCTTGTTTGATTTCCCTTTATTCCAATGGGTTTCTGTTTTGCAATGATTTCTTTGCTTGTACTCTTCAGAATCTATCCCAGCTTGCATCAATCAACTACGATTTGCTGAGTAAAGGTTGGAAGGATGATCCGCCTTCAAGTCATAATGTATGACTACCCAGTCTGGACGCAAGATCGGGTTTTTGTAATTTACTGAAACTTCAACCTATGAACGAGTCGATCACCCGAGTGGTATTTGTATACCTTGTAAATGTGTGTGCCTAATGTTCATTTTGTTGAGTGCTATTGTATTTTGCATTATTCAGTGGAACTAATTTGGCTTGGTTTACTGCTGTTGCAGATGTAATAGAAGAAAGCTTGAGGTTGAAAATGCTCCATGATGTACTCTTCCTTCATTCCGGCAACAGCTCCACAGTGTGGGATTGAACTTTTATGCTTTAGTTGTTTTATTTGTTTCATAACAAAAATGAAGAAATGTCTGTTCAATGTGTTGTTTGATATAGTTTTCAAGCATTCATTCTCTGCCAAGACATCCCAACAGGTGCTGTGTTTGCTGTGAATTCTGACTTCCAAGATTTTACAAAATGCGCAAGCTTTCAACAGAACTCTATCTATAAATTGTAGTAGGGTAAATTTTGCTGACTTCCCATGGGGTTTCTGATAAAAGAAGAGTCCACTTTCAAGGTTCTTGGATTTCAATGGTGTCTTCTACTTTTTATGACACTATCAACATACCTCCTTTGGTCATTGTCCCTAGATGTGTTAATTTTCTTAGTAAAATGACACTCTTGCCCTTCTCTCCTTTGCCTTTGCATCTTCTCCTGTTCTATTTCTTCTTCTTCTTCTTCTTCTTCTTCTTCTTCTTCTTCTTCTTCTTCTTCTTCTTCTTCTTCTTCTTCTTGTCATCACCATCTATTGTTGTACTCTTTGCTCCTACAACAACTCCACCACAGCCATCAATCTTCCAGAAATGTAATTAGTTTGATGGCAGCAGCAGCAGCAGGTTCTAGCAATGCCATAGTAATGGCAGTTGGAGTCTAGCTGGACACGAGATTCCTGAAGGTGAAAATTTTGGGAGGGGATATAGTTTGCGATAGCTCATAAGTCTAAACTAGGTAAATATCAGCCTCTTCTTTGGTGAACACTAACTGAAGTTGACGATGGCCATTTAAACTCAAACCAATTGTTGCAATTTTCGAACTGTAAAACTTCTGATATCACTGGGCAGTCATTGATTTCAACTGGGTTGGGTCATTGATTTATATCCCTTGGGTCTGGATCATGAACGATGGCAATGTGCAATGTATCAGAGATTCAGAGCCACCAAATTCTTGTTCTGTGACTGATGATTTGGAGATGCTAATTCTGGATTGAATAACAATGTTAACTCACAAATCCCATTTCTGTTTCTTCTATCAACAATAATTTCCTTGGGAAATTACATCTGACTAACTCATCTTCTTGTGGTGGTTCTGTTTTGGTTTTTTAGCATTCTCTCAAAGCCATATATTGGTCTTCTATTCTTTCATGCCTGATCTTAATACATTTGACTTGCCCAGTAATTAATTTTATGTCGTTTGTGAATAATTTGTTCTATTTAGAAGAAGTTCTACTTTTTCTTCTTTAATCAATTTTAGTACTGTCATCATTGTCAATCTTTTTTAGTTATAAAACTGACTTGAAATTGAAGACATAATTGAGTTTCCTTACTAATATATAAGACAATCAATCAGCATTATTGGGGGCACAATTATAAATTTTGATTGCACTATGTTTGGAAAAAATAAGGCCAGGCTTACTTGGACGTAATAAATGAAATAGTAAATGTGAGCATGCCAGTTTAATTCATTCTTGCGTGAAGTACTGAACTGAATATGTGCACTGAGTTGTGTGTATTGTTTTTTTGTCTCAATTAAGAAGACTTCTTCGGTAATAGCTAACATCTAAACTACTCATGTTTAACAGAATGAGATCAAAAGATAAACTATGGTCAGCAACTTCCATCTCACAAGAACGACGAATGTGCCTTGGAACCACATAGCCCCTATCAGGCGTCTCGACAGATAAAACAGATTCTAACATATTGACTTCAAGATCCAAGATAGTAGCAAGACTAGAAGAAATAAACGAGCATGAAGCACAGGTGTCAAACAAGACACTAACTTATGTGTGAGATAAAAAAAGGTACCTCAAAACACCAATTTCCATCACGTCCCGCTCTGTCAGGTCAAGGGATAGTCTAAGGTCTCCACTCTCACCACACAATTAACAAGGACTTCCTTCAATTAAATATTAAATTCAAAATCACGAGTTCTAAAAATAATAAAATAAGAGGTTGAACCTCGGGTCCTCACAATATGTCCTCGGGACTTGCAACTAAGTGCATCTGCTATCATGTTAGCTTTTCTCGGGTGATAGGACGAGGTGAAGCTGAAATCCTTTAGATACTCCATGTAGCGTCGTCGTCTCATATTTAGGTCATTCTGAATGAATATGTACTTGAGACTCTTGTGATCTATGAGAACTTCAAATTTCTCGCTGTAAAAGGTAATGACGCCAAATCTTAAGTGCGTGTACCACAACAGCAAGCTCTAAGTCATTAGTCGAATAATTCTGCTTGTGTATCTTCTGTTGGCGTGATCCATAGGCTATGACTTTTTCTTCTGGCATAAGGACATAGCCTAATCCTTTCTTCAATGCGTCACAGTAGACAATGTACCCAATATCGCGTCGTTGAACGATAAGGATAGGGGCATTGGTCAGTCTAGTCTTTAAAGGCTTCTTGCACGCATCATTCCATTCGAACTTGATTCCCTTATGAGTTAGTTGGATCTCCACTAAGCATCCATGGCTGAATGGTTAAAGTGCCCAACTCATAGTTGGCTAATTCGTACGAGTTGTTCTTGTAAAAGATCCGCTACAGAACAGAAAAAAGGTGTGAATATCGTCTTCGCAAAATTGAAATTTTTAGGGGGCGGATGTAGCCAAGTGGATTAAGGAAGTGGATTGTGAATTCACCACGTGCGGTTTCAATTCTCGTCGTTCGCCAGTATTGAAAGAAAAGTGAAAAATCTATTTGGACGAACCTTGCAAAGGAACCCTTAGGTTTTTGGGGCATTGGATTCTCACCAATGTTTGCATTTTTTGCTTTATTTTTTTCCTGTCAGAATGAAGTTAGTCATCGGTTTGGCCAAAGCCGATAAATCCTTGATGACTCATCTATAATAGTCGGCTAGTCCCAGAAAGCTGCGAATCTCAAAAATTGAAGTAGGCTTCTTCTAATCCTTAATTGTCTCGATCTTGCTTTCGTTGACGGAGATTCTTTTCTCTGACACAACATGTCCTAAGAATTTGACTTCTTTCTTCTAAAAGTCACACTTGCTAGTTTTAGCATAAAGCTAATGATCTTGTAGAATCTGAAGTATGGTCCTCAAATGTTGCTAATGTAGCTCTTTCGTTGCCAAGTAGATCAATATGTTATTGTTGACTATGTAAATAGTAGGCATATAATTAGGAGCCTATTTAGGGATTCAGTTAGAGATAAATTAGGGATTCACTCTGTACATTGTTCTATATATATTGTGCCTCCTCTTAGGAGAAGAATACATAGAAAATATATTTCTCGACATGGTATCAGAGCGGGTTTCAAAACCCTAATCTGACTTGATCGAATATCTCGTACTCGATCTTTCTTTCTCGATCTACCTCGTTCGCCATCATCAGAAATACCAGTATAAACCCTAACCCAGATCTCAGCCGCCGTTCGCAGCCGTTTGCCACCCACTCTTCTATTCCAGAGAATCCTCCTCAGTCCGCTCTTGCTGCTCCCACTGAGCGTTATATTCCCCCCTCTGGCGATTCTGGGAATCATATGTCTGGCCGACATCATAATAGTTCCTCAACTCGTGGTGGTCGCCGGGGAGGGCGAGGCGGCCGCAGCTCTAAGAGATGTACTCATTGTCATCAGACTAACCACACGGTTGAGTTCTGTTGGCGACTTCACGGCAAGCCTGCTTGGGCTAATCAGGCTGCATCTGCAGGGGAACCATCTGAGCCTGTCACTTCAGATAGCATCACTATCTCTAAATCTGAGTATGATTCAATAGTCCATCGAGCCCCTGCATCCTCTTCTTCTACTGCTACCCTTGTTGCATCAGGTAACACATGTTTCTATTCTGCCTCTCATGCACCTTGGATCTTAGATTCTGGTGCTTCTGATCACATGACATGTAATATATCTCTTTTATCTAATATCTCTTATCCATCTACCCCATCATATGTTACTATTTCCAATGGTACTAAAACTCGAGTTCACGGCCTTGGCACTTACTGCGCCTCTGGTCTCACTTTTTCTTCTATTTTATACTTACCCCAATTTCCGTTTAACTTATTGTCCATTCACAAACTCACCCAAGCCTTCAATTGTTCGGTAACATTTTATCCCTCTTATTGTGACTTTCAGGATCTAAAGACGAAGAGGAGGATTGGTGGGGGATATGAGAAGAATGGCTTGTACTACCTCCAGCCGACCGGCTCCTTCCAGTCATCTGCTCTTCATTCCACCACTACACCATACCAGTGGCATTGCCGTCTTGGACATCTGTCATCCGCCAATCTCCGCCACTTAGTCCCATCTTTACCTACAGTGTCTACTTTTAATTGTGATACTTGTGAACTTAGTAAACATCGTAGAGTCTCTTTTCCTTCACGCACTGAACTCTTTAGTTTGGAACCTTTTGCTCTTGTTCACTCTGATATTTGGGGACCGTTTCGAACTACTGGTTTATGTGGTGCTCGATATTTTATCACGTTTATTGATAATTTCTCTCGGTTGACTTGGGTATATGTACTTAGAGATCGCTCTCAGTTATTTACCGTCTTTCAGTCTTTTTATGCTGAAGTCACAAATCAATTTAATGCTAGATTACTTGTTCTCCGTAGTGGTAATGCCCAGGAATACACCTCTAAACCCTTTACACAACTCCTTGATTCTCGTGGCACAACAAAATGGGGTTGCTGAACGCAAGAATGGCCCCATTATTGCTATTGCTCGGGCTCTTATGCTACACATGCATGTTCCTAAAACTTTCTGGGGGGATGCTGTTCTTACTGCCAGTTTTCTCTTAAACCGCACGCCATCTCAGGTTTTGCACGGCAAATCTCCTTTCCAGGTTATGTTCCCTGGAATTGAACCATTTCCTCTCCCTCCTCGACTGTTTGGGTGTATTTCATTTGTCCATAATTTACAACCCGGTCATGATAAATTGGATCCCCGTTCTCATAAGTGTATCTTCCTTGGCTACTCTCGTACTCAAAAAGGCTACCGGTGCTATAGTCCTTCGTTACACAAGCACTTTGTTAGTGCTGATATCACGTTCTTTGAAGATGTGCCCTACTATTCCGCAGAAGGCCACAACTTACAGGATCCACTTCTCTCCAGCCCCGGTCACCCCGTTGATGATCCTGAAACTACTGTTTCCGGTGTTCCTGCACTCCCTCCAACTCACCCGCCAGTTACTCGGGTCTATGTTCGGCGTCAACACCATCCACCTATGCCAATCTCTCCTGATGCCACTTCTCATTCTCCCCCGCCGTCTTCCTCACCGTCTGTAGATCCACCGTCACAGGACCCCACTCTTGATCTTCCCATCGCTGTCCACAAAGGTACGCGTACTTGCACTTTTCACCCTTTTTCTCACTTCGTCTCTTATGACCATTTATCTCCTTCGTTCAGCGCTTTTTTTGTGTCTCTTTCCTCGGTTGTTGTTCCCAAGTCTTACCAGGATGCTCTTTCTCATCCTGGATGGCACTCTGCCATGCAAGAAGAGATGCGTGCTTTGGACATGAATCATACGTGGACTCTTGTGCCCCCGCCTTCTGGGGCCCATATTGTTGGTTGCCGTTGGGTTTTCACCGTCAAACACAATCCTGATGGCACTGTTGAGCGTCTCAAAGCTCGCCTTGTGGCCAAAGGTTTCACTCAAACCTATGGCCTTGATTACACTGAGACATTTTCCCCTGTTGCCAAACTCAACTCCATTCGCATTATTATTTCGCTTGCGGCCAATCTTGCTTGGCCCCTTCATCAGCTTGATGTTAAAAATGCCTTTTTATATGGGGATTTATCTGAAACTGTTTATATGGCTCAACCACCCGGTTTTGAGTCCAAGGGGGAGTCTGTGTGTCATCTTCACAAATCTATCTATGGACTCAAACAGTCTCCCAGAGCTTGGTTTGATAAATTTAGCAATACGGTTATCTCTCATGGTATGACTCGCAGTCAGGTTGATCACTCTGTCTTCTTCAACCGCACCAACAAAGGCATTGTGATTCTAGTTGTATATGTGGATGATATTGTAATTACTGGAAGTGATAGTCATGCAATCCAGACTTTGATCAGTCATCTTTGTTCTAGTTTTTTCACCAAAGATCTGGGTAAACTCCGTTACTTTCTTGGAATTGAAGTTGCACGGTCTAAAGCAGGTATCAGTCTATCCCAGAGGAAGTACACTCTTGATCTTCTAAAAGACACAGGGTACCTTGGTTCTAAACCTGTGGCCACTCCTATGGAAACTAATCTCAAACTAATGCCTGATGATGGTGAATTAATTAACGACCCAGAGATGTATCGGAGGTTAGTGGGTAAACTCATTTATCTTACTATTACTCGGCCGGATATATCTTATGCAGTCAGCATTGTTAGTCAGTTTATGACTCATCCTCGAGCTCCTCACATGGAAGCAGTCATTCGTATATTAAAGTATCTCAAAAATGCTCCTGGTCGAGGGCTTCTGTATAAATCCTCTGGACACCTCCGGATTGAAGGATACACTGACGCTGACTGGGCAGGATCCCCTGCAGACCGTCGTTCAACCACCGGCTATTGCACCTTTATAGGGGCAATCTTGTAAGATGGAAAAGTAAGAAGCAATCAGTCGTGGCACGTTCAAGTGCTGAGGCAGAATATCGAGCAATGGCTCATACCGCTTGTGAGTTGACCTGGTTACGCACACTACTTCAAGAATTTGGATTTCTAGTTCATGATCCGACTCCGCTCTACTGTGATAATCAGGCTGCTATTCATATAGCTAATAATCCAGTGTTTCATGAGCGCACCAAACATATCGAGGTTGACTGTCATTTTGTTCGAACGAAAGTGGAGTCAAAGGAAATTACAACTCCCTTTGTTCCTTCTGGTTCTCAACTCGCGGATATTTTCACCAAAACTCTTCCCAAAGTCGCCATCGATTCTATTTGTCACAAGCTGGGTGTTCATGATATATACTCTCCAGCTTGAGGGGGAGTGTTGACTATGTAAATAGTAGGCATATAATTAGGAGCCTATTTAGGGATTCAGTTAGAGATAAATTAGGGATATAGAATAATAGAGCCTATTTAGGGATTCAGTTAGAGATAAATTAGGGATTCACTCTGTACATTGTTCTATATATATTGTGCCTCCTCTTAGGAGAAGAATACACAGAAAATATATTTCTCGACAGTTATCAATGAATACTGCCACGAACTGGTCCAAGTACTGAGTAAAAATCTTATTCATGAGGAACATGAATACTGCTGGTGCATTGGTAAGTCCGAAAGGTATCACTAGAAACGTGTAGCGCCATACCTTACTCGGAATGTTGTCTTCTGAATGTGAGAATCCCTAACTCACAACTAATGATACCAGGACCGTAAGTCGATCTTCGAGAAACCAGTTGCTCCTTTAAGTTGATCAAACAGGTCGTTAATACGAGGTAATGGATATTGATTTTTGCTTGTGAATCGATTGAGTTGTCTGTAGTTAATACAGAGTCAGAGCGTCTCTTCTTTCTTCTTCACAAACAGTGCTAGGGCTCCCCATGGTGAAGTACTCGGTCGGATGAATCTTTTCTCAATAAGCTCTTCAAGTTTTATCTTCAACTCAGTTGGTGCCATTCTGAACGGTGCCATAGATATCAGTGCTGTCCCGGGTAGAAACTCGATGGTGAAGTCTAATTCTCGGGTCGACGGTAGTTCAGTTAGGTCCTCAGAAAATACATCGGTGTATTCGCAAACTATGTGCAATAGCCCCAACTCTATTCGATCTTCTTCTCCTAATGTCAGACTTGCTAACCATCTGGTTAGGTTGTCATGCCATCGTGATCTGGTCTTCAATAGTGATGAAGACTTTTGCCTATCCCCCTTAAATTTGAAACAAGTTCCATCTAAGGAGTGCGTCGTCACTGTATTTCGGTGACAATCGATAGTAGCTCAGTGAGAGGACAACCAGTGCATGCCTTGGATGACATCAAAGTCGGCCATGTCTGTGACTCGAAGGTCACATGTTAGGCACAATCCTGAGACTTCTATCTCACAATTCTTACAAACTAGGTCCACAGAAACTAGTCCTTTTAAATGTGAGGTAACGCATGTAGGGGTCCCTAGTTGTTCAGGTATGAGTTCTAAAATACTAACACGTGCAGTTGATATAAATGAATGTGAAACAACCGTATCAAATGCAGCTGTAATGCACAAGTGAAACAGTACTAGTGTACCTTATATGACCAAAGGATCATACACTTTCTCTTTTGTGGATTCAACTTCTCCTTCTCCCTGAAGGGAAAAGATCTTTCCTTCATTGTTTGACTTGGGCTCAGATGGTCCTCTGGTCTGCCCACCTTGATTGTATTGCCCGGGCTTCTACTGGTTTTCGAAGTTATTCTATAGCTGCCACTGTCCTGGTGCTTACTGCTGAGGTCCTCCAACTGGAGCAGTTCTGAACCTTTATTGGTTAGCTCCGGTAGCATTAGATGGGCATTGGTTCCGGACATGTCCCTCCTTCCTGCATCCAAAACAGGTGATGGGTTGGGATTCGATCTGTTGGTGAGGATTGGAGTATGGGATACTCCTCTATTGAACTTGTTGTGGTGGAGGTTAATTGAAATTGTTGACATTGTTGCGGCTGATGGTGTTGTTGGTGTTGTTGCGGTTGAAATTCTTGGTGTTGTTTTAAGGCCTCTGGATGGGGTTCTCTCTTGGGTTTCACATTGGTCCGCCCGATTGTCAAAGATTCTCCTTGCATCTGTTGCTTCCTGCTCCACTAAAAGAGCGCACTCAATGACTCCGGCGTAGATTTGTTTTTGAGTCACCATACCCTTTTGGATGTAGGGGCTGAGTCTGCGTTCAAATTTTCTTGCCTTGGTGGCGTCAGTTGCCAGTGCTTAGGGCATATCGAGAAAGTTCTTTGAAACGAGCGGCCTACTGAGTAATTGTACATGTGTCTTGTCTGAGATTCAGAAACTCTATAACCAAAGCTTGCTTAATAGGGATCGCAAAGTACTTAGCCAAAAACAAGGTCTTGAAAGTCTCCCAGTCCACCGTCTCGTTATCATGCGTCTTCTTCACTAAGTCCTAGCAGTAATCCACCTCTCCTTGAAGCTGATATGTTGCTAGGGCCACTCAATCTCCATTGGTGGGGACTTGCATAATGTGTAGAAGCTTTTAGGTCTATTTAAACCAAGCCTCGACGGCGCCTAGATTGACATCGCCGGTAAAAATTGGGGGTTGTCTCTTATAGAACTCGTTAAGTAAAACATTACAGTTGGGTTGTCCGTAGTAATGCGGAGGTGTCTGTGGTTGATACTGAGGTTGTGGTGGCTCCGCTGTACGATTGACAGAAGTAGGGGGTGGAGGTGGAGGTGGCACATGACAGTTTTGGTTATGTTGATGGTGTCTAGTTGTATCGCTCGTGTTCGCTCCGTTACACATTTTTACTATATTCTACAATTAAACAATCAATAACCTAATAAGAACAAGTAGAGAACACAATTCATAAAAGAGAACTTTTAATTAACACTGAAGTCATCGTACATAAATTAGTCGTATCATGCATACCATAAGTGATATGTATGCTATGATTATCTTGTGTTTAGAGTGTTTACATGGATTTTTCTTGTTAAGCTAACAAAATAACACTATCTACACTATGTCAATCCATCAACGAAAAAAGGCAGGAATAGTTCTGGTGGAGGTGGCGTTCACGTTCTCAGGTGGTCTCGATATAGTCGAAGCATCGTCAGTAATTCTTGTAGCTCCAAGAGTTATGATCCCAAGGGTTCTGTAGTTGCCGATCATCAATCATAAAGGGCAATTCTATGTAGATGAACTGGTTGGTGAAGTCCACGTTTCCCTTGGGATCCATGATCCTGCTCTCATCAGTTGGCCTAATTGTCTGCACCCATGAGCATGGCTTGACATTTTTCACTCAGTTTCAGTAGGTAGTTGCCATGGAGATCTTGGTCTAGAAGCATCACTGGTCCGATGAAATACGACTTTGAGTGTATTTCCAAAAGCACCTCTTCGATGGTGAACTTTGTACTTACACCATGGTGCTTGGCTCGATGTCAAGGGTTAAACCCCACTGTCTCCAGTCTTCTACTTCCATTGGTAGCATCTCCTATTCAGGTGTTGGCGGCTGTTCCACGTCGCTCTCAGGGTTGGCATTCTCGGCTTCTTTGTATTCTCTGATTGCTGCAAGGTAGCCGTCTACATCTACGTCTTCCTCGTTGTTGTCAATTAGCTCATACTGGGGCCCTTATGCTGCTGCCCCCTAGTCTGGTAATGGATTTGCAGCCACTGGTGCTGGCGCTTTGTATCCCAGCTCATCTTTAGGAAAATCCATCTCTGGTGCCTCAAAAGGAGGTGTGTAGTTGTCATCTCCCAGAAATGGGGGCGCCTTAGGATCCTCATCCTTGCTGCTACTGTCTTCATTGCTGCTACTGTCGCTATCGTCTGAATGTGGTACCAATTGGGACTCGTCCACAAGTAGCTTGTCCATGAGTTCGCTTTCCGAAATGTCATTGTCTGGGTATAGCAGTTTGCTTCCATAATTCACTGTAAAGTAATTATAAGTTAGAATTATGTATGTCGTATCGTTAATGATAGGACCTCTATGGATTTAATTGCTCAGAGTAAGAACGCTCAATAGTGTAATCTACCCAAGTCTACCCAAGGTCGAGAGGTCGTGAAAGCTAAAGCTCTGATACCAAGTTGTAACGCCTAGAATTTCGGACACATTAATAAAAAAAGTGAAGTAACTAAAATACCGTCATTATATTGAAATACGAGTTTGATTCAGGAGATAGTCAAAATACATTTCAGGAGAGATTGTTTACACAAAAAAGACTCTAAAAGTAAAGTCATAGCAGTCTAAACTAGTCTAAGTGATCCACGGCTCCGTCGTGTCTTCTGTGGGACAAGCATCATCGTATGGTGTAGAATTCGGTTTGACTTCATCGTCATCAGTACCTGGTTATGAAATACTAGGGGCAGGAGAAAGTTGCGCCATGTGTTTTGACACTCAATAAGTTACTCTACCCTTAAGTTTCCTTTTGAATATTTTAGCAAAACAACATGATATGCAGTGTACAGAGTATGAATATATTCAAATTGGAGATGTAAGATAGCGCATTAATCTATTATCCTACCAAATTTCCGATCATTTCGAGTTTCACAGCATTCATATGGTCGTTCCGAAGTTTGGACATAAAATTTGTCTCAAATAGAAACCCATCTGGAAATCCGGATAGAAATTCGTCTCTAGAAAATTCTGGCAGCTCTGTAACTGGTGATTTCTTTTTTGGAGATGCATTGTAAAACGTCGTATTACACCAAAACACTCAAAATAGTTTAAGGATAAAGGGCTTACGGTTGGTTCGAAGAGGTTTTGATGGATAAGGCGATTCTTCTTCTCTTTCCTTCTTCACTCCTTCTTTCTTCCTCTTCTCTACTTCTTGCAGCTCTTAGATGATTTGGTGTGAGTTGTGATGAGGGGAGGGCTGCTATTTGTAGCCAAAAGAAGGGAGGTGATCAATGTTCAGAGGGTTTTCTGAAAGATCGATGTGCGAGATAGAAGTAGCCATGGAATGATGGAGTTGCTGCAGGAGGAAGGGTGGCTTGCAAGAGGGGTGATGGCCTGATGGATGGGAGAGGGAGGAGATGGCTAGCGGGGAGGTGAAGGGGAGGAGATACGGGAGAGAGAGAGGATTCAAGAGGGAGGTGAGAGAGAGAGAGAGGTATGCTATGTATATATATATATACTGCTGTGCACAATATATATGTTTAAAATATAATAAAAATTCAAAAGTTTATATATAATATAATATATTCTAATAAGATTTAAAATGAAATATATATATATATATATATATATATATATATATATATATATATATATATATATATATACATACATACACACACACATAAAATAAATACATACAACACACATATACATATGTACACGTACGAAATAGAAATATATACACGAGGTAATAAAATGCTCAAACTATATATATTAATTTGATTAAAAATTTACTTGCAGAACTCACCTGCGAAGATGGCTCTTCTGTCCAACCAACCTCCGAAGTTGGCTCTCCTGATCACCCAATTGGTGATGGCCAGAGAAAGTGTGTTGTCCTTCCCAAAACTTACATCCCAAAAGCTAGAAGTAGAAGATATGGCCTTTAAAACATGGAGGAGAAGACTTCATTTATTACTTCGTCTTTTTCTCCTACTATGAAATTATGTACTGGTGCAATTTCATTATTTCCAATTAGTGTGCTCTTTCTCATAAATTTTATTTTATTTTAATTTTGTAGCACTTAGGCCTTGCTGTTGTAAAATTGAAATGAAAAACCAAAATTTCTGTTTAGTGTATTTCATTCGAAAAAACAAATTGTCATACAGACATAAACACATCAGAGCTAAATAAGGCATTAATAGTAAGGCTTCCAGTGCTTACTTCAACCTGGGCTTACCTTAACAGCATGTTCCTTTGTTCTCCCCATTCTTATGCACATTCTCCCCATACTTACTTGTTATATCACTTTTATATATGTCTTCTTCTTGGGCACTTTGAGGATTTGAACTATTCCTATTCTATACCATTCCCTCGCATGTATAAGTACGTACATAACTCATCCCAAGGAAAACTCACTTTTCACCTTCAGACTCTTGGGCATTCGCATGTTAGGGTTTTGGAAAACTTTTTTATGGGCCACCAAGCTAAAACGTGCAAGCAAATACCACTAGTTCGTCATAACTAGAGATTACTTGGCTCGGATGCTAAGTTACAAGATATGAAGGTGTTAGCAGGGCTGGCCCCGAGATTTTCGGGGTCTTAGGCAAAATTATAAAATTGGGCCTTAAATATTATTTTTTCAAACAATAAACAATAAAATTATCTTCAAAATAACATTATCAATAAGAATTTTACGACATAAAGTAGGTTTGTGATACTTTACATTTAGTTGATTCAAATTAAAAGTCACGTTTTCATTTGTACATTTTAGTGATGTGCGATTTTATATAGTAATATTATTAATAAAGATCTTTAGTACACTATTTAGCCTTGCTTTGACAAGAGAACTTAAAATTGAATTATTTTTTAAATAAATCTACTTATTTAGTGCGTACTTAATGGTAGAATGGAAAGACTAAAAAAATTCATGATATTAGCAAAAAATATGCTCAAGACAAAATTAAGTGATTTATTTTTTTAACTATTTCGGTAATACATTCAGATCAAAGAAATAAAAAAATTTGTTCGTTGAAAATATGAGAACATTTGTTACTTATTTACTTATTATTTTCAAATAAAACGATTTTTAATTTGTTGATTTGCGGATTGCACATTTATAAATATTAAATACTAAATAAACAAGCAATGTGAATTAAATCAAACGAGACCTAAAATTAGCTTTCAAAGACCTAATCAGACATAAAATGAAACAAAATCACTATAACATCTTTATTTTTCTTTCTTATTTTATTTTTGAAATTTTCTTTTTTAAATCCAACAATTGGGTTAAAAACTAATCAATTAAGTCATTTTTTTAATGGGGCCCTATTTAGTAAAGTAGTTGGGCTAAAACTTTTGGGCCTTTTTTCAAAGAAACAAAAATAATAAGGAGTTCTAATTTTGGACCTTTTTGTGGGGGGCCCTAGGCGGTCACTTTGTGGGCTACCCTGGGTGTTAGGCATCTCATCCCACCTAATCCTCAGACTAGTCTCTACTAACCATTTACGAGATTTTAAAATTAGTTTATGTCAATGCCACAAGTTGGGGAAAAAGACATGCGGTGAGAGGTAAAATGGTAAACAACCAAGCAAGCTTGCAATACTAAACATTTAATTTACGTATGAAAATGCAAAATGTGATTGAACTAAACATATTGTAACTTATTTGAACACAAATATTCTTGGAGTATAAGAGTAGTGTGTACCAAACCCATACTATCATACGCCATATGTACATAGTGCACATCAATGAGCCAATACGCGTACACTATGTCATCACGCCATATGTACATAGTGCACATCAATGAGCCAATAAGCATACACCATGTCATCACTTAGATAAAATCTTTATTTTATCTTCCAACATACAAGCACTTATTTGTCATTTACTCAACTTCAACATGCAATATGATTTCACAAGCATCTAAAAAATACTTAAACTTCAAATGCAACATGAATCATGCAAAACAAAACATTAAAAGGACAACTAAATAATATTTAAATGTGGCGTCAATGCTTGAGTAGTATCGTATGCCTATCAACTCTAGTGTACACCACTCAGTGGCTCTTACAATCGGGTTGTTTCCTTCTGAACTTCTAGAAAGATATTATAGGAGGTTTAGAAAATAATATTGGTTATTGTCCAGAACTCCTAAGATTCCCTATGAGCTTCCATTTTTTAGTCATACCTTTCTTAAACCTTGGATTTCATAGTTTTTTTCTCTAACTTGGGGTTATTATTTGAGACTTAGATTGAAAGGGAATGAGCAAATGGGTTATTTCTCATTCAATGTCATTATCTTCTCTCCTACCTCTCTTTAACTTCAAGCCTTTAAAGCCAAAAAAGACCTTTAAACTTCACCTTTTTGCTCCAACAATACTACAAAAAGTCCAACATTTGGCTATCAAGCCTAAAGGTTTTTTTTTTTTTTAGGTACGGGACTTTAATTTCAGTCACTCAAATGTGTAGAAATTGGTCTGTTTGTTGTTTGCATGGAACTCCATATTGCTGGTCAACAAATAATGACAACATAGTTTGGTGTATTTATCCAGACTGGCGTAAGCTACTTTTGACTGGGTTAATGGGTCGTGGTTTCATTTTACAATTTTTATGGCATTAATATTAAGTTTAGCCAATTGATCCAAGGCTTGTTTTAGGATATTAGTGTCTTTTTTCATCATTATATAGTCCTTTGGAGTCCAAATTGAAGCGTCTATAATTGCCCCTCTTTGACGGAACTCGATTGTCAGTATTGGACCTGAGTCGTGTCAAAGATAAGTTGACAACCCAATTGGAATGCACCAAAGCTTTAAAGCAAAATCATGTGAATGGAACAATTCAGAACATGGTGACGCTTCTTGAGCCGCCTACATAGCCCATTGTAGGTATCAGACCAGGAAATTTTTTTTGCAATTAAAAACGCGTGCGACATTGAGTACGCACATCGAGATTAATCTGGATAAAAAGTCCAGAAGGTTCAAATTGTTATGCTTTAATAATCACACTAAGAAGTCCACGGTTTGGACAAGCATGCAGAGAATTTTTAATGGATTTTCTAGATGAACACACCAAAAAATTTAAACTACTGTGCTTAGAGAAACACATTAAGCAATAGATGACTCGGAGAAAAACACCCTGTAAGTCATAAACTAGATAAACATGCAATCCTCTAGATAAGCAAACCAAATGTTCTTTGTGCTGAATAAGCATACTGGGCAACAAACGGCTCGGATAAGCGCACCGAACAAGACACAAACTAGATAAACACATGAAACCTTTATTGTGCTAGATGAGGACAAAAGACAACAAATAACTTGGATAAACACACCGAGTAAGTCTGGATTAGCAAACAAAATGTTCATTGTGCTAGATAAGCACACTAGGCGAGAATAACTCAGATAAATATGCCGAGAAAGTCACAAACTAGATGGAGATGCAACCCTCTGGATAAGAACATGCAAGATGAGCTCACTAAGCGACAAATGACTTTGATAAACACACTAAGTAAGTCACAAATTAACACGATGCACATGCAACCCTATGAATAAGCACAATAGGATTCATAAAGCCAGATAGACACACTAGGCAACATACGACTCAAACAAACAAACCGATTAAGTCACAAATTGGATAAAAATGCAACCCTTTGGATAAAAACATCAGATGTTTGTTGCTTTTATAAGCACACTAGGCAACAAATGACTCAAGTAAACACAGTAGTCACAAACTGGAAAAACAAATTAGACCTTTTTTGAACTAGATGAGCACAGTAGGCACAAATGACTCAGATAAAAATAATGAATAAATCTGGATAAGCGCACCAGATGCTCATTACTCTGATAAGCACACAAGGTGAAAAATGACCTAGACAAACTCACTGAGTAAGTTGCAAACTAGATAAACGTACAAATGTTTGGATAAACACACCAAATATTCGTTGCGCTGGATAAGCACACTAGGCAATAAATGACTCGCATAAACAAACCGAGTAAGTGACAAACTAAGGCTTGATTTTTACTAAAAATCTCCATTACACCTCTCATGGTTTTTGCAATCCTAGGGGTTTTTGGTAAGCTTCATACTTGATCTCCCCCTATAAATATGACTTCTTCCAACTCAATTGGCATCAACATCTCAATTTTTGAACTTGGTTAGTGAGTAGAGAGTGAGGATAATCAGTTTTTTTTTTGGCAATAGAGAGAGAGGGAGGGAGAGAGAAGAAGAGAAGTTCAATTAAAGTCAATTCATCCAATTGAAGCAATTTTCAATCCAATTCAAACTTCCTTTCACTCTTACAAAGTAATGAAACTCTTCTCTTACTATAATTTATGTCATAGACCATTGGTTTAAGCTTCACGAAGCCATGAAAACCAATCCCAATTTTGTAAATTTTCGTAGAAGATTGATAGTTCAACCAATTGGTCATGTTTTGGACTATCCGGATGAGATTCAAACTTCCTTTCACTCTTACAAAGTAATGAAACTATTCTCTTACTATAATTTATGTCATAGACCATTGGTTCAAGCTTCACGAAGCCATGAAAACCAATCCCAGTTTTGTAAATTTTCGTAGAAGATTGATAGTTCAACCGATTGGTCATGTTTTGGACTATTCGGATGAAATTTTTATTTTATTTGTTTTATACTGTGAAACTTTTAATCCAACCGGTTAGTCATGTTTTGGACCATCCGGATGAATCTCTATGTTGTATTTGAAAATGCTGTATTTTTTCTAATCCAACCAATTGGACCATTTGATCTGGACTATCCGGATGACTTTGTAAACTAACCCTGTTTGGTCACTTTTCTTTACTTTAATTTATTTAATGAAAATAAGGAAGTACCTTCCATTTGGAAACAATGACATTATTTAAATTTCAACTAAATCAAAATCTTGTCTCCCTCATTTTAGTACAAAAATATGGCTCGTAACTCACCATAGTCTTATCCACTTGAGACAAATAAGTATATCATTGTTCTTAGAAAAATTCAATGAACCATTACCATCACTTTTTATTCCTTAATTCGGAACTTCAAAAATTCACTTTTTTCATATTTAGCCATTTTTTCAACAATCAGATTTTTCAACTTAATGCGAACATGAGATCAAATGAACTTCTAAACTAAGATATGTTTCTTCTAACGATATTGTCAATACCAAAACATAAATTTAGACTTTTCAACTTCGATATCATACTCAACCATTCACTTTAGGATAATCCATCGGATGACCATTATTGATCAAACCAGATGACGTATGTTTGACAACTTATGCTTAATGACTTACGCTTTATGCTTGATTATTTATATTATTTTGTCTTTCATAACATGTTAGAAATTGTGTCTATACTTACATAGACTCTATATTTCATTTGGTATCATGAACTATCTTATTCTCATGCTATATTGATCATCCTAATTGTTGTTTGAGCAAGTGTCAACTTAGTAATGAAGGTTTTAGGTACACGTCACTTTGAGTATAGCCATCTCTCACGTATTTTTGAACGATAAATGAGATTTGGAATAATTCACTGAGATGTGTCTTATGAAATGTGATATTACTCTATGGGGAGATTGTGTTAAAATGTCTTTAACTGAGATATAAATTTAGCTGAACTATGTCTAGTACCACCGGGCTACGTCTTGGAGCTGAGTCGGTCATGTCTCATGTATTAAGTCAAGTTATGTCTTGAGCCAGTTATGTTCTTTAACTGTGTGTGTCTTTTGAAAATAAAACTATAGTTGGTGATAGTTAGAATTTTTATATCAAGGCACAACATATGGGAGACATAACGCCCAAGAGCATAATGGTTGGGAACATGAGATACGGGAGCCAATGTTTGAGTACTTATGCATCGGATATGAGGTCAGCTTAGGGTCGGGACTATATCGGTTAGGAACATCATGAAACTGTTTTGGAAATGATTATTTTGACTTATGAGCAACATGATGTAGACCCAAACTAGGGATTTGAAATAGACTTTGGACACTTACGAGTCTTGGTCAGACACGTGTCGAGATCTAGAGTGAGTCTAGAAAGTTGACTTTGACTTATTTTGTATACCTCATACTCTGATTTCTATTCTTGATATTACTTTCGCTTATACATTATTATTGTTCATGACCTGTTCATGCATTACTCGTTCTGTGGCATAAATTGGACTACGGGTAGGATTTTTTTTTATTGAGCTTTATCGCTCATACGGTGTAACTTTTCTGTCCCTAGTATTTCATGCCAGATACTAAAAATGGAACAGAAGAACCCAAGCTTCCAGTTACAGACATCGTCAATACAAAAGAAGATATGATAGCACCTTGGTTTACTTAGACTGTAGTGTAATGCCCTGTAATCTATAATTTACCTAGATATTGTCAACCTCTTTTTTTACTTATGTATTTTCATTTCAGTTATGTAATCGAAATTTATTTTGTTAATGAAAAGTCAATTTTTTGATGTTAAATATTTTATATAACGTCTCCGAGAAATCGGAGCTTTACACAAATGGGACACTTAAAAAGGTAGTGCCTCATTAGTAACTTTATAGGACAATTTCAAAAAATCGTCTTTAAAAAGTGCCTCTAAATCCTCATTTTATTGTAGTGAGATGCAACATTGTATATTTGGGCATTGTAGCAATTTTAGTAGCACTGCAACATTGTTATTTTTTATAACCGAGGTATTCGGTTAACTTGCCGACTAGTCCTTGGGGCCCTTAAATTAATGACAGGGTAAATTTTCAGTGGCCCCAAGTATGTGGTTGCGAAGGTTTGATGTAATGCCCCGATTTTCGGTAATGTTATTAAACCCTTTTAAAATCATTGTAAATAAAATAAACTTTTTAGAAGAAATTATAGAAATTGCCTCATTTATTAATAAATTAACTATAGCATAATTACATTTAAAATGATGTAAATGCCCTTACAGATTTACATAAAGACAGAATGATGAAAGTCAGAGCTTCTAAAGGTACGATAATTAGGTTATGTTGAACTCTCCATCTTTATAACCCGTCTCTTTCTGCTTAGAAGGCATCTTCATCTGCTCTTCTACATCTAGCATGAAACGACAGGGACAGAGAAGTTGCTCTATGAGTAATGAAACTAAGTAGGAAAGTATACTCGAAAATCAAATCCAAAGGTAATCAATCATACGATAGGATATACATAATTAATTGAACAATAGATGCTAAAATATTGCAACGCGGTAAAATAACACTTCAATAAGTTATGAATTTTCTTCTTTTAAACAGGATGATGTCCGTTGGCCATGTAGAACGCGGCACGATGTTCGTGGGACTCAAGCCAACAAAATCTATTTTGGGTACAGTTTAATGTATCAAGACCATCCAGCACACTGAGTACAGTTCAATGTATCTAGATCGTCCAACTACTTCGAGTACAGTTTAACAAGTTAAGCCCTTCACTCCGACCATCACTCCTCTCAGACTAGGTACAGTTCAATGTCCAATACTGTTAGCACACTGAGCACAGATCAAGGTATCTAGACCGTCCAGCACCTCGAGTGCAGATCAACGTGTCAAGTTCATCCGACATCCCCAAACTGATGTCCTAACATTTAATTTAGATTTTTTTTTTTTCCAAACAACCCATAATTACAGTTATGTCTGTTTTACAGAAATTCTGACAGCACGACGGGCTATACTATGTTCAACTTATAGGAAAACGGGCAGCACGTCGGCTAAAGCCGGAGTATCCAACATTTTTAACAATAATCAAAATCACGCGAATTTAGCCCAAATAGCACAATGACAATAATCTAATATTATGATACCAACAACATGACAATTGCCCAACGACACAACAATAATTTAAGGTATAAGACTATTATTAAATTGAAACACAAAATCGAGTCATGGTCTCATGGGCAATCCCACTCTCACGAGATCTTACGGGGATCTGTGGACATAAATTAAGTGTGGTGTGTGCTTGTGCAGCGTGTACATGATATCTGAATATGATTAAATTGTCTAAAACATAACCCGTAGGTTCAAATAACATTATGAAAATTAAGCATTTTTGGACAAGTTGCTCAAGCGGTCTAAACAAGCTTACTATTTGAATTTTAAAAACTGAAAATTTTCAGAGGTGGCTCCAGTAACCTATTAAAAAATATTTTTTTAATTTCTTTTTCAAAAATTTAAAAACCTCGCTCAAGCGACCCTAGCTCGCTCAAGCGAGATACTATCAGATAGTTTAGGTCGCTCGAGCGAGATACTTCAGACAGTTTCTGTAATTTATGTATTTTTCTGACAAAACAAAACAAGGTCCGAAATTGGTCAAGTTGCTTGAGCGAGCTGTCGTTTTTCAGATTATGTAATTTTTTTATTTTTTATTTTCTCACACAAATTATACATAAAAACATGATTTTCAATCCAAAACTTATGATTAATAATAGAAAATAATTACTTAAGGGTTGGAGATATAAATTTCTACCTCGATTGAAGAAGAATAATGAAGAACGAAAAGAATTTAACAAAATTTTAACTAGGGCAGAACTTCTTCTCTCTCCTCAAGAACTTCGGGAACCTTACAATCTCTCTCTCTCTCTGATTCTCGGTTTTGAATATGGTCAAATCGAAAGGAAAAGTCCAATTGGTTTCTTATAGGCTCAAGAATTCAATTCCCCCATTCTCTCCCATTATACTCCATAATAACCCATTATGAACACCCATGGAAACCCCTAATTGTTGCCATAAACCTCACCATAAAATTTGATTTTTCTTTATTAAAATTCGTAGGATTCCTTAGGGTATCGATAAAGAAGAAGAATAGATGTTTTTAATATTACGTGTTCTGTCATAGCCATAAACCCTTGCGATCTCATTCCTTTATTTAACAATTGATTTTATCCGTTCAAAGTAATAATCAAACTTAACATAAAAGAAAAATGACTAAATAAATATTTAATCATGAAAGAAAAATTAGGTTAATTATATATACTAGCTTTTACTTTTTCTTATTAATTCATTAAAAATGTTTGGTTATTACATTCGATATCGGATTGTCTGAGTTTACAGCTCATTCCGATCTTCACTTAGACATTCCCTTGGGTTAGCGTTGCAACATTTCATAGTTTTTTTTTTCATTTATTATCGATTTGATATTTCATGTGAAACCGTGTCATATTTAAGATTACACATTAGAACTTCATTGGAGGAACGATTATCTGGTGTATGATTAAATAAATTATTTGAGTTTATTCAATAAATAAAGATTTTTAGTGGTCATACAATTGAAACTTCCATTCGAAATTTGTTCAATTTTGACATAATGACAAAAATTATGAGATATCAAACTGTCATTTTAGTATTTCTTTATCATGACATGTAATAAATTTGAATTTTTTGGGTTAGAATTTGCTTTGGAACCTTAATATTTAGTAAGAGTTGCCATATATATCTCCTCCTTCCCACATCATGTAGAGGAGAAATTATTATTATTTTGATAAATCAGAGTGATTATTATGGAGTCATTAACTCATTATTATGGATAGAAAACTGTAACTCCCCTTCTTCATGCAGTTTTTTTTCCTCAGATTCAAATTGTCATTCCCCGTTCCATTTTCTTCACTTGTCCTTTGTTTTCAGGTGCTCTCTCTCTCTCTCTCTCTGTCTTGTCTCACTCACTAACACCCATAGACTATAAGGGATTGGGCAACATGTTTCTTCGCGTGCAGGCTTTCATTAGGTAACCAACAAATTTATTTTGAAACTCTTAAACTTCATAGACTAGGCCTCATTTATATTTTGTGGTGTGCCTAGATGAAGAACCAGATGTATTTTGCTCTTCATCAGCACAACTTTCAGAGAGGAGCCATGGTTTTTAACCACAGGGGTGACAACAAAAGCCTTGGATTGAACACTGAAAGCAAAAGCAACCACGAGACAGATCAATCAGTCCCAGCATCGACGACACGAAAAGCCATTACCAGGTCAGAAGGAAAGCAATCGAGCTGGGGACGTTTCCCGGATGAGGATTACATTGTTTTCTGTTTTAATGATGATGGAGCAGTTCATGTGGTGAAGGATGGAAAAACAGAATTACTATCAGATCATGTCGATTGCATTAGCTCAACAAGGCCTGTTAATCGCAAGGTTAGCGACTTACCCTTTTACAACAGGAAAATTAATTTACGAACAGAGTTCTTTTTTTAAAAATTACAGAAAATAATCTATTCATAATGACGTGAATGTGATATTTTTGAAATTATAAGTCACAAATCGTTTGTTTTAGTTTGAATATTGAAAGGATTTTAAAGGGGGTCCATGCCAATGTGTAAGCATATTTGTCATGTTAAACATACTAAAGGTACCTGGTTGAATGCTAGTATTAATGGAGTAAACTTGATTTTATTTTTCTCTTTCTCATTTGATAACGCTTATATATCAAGATAAAATAGAGAAAGTTTACCATAGTATTCAGGATATTAGGTTGGATGGAGATGAAAAATAGATATATCCAAGCGAGGGAGACTACCATTTGCAACAAAAAGGTGAATTGCCTCGCGAGTTTTACATTCTATAATATATGGAATAAGACTTTGGTTTCAGGATACTAGTCTAGAGATCGAATTTCATCTAATTTGTTTTTCATTCGAGAACACAGAGACATGGAAACATAGTATTCCTACATAGTATAATGTATTTGTAAATTTATAAATTGTATGGAAACTGGTTTGATCTCCTCGACCTAAGCTCCTGTAAACGTGAGTGTTGTGAACAGGAAAAGAAAAAATGGAGCAGCGTGGACATGGCACCACCAATGGGTGTGTTAAGTGGTGGGAAGAATCACATTGAGGAGACTGAAGAATGTGAAATTGTGTCTGCTGAATCAAGTGACTCTAATCAATCAGATAGTAGCTCTAGTTCTTTTGCCTTCCCAGTGTAAGTGACAAATTAGCTTACTAGATCATCTAAATCATACCCTAAATTTGCAATCTCTAACAACTAATCATATATAGAGTTTATGGGATGTACAGATTGAACTGGGAAGGGATGGAGAGTCCTGCACAAATGCCAAAACCAGACGCCCTTCAGTTACGGAAGCACCACCACAAGCCCCCCTGGGTTGCGCTTCTTCAATGTTGTAGATTCTGAATGTGCAACCTCTCTCTCTCTCTGGGTTGATTTATTTTCTTCCATTGAATCAACAGAACATGAAATACCCTGCTGGTCAATCATGGTTCCATACTGATGGTACAATATGATGATGTGTTTTTCCAGTTCCTCTTTATATTTGATTGGTAGCTTGGGGGATTTTGATTATCACTTGTCATGGTTAGGTAGGTCAATTATCGGTTATTCGGTCCAAAACGGAAAGGAAAGGAAAGGAGAGGAAATCTTGAAATGATTCCTTAAAAAATGGGGTTTAATACAAACTCTCTTGACCGATTGCACAAGATTTTCATATCAGTTATCAAACACTAAAGACCTTTGGTTATATTCTAGGTGGTTTTAGTGTAATGGCAACGTAAATAGGATTTGCATTTGGATAAATATGACAGTAACAGCCCGTTTGTTAGCGATGAAAATTATAAAAGAGATAAACTGAATATAATAAGAGGAAATAGAGTAGAAGGGGAGATAGTTATAAAGAGTTTGTTTGAATATTTTTTGAGGAAATAATAAAATAGATGAGTATGCGAATGACATTCTTGTAATTAATAATGACATTTGCATAAATAAAAAGGGGATAAGATATAGATAGAGAGAAGAATGTCCAAATTTTGTCCCCCTCAAGAAAAATAAAATTTGGACCCCGAATATCAAGCCGCTAACAAACTCCAGATCTGACAATCCAAATTACCAGATTCGGGGTCCAAATTTTCTAATCCACCTTTGACCTCTAACAAAGAGGGCCTAAGAACTGATAATTTGTCCGAATTGTTGTGATTGCAATATTTGCCAACATTTTCTTGGGGGCTATGTAGCATTACTGTCCCAAATTTTGAAATAACATTTTGAGTGATAATGAACCCCCCAGAAGAGAAAAGCTTAAATCATGTGTGATGCACTGGATATCTGAACACACTATATAAATAATTGGACTGCAAAGAGTTGGTGATAAACACACATCTACAACCGTAGCAGCAATCAGCTAAAAATAAAAACACTTCGTCCAACTAGAAACTTCCCTGGCTCAGATTTACTCCATTGGGCCTGAAAATAAAGGACTGAAGATATATCCTGGCCCTGGCAGCAGCAACAATTGAGTTTTCATCTTGCTTCTCTTTTGCGGTCGCAACAGCAGCCATGTAGGCTTCTCTGGCCTCCTCCATCTCCTGCATCCCCACCTCGTCCCAACCATCCTGTTCAAACCAACACTTAGTTAGTTTATCACCTTACGCATTGTAGCAAACCTAAAACAGAAAACAAATGAATTCGTGGCTAGTATGACCTTCATAAAAACCTACTGTCTAATTGTTTCTAATTCTCTCCGTCAATCCATTTCAAATTTTATTCTGCTTACTTTCAGTGCATTTTAATTCAAACAAAAACCATAAACATCGTGCATATATACATTACTGGTTGATAAAATTCCAAGATCGAATGAACTACACAAATTTTAGTTGCCGAGTAAAAACAGTAAATAATATAACGCAAAAGATGTGTTGGTGGGGTAACGCATATTTTGAGGTGGTGGGTAGGTATAAAAGTTAGACATGGTTATTTGCCGAATTACCAATTATACATGAAATCGGCACTCAAAGTAGAACAATTTTATATATGTAAACAAACATGAAAATAAAGAAAGTGGTATTGGTAGCGAGGGTTAAGGATCTTACTTGCTGATGGACAGGACTAGAATGATAAGGGGTAGCATCATAGTCTTCAGCGGACATGGCCGAAGGATTCTTTGTCAAGCCTTCAACTAACAACATAACTGATGAAATCTCACCTTGCATGGAATTTAGGTCTGTCTGTAGCATTTCAACTTTTCTGTTGGAAGTCATTGCTTCCCACTGTAATTTTTCTAGCGCTGCCTGCTTGTCAGCCAACTTAATCTGCACAAAAGAACACCTATTGACAATAGTGCAAATATTCTCCAACGAAAAAGGGTGTGCACCAGCATTTGGAAAAGAAGGGCGTGGGGGTGGGGTTGTGGGCGTGTTTACTTTCTATGCAGGTGCTTTGCAGCAACGCCAGGAATTCAAATACATGAGTTCATCATGATCGTGAATTATTCAATAGGGAAATAACTTCTACACTAATGGACAATTCATGTTATATTTCTAGAACACGTATCACAATCAATTTTGAGAATGGGTCCAGACAACAAGACCTGAACTCTATTGAGAAACTGCTGAAGGGGGTTGGGGGATTTGGTTAATGGAAAGCAGTGTTTTGAAAAGTGCCCGTAGGCACTGAGGCAAAGCGAGGCGCAACCATAGTGCCTTGAACACGTTGAGGCGAGGTGTATTCTTGAAGCACCCTAAGACGCATGCCTCACACCAACGCACAAAGCTCCCGAGGCACGAGACTCGGTGACATTTTTTCACATTTGTTCAAGATTGACCATTGATTCATAAGGAATTATATGTTGAAAAAAACTTCATAAAATCTTCAAATTAAAAGAGCTCATATTGTTAGCCCTAAGAGTAAAAAAGGAGCTCACATCATGTGCTCCAAAGTACAAGTCCAAATATGCTGATTTTTCTTCTTAAAACACCGTTTTCCCCTTTTGGGTCTGTTTTTTCTAGATTGTTGTTTATGTTTTCTTTTTTCTTTTTTGATGTAGTGATTTTTTATGAAATTTGGAATTTTAGAAGTATTTGCGTACGTAAAAATATTTGTCTACATTAGACTTCTGTTATGAGTCACTATCACCAGGGAGTGTGCTCCGTGCTCAAGCGAAGAAGTTTATATTAAAGGAATAGCACTCGGAAGAGTTTGGTACGCACAATCTTCTAAACCCTTGTTCAGTACTCTCTTTCTCCACCTTTTCCAAGTATTGACTTAGGTATTGGAGTGCTTGGCCGGTGGGGCACTAACCTTTGGTTGTGACTGTAGTTCTAGGTATTTGAAGTTCAGAACAGACGGAATCGTGAGTGGCATTGTCACGCGGACTAAAGACCTCCACAAGTATAAAGATATTAAACTCTTATTTGTAACTTAACTTTGACATTAATATGCGGTTTGTATGTTGAATTCTTAATCACCCCATTCATTCAAACGTGCCCTCTATTTTATTTGCAATTATTACTCTAAAAAGGGCTACCTAGTACAAGAGGTTTCCACGACTTGAACTCGTGACCACCAGGTCTCAATAAGGCAACCTTATTGTTGCACCTAGGCCGCCATGTATTATATTACATGTAATACATTCCTTTAGTCAATAAAACTATATTTTTATAGTCGTACCCGCACCTGCACCCGTACTCTATAGCTTGTCTTTATTGTATTAGTACTCGTATGGTACCCACACACGTCCAGTTAAATAGTTATATCCTCAAATGAAGCTGTAGAAATTGGCCGTAAATATAAGTGACAATTTTAATTTATTTACCTTAACTTCTAGAAATATGACAACTTCAACCTGAATTACTAAATTTCCAAGCTAGAGCACTAAAATGGGTTACCTAAAACCTGGAAAAAGAGGAAAATTAAGAGAAAGTCACAAGCAGTAGACATACCTTTGTATCAGAGAGTTGAAGTTGAGTAGACTTGATTAAAGAATCCTTCTCTACAGCCTGGAGTTTCAGCTCCTCCAGTTTTGCATGAATAGAATTGAACTGGGCCTTTGAAATCTCCGCCGATTTCAAAAGTTCATCTTTCTCCAATATTATCCTTTGAAGATCTTCCACTTGTTCTCTCAATGCAGTTAACTCTTCTCTATCCTTGTCCGTTTGTAATGCCCTTGAGGAGAAAATTGAGAAGCTATCAGAGCACTCATCTTGACTTGCATTCCTTCCTTGGTCCTTGTCTGTGGCGTCCCTCCGTTTCTTACTTGGAATAGATTGAGCTGCATTCCTTCCTTTTGGATCAATAATCTGCAACAATTCAAGAGTCCAACATCAGCCCCCACTTGATTGCACATGGACAGAATTCAAATCACCTTGCATAATGCAAGAAACAAGGAATAACCAGAAAGTTTAGACTTAAAAGATGAAGTTTCAGGAAATTCTATGGCGCATGAGCACCACAACCAAGTAATTTAGCTGGTTACAGTCCTCTATGTCGTTTTATCACTGAATCGATAACTTTTGAAGTGTTCCGTCATGTTGACCAACACTTCTTATAATTTCTTATAACTCCAACCATTCAGGTATTATGTTAACTAGTTTTTGGCAATTGCTTTGTCCTCTCTCAAAACATCATGCCACTTTTTCACCACCTCTCTTACGGCTTTAGTTTCTAAATACTTCAGTTTCAATCATCTCTTCATTATTCTTTATCCCTCTTCATGTCCTCTAAAAAATGCTTCAATCCGATTATAAGAAGATAGGGGTTCAGGTTCTTGAGATTTCCATAGTGCCCACCTTGTGTGCACAGTTCCAGTGTACAGTTGAAATCTATCGTGTCGTGGTGTAGAAATGTGGGGTAAGATAATCTACCAACCGCTCTCGCAGACCCTTCTATGAGTGACAGCAATAAAGCTTTGTACACTGTGTACAACAATGTAGTAGAGAATAATTGTTGAAGTTTGTTATGTTTGATTCTTCACTAGCAACAACTTGCCTGACATATTCAGAAATGCTTCCATATCTACTGCTCATATCCACCATAGTATCCTCTAGTTTGGTTGACTTAGCAGGCATTCTGCATATTCATTGTACATATTATCTAAAATGTTTTGAAGGCTTTTAATTGATACAAAATAGTTTTTTCAGGTTTCCACTTTGTTTGGAAGATATTTCCAAAAATTTCCAACCCAATTTGGAAAGGAAAGGTAAGGAATTTTTTTTTTTAATCCTTTCACGGTCATTTTAGAGTTGAACAAAGATGCACTTTCTGCAGTAAGTGACTGTGCATAATGCAATACTTTACGTTAACATGTGTCAGGACTCAAGATATCCACTATTAAGTCAAAGGACACTAGGTATCATTATTGTCTCCTTTTCGCAGGCACTTTAGCATAGAGTCATAAGACAACGTCCATGTTCACGCTATAAGTAACCCTACAATTAGTAAAGTACATGCCATTCAAAACCTATTATTGGGTAACACAAACGAAGATAATGTAAACTTGGAAGATACTTAAATTTCTCTAATACAGTCAACCAGTCCAAGCCTTCATCGTAGCGAATATGAAAGAAAAAAACCATAAACATGATCTAATGTGGCCATGAAAGTGGGGAGGAACTATATGGACACTACGGGGCCCCCCAAAAAAATTTCAAAAAAATTTAAGACTTAGGTATAAATTTTGAAATTTACAAAAAAAATTATATTTTGGCCCCCCAAATTATATTTGGCCCCCTCCCATTCTAAAAAAATAAATCTCGGCCTCCCAAATCTCGAATCTTGGTTCCGCCCCTACATGAAAGTGGAGTTAGCAACAAGAAACCTAAAACAAAAGAAGCTGAACATGGAACAAAGAACATTCTAATAAAAGTTTACTACACTAGTGGGGAGGGTAATGGGTAGGATTTAAAGTATTCTTATTTTTCTTGGTTAAATAGAACTTCAGCAGGACTGTGGTGCGTCGATGCTCCCAGAGCTTTTTATAACACTGCTCATAGCACTTAACCTTATACCTCCTATTACCTCCACCAACATCTTCTCCTCTTCCTCTCCCAACCCCTTTCTATTTAATCACCAAGAACCTCCTTTCTGAAGGAGGCATCCTAAAGTTACCCCAGCCATAGATATGGTCATGTCAAAAAGTGATTTCCAAGTTATTCAGGCATGTCAATTTTCTACTTGTACAGCTCCACATGGACAATCTTGTAGGAAAAACTTGGAAACTCTGACTAAGACTGCCTATGACTGGAATAAAAAACTTCTAGGATTAGGGATTTAGGGTTCTAGTGGATAGAAGACAGCTTCTTTGGTTTCTAATGGGAGATACATGCTACACATCATATGAGACAATTAGACAATTAGACAACTAAGGATCAGGTTGAAGTGAAGATGAGATACAATTATAGTAGACCTTATCCTCTACTTCTATTATGGTTCTTACCACATCTTTACCATTGCACAATACTGATTCTATACATAGAAGGAGACATCTCAACAATACTAGGAATGCCCAAGAGTACCACTTTGATAGATAGAGTCTACTATGTGTTGTTCTTTAAAGTCTTGATGCTATTTAGCTTGTTTTCTTCTCTTCTTAGCTTTTATTTCATTTCATCCTTACTAATTGAGGGACACAAGTTGACGGTGCATTGACAACATACCATATTTAGTGAGCATAACTCATACTTTGCTCGACTATTACGAGTCATGAGAATATATCCAACTTATTAAAAGAAGTTTATTTATGTAACTTAGGTGCACATCCTTACAATGTCACAAAGACTAACCAACTCATTTTCAATGAGTTGATGGCGCATTGACAACATACCATATTTAATGAGAAATAACACATACTTCGCTTGATGACGGCATTAGGTTGGGAGTAATCCCAAAGCAAGCCGGATACCTCGGCTATCAAAAGAAAAAAAAAGAAGTCACAAGATTAAAGCATACCTATGCAACGTAATGAAAGCAGTCTATTTGTGTAACTTAGGTTCACATCCTTACAATCTCACAAAGTCCAATCAACTCAAACGAGGCAGTGACAAACTCGCTTCATTGAATGAAATTTATGGCATTAGTACTTAAAGTTGGATAAATTAATTGCAACAAGCTAATAGCTTAGAAGTTGATCTATAGAACCTAAAGTACAATGTGTTACTTCATTTGAATAAGGCAATGAGTTCGGACTTCTAGCTTAAAGTTGGATAAATTAATTGTTATCAACTATGGAAAAATTGCTCCTACTTGCCACTTGCACTGAGGAGAGAGATGATGCACACCATTTGGACAAGTACTTGACAGCCAACACTTGAGACAAGCAAAACATAACTGCACCAGCCAAATTAAATAAAGCCCGAACTCTGGACAATTCCACAGTGAGAAACTTTTTTCTGAATATTACCCGTAGATAAAACAAAGGCCCAAATAAATAGTCTTACCTTCTTGGAGAGGGATTCTCTAGAAGGCGTCTTCGTATAGATCATTGTACCACGACGTGTGAATGATGAATTCGCTTTACGATCCTACAAATTTCAAGAATACAGAGAAGATATGAAAAAGCTATATTGGCAGAAATTTGTTAGCATTATCCCTTGCTCAAATTTTAATCTTTTGAAATCCAGAAATTAAAACTCCCCCTTAATCAGTTGACTTGCGAATTTCATTTAAACAAATCAGATCTAGTCTTTATCGCTAATTTCCTTTCACTTTCTAGTCCGCCATCTAAGAAAAGTTAACAAAGCCAGAAAAATTTAAGAGAGAGAGAGAGAGAAGGGTTACGATAAGAGACTGGACAAGAGGTACTATCTCGACTAAATCGTTGAAGAGGACGCGGTCGACGTTACTAGGACCTCCAGTGGACAGCGAAGAGTGACTCTGGTGAAGAGACGCCGTTGGCGACTGATCTTCGCCGGCGGACAGCCATGACTTTGGGTCTCCGTAACCAGTAGAATTGTCGTGTAAATCTACAAAACGTGGGGGCTCGTACATTTTTGATCAACAACAAGAAGAAGATCAAGTTGAGTGCAGGAAATGAGTTGGAAAGAAGTTTATGTTACGAGCGAATTGGTTGGAATTGAGAGTGAGAGAGAGAGAGAGAGAGAGAGAGAGAGAGACTTGGTTTTGAATCTTTTTCCGGCTGGGGGATATTACAACGGGAAAACGGACGAAGTTGTCTTTACGATAATACCCCTAAGCTTTTAGCTATTTAACCACTTGACGACCTGCTCTTTTCCTTCTTTGCAATTGAAGGCCCGTAGATTTTGGTGCCTTCCTAATTGGGCCTAACTGGCTGGGTATGTAACTAATCATTTATATCTATCCATTACGTACTATACAGGGAACGTCGCATTTTTCTTTTTAAGAAATACTCTTTTAATTTTTAATTTAATAACTGCTAACAATAAAAGAAAGAAATTCATTTTATTTAACAATTGCAAAATTATCAAATCATGTTTGCACACGTGATTTATAGATAAAATAAAAACATATGTAACTAGTTAATTCAATTACAACTTTTTTTTATTGGTAGTTAATTAAAAAATCCAAAAATAATTATGAGTCGGTTCAAAAATTACCGTTAACACTAAACGAGTATTCTCTTAATAATAGTAACACATATTTTCGTAGCATGATTGAAAAACAATTTATTCTTGTTTATAAACCATATAAAAATATTTAAAAAAGTGATCGTTTGTTTAAGTCTAACTTAGAATGTTATGCATTTTCAAAGTTATTCCACTTTAATGTTTCTATCTTCAAACTCGTCTTAGATAAGTTTTACAAGGTCAATCAAGATCCAAGGTAGAGTAATTGATTGTTCATATAAACAATTCAAATTATAAAAATCATTTATATAAAAATCATTAAACTTGAGATATGGTATTTTTTTTCACTTTTGCTCTATATAACTGTCCCCGTTAGAAATTTATTTATTTAATTTAGTTATTTTGAATGCTTCAAAAATTGGAAGCTTTATTGAATTTTTTGGAAAATTAAGGACATAATCTAGAATATTGCCAAACATCCTCAACTGGTTCAAAACAACCGCAATCGGTTGAAATCACTTATAGAAGATTTTCTCAAAATTAATTCTTTCGGTTGAACCATTGATACTGTATTGACTGGTATGCATCCTATCAAAAAAAAATGGTACAATCAATCCCATAGTACCAACAAACTTACCGGACAATACCGGGTGATCCAACCAATACCAAACTATATCGGATTGTACCGGAAAGTTACCGATAATAGCTTGTATGAATTTTCTTTTGTTAAAATTTTTTAATTTATGGTTTTTTTAGTAATTATATATAAATTGAGACAAAAAATATAATTATAACTTCAAACTTAGTTACCCTGTGAAGTAAAATCATCCCTGTTTGTGTACAGCGGTTTTTTTTTAAGGGTTGAAGCTTTATTTTATATGTCAAATACGATTTTTTATTAGAAAATATTATTTGAAAAACATGTTTTATATTTTAGCGATAAATCCGAAATAGTACGCCAGAACATACTAGTACCGATACTTACCGTACCATTAACAAAACTATACGCTTATTGATATGAGATTGATAACTTAGAGTTGAATTATACATTCTACTGGTAGAACATGAATTTTCATGAACATGCTAAATACAATAGATTACAAACTAAGCCCTAATTCACGAAACAAACACCGCATAATACACCAATATCCACCAAAATATGATACTATAATGTATTAAACAATGTTAAATTAAAGTTTAACAAGAATCCTACCTCGATTACGAAGACTCCTCAACCATAGCAGCGCAATGATTCGTCTGATTGATCCACAAACACATCAACCCCCAGCTTGATTCGAAGCTTTCGACACCTGGATTGATGTTACTTTGTTGCGTTCTTCGAGAATGCAAAATATGGATGTTCATACTCGATCCAACACTCATGAGAAATATTGGGAGGCACTCTAGGATTTTGTACTTTCATCTAATTTTTGCTAGAATAATGATCTAGGGTTTTAAATCCAAGTATATACTCAATACTTACACATTAACCCCCAAATTTCCTTCAAATCATAGTTATAGTCCCTAACTTTCTAATAATTATGACAATGTCCTGAAATCTTCAATTAATACAATTAATTACAATATTATGACCGTTCTTACAGCTACGTTGCTAGGGTTTGAGGATTCTTCATATAGAGGTAGGATTACATGTTGAACTTCAGTTTAAAGTCATTTAATTCATCATAGTATCATGTTTTGGGTGTTCATGATGTTATACATGATGTTCGTTATGTGGAATTAGGGTTTGTTTCAAAGTCTTGTTGCATTCTATACTTTTTCACGAAAAAACATGTTGTAACAGTAGAAGGAATGTTTCAACTGATAGAAGAAGTTTTGAAAAATCTTTCAGAATTGTTTTTGATGGTGCCGAAATATGGATGGTGAATTTCTGATCGGCTCATCACCTCTTCGGCTTCTCCACACAAGTCTGGTGACCGGGGGTGGTGATCTGGTCAGGACCCTTCGACAATCAAGTTAGAACCTCATCGTGGAGAAGTAAACGTTGTATGAAAATATAACTAAGCTATGTAGTTGTGTACCTTTGTCTTGCGATTGAGAAATGAGAAATATCTCTAGAGAAGGGATCCCCGATTGACTAGTGCCGCTGATGACGTACTAACCTCCCCCTACATAAAATCCCCATCCCGATTCTAAGCGTGCCATTCTAGAGTCCTCGAGGGGATTTGTGGGTGCTATTTTTGGGATCTTATGAGTAGTCATGAACCCTAAAATCACTCGGCTTCCATCTTTTGTTGGTGCGTAGCCTAGTCAGGCATGTCTTACTCAAGAATATATGCGTTCGGTTGACCAATAGTGTTTTGAGGGTCTCTCGATTGGCTTGGGGCTCAACCAACACCCTGGTCGGTGCCTAGTCAAATTTGGGCTCGGTAGTTATTTTCAAAGAATTGTCGCTAGCAAATGACTGGCCTTGCTTACCCCTTCGGCTTTTCTGAGTTGATTCTCGAGGCTAGCCTCCTGTTGAACCCTAAGGCTGTACATGATCTCTTTCAGGCATTTGTGGATAGCAAAAAAGGTTTGTTGAGCTAGACTTCGACGATGGTCCTAGCCAAGAATTTGGTTCTTAGCTTAAGCCAAGTGAGTGCCATTTTTTTTCTTTTTATATAGACTCTATTTTTCTCCTTTCTTTCCTGCTTACTTTTGATCATTTATTGTCATTTTTAGACTTGTGTTGAGAGCATGAGCCTCTCTCTTTATGGCCTTGGCTTTGAGCAGTAGGTCCGGGCCTAATCTCACAACTCGAAGGGTGGATAAGGGCCTTGGTCACCTGACAATCGTGGAGAAAGAGAAGGCTGAGGCAAAAGCTCTACTTGCCAATGCACTGGCTCAGGAGTGCAAACTTGAGGAGGAGAAAAATGAATGCAAATTGAGCTAAAGGTGGCAAAGGGTAGGCGAAGACTACTCTAGATGCCATCTAGAGAGAATGAGAGAGAGTTGATGTAATTGAGTCCTGTCGTATCGGGTTGAGACTAAGAGGGTCTGTTCAGACATAGAGAAGCTAATAGAGACAAAGCATGCCAGTTAGTCTATTGCAAAAGTTGCGGTGCGAGAGTTGGGCAACAGTTTAAAGTTGGCCATGGCCCACTTTGAAACGCCCTGTGTATACCACTGGCCTGGTAACCTATTGGAGTCCAACCACATGGCCCAATATGCTTAAACCCTAGTTATTAGTATTAGTTTACATGGCTCATTATATACTTAGAATCACCCATGTAGACTTTCGATGTGGCACGAGATGTTACAATCACTCCACCTTGTAAGACCTTGCGCCCCCGCAAGGGGTTCAACGCTAGAGTCACGACGGTCTAACAAAATTTTGACCCTACAGTCGATCGTGTACACAGGTCGCTCTAATACCATATGTAATGCCCCATGTATAACACTAGCCCAATAACTTGTCAGAGTCCAACCACATGGCCCAATATACTTAAGCCCAAGTTATTACTTGTAGTTTACATGACTCATTATATTAGTTGAGGATCTGAGAGGAGGACATAGCCAAGACAACATTTTGGATGCGGTATGGTCACTATGAATTTGTTGTAATGCCGTTTGGTTTGACCAACGCATCTACTGCTTTCACGGGGTTAATGAACAGGATCTTCAATGAATTCTTGGACCAGTTTGTCATAGTGTTCGTGGATGATATATGGATTTATTCATCGGCAGAGGAGGAGCATGAGAAGTACTTGGGGATCGTACTATAAATTTTGAGCGAGAAATTCCTCTACGCTAAATATTCTAAGTGCAACTTTTGACTTTCTAAGGTGAATTTTTTGAGACAGTTTCAGCAAAAATTGAAAGAAGTAGAGGTGCAGCTTTGGAAGATTATTAGATGAAGAGTTGTAGATCCTACGGGATAAGAACTTGTATACCAAATATTCTAAGTGCAAATTCTGGTTCTTGGAAGTGAAGTTTTTGGAGATGTAGTGTCAAGGGATGGAATGGCAGTGAATTCGTTCTAGATTGTTGTTGAGTTGATTTGGGAGCGACATAAGAGTACATTTGAGATTTGTAATCGTTTGAGTTTGAAAAGCTGTGAACGACGCTTTGTTAAGAATTGTACATGGTTGATTGCACCAGTGATAAATCTTATAACTTGAAAGGAAATCAAGTTCAAATGAATGAAACATGTAAGCCATTATTCCAAGAGTTAGGAAGAGGTTGACCTTGGGACTAGTTTTGACGATACCTGAATGAGATGTGTGTTGCACGGTATACTGCAATGTGTTTATGGATGAGTTCTCCAAGGTAATTGGATTTTAAGAGTTGTGGATAGAATTCTTATTTTGGAGATAAATTACGAGGATGTACTTTATGAGTTTTATCATTCTTGTCTAGTTGTGCAATTGCGTGGTACAAAGACGTGTCAAGTTCAGAGAAAACAATATTGGTGGAGACGTATTGTGAGACCCCGACCCATAATTAGGTAGTTTAGGGCGTTAGCGGGGATTAAATTAAACGCTATTCGATGATAATTCGAGATTTAAATGGAAACGAGAAATGGTCACGGCTTTTATTTTTATTCGTCTTTGAAACCCCGGAGTTGAATCGGACGATAAGTGGGCAAGGCAAACCTTACGGGGTGTTGTAACATTAGGAAAGTGGACCGAGTAACATGTGAATATTTTTCCTATGGATATACTTCACATCTGATATTGTCGTCTGATATTTGCATGTAGTTTCCCCAATGTTGGACACCCAGTAGCTTAGGACACCACCTGCTTACAGCTTTGGCCTACTTAAACCCATGAAGCTGCTCAATTTCATTTTGTACGCTAGAATTAAAGAGCTAGAGAGAGAGAGGGAGGAGCTTCTTCAATCTGTTCATCGTCTAGCTTCAGCTGCTTCTTCAACCTTTAACCTATTCTTTCTACAGTGAGTTATTTAATCATCTAAGTTAGGATTTCTTTGTCGATACTCGATTTTAGGACTAAGATAGACTTAGTTTGAACATATTTGTTATATATCAGAAGGTATTCGAGATTAGAGCAAGAAATCATAAGAAAGCATGTTCTGAAACCCATTCTGCGACCCATCAGGCCACGCATGCGGTCACGGATTTGGATTTCCGGATTGGCTACCGGAATGGACAGTTTTGACCCCGAACTTTGAGTTAAGCTCTAGAATGCTACGGACCTTGGATTGACCTCAAATTTGGCATGAATATACCTTGATATGTTGTGGTTCAACCCCAGTTGGAACCAACTCAATTGGATATCTAGAACTCCTTTAATTGAGATTTCCGTACGATGTGTCTAATCTGGAACAGTTTTGTTCCATTGCATTTTTACTCTACCTAAATACCAAATTGAACTTTGTTTCCTTCTTACAATATGTTCCCAACATCTTAAACTAGTACCTTGTCAAATTTGGTAAATTTTAGACTCCATTAGATTAGGTGCTCGAGCTATTTTCTATCGATGTAAATTTCAGCAAATTTGCCATGTTTTACACTTGAGTTATTTCGATCTCCGAGACCCCCATTTTGACTTCATAATCACCCGAATCTTTGTACATTCACTTTCAAACCTTGCTAGACTTAGTGTGATCTGTTTATCAGGTTTGAGCAGTTTGGGATAGGTGATGTCAATGTTAATGTACCGGGTCTAGGATGACCTTGTCATTAGAAATTGAAATCTAGGATAGTTATTAAACCATTGCATTTCTTATGATAGGAATCACTTGTGACATCGAAGTCAGTGAAAACCATCAAATTACGTGAGGTGAGTCCGGATATGCTTATCTTACTTGCATATTTTTTACTGCGAGTTCAAACATGTATTGTTATGTTTAATATGAAAACTTGTCTACATTCAAGCATGTTTAAACACGTTGAATGATAGGATGTTTTACCTATCATAAAGCCATGTTATAATTTATGAATTTTGAATACAAAGACAACCATAAATGACATCTCATAACACGGTGAATCCCTGACCGCTGGGGGTGAGAAAAGCGGTGATTTGAAATAAGGAAGCGTTCCACAGCCAGGTGGCATCGGGTGACTTCATGCCTATCATTGAGATTACATTGAGGGTCGCTCCCTACACTAGTTCTGGCATATACCATTGTTTATATTCTGAATGTCAAGTATGAATTGTTATTGGACTGTTTAAACTGCATAACCTACGGGTTACGAGAAACTGAGACTAGACTTTGTTATGTCCTCAGGCTACGGCCTATGGACCGATTCCTGAACATTGATGACATGTTGTTTAAAATACAATAAATGAGATTAGAACATGGCAAACCTGTAAGGTTTGCATATCTTGATTCACACTAGCTTTATGCTAATGAATGTTGCTATGCAACATGCCAGGTCATGAGCAGGATCCTGATAGACGTTGAAGACAGACAGAAACTGCTCCACTTTTTAGGTTACTTTGTAGATACGTATGTGTACGTAGGACTTGTGTTCAATATGCCACAGCTGGCCATTTTTGAAAGTGTAATATAAACTATGTTTGTACTTTAATCTTGAATGACAGATTATGCACGTCCTTGTGAAATATTTCATTTAATTATATGTTTCCGCTACTCTGATTAATTCTTATGACTTACATAAAAGACAGATAGAATTCCATAAACTTTTAATTACGGAGAGGCCTTAGTGAGTTAGACTCACTGGCTGGTCACTAATCCACCCCATTTTGGGATGGGTCGTGACACATATGAGAATGGGTAGGGAAGATGATATTTGTGCAACTGATGACCGATGAGGATTTTAGATACCGTGGAATAAGTTTTGCATGGGAAGACGATTCCATTGGCCTAAATTTTGTGATGTCGCCAAGGGGTGGAAGAGGTCATTTAGGAAGAAGCGGAATTGAACTTTTGTTGTACCAGAAATGTTTGGAGACTGAAGTATATTTTGTGGTATTGCATATGTACTAGCATCTTGATATAGTTGTGCTCTATTTTTTTTGGGATATTAGTTTGTATTTGTTCTAGGTCTACAATTAAAGTTGTCAGATTGTGCCAAATAGGTAGTGACACCCATTGACAGTGAGATAACCTTTTGTAATGTTGTAAGTCGTGTGAGGGTGGGATGGACGAATGTAAGTTAGCCTTTAACCTGGTGGTGTAAGATGATGGAGTTGGTATTTTGAGGTATGGAAAGTGGATGGTGTTTTTGTTTGTGAGAGACTATAATGATGTATATTGAGAGTCATTCTTAGATTGGAGAGAAAATTTCGGGGACAAAATTTTCTAAGGGGAAAAGGTTGCGAGGGCTCGAGACTGGACCTCTTAATTTTATTATTCTTAGAACTCATAGTTTTGAGTTTAATATTTTAATTGTGGCTCAATCGTAACGGATTGAAACGTTGAGTCTCGATGTGAGGGTTGTGATAGTTCAAAGGGGGTTAATGTAATTAACGTAATTATGAATATAAAAGGATTAAAAAAACCCTAACATCAGTTTATATTAAAAATACGCAGTTTTTTTCTAAAGAAATCTCTAAACCCTAATAGCTTGAGGAAGGAGTACAAGTGCCTAGACGGAAGATTTATGTGACGAGGCCAACTAGAAAGTTATAGAGGACATTGAGAGTTTCGCATAAAGTCTGGAATCAACCTAGTAGGCAAAGTATTCGAGAAATTTTTGGATCATACAAGTGTTTCCTGTGTTTTATTCGAATAAGGTAGGATTTCATATTGAATTACATTGAGATATTACGTAGATCATGTTTAACTCGGTGGTGTATATATATTATTTTTGGCATGTGATTGAGTCATGCATGTTTGGTGTGCACAGGTGTGTTCGTTTTGAGTGTTTCTGAAATAATTTTTAGAAACAAAATTCTTAGATGTTGTTTGGTATAAGTGTTTCAGAAACTTGTTTGGAAAAAAAGTGTTTCAGAAACACTTTTTATAAAGAGATAAAGTTGTCTGGGAAAAGTAAAAAAGTTTGAGAAACTTGTTTCAGAAATTTGTTTGGGAAAAAATCTCCCAATCCCCTTAAAACGAACATAGCCTAATGATTTGGACAGTTACGTTGTAGAAATGAAGGCCAAAACGAAGTTATTTGCGAATAACAAAATTTGAAAAAAAAAATAGAACATGATGATAATTTGATTTTGGAAAATTTCTTTAGGGTAGTTCTAAAACTCTAAATTTTTTAAAAATTTTATTGAGTGTTGGTTTATGTGTCTAATGTATTGGGTTAAAATTTCGAAACCTAATTCAATGTATATAATTCTACAAAAATTCATGATTGAGTTACAGTAGATTCGCACTTGTTTTGGCTATACTGACACACTTTGATAAACGAGCATAATTTTTAGTACGAATATCGAAATTATGGACTATTTATTTTATTTGAAACTAGACACATAGATATTTAAAAAAATGTATATTTTGTATTTTACTTTACCCAAACAAAATTAGTTTTTCGATTGAATTTGACGAAATAGTTTTGGTGTTTTAAAATAAGGTAATCAATTATGAACCAATACGAATGTGTTGTCAGAACTTCGTTTTTAACCTATTACGTATTGTTTGAAAGTTTATAGGGTGTAGTTTCTATTGACATTAGATCCAATGCCTCTACTTACAAATTATAACGTTTTAGAATTGTTAAGTTCGAACCTAACTATATAATTTATCCATTCGAGCAGCCTATTGAAAAACAGAATTTGAATTTTTATACGCTCGGCCTGTTTCTTGCCTTTCGGTCCATGTAGAGTTACTGTTTGAGTATGATTTTGATTGGTAATGGTATATATAAGCATGCATAGACATTGAATTTCGATTAGGGGATGACCCCTCGGTATGATAGCCTGTAAACTCTACATGGGAGTCTTTGCGATTCCTCCGATAAAAGACTGCGAAGCAACCGGATAAAGAGGTGGCCTGATGGTTGAAGCAACCCGTAAATTCTACGATAAGGTTCCCGATGTGGGCTGTCCACGGTGCAAGATCGTCAAAATTATGCATGAGTCGTATGAGAGCATGATAGTGTTGTGAATGTTTAGTCGATAGTTTATATTGTCATTATGCAGATTATATTATTGATGCTAGCATAATTTATTCAATATATCGATGTTTTCGGTTTGACTTTTTATTCGAGCTGTGGCTTATTTTTTCTGTAAACTAACAATTTATAGGTGATGACGTGGACTCAAGAACTTAGACCTCGTGTATGAAGATGTTTTAGCATGTTAGATATAATTTACATTTTTGACAATATTTATGTTTAGATGTTCAGTTGGAGGTTTTTAAACTTTGTTTATTTATTTGTTCAGGCATTGTGGGCCTGTTTTGATTAGTTCATATGCAGATTAGTTAGGATCGATTATTTGTTATTTGATAGTTGATTATCAACTATTGAAATTTACTTTAGTTTATTGGAGTTATGTTTATTTTAAGTTTTAGTTTGCGTTGTTCTATTACTTATTTCATACCCTAGAAGTTTGGGGTGTGACACACCTAGAGTCAACTTTGAATACAATGATCTAGTCATAAAAGGTATTTGGGAGAACTAGGTTGCTTTGGCTACATGTGTGACTCAGGCTTTAGTTGTTTGAAGAGGAATTTGGATCGTGCTTTCCCAGAGTTGGATTTCTTAGCGTTCTATGCAGAGGACGAAGTTGGGTTCAAAGGATGACTTTGATGTTGGTGGAGCAGGAGAAATCCAGACCACGACGCTTCTATTATTTCTTATTTTTCCTTGCATGTTGTTGTCGGGCTTTTGCAAATACCCCTGTGCTGCTTCGATTTGTAGTTATATCTAGGGTTTTTTGAATTTCATTTGAAATTTCGCAAGTTGTAGTACTTACAATTGTCTTTCCCACATTTTCTTTTGCCTTTTGTAGGTTCGATGATTTTACCCCCTGTCCTTTTGTCTTTCTTCGTTACTGGCTTAGCTCGTGTGACTAAGATAGATAATGTTTTTAATGTTGTCAGCTACCCAGGCGGTTGTCGTTCCTTTAGCTATGTTCTTCTGTTTTGAGTTTGATTCAGGCACTAGAGCTATTCTATGGGTGGCCATTAACTGAACCCGTTTAACTAGAGGCCTCTTAGTTCTAATCCGATTGGTAACTGTACCCGTTTAGCAAGAGACCTCTTGGGTCTGATTTGACCAACAACTGAACCCGCTCAGTCGGAAACCTCTTGAGTTTGATCCGATCAGCTACTAAAATTGCTCAACCGGACACCTCTTGTGTTTGATTTGACGGGCAACAAAAAATGCTCAGTCGGAGACCTCTTGGTTCTAAGCTAACCACCAAGTATACTCACTCAGTCGGAGGCCTTTTGGGCTTGACCTGACGGGCAATTGAAATTGCTAAGCTGAAGATGTCTTGGGTCTGATTCAACCAACAACTAAAATTGCTTAACCTAAGACTTTTGCGGTTGAATGGAGGAGTTGGGGATTTCTCTACACATTGCTTTTCGCATTTTCTATAGAAAAATCATCATATGAGTAGTCAGGGGGCTTGAAATCGATTGGCCTCCATCTTGATTATGTGTGCGCCATTCCTGGGTCCTTGAGGGGATCTGTGGCTGTCATTCTCGAGATCTTATGAGCAATCAAGGGCCCTGAAATCGATTGGCCTCCATCTTCCACTTGTGCGCAGTCCAAGAAGGCCCTAAGTCAGGCTTGTCTTGCTCAGGAATATATGCGATCGATCGGCCAGTAGTGTTCTGATCGTCTCCAGGTCGGCTGGGGCTTGGACAACATCTGGGTCTATGCCCAGTCAAATATGGACTCATCAGTTTTCAACTAGTAGAGTGTTTTGAACTGATTGAGGTGATTTGCACAAAATATTCCAATGACTATTTTAACCTGTTGAAGGAGTTTTTCAACTAGTAGAGTATATTTTGAAAATATTTTCAGAAATGATTCTAACTTGTAAAGGTACTTTCGACTTGTAGAATTTGGCATAAGCTATTTTTTTTCAAAAACATTTTGAACCAGTTGAAAAGAGTCTTCTATCAATTGGAAGCCACATTTTTCTTAAAAATTTGCTACTGGTGAGAAGATTTTGGAACGAATATTATGAAAAGATTCTAGTAAGGATATATTTGCACGTGTATAGTCATGTACATTGGTTGGTGTCCATATGCATAGTCATGGTCGAATTGTGATTGACTGGGATAGTGTCTGTGTGATTCTATCGGTGTAAAGTCATAAAATATGACATGTGACTGTGTGATTTCGTCGATGCAAGTCTATTCCTAACGAAGGTGCTTCGTGTGTGGGTAGGTTTGTGGTGAGAGTTCGTAAATGATTAAAGTCTGGAACTAAAATTTAGTTTCAGCAAATGTTTGGAGACGGGAACAGAACGTAGGTTCTCATATAGGTTGCATTGGTCACCGGATGTGGCGGGGTTTCATGGAATGCATGTGGTTTTTCTTTGTATATTAGTATGATGAAAATATTTGCAAAAATTATATTCTTGTGCAAACTGAAAATCTATTTATCTTGAAACGAGATCGATTTTAAGCTTTATTAAACATTTGTTTAACTTGTTGTCCTATGAAAGTTTTTGCTTATGTGTTGATGTTAACCTTTTTTCAGGAGGTGTCGTAGATCCAAGGGGCTAGTGCCTTGGAGACCGATGCTTAGTGATAAGATTTTGTTTTGTTGGGCATTTATGGACCTGGCTTAATTGATTGATTTATTTGAAACATGATGTAATGAATTAAATTTGTATTTATTTGGTATTTTATTTATTGAAAACATTTATTCATTTATTTCTGCTTAGTTCATACCCTTAAAGTTTGGGGCATGACATGATCTATTTTGTAAGTAAATTCTAGACTATTTATGGATAGAACACTATCAAAATAAACTCATCAAATTAGTTAATAGATTGAATGAAGTCTGTTATTTAAGTTAATACATCATCTTCCAAATGAAAAGCTTACAACAAGTGACATTCTACCACTAAATTTACTCCACTTGCTCCAACAAATGGATCACTAAGTTCTTGGTTAGTACCTAACTAGATATTAACTCTTTAACATTTGATGCTTGCACTTTACCTTCATAACTTTACATATGGGATTAAAGTGACAATTTCCGTTTTAGGAAAAAGTTATCTGAGCTTTATTTGAATTGTGAATTTGTAAAGAAATTTATGGACGAAAGAGATCATTAACTTTACATTTCTTCTGTTTCCAAAATACTTGTCTGATCTGCAAAACTAAAATTTTCACACAAAATTCAAAGTTTCTTTTGCAAGTTACTAGATATTATTAACATTTTTTAATTTGCAAAAATTATTTCGACAAAAATACATTCTTTAAAAGGTAAATTAAATCAGGGTCATATTTTCGTATACAACGTAAGTTTTCATCCCGCTAAAAATTTCGAGTTATGTTTAGTCTAAATTTTAAATAGTTTGATGAAATTGCCGTTACTTTCGAAACGAGGTTTACTTTTTTTTTTTGCTTTTTAGTAATATATATCCAATCTCTAAATTTGTAGAACTTAATTCTAACCATTATTTCTCCATTATTAGGCTTGAAATTAGGATAATTAAATCTTTTAAATTAGGAAGTAAAAGCTCTGGTAAGTCAATCAATTTATTACGCACAAATTAGGAAGGAACATTTTGGCTAAAATCCATCAATTGTGAAGGAAAATTAGGCACGATTTTTACAGTAAAGTTGGGAGATCAACCTTTTTCCCTTCAATTGTTTAATGGTAAATTTAGATTGCCAAAATATGATGATGGTAAATTAGAACACTATATGGTATGTTTGAAAGAAAAGATGATAAATTTGTTAAACCGTGATATAATTTGCCCTGATGATTTAAGGTATAAACTTACCATGTTATTTATATTAAGAAATAAAATATTCTAATAACATGATGGTAAATGTCGACAGTTTATGATAAATTTAATAGAAGATGGTGAATTTGTTGAACCATGATGAAATTTATCATGATAATTTAAGATCATGTAAATCTTTTAAATGTGATGCTGACTGGCTTGTGTTTGTTGCCGATTTCGTCTATTCGTCCTTTGTCTGTCCATTCTATAAAGCCGATTATGTGTTCTAGAAACCTTTCGATGCTGGATTGTGTCTTCTGAAGAGCATGAAAACCAATTATGTCTTCTAAGGTTTCTAGAATGCGGTCTCCAAAAATTCAAGAGGAGGAGCCTGTGGGAAATATGAAGAAGGTAATTAGTCTTGAGTTTTGTTGATTTGAGGACTGAAACATAACTTCTAAAAATAGATGGGGTGAAAACATAACTGTAACCAAAAATTGGGACTATAAACTATGTTCTCGTTTTATAAAATATCTATTGCAAACTCGGTAATAGTTATGGCTAAATAACAATCTGATACTTTTCTTATCTTTTCCAGTTCACTCGTTATAAGAGGTTAATTTGTAAGATACCATATGACGTGTAATGTTTTTTTTTTTTTTTTTTAAATATAGAGTTAGTATAAATATAATATTTTTCAAAGATAATGTATGTGATGCAAAATGATTGGGCAGAAACCTCACGGGGTGACATAGTGATTAAGATTTGGAACTTAGAAATTTGTTCTCTCTTAGGTCTCATTTTCTAAACTCTCTAGTCCTATTAAATCTTACCGGGACATGTAGAAATTGAGTCTAGTAAACAATAATGTTCATATAAATTAATAAAGAAGCTCGTACGATAATTTAATAAAGATGCTCGTATTATAATTTGAAATTGAGTCTAGTTTCCTATAAATTAATAAAGATGCTCGTAAGATAATCTGAACACTCTAGGTTATAATCTTGAACGCCTCCAAATTAAGTCTAAGATTAAGAGAGACCTATTGAGCATTTAATTATCACAGAACTTGTAAAATATACTTGTAATATCACTATATATATATATATGATTATACCTTTGCATAATATACTTTAATACGTCACCTACGGGTTGATACCTTTGTATGTATTGGAAGTTGATAATTACATAATTAATTGTGTCAATTTCAAATCTCTGAGAGTTTAACTCGAACACAATTTGCTTGATTTTCTGGAATTTTTTTATAAGAATAGGCCAGAGAAAAAGAAATAGGCTAGAACGTAAACAATTTATAAAATTAGAGCAAAACGCACCTTGAACATGCGTATTTAGTCCACATGGCATAAGCCTACCATATTGAGAATGCGGTCCATCATTTACGCAAATTTGAATTTTGAACATGCTTGTTTCTGGTGGCTCTATATAATTCCGAAACAGGAAAGTTTTTGGATAAGACGAAGTGAGCATACTGATACAGTTGGTGATTGGGGTTGTTACGCATGAACTCATGTCAGGACCTATGGCCACATACTTAGCCGAACACAAGTTATTGTAGAGATTGCATGAGTGTTACATGAGCAGTTACTAGGAGGAGCGCTTGAAAACTAACATGTTAATAGTTTGGCAACGCAATGGTCTGATCTTTATGAGCAGCGTTGATGCGCGTGAAGACCACAGGTCTCTGCCACGTTTGTATTATACGTAATAACCTGTAATTTTAAACTCTATTTGTGATAAAATTTTATATTTGATATTCATTCTGAGCATTTCATTACTTAAATTCAAAATTTTGAAAAAAAAAAAAAAAGCTCGAGCGAGTGGGTGTTTTACAGCAATTTCGAAAATGACTATCTTTTGAGATTTCTACACATTTATGGCCATAACTCTACGTTACGTTTAATGGATAAATTATGATTTCGCCTTGGATTCATTTAAATTAAAACGAAATTATCTTATTAATTGGGGAATTTTATGGCCACTAAGATAAGGATTTAACTGGGATTGCATGGAGAGTAATTTCATAAATTAATTTAGAATTTTATAACAGATTATGGTTTCAAGTCTATATAAACCACTACAAGAAAAAACACTTTTAGCGGCAAAAGGTTTAGTCGCCGAAGGCCCACTTTTTCGTCGCCAAAACCTTTCCCCGACCACAACTTTTCGTCGCCCGGTTAGTCGCCAAATCGAGGTTGAGAAATGGGTTTGGCGACAAAAACCGGTTTTGTCGCGGAAAGTAGAGAAACGGCGACTAAACCGTTGGTCGGCCAAAATCTTTTTTCAGCGACAAATATTTATTTAGTCGGCAATTTTTGTCGCCAAAGATGTATTTTCTTGTAGTTAACCTAGCTCGTTTTCCTTTCCATTTTACCAATTTTGTAATTCAGAAGTCAGAAAGAGAGTTGTAAAGTTGTTCTTGAGTTTTTCGGAGTTCTAGAGGAAGAGAAAGAATGCAAAGAATGCTAGGACTTTGTGGAGGTACCAACTCAAAATCATCCTTGTTCTTCGTTGATTTCTTTAAATTAAGGTAAGATTGTTTACCTACCAACTCTTAGAGTTTTACTTTAATGTTTTTCATATGATTTTAGGTTGTAATCGCATGTTTAGGGTTTCTATTTGTACCAGAATGTTCAGATCTGTAATTTACAAATTCTAGAAAAAATGATGGCTCGCTCGAGTCGCTCAAGCAAGGTTTATTTTGAATTTTTTAAATTTTTGGAAAAAATATTTTTAATAAATCGCTCGAGCGAGCTTCGAAAATTTTTAATTTTGTAAATTTGGACAGAAAGCCTGTTTTGGCTACTTAAGCAAGCTGAGGTCGCTTGAGCGACTTGTTGAAAAATATAAAAACAAAAATCAGAACGTTTAACTTGTTTGGATTTTACGTGCTCTAGATTAGACCAATTTTATTTGACCAGAATATATGTAGACCTCATACAAGTATACACACATTAAGAATTTGAACACAAGTCTCCAAGGGATCTAATGTGAGCCGGTACACCGGACAATAGACTTCTGATGAATATTTGCAAACATGAGTTTTGCACGAATATTGTAGATATTATGTTGTTTAAAATCTATAAGAGGAGGACAAAATTAAAGAATTTGAACAATGGTTACTGTGGTTATGTTTCGGGTATGGTCTCGTGTTGCCTGATGCCGGGCATCACCCCAAGATGTGCTAAGGGTTAACCAATCCTACATCCAGGATTATTTATCGGACATCGTTCTGAGGTGTGCTTTGGGATAACCAGTCCCACATTCGTGCTCGCTTATCGGGTTCAAGTCCTGAGATGTACTAAGGGGTATTTAGTTCCACGTGCATTCTCCGACCGCTGTGCCATGTTCCATGTGGGTTGGAGTCCTACCGGATGTCGTCCCACTTAAACAAGATAATCAAAATGAAAAAAGAGCATAACTTACCGATGTGTTTATTATTTATCTTTTCATTAATATAAGCATCTAGCTACTAGTTAAATTCTTTTGCTATGAACTATTATATGTTTGTATATCTTTGGATTTATTTTTTTAGTAACCTTTCTTATTGAGTTTCATTACTCATCGGTGTAACTTTTCTATCCCTAGGGTTTCATGCCAAATGAAGAAGAACAGATAGAGGAACCGGTTGCACTGGAGAAGATTTGTGGTAGAAGCAAAAATTGCCTACACAGAGACATTTGTTGGAGGCTTCATGTCGAGATCCGTGTGATGAATTGGCAGGTAATACACTAGGGCTTGATTAAGGATGTTGCTAGAGATGCTGAGAGAAACTATTCTAACCCAAGGGCTTTGATTAGAACCATTGAAAGAGACCCACAATATGGGTCTGATCCCAAAGTTTCAAATTTATCTAAGTAATTAAATTTTTAATTAGAGATTTGTAATTTAATTTTATGTATTTTAGTTGCAATGTTTGTACGAAGTTTAGATTGTCTAAAAAAGTTTATTGCTTGACTTGGACAACAGTATGAGACCGACACAAATTATATGTTAAACCATCGTCCATAAAATAAAAATTAATATAAACTGCATAATTCAAGTAATCTATCCGCATGGTAGACTAATCATTATTAGAGAGGTAAACGCATACAAAAAGTTTGGATTTGCTTTGAAACAACATAATGGTTTCTTCTTGAAACAAAATCTGGATGGCATGTACTTGACATATTTATCATCTTCCCCACCATCTTCCTCATTCCGAAAGTTCATCGTCGAACATGAGTAGTTCATCATGCATAATTTCTTGTAGACCTAGGTCAGGGCTGACGAATTGTCATTTAATATTTTTAATCTAATGAAATCCATATAATTGACGCTACATCTGTTTGATATTCGCCTTCAACCGTGTAGTCAATGCATCTGAATCTTGTTGTGTGTCTACGCGTAGTTCAACTGGATGAGCTTTAGGGACGCATAGACAATAATACCTGCAAAATACTTCCAGATCACCTTGTCATATAATTTCTGCCATTGAAGATTATTGCATTGTATTCTCACATCATGTGGCGGCATTTGAGATGTGGCACCCTTGATGACATGGCCAACATCTAAATCCCATGGTGTGTACATAAGTAACGGTTTGTTCTTGAATCGACCCTTTACCCCGCGACATGTGCTATACATCTGGTCATTGTAGGCTCCTACGGATTGTGTTCGGTCATCCAATTCCCTATTCCGAATTGATGGGTGTCGTTGGGAGGATGAGGCATGTATTAATATATTGAAGGACATTGTTATAGGTTTTCGAATGTGGTATTTTTTTTCCTAGTTCATTTGATGAATTTCGTGGAGTATTTACTACGAACAGTTTTGGTCGATGATCTTCATAGACAATGGTGGCTGGTATTTGAGTACACTATAAGAATTATTGGTATTGGCCAGTGTCTTGTCTTTTCCACAGTATGCTCTACATCTACAGATTGGACAAATACAACCTGAAGATGAGTTCATGACCAATAATTCCTAAATTGTCCAACATGTGCACCAATTCTATTAAATTGAATACGTGAGAAGATTTATTTAGTTAAATTATGATTGACCAATGAGAGACAAGGAACGACCAAGTCCCTAAAAAAGATGTTTCGGTTCACAACTGACCCACGACTCTTTCTAAGCTCACTCAATGACTAGACTCAAATAAGTTTTGAAACAAGAGACTATCGGAGCAAAAAATCAAAGCCTCGAAAGGCTTAAGATCATTGAAGAAGAAGGAAATTCGGATTTGGGATGAGTAGAAATGAAGAAGAGGAGGGGTATTTATAGCCAAAGGAGAGCACAATACCTCTTGTGCGCGCCACTTCAACCAATGACGCACACTGGTCGCTAAAACTAGAGAATCTCTGCAAAGCTATCAGTCCGTACCTAACTGAGTGAAATGATGGCTGAGTCAAAATGGAACAATGTGCACCATGTCACTACAACACATGCCATGTCGAGATCACGTGTGCCTTGTCGACATTCTGAGTGTGCCAATCCAAATTGACACACCAGCATTAAACGCCCTTCTGAATCAAATGTAGCAAATCTCAAAGAATTCTTGGCCCTAAACCATCACAATAGTTTTAGCTCTAGAAGCTTTATCATTGTTTGAAAGAGTTGACATATGTTCTCAACGTCGCGAAGAGACAAAGCGCAATATATTTTGAGTTGTATCATCTTAGATAGGAAGTCTTTTCATTAACATTGTTTTGTTAGAGTATGTTTTTGTACATCACAGCTTGTATTCTTATTTTTGGTCAATGTAATTGTCCATGCAAGTAATAAATTGTGTTTGCAAAAAGAAAAAAAATTACCCATGCAAATTACGAAAGCATTTGCAATACATGAAACGAAATGAAAAGAAAAACAAAGTATCTATCAGGCACTTTAGCTCAATTATCATCAAAATTGGCGCGTAGGCCATAACAACTACTCTACCTATCTCTATGAGGGCGCACATGGCTCAAAAAGAACAAAAGATGCATACAGGCCCTGCTAGCCAATTGTCTTCACTCTATGCCTCAGCCATGCTTCAAACTCCTCTTCTCCACCTTCGTAGAGCCACCCTCTCTCAGCATGTGACCTTCATTGCCCCGAGTGTATGGAACCAGAAACCCTTGAGCTCTCTAGATTAGCCCATCTCCGATGAGACCCAATTGGACCCTGTGCTGACCACCAGCCTACAGCTGCATAGAAACTTACAATGTAAGAACAATCTACAAATTTATCCAAAAAAAACTAGATTGAGAGATGTACATACCCTAGGGGGACGACTAGACCTCTTGCCATTAGGGTACTGAATCTAACTTGTGTAACCAAGAACAAGCATGCACACCAGGCAATGATAATCGAGAATGGTCCATATGCCTTTATGTCCCACTCAAGGGGATCCTACAATTAGAAATAGAACATAGTTAGAATAGAGCAGAACAAGGTGAGTATGGAATCAGAAATAGAACAAACTGAATCAGAACAAGAGCAGTAGAGTGATACCCGAGTAGGAAACTCTGAAACCACGTCGCCAAGATTTGGGACCTTTATCGTCCCATTCATGTAGTCTTTGTTCATGATCAATGAGATAAACCTAGGAATTACAGGGAATGGTATGCCCTCCTTAGGAATAGGTTGAAGATATGCTCCTCTAGGAGCATTCGTAGCAGCTCTATGCACCCTAGTTGCCACAAGCACCTCTCCAACCCCTTCAACAGTAGGCTTGGCCCCAACGCCCCTCGCAAAATTTATAGTAGATGCCACAAGTAGCTCAACATCCTTCTCGACATAAAGGCCCAACTCAACATGGCGAAGTCTGTGTAGGCCCAAACATCTCACAAGAAACTGTGCCATGTAGGCAGCATAGTCCCCCTTCCAATCAATAAGATCGCTAGCGAGTAGGGTTTGGGAGAAGGCAAACTTGTCCGCAAAAATGTTTGTATGGGTACTCAGAATCCCATGGGAAAGAGGCCCCTGGAACCAAGGGACATCTACATGGAATGCCTAATGGGAGAATAGGTCTCTTAAATACCATTAATGCTCGTAAGGGCACTCCAGCAAGACTCTACTCTGGGTCAACTCTTGGTTTTGAATCAAGAAATCAGCCTTCAGACCTCTCCACAATAGACAGAAAGGGTGCATAATGGGAAATAGAAAAACAGAAAGTAGAAACAACATATTAGAAGTGTGTTAGGAAGGCAAAGAAGCAAGTCATATATGACCCAGAGAAGAGCAGTCCCCCTACGCAAACAAACCCATCAAAAAATCTGAGGTAATATCCTCATAATTGGGGTGGGTTTTTCGAGGCTAGCCCATTCCCAAAACTTTAAAACCCTAGTACTGTCTAGAATAATAATTATCAGAGTACATTGTCTGAATGGAAGAAAATAGTGTTTGAATTGAATCGATAGGAATGAACAAAAAAGAATAGATCATACCTCAAGGAGATGCCAGAAACCTGCGATGCTATCGCCCACTCCTCTAGAGACAGCTCCCAGAAAATAGTAAGGGGTGGCCAACACAACTACACCTGAGTTGTTTTTCAAAATGGAAGCAAGATCCTAGAGGGCGAGAAGGTAAGAAATCTAAATCCTATTCTCCCTGTTTAAGAATGCGGTAGCCTCAAAGAAGTACAACAAAAAAGCCTTGGTAGCATGGGCCTAACGCTCCAAAGAATCTTTCTTGTAATGAGCATAATGCTCCATGAACCAGAAATGCGGGATTAATCTAGCCTCATAGGGAGGCATGTCACTGGAGGAAAAATCTCAGAGCTTGTGTGAATGTCAGATTCGAAGTGAATATGTTGACCACCCACTAGTAAACATGTGAGCGCAGCAACATCAAGAGGCATCACAGTCACCTCTCTACATAGAAAGTGGAAGGAGTTGCTCGTGTCCCACCACCTATCAGACAAGGTCGTCACCATCATGTGGTCTCCCTATGAATCAGTCAACATCGGGATGATGCACTGAAAATCGTTCTCCTCTTGAAGTATTGAGCAGGCTCGACTTCAGGAACATTGATTGCAATGCCACCAAGTAGGGGTTGGGCCAAATCATGGCTGAAGTCCACCCCTGAATCTATTAGAGCATCAATAGTCGTATGACCTGCGCTAGATTTGGCCACTGAGGGGTAGCAATTGAAACACCCATTCTGACATGATTGATTAGAGAAATTTTCTAGGGTTAGATTAACTCCAAGGTATTGAGAGACGAGATAGAAGACAAGTGATAATGGTGAGTTGAGCTTCCAACCCTAGCACCTTTTATAGGCTTCGGCCAAGTCCAGGCCTTTGGCGTGTGCCACTTCTCGCATATGTGCACACTAGACTATTTAAAATCCCCAATATTGATTAGATCTTGCACCTGGTGCAATTGCCAATTCATTTGTGTGCGCCAATTCGGTACAACATGCGACACAACCTTTGGTCTTCTAACACCTCGCATGCCTACTTACGCTAGTATATGATGGATGCATGAGAGTCCATTCTGCTTTGCGCATATGTTTGCACCCACCATTTTACCTTGGGTTTTGCACCCACCTTGTTGACTTAGGTTCTACGCTTTCTATTTTATCTTGGGTTTTGCACCCACTTTGTTGACTCGAGATCCGCACCCATCATTTTACCTTAGGTTCTACACCCACTTTGTTGACTCAGGTTTTGTGCCTGCCATTTTACCTTGGGTACCACACCCACCTTGTTTGCTCATATTCTACACCCGCCATTTTACCTTGGTTCTGCACCCATCACTTCTTTTGCACCCTGAGTGCACACACCTACTTCTTTTATACCTTGAGTACATGCACTCTGAGTACACCCAATCATCTTCTCTTTGAGTACATGCACCTTGAGTTCACACACCTATTTCTTTTGGAGCCACATCGTCCTCCATGACCCTTCCAAAATGGGCCCAAAGCCACCCCAACTTTAGCCTCCTCCCCTCCACTCATCCCATGTCGACTGAATCCCCAACAAATGCTCGCAAGGTCCATTGTAGTCATGATCTATTTTTCCTGTTGTTGCCCTCCAGTGGAAAGGTAATCCTAGAATCAGTTCTACGTCCTTTAGCATGATAGTGGCTTCTCTACAGCGTAGGTGGAAATTATGGGTCTTCAACCACTAGTGCTCCACTAGTGCTATAATGAGGCCACAGTCCAAAGAACGAAAAAGCACCTTGTGCAGCTCTCCAAAACCAACTTGACGTATCAGTGCAAGAATACTGGAAACGTCACTATGCCATCGATGACTAGCCACGTACTGTTGACAAGTGAGAATTGTAGAGTCAACTGGGCCATGTCCCTAAAATACAAGTTGATCGACAATAAGCATGGCGATAATAATTATCTCCAACAATACATCAAATAAAATTTGGGAAAATATTAAAAAAAAATTCTTATCCCAACCTCCCATATTCCCTCTGAATGGTGCCAATGCTGCAATGTAAGCAGAGATGCCTCCGATGGATCTCGATCCGTAACTATAAGAAAACATAAAAGGAAACATTTCATATAAATATTTTTAAGAATCCTATGAAATTGAAGAATTTTAAATTTAAACACAATAAGGTAATTATGCACAGGTGCAATAACATAATTCTTAATTTTGAATGGTTCTCGATTTACAAATGATACCATGAAGATAAGCTTGTTCATCTACTATTATTATTTTGTAGTTTTCTAAAAAATTGAAATACTAGTATTATTGCTTGTTATTCGTTAAAATAGTATGACTCGTTAAATTCAAGGAAAATTATCCTCATTATCTTTAGTCATTTCATAATAGTACATGGATGTCGCGCTCGGAAATTTCCTTGCCTTTTAATGCAACGTTTAATGAAAATTGTTTAACAGCTGGGATTTATTTAAAACTCAGAGTCGCCACTTGACATGAAATTCGGGTGTGTCAAGTCACCCTCTAAGGCCATTTTCCAAGAAGATGCCCTTAGAAAAATAATTTTATTTTAACGCAGAAATACGATTCTGTTTATAAAAATGACTCCTTTAAAAGAAATCTGGTCTTGAAAAACAGAGATGGGTTCGGGGATTTACTGTTACGAGTTGGGAAGGTGTTAGGCACCCAACATCGCCCTTTCGGTACTTTATTTTCCCAATTAATTTTATTTTATTATCCTTGGCCAAATTTAAATAATATCTAGTGATTGCTGTACAATTGAATTAAAAATAAAAACGGGTGTGAGAACAGGACCCCAGTTTACGCAATTTAGCTTTTGGTGGCAAAAAGTTGGAACGAACATATGTTAAACTTTGACCGAAACATGATATGCAAACTGGTATCTGCACGTCATGTTTCTATTCCCGGAGTGCCAGGTACCTTAAATCCCTGGCAGGAATTTTCAAGTCTAACAACGACCCGATTCCGTTTTATTAATGGATTATCATGTTAACTTTCTTTTTTTGATTTTATTTATCTGCAATTCTTCATCCCGACAGCTACACAATCACTGGCGGTCCAAATTGTAGAATTTAATAAATGTTACTTCCTTTAAATGGTTTTATTTATCTACAATTCTTCATCCCGACAGCTACACAATCACTGGCGGTCCAAATTGTAGAATTTAATAAATGTTACTTCCTTTAACTAGTTTTATTTATCCACAATTCTTCATTCCGACAGCTACACAATCACTGGCGGTCTAAATTGTAGAATTTAATAAATGTTACTTCAATCACGATATTCTGTCGTGAAAAGATAACGTGCATTGCCCATTAAATTTTCATCCCAAAAACACTAACATGGGCTACCTATGTCACCCGCGTGTTTATGGAATTCTGAGATTATCGAGATTTTTAACCAAGTGATATGGATAGTGTGTCAGCGTGAACTAACAACACTATTCATATAACTTAGCCAAGTAACGAATTTTTTCATTCTAACGTAAAATAAAAATAAAAGAAGATAGCGGTATCTGTTACGGGGAATGGGAAAGGGGTAAAAAAAAGAAAAAGAAAAAGTTACGGGAGATCTGGGAAAGGGAAAAGTTAGTAGTTAATTCCGACAGGGGCCGACGCAATCGAGCGATATGTCGGGAGTATTATTTTTTGTTTAAAGAGATTTTTGTTTAAATCACGAAAAGTACATTGGCATAGCCAACACCGACTTTCGTGATTTAACAGGCTAAATCCTGACATTCTAGAAGTGCAGACTTAGAAATTTCAGGAAATGGACTAGAAATTTCCAGAACTGCGGACTAGAGATGCGGATGCCCGAATGATATTTACATATAAAAAAAGGAAAGGATAAATAAAAATGTTCTGACATTCTAGAAGTGCGGACTGGAAATTTCAGGAAAAGGACTAGAAATTCCAGAACCGCGGACTAGAGATGCGAACATGGCTTATAAGTCTAACTTTAATACTGATAACAAAAGAAAAGAAAGAAAACGAATTTACAGACATTAAATAGACAGAACAGAGAAATTAAATAGACAGAGAAATTAAATAAACAGAACAGAGGCAAAATTAGTGTTAAAACAATTACGTTATATTCACTGTGAAAATTACAACGGCAGGGGTGAAAAATACTTGAATGCCTAAATAAAACCATAACCTGGCATAACGTTGAATTTTAGAAATTCTTGTTATCCCGAGCTATGCTGATATAAACAGTCGCTCAAGCTTCACCGGAGCTTGAAAAGAAAAATTGGCAGAATTTCCTCTTGCTAAAATTAAGCCTAGCAATCCTAAATTTCAATATTGTTCTCTGTATCGATAGTCCGAAACTAAAAAGTTTAGAACGTATCAGATGAAGAACACTCAACTTCTCTAGAAATTCTGGTCCTAAACTCTCGGGTTTTATTCCGAGTGTTTATTTTCTCTTTCTAAAATTTTTCCAATTTTCCTTTCTCAGAACCTTTCCCCTTTGATTTTCCTTTGATTTTTCTGATCCCCTTTCCTTCTCCAGAACTTCGGTATTTATAGGCAAACCTTTGCCCCTTCGATGCGCAAAAGGAAAGCAGCTGCCCCTTCGCGAGTTAAAAGAATAACGGCCGTTGTTTGTTAAACCAATCACATTAAACCTCAGCCGAAAAAACCGTATTGAAGAACCAATGAAACTCAAATGCGTCACCGGCCGTTAAATCAACAAATCCGATGATTCCGGCCGCCGTAACGCCACTCAAACCCCACCAATTATAACGAGAACCGAAGCAGCCTGCCCGAACCGGACTGAAACCGGACAACCAGCCCCAAAAACCGGGCAAAAACCGAACGAACCGACCAAAAACTCGGGCACGGCCCAAAAGCCGGGCACGGCCCAGGCGCCGGGCACGGCCCATTTGCCGTCCACGGCCCAAATGCCGTGAGAGAGAAGAGAGAGAGAGAAAGAAGAGAGAGACACCCGTGTGAGAGAGAGAGAAGAGAGAGAGAGAGAGGAGAGAGAGAGCCGTGTGTGAGAGAAGAGAGAGAAACGTGTGACACGTGTCCCAAGCGGAGTGGGACACGTGGGAGGAGAGAGAAAGGAGAGAGAAGAACCGGGGAGGGAGAAGATTGTGTGTGGGTGAGATGGGAGTGGGAACCACGTGGCAGAGAGTGAAAGAAAGACGCGTGGAGGAGAGAGAGAAGGGCGGTAGTTCCAGCCAACAGGAGTTCGCCACATCATCGGCCACACCAGCGCGCGTCGCACCAGATCCCATCACTGCCGGGCACGGCATTCAAGCCGGCCACGGCATTTCGGCCGGGCACGGCGCCCCAGCCGGCGCGTGAGCGCCACGCGCGCGTGGTGGCGCGTGTTTTCTGACATCAGCCTTTTTTTTTATATATTTACGAAAATGCCATTGTGTTATAAAATGCCTTCGCGCTTTATTTCTTATCTTCGGATGTCCAAACGAACTCAGATTTAACCACGGATACAGCCAATGGACTCGTATCGTCTAGAGGATCATTTTGAGTCTAATATTTGATTTATGGGCTTGTCGGCTCGCAAACCTAACTCCCAAATAATCACCTGTACACCACTACCCTTCTTTAAAATGCCATTTCTTGAGCTACCGAACTCAGATTTGACCATGGATACAGCTGATGGACTCGTATTTCTGTGCTGATCAATAACATGTGCCTCTCGATGCTTGAACATATCATCTCATAAATTGTGCCTCTGAGAGCCCGTTCTGAGCAATCAAAAATTGTCGGCGTTGTCCGATTTCACCCCAATCACTGTCACTGGACTCGTGTCGTCGTACTGATCAATAGTATGAGGTTCTCATGACTTGATGAAGTGGTCCCGTGAACAGTACTCCCGAACGCTGGACTGTGCAAGGGTAAAATAATCTTTTTGTGCCCAAATTCTTTTGAAACCATTTTGATGGCATTTTTTATAATACTTTAAGCGGTGGGAGCAAAATCTGGTATCAACAGCTGCCCCTCTTTGTCTGCACTTGGCGAAGTAGAGGGTAGACAAAGAATATGAGATGCCGGATTTGTCTCACCGCGATTGAAATTAGGTCATGCTGCTCTATTTTGAAGATGCCATTGACGACTGCTTCGCTCTGAATATCCAAGGTAGCATCCGTGTTATCTCTAAAGCTGATATACTTGTCTTCTCTCTTTCATGCCTTGTTTCGAGTTCGTGGAGGCGGTGAATTCAATTGGCATCTCCGTAGCATCCTTCGAGGGAATTCTGCCCTGAAAATAATAGCTTGGATTATGATTTGAAAACATTAAAATTTACTAGAACAAAACGATTCTAAAAAAAATTTGATTTCAGAAAAATATTTGCAAACCAGGAACTTTTGACTAGAAAAGCCTTGGGAATTTGATTTCAGGGCTTGAGAGATTTAGAAATTCGATTCTAAGATGAAAACTTGAAGATTCTATAGAGATTACGACTCTAAGACATCTGATGAAAACCCTTGGGAATTTGAGCTCAGGGTTTGAGAGACTTAAAAATTCGAAGATTCTATAGAGATTACGACTCTTGAGAATTTGATTTCAGGGTTTGAGAGACTTAAAAATTCGATTCTGAGCTAAAAATTTGAAGATTCTATAGAGATTACGACTCTAAAACATCTGATGAAAACCCTTGAGAATTTGATCTCAGGGTTTGAGAGGCTTAAAAATTCGATTATAAGCTAAAAATTTGAAGATTCTATAGAGATTACGACTCTAAGACATCTGATGAAAACCCTTGAGAATTTGATCTCAGGGTTTGAGAGACTTAAAAATTCGATTCTAAGCTGAAAATTTGAAGATTCTATAGCGATTACGACTCTAAGACATCTGATGAAAACCCTTGAGAATTTGATCTCAGGGTCTGAGAGACTTAAAAATTCGATTCTAAGCTGAAAATTTGAAAATTCTATAGAGATTACGACTCTAAGACATCTGATGAAAACCCTTGAGAATTTGATCTCAGGGTTTGAGAGACTTAAAAATTCGATTCTAAACTGAAAATTTGAAGATTCTATAGAGATTACGACTCTAAGACATCTAATGAAAAACCCTTGAGAATTTGATCTCAGGGTTTGAGAGACTTAAAAATTCGATTCTAAGCTGAAAATTTGAAGATTCTATAGAGATTACGACTCTAAGACATCTGATGAAAAACCCTTGAGAATTTGATCTCAGGGTTTGAGAGACTTAAAAATTCGATTCTAAGCTGAAAATTTGAAGATTCTATAGAGATTACGACTCTAAGAAATCTGATGAAAACCCTTGAGAATTTGATCTCAGGGTTTGAGAGACTTAAAAATTCGATTCTAAGCTGAAAATTTGAAGATTCTATAGAGATTACGACTCTAAGAAATCTGATGAAAACCCTTGAGAATTTGATCTTAGGGTCTCAGAGACCTAAAAATTCGATTCTAAACTGAAAATTTGAAGATTCTATAGAGATTACGACTCTAAGACATCTGATGAAAAACCCTTGAGAATTTGATCTCAAGGTTTGAGAGACTTAAAAATTCGATTCTAAGCTGAAAATTTGAAGATTCTATAGAAATTACGACTCTAAGACATCTGATGAAAAACCCTTGAGAATTTGATCTCAGTGTTTGAGAGACTTAAAAATTCGATTCTAAGCTGAAAATTTGAAGATTCTATAGAGATTACGACTCTAAGAAATCTGATGAAAACCCTTGAGAATTTGATCTCAGGGTGTGAGAGACTTAAAAATTCGATTCTAAGCTGAAAATTTGAAGATTCTATAGAGATTAGACTCTAAGAAATCTTGTGAAAACCCTTGAGAATTTGATCTCAGGGTCTGAGAGACCTAAAAATTCGATTCTAAGCTGAAAATTTGAAGATTCTATAGAGATTACGACTCTAGGACATCTGATGAAAACCCTTGAGAATTTGATCTCAGGGTTTGAGAGACTTAGAAATTCGATTCTAAGCTGAAATTTGAAAATTCTTGGCAATTCAATTCCAAGATTTTGTTTTATAACTTGAGCAGAGTCTTTGAAAATTTGATCCCAAGACTTTCCATGATGTCTATCTCCTTTTACATAGGAAATTTTCTTTGGCTCTTTGCCCAATTTGCTGTTGCATAAATTCTGCTTGTCTGTTATCTTTTGGTTGACTTCTGGGATGTCGCCTTGTTGGTTGGATAATGAAAACGCTTCTGGGACAATGTCGCCTTGTTGGCTGGATAATGAAAACGCTTTATCAATTGGACCCTCTAGGTCTTTGTGTTTGAGAGGTTCGTAAGCTCTGTGCGATTTTCCCCTTTAGCTTTCCCTTCATGCCTGACATACTTTTGTAGTTTGAGCTCCAATGGGAGTTTTGACATCCGGCTGTTGAGGACTGCAGTCAAGTATATGCCTTGTCATGGGGTCAGAACTTTCAAGCCCTTTTGATCCACTTCTGTGTAGCAGCACAAGAAATAGTGACTGCAGCTAAGCGAGTCTGGCGTTCTGTCTGCAGATTGTTGTTTCTTTTCTTTCTCTTGAATATCTGCATCTTTTTATACATGTATCCTGCGTGGTTAAGCAGCTTTGTTCTCTTTTCGAGATTAGCATGTAAAAGAAGTGTTGTATGAACATGTATGCTTCTCTATTTTTAAAAATATATTTTGAAATTTGTACTTACTTGCCAGTAGATTATCAAAAATACTTACTGGATAGCAAATAACAGTTTATTAGGTTTTGCCTCTTTCGATCCATGAAGCTTCACAATCTTAGCACAAGTGCATCGCATAGCTTGACTCATGATTTTCAATCTCTAAGCTCATGGGAACTTAAACTGAGTCTGCTCCAGACAGACTTTCAGACTTCGATCTTGCTGACTTATGCGGACAAATGGCTTCAGCTCCTTGTTGTCGTTTTTCTTTTCTTTTTTTTTTTTAAGCCATTTTTGCCACCACTGCCCTTTCGGGTTTTCACCGATGCCGACTTTTCATTTTTTTGCGCTCCAGCCCCCTTTCAGGTTTTGACTGTGCCTTAATTGCCCATTTTTGCCATAGCCCCTTTTTCAGGTTTTCACTACGCTGGACTTTCTCGATTTTGCCATAGCCCCCTTTCAGGTTTTGACTATGCTGACTTAGCCGATTTTGCCATAGCCCCCTTTCAGGTTTTAACTATGCTGGCTTTTTGTATTTCTCTTCTTTTTTTCCTTTGAGGAATTCAACCTAATTTCAATCGAAACAAATATTCTTTGTGCATTTTGATCTGTCGAGCATTGACAGAAATTTCATGAGAAAGAGGGAAAGAGAAATGACACTTTATTTTTTTGGCCTTTCTGCCTTTACTTTTGCCTTTTGGCTTCTTTTCTTTGTTTTTTTTTTCTTTGGCAGTGGGGTTATTTTTTGTGCCCCTTGTTTTTCAGAATATTCTTATGAAGGAATAGAGATAAGAATTTCAATGATCGATAATCAAAATAGCCACTCGGAAAAAGTGTTTCACTTAAAATTAGATCAAAACACGTGTTTTGCTCACAAATTGCTCTTTCTTCTAATTGCCCCAGTATGTAGCCTACAATACTTTCGAGTATTGAGGCGTCATCCACGACCAATATGAGTTTGTGGACACATCAGGTTTTATGAAATTCCTTTGATTGCTATGTAACAGTCAAACTCCAGCCCTTCGGTGCTTCTCTTTGGAGTAGCTGATAGGTAGACTCATGAATAGGCATCATCTGCACTTGATTTTTTAGAGTTCCTCTTCGGTGAACTTGAACGTCATTTCTTTGGGGTTGTTCTGATCTTCTTTGATTATGATTGTTTTTTCTTTGCCTAGATCTGGATGGCGATTCTTCCCATTGCTTGTTGATTACTCAGGATAAGAGATTGCTTCTTGCTTCAGGTTTCTGAGCTTTTGGTTTTTTGAATTTTGATCCTTGCATGTTTTAGGACCAGGAAACACGTCATTGTGTTCTTCTGATAATGAAGTGAATTTGTCTTTCTGCCATTTGTCCAAGTTCAGTCCTTCTTGCTTCCTTTCAAATGGCTTCTGTTTCTTTGGCATTCAAGATTTGCCAGTTATCATGTGATTCTTTCTGTTAGTTAACTCGCTTGTTTGGAAATTTTACTGTTGGTACAGACCAATCTCAATTCCCATGAGTTCGACATGTAGTCTGAAGACAAGGTCATGCTCGTCTTGTACTTAAGATTGTTGTGCTACTTGGATCGAAATAACAAATTTTAAGATCCCTGAAATAGCAAGTTTTGCAAGAAATTAATTCTTCTGATTTGACAGAGAAGCATATATGAAAGCAACAACACAAATTTTGTCCATCTGCTAAAAGCTAGATAACCATTGCAAGATTTTTCATGGATTTGAAAGAAACAGATTTTCATAGTGAAAGTTTAAAACAACAAAAGCAACATAGAAAGTGTGAATATAGACTCTGCTCAGGCAAGTCTACCAAAACTTGAGAACTCTAAACAATCTCATGGATCCTTCAGGATGATTTGAGTTGGCATTATTGAGTCTCTGTACTGTCTTTCGTTTCAAAATGGACTTCCCAGTCTTTGACGCTTTCTGCAAAAATAAATTGGTCTTTTCTTGATTTAGTAAGATCTGCCCCAGTTGCAGTGACTCTTGTGGAGAGACACAGTTAGAATTCTCCTTGATGGGCCCTCCGTGATAAAGTGACCTTGGGATGGACCGGTAGAGTAACCGGTTGTCGAGGTACCGTTGGAATAGTAGTGCTGAGGCTACTTGGAGGGCGATTCTCTCGATATATTCCTTTTTTGAAGGTCCTCTGATCCTGTCCACCAAAAATTGTCATGGCTATAAGTGGGTTATTAGGAAGCCGGACTGGTACAATGATTGTGCCCGGCAGTCCTATGAGATGACTTGGATTATCGCCGACATCTTCTGAAATAACATTCACTCCCTGATGGTTAGGGAGTGGGTTGGTGGTAACATTTGGAGTTGCTGGCCTCGCCACTTCTAGACTGATTGTTTGGGAATCAATAAGGTCCTGAACCCTATTTCGGAGAGTCCAGCAATTTTCAATATCATGGCCAATCTGCCCTGAGTGATAGGCACATTTGGTATCTGGCCGGTGTGCAGGCGGTAATGGGTTTGGCAGTGGCCTTGCCGGGATTGGGTTTAAGTGACCGGAGGCAACAAGCCGGCCTAGGACCTCAGCCATAGGTATGGCGATGGTTGTATAGTTTCTTCTCCTAGGAGGGGCCCTCCTTTGTTCGGGTGCAGGTGCTCGGTAAATATAGGGTTGGTTTGGGCGGCTTCGCGCTGGATTGAAACCATTTTGATGGCATTTTTTATAAAACTTTGAGCGGTGGGGGAAAAATCTGGTATCAACAATGGATTCATTTATAAGGAACTATACAATACTCAATCGTTCATAGGGGGCACGTTTTCATGCAATTCAACAAAACATATAACAAATAGAAGAGAACAAAATAGTACAAACAAAGAGGTTATTGCCTCAATACATACAATCTTTTCATACAAAATTGCATCATCCACAGTTGTCATACTCCTACCAAAGTGAGTAATTCAAAGAAAAATATACGTACATTGTGTTTATTTCATCAAAGCTCATTCATCAAAGTCTACCAAAATTGGGCACAAAACTACATCAGCTAATCAAAACCAACACATTTTTTAAATTACCATATACTATTTACTTACTATATACATATAATATAATATATATATATATATATATATATATTACATATATTACACACACACACACACACACACACATATATATATATATTACATATATTACACACAGACACACACACACATATATATATACATATATATATATGTATGTATGTATATATATAGTATATATACTGCACATAAATAATATATACCAAAATACATTTGTTATATAATACTGTATATAACTACTATATATAAATAATGTATACTCTAATACCTCATACAAATATATACTATGTAATGTATACATTATATATATATATAAGTATATATAACATATATAGAATATATAAGTATAATGTACAATGTATGTTATATATATAGTATTTATAAGTATAACATATATATAAGTACATAAGTACGTATATATATAGTAAGATATACAATATACATAATATATATACCACTCGTTATATACTGTATGTAACAACTGTACAGAAATAATATGTATACATCAATAGTACCGCATACACATATATACTATAAACTATATACAGTCTATATAACATATACAATACATATAAGTATAATACATATAATATAAATTGTATATAGCATATATATATATATATATATATATATATATATATAAGTACATAGTCCCCTTCCTGTGAGAGATTTCTCATTTTGTTAAAATGCAGACCTTCTATTTTCTGATCAAATGTTAATAATCTGAACCGTTCAATGTGTTTAAAATATATTTTTAAGGGTGCTCATGAGAAATTGGTTCAAAACAATACCGAGAAGGGATTAATTGAAGCAATTTTTTATAAATGTTTACAGGAATAGTTTTATGAAAAACTGTTTGGATCGAACCCTTTCTGGTAATATTTTAAGTTCATTTCTAGCGGATACCCTTAAACACATTGAATGATTCGGATAATCACAATTTGATCAGAAAATGGGAGGTCCGCATTTTAACAAAATGAGGGATCCGTTATTATAAGTTTTTTGTATAAGTAAATCTATCGTAACATATGTTGTATACACGGACTAGAATATTAGATCGGGGGTAATTCCAAAGTCGGCTGGGTACCCAACTATAAAAATACATATGCAGTAATATATCCACTATACATAATATCTAAGCGACATATATATATTAGATTGAAAATGGCTTGATCCAAAAAGTGATTCAATATGCTGATAGGAACTGTTTTATGAACCATAGCTTGAATCAAGTCATTTTCGGTAATATTTTGAGCTGATTTCTCGTGGATACCCTTAAAAATATGTTTTAAACACATTGAACAGTTCGGATCATTAAAATTTAATCAAGAATAAAGAGTTTAGATGTTGGTTTAATATTGGTCTAAAAAAATATTAGTCTATGGAGCCTTTCCACACACACACACACACACACAGGGAATGACTCCATGGACCAAGATTTTTTGAACCAATATTGAGCCAACCATAAGGATGCTTGGATGTGAATCAATCCAAGGGTTGAGATAAAAACAAACTAAAAACCCTTAAAATCCTAAAAGCCTATCCAACCCTTCTTTCTCTCCCCCCCCCCCCCCAGATCTGCCTCCTCCCCCCAAAGAACCCCCATCCCTGTTTGCCCGTCGTCACCCTTGCCGCCGTTCATCTCGCCTGCCATTGCCTTTGCCTTGGTGGTTGTTGCCTGCCCTTATCGCGTTCATCCCCTTTTCGCCCGTTGTCACCCTTGCCTTTGCCCATCATTCGTCCCCTTTCTCCCCCCGTAGCCCTCTCTCTCTTTCTCTCTCTCTCTCTCTCTCTCGTGTCGTATTAAACCCTCAAAACATTAAGTGGATGAAATGAAAACGAAAAAATCTTTCTATAATGATTTTGAAATTGGTAACATTATATAAGAAATAAAAAAAAGTAGATAAGCTTTTCAATTTTAAAATCAAACATAAAAATAAGGGGAAAATCTAACCAATGAAACTTGAAACAGTGAAAAAAAATATAACCAATAAAAAAATCTCTCTGCTTTCCAATTTTTAAATCTAACCAATAAAACCTGAAATGGTGAAACCTAGTGAGAGAAGGGCAATGGCGGCGGCGACGAGCTCCGGCTGGAGAGAGACAGCTAACTGGGGGGGAGAAGGGGGACAGATGGTTATAGATTGGAGGAGTTAGCCAGGGCTGGGAATCGAGAATTAGTTGTATTGATTTGGGGGTTTAATCTCAACCCTTGGATTTCGGTGGATCCATGGGTTATTTTAATTGGTAGGTAACTGGTTTAACTTGGATTGGTCTATAGAGCCATTCCTATATATACAATATGTTACTCTATACATATTATATGTAGTTTATATATTATACATATTGTATATTATATATATATATATGTATGTATGTATGTATGTATATGTAGAGCATATATTTATAGGTCTGTATACCTATATATGTACGAATGTATATGATAAGTGCCTAACACAAGGGTTAACCATTGTGTTAAATAGCCTTAGGCTCCGCCTCCCCGATTTAATCATTGTGTTAAATAGCATTAGGCTCCACCACCCCCCAAAATAACACACCCAAAATAACCCTCCATCCAATCACTGAGTTATTTAACACATTCTCTTTAAAAATTACATCAATGTCGGTCACCCCGCCTTATTTAACACACTCGGCTATTCAACATACTCGGCTTATTTAACATACCAAGAACTAAAGCAGCATCCAATCGGGCCATTGGATTTGAGTGGATCTAAGGGTAATTTTAATTGGTAGGTAAATTGGTTTACCTTGCATAGGTCCATAGAGTCATCCCCATACATACAATATATATACACATATGTACATATACAATATGTTACTCTATATATATTGTATATAGTTTATATATTATACATACTGTATAGTTTATATATATACACACACACACATACTGTATAATCTATACCGTACAATATATATATATATATTGAGCATATATTTATAGATCCGCATACCTATATATATACAAACGTATATGATAAGTATGCAAATATTACTATTTTCACTGGCCAATTTACTGTTGTTAGTTCGGTTTATTATATCATTCGATGATTTATTTGTAGTTTTAATGTTTAGAACTTGGAAATGATTTGCGGTGATTTTTCCAAAAAAAGTTAATTAATTAAAAAATCCATTCATATGGGACTATGGCACGTCTGGAGAGGACCTACTAGGTTCGGATAGGAAACTTTGGAGTCTGAACATGGCAACCTTCTGGAATTTTTCATTAGTTAGGCATTCGGATGGGACTGTAGCACATTTGGATAGATCGAGTTGGCCAAAATGTCTATTTAAGCACCGAGAGTTCTATTTTTACGGGATCCAGAGCAAAAAATGGCCAAACATTAACACTAAAAAAATGAAAGGCTGAAGGAAGGAAAAATCAAGAAAAATCAGTATCCGATGGCCAGCTAATCCTATATCTAGGACGTAGATGAAGTTTCGATTATGAGTAATGTAGATTTTGTTTAGTCTTTTGCTTTATTATTAAAATTTGGGTTGTATGACATTGAACATTGATTTTTTGTGCACCAAAGTTACAACCACTTTCTATTTGTCATTTGTATTCGTATTCTGAATTTCCGAACACCAATATACAACAAAGAATCAACATATTCGTGTATGACTGATTGAGATAGGTTATGACTCGTAAGACTTGTCGTGCTATTAGACGATCCGTGGAATAAAGACTAATCATGTTGATATAACGGTTCATGCTAAGTCAGGATAATTTATGTATGTCAGTGATCCATGAATAATCCTTAACGACATTGTGCAGACTTGCTACCTGCATAGTGTTTAGTAGATTTTAGCAATAGTAATAATAAGTATTAGGTTAAACATAATCGGCAAATCTCGAATCAGTTTTATTACTACTTTATTTTTTTAGCACTATATATCCTAAAACATAATCAAAACTCCATTTTTTGAATTAGAATTGCGCAACTTATTCCTCTTGTCCCTGAGTATCAGTACTCGGGTCACTACTATGTATTGGAAATATACATGTAGTAATTAGTAAAGAGTTGTTGTAAGGACTGTCCCGTTCATGTAATTATTTTTGTTGTATATTATTGTAATTGTGAGACTTGGGATTTAATTGAGTAAAATAGAATGTTGGGAGCTTAATTGAAGAAGGATGGACTTGAGGAGAAAAGTGTAATTTTTAGTATAGAAATCATGTTTTACTTTTTGCCTTTCTTTTTTCCTTTGCCGCTTTCTCTCTCTTCCTCTCTTTCTCTCCCGCAATAGATTTCAAATACTATTCATCTCTAATTCGATTTTTGCCAAATCAAAACCTTTTCGCCCAAAATTTCAGAAAACACGAAATATCAACGTTGTTCTACGCGTCAAGAGATTCGAGTTAAGCCTGGAATTGAGGGTGCTTGTGTTCAACCATTTTTTCGAAAATTTCTGGGAAGATTATGGATCGAAAATATTTGTAAAATATTTTTTAGATTCATGCTACGATAGCCTTGTAAGCCCTGCTCCTGGGCTAATGTGGGAATATTTGCCCTTACTCGAGGTTTATTATATATTGCTCACATATGGGATACGTGGGTGTATTTATTATATTTTCAAAAGTCTATGATATTGGGTAAATCCTTGGTTGGTTGTTTTATATTCATGCTTGGCTTGTAGCCATTTTTATGTGTTGACAGTCTTAGTGACAATATGCATATTGCCTTAGTGGTGTAATGAATATGGCCTTCGTGGCGCTTTTGTGGGTACTGTCTTAGTGGTGTTATAGCTACTGTCTTAGTGACATTATGTGATTAGCTTAGGGCTGATATATATTGCAAACTTATAATAATGGATTATTGATGAGAAGGGTGCATCGTGTGTCATGTGTATTGGATGAGAGATGTGTCGTGTATCCTATGTGTCGGAAAGGAAGACGCATTATGTGTACTTTGTGGTGGTTACATGATGTTTCACATGTCATATGTGTTGGATAGGAGGGTGTGAAGAGGAACTTGGTGTGAGTCTTGTAGGGTGCACGTGCTGTATAAGATTTCATATGAATATCAATATGAAAAAACCATTTGCGATATGTATATTTTTGCATTAAAGGAAAACTTATATGTTTTGATACAATATAGTGTTTAAACTTCTTTAAATCAGTTGTTTAGCATGCAATACGAGCTTCAACTTATGTTGTGTTATTAAAGCTTTTTCAAGTTAGGTTGTGGAACCAATGGAACAGAAGCTCTAGATATGTATTTAAGTACTTATTTCAATTGTAGAGAATTGTATATCAGTTTTTGTAAGGCGTTGTGGCCTTATGTACATTTTATCATTTTTAAATCCGGATTAATGTAATAACTTATTTACTCTAGTTTGTATTTGAGTTGTATGGTTTTATGTTTTTTTGGGATTGTATATATGGTTTATGTTTATGCTCAATGCGTACCTTGGAGAGTGGGGTGTGACTGTTGTTTTAATTTAATTTTCATATGACAAATACATCAACGATTTTGCTCAATAAGTATATATGTATAACATACATATATAGTACAAATTGTATATATACACGTACTGCACATTGAAAAAACTTAAAATTGTTTACGAACAAATTAGAACCATAGAGAGTAGATCCGTACCTAGTATGTGTACACCGGAGGAGATGAGAGTGGCCGGAGATGGATGGTTTGTTAGGGATCAATTTCCGAGACCCAATGATGAACGCTCAAAGATTATACAACAAAAAAATATAAAATCCTATAAGACAGAACTAAGGTTCATACCTTCGAGATCTCTCTGGTTTGATCTTGACAACTTTCACAATTTAATCTTGATATAAGTATGAGCATGACTGGAATGATCTTGCTCGACTGACCTCCCTATCTTCTACTATAATCCTATTGCACCTTGATCACGAATTGAGTGTGGGCTCAAACACGCGATCTCCTTGCTTTCACAGAATCTCTCTATTAATATTTCGAGTATTAAGTTGTGTCTGACCTAGAAGTTATAGCAATGTATATATATATAGGCAACAATAGAGACCCCAAGGAGAAGCACGGTCTGAGCTTTCTATATAATTCTTTTTTTTTTTTTGAAAGGCGCTTCCTATATAATTCGAAATCATAATCCAACCTTGATTAATTTTAAATTATATAAATTATAATTTATACCATTACAAAATTATAATTGCATTTCCTTTCTATATCTAAAAATTATATTTCGAGCTCCATGTTGTTAAATGGTTATTTATCCCCCCACGTTAAGATTACTGATACTCGTTGATTAAAGTAAATTACTGACAGTTTATTTAATCAAGATCTATAAAATTTCTTGAGACATTCTACTTAATTTATTCATTATGTCGGATACTAATATCTACCTACATGGTTTCACATAATTGAAATTTATAAGCTTCGATTCCATTAAGAGAATATTATGAATCCCTATAAAGGGACATAAATTCCATTAATAATTACCCCTCCATCCTATTTTTATCGTCCATTATTCCAATTTGGGACGTCCCAAAATGAAAGTTCACTTCTCAAAAATAATAATTGAAACTTGATTAAATTTTTTTTGCCCCTTTATTTAAATAAAACTTATACTGTACACATCAATCAAACTTTTTAGAAAAGACTCATTGAAATTCTATCTCATGGCATATTTGAAAAGAAAAATATTTTTTGCAGCAATTATTACGTTTCCCTAAAAACTTAGAATTCCAAAGAGAGACTATAAATTTATGACGGATGGAGTAACCGTTGTCATACACTTAATATTATGACCTAATTCATCGAGATTGTTGGCCCACAAGGTCTCACTCTTTAATGAATCAAAGTCAACACCATTAAATGTACATATCCATTAATTATTTTTGAGTTAAGAGCACAAGCATTGAAATACCTCAAAATAGTCATGTTCAATATACACAAAGTGTACTAATACAGTAAGTTGAAACTACAGAATTTTTCATAGTCAAGACAGATCTACTGAAATACTGTGTTACAGTCCTACTGGTGGTGTGTCCAATTTCATCCAAGACTGTGAACCAAAGACTTATTTTCGACAAAAATTGATAATCTGATCCTCTGTGTGTAAGGCAAACTCTACACACTAGATTATCTACTATGTGGAATAAAAGATACCCATGCACAATATGATATGATATAATACAAACATTGCTCATAAAGATTCTCATCGTGAAAAGAAATAACTGTTTAATAAATAATTCAAACAAGTATTAATCCATTACATAAAATCGTGATTTGTAGTATAAAACTCTAACATGGTTAACACTAGAGTGAGAGATCGCCTATTTGCTTGATGAAATCGCCAAGGATATTTGTGTGAGAGAGATCAGAGAGACAGTGTATTTCAAAAATGGGTTGATGAGGAGCTCTCTTCTGATTAAAGTTGAATGCAACTTATATGTGCGTACGCATTTAATTCTTTTGAGGAAACCTGAACCGTCAGGGGCAGAGCCAGTAGGAGACTGAGGGGCCCGGTGCTCGCCCAAAAATTTCAAGAAAATTTAGGACTTAGGTATAAATTTAAAAAATTATAAACAAAATTACATTTTGACCTCTCAAATTACATTCAGCCCTCTTTCTTTTCCAAAAAAATAAATTTCGACTCCCCAAATGTCGAATCCTAGTTTCGTCCCTGTGTACCATTATCCATCATTTCTAGGGCAAACACAAATAGAGATTGCGTATATCTTTTCACACTTGATGTGTTAGAATTAGAGGACAAGTTTTCTTGACATACATGTGTCTTTGGCATTAAGCATGTTCACCAGCGCATCAAATTTGATGGAATCTCCCCTTGTTCTAACAGTTCTTTTCAACTGATCAAATGTTGCAGGTAAACCATGCAAGGTGTAAAAGATTAGATTGTCATCATCAATAACGTAGTTAGTAGTAACCAATTTCTGAGCACAGTCTCGAGTTGATTCTATATACTGATCCATTATAGATGATTTGGACATGTTATACAGTTTCCGTTTCAAGTCATGAATGCATGACCTAGTTAAAGTATTGTACTTAAGTTCTAGAGATTTTCGTACCAAATAAGCATGATCACAACCATGTACTTGAGACAGAGCATTAGAAGAGAACGATGCAATCAGGCATGAGAGTAATTAACTAACAATTAGACTCCACTTCATATAATCAGGATTTGATAATGAAGTTCTATCAGAATCAACAATTTCCTCAGATGGACATTTAATTGCTCTGTTTATATACTCGAAGTATCCATTTACTTTTTTCTGGCATTTTGAACTTGCATCTTTCACATCAAGTAATTTGAGGAATCGATTGAGTTTAATTGTGACTAGAGAATAGAAATTAGACACTAGGAACATAAGAAATTGAGGTATTGTTACCATATTTGAAGGCATCATGAGATGTAAGTCCTACTTTTCTGAACTTTTGTTAGTTCCATTGGTTGATTTCAGATTAAGAGAGAAGATGATACCCAGGATTTGAAGCTTTGACTGTCGTCGTTTACTGCTCTGATACCATATGGAATGTACTTCATCTACTAAATCAAAGATTGAATGTGCAAAAATGTAAAAGATAAACTGAACAAACTAAAGAGAACTCAGTAATTGCAGAAAATGATCGACCTCGAGTTGCTTCTCATTTCGTTAGCTATTTATATCAAGGTTCTGAATACCAAATCGGTTTGGGTACCGATTTTTCTATTGGTACGATATGTATTGGTCAAGTACCGGGTACCATATCAAATTTAACGTAACTATCAATATATATATATATATATATATATATATATATATATAAACTATAGAGAGAAAACCCAAAAAAAATAATTTTTTTTGGTAACTTAAAAAAAAAATTTGGTACCAGCCGATATTAACCGGTATGAGCTGGTATTAAGAATGGTATGGTACTAGAGGTACTTGATACCATTTTATACCAAAATAGTACGTACCGCCTGGTACGATACGATATTCACATTCTTGAATTATATGCTATACAAAAACTAAGACCTCTATTTTAGCTACACCAACTTACTTTTGAGAAACAATGCCTGCTCATCATGTTTAAAAGAAGAAAAGCTAACAACTAACTATTAATTGCAACATTGTCCTTTACAAAATGGAAGTTTCATTTGTTAAGAAAAATGTGCTTCTCACGTGCGAGTTTTGTCTACATGAAAGCCACAATGACAAGCAAGGCCACGCAAGCTGCTTTCTGGATCAAAATATGCATTTTAAAAGCAAAAATGCTAAAGACACATCACTTTTGCACATCGCTTTCACACATCACTCAAAACTATGTAGTTTTGTGTTGAAAAAAAATCATATTTGGTTTTGACCCATATCGCTGAAAACATATTTGGGTCTTCCTTAACATAAAACGACGTAGTTTTAAGTGATGTGTAAAAGTGATGTGTTAAAATGATGTGTATGTAGCACTCTTGTTTTAAAAGTAGATTGCTATCCCTCAACCCCCCCCCCCCCGCGGCGGGGGGACAAAAGTCATGCACCTCCTCAACAAATACCCAACCTTTTTTATATAATTACAAATGTGCCACTCCCTCTTTCTTCCATCTCTAAATTGCAAAAATGCCATTTCACATCTAAATTATAAAACTGCCACCTTTACTCTTTTTACTATTTCACATTAATTTCAATAAAAAGTATAATTAAAAAACATTTAAATAATACGTGGTTTTAAAAAAAATTAACTAATTAAACTCTTTATTATCACACTAATTCTTTATTTGTTTTTTGTCAAAACTCATAACATTGAAGGTCACAATTAGTTTTAAAATTTATTAATTAGTCTACAGTTAAAATTTTTAAATTTTTTTAACCAATTATTTTTTTTCTTCACACTAATTTTTGATTTTTTTGAGAGAACTCATAAAATTGGATGCCACATTTAGCCTTAAAATCTATTTACTAACGTGTAGTTAAAATTTTAATTTATTTAATCAATTCACATTTTATTATATATTTTTTTGTGATGTACACAGTTTATTGTGTATTTTTTTGTGATGTACATAGTTTATTGTATATTTTTATTCTTAAACTAGATATTTGTTAGACTTTTGTGTTCTAATTTACTTAAATATTTTGCACGTATCAAATAAGTTCACTAAATAAAGAATTTACGGAGATGATGACAAATAATAAACATGAAGCAATTTAATCAAATTGTGATGTAGTTCAAATAGTAAAGTTTGTCCAAGATTCAAGTGTTTTGAAAATATGCATTCTTACGTTTCTTATTTTTGGTAAAAAAAGTTAAAATGTAAAGCATGAAATAATTAATTCTTAGTAATTGTAACATTGTGAGAAGTAGGGGATTAAAATCCACCTTATCCAAATTTTGTTTCCCAATGCATTTTTCATTTCCCAATACTTTCTTTACTCCTCCTCATTAATTAATTTATTATATGTTTTATTTTTAAACTATTTTCTCACATCTATAAATAAAGAGAGAAGAAATGAGAAATAGGAAACTTGATTTATAATTTATCCTACTGAGATTGGTTATTTCTCTAGCTCTCTGACTTGTCATTTGCGTGGACAAACCAAATATCAAGAGAAATATATTATTGTAAGTTAATATTTATGTCAATAAGTTGTCTATAGTTGTCTGAGTAGGTTATGCTTTTTATTTTGTAGTTAAATGTTTGATCTGATAACACGAGACATAGAAGATGAAAAATTATAGTCAACATGCTCGGATGTTTGGAGTTTTGCATGAAAATTTCTATATCGCAAGATTCATACCGATTCACATGATATGTCTTAAATACGCGAGCTACTGGATGTGGTTGACACCACTAGTGTACCTTGTGTATTAAGTTGTGACATGCTAATTATTTGATGCGTAAATTATTTTTTATTTGAAATTTTAAAAAAATAATTCTTTTTATTTATCTTTTCCAAAAAAGTAACTTTTCTTTAATTACAAAGAATTTGCGGAGATGATAATAAATAATAAACATGAAGTAATTTAATCAAGTTGTGATATAGTTCAAGTAGTAAAGTTTCTTGCTTAAAAAGTAAGGTTTAATGTTCAAGTGTTTGGAAATATGCATCCTTACGTTTTTTATTTTTGGTAAAAAAAAAAAAATTTAAAGTGTGAAGCATGGAATAATTAATTCTTAGTAATTGTAACACTGTGAGAAGTAGGGGATTAAAACCCACCTTATCCAAATTTTGTTTCCCAATGCATTTCTCATTTCTCAATACTTTCTTTACTCATCCTCATTAATTAATTTATTATATGTTTTAGTTTTTTCACTATTTTCTCACATCTATAAATAGAGAGAGAAAGAAGGAGAAATAGGAAAGTTAATTTATAATTTCTCCTATTGATATTGGTTATTTCTCTAGCTCTCTGACTTGTCATTTTTGTGGACAAACCAAATGTAGATGGGTAGATTTTCTCAATCAGGATGAAAAGCTAATACCTCAATGCCTGGCCGAAACAATACTCTTAATTTGGATGGACCTCTGATTTGCACACTAATAAATCGTCAAAGAGCCATCTACCGCTATGGCAGGAAGACACATCGATGATTAAGTCAGGCGAAAGCTTACAGGATGAACAATAACTCAAGCCAATATTCTCTATTAGCCAGCGAAATTATGCACTAGTTAAAACGTACCTTTTTTGTTGATGTGGGGCTTTATTTATAGACTTCTCTTGAATCCTAAATTTCTTAGGATTCTGATTGGAGTGAAGTGTCTTCTGATTGGTCACTAATGAGATAACTCTCTATCAATTTGTTATCTTCTATCGTTATAGTTTTATTCAGTTAATACTTCTCATATTACATAAATTGCCCTTGAATTTCTCATCCATATCTGTTAGAATTGTATCCCGACTTATTTAGAATTTTGTCTTATCTCGGAGTAACAGTTATGCATCACCTTTCTCGGGTTGATGGTGTTCTCGGGCTACCCTTCTCTAGTCGGCAAGACGTGGGGCCGCCTTTCTCAGGTTGACTGATTACCAAACCGTCTTTCTCAGATCGGCTAACTAGATGTTTGACCTTTTCAGCTCGACTAAAGGCAGCCAAGAAGGCCAAGATATGGGCTCGTGCTTTGCTGGTCGATGGTGTGACTCCCATTATGGCTATTGATACGGCTGGCGACATAGATGTCACCTCGGCTCTTGCCGAAGCTCTGATGTTGTCGAGGAACATCGAGCCCTATTATGGATCCGAGGATTCTTCCTTGCTGCGGATAGTGATTGCTCATAATATTTTCGTAATTTTTTTGTACTTAGAATTTTTCTTGTGATTTACATGATGTCGTCTTAACTATGTTTGATGGTACATGCAACCAAAAGACGATGCTATGTCTCGGACACAGCCAGGATCGGGAGGCACGACTTATTTCTGCTGAAGCCGAGGTTTGCGAGTTCAAGCTGAAGTTCTCCACGGCTCAAGATGAGGCTGATGGCTTCAAGAAAAAGGCTCTGGAAATTGCTCAAAGGGCTGAGTCCTTCAGCCATCTGTTGGCTAAGGAGAAGAAGAGGACTGCCGATCTGCTTGCCAAGATGATAGCTCTGAAGTTGAAACATGCTAAGGAGATGTCCAATGCAGAAAACAAGGCTCACAAGGGGGGCATGGATGAGGCTACTGAAGACTTTCTGAGCAACTAGGTCCCTGACTTACAGGAGGATTTTTTCGCAACTGGATGGAAAGCAGCACTGAAAGTCTGCAATGTGTCGAAGGATTCCCCTTTATATAAAGAAATTCTGCACTCATCGAAAGTTGCCGATGAGGGAGATGATGATGCTGAAGCAGAAGTGCCTAATGGAGGAGTCACCGACCTGACAACTGACAATCAAGAGGTTGGGGGTGTCAGCAATGAAATAGAGGAAAACACTCAGGAGGGCCCAGTCGATGTTGACTGATATTTTACCTTTTGTTTGTGCTTTTTACTGGTTTGTGCCGCACAGATACATTTGTCTTTTGGTCTTGTACTCAGATTTGTTTTTGCCGTGAACGTTTGATCTTAATGAATATACACCCTTTGGTTGGCTTACATGCTATTCCTTATGTCTTTTTAGCAGTCTGGTAGCTTATTTGCTTATGAAGCCAGCAAATTATTTGGATATACACTTGTCTTGAATATTGAACTTTTATCTTAAACTTTTCTCAATTTTGTTTGGATTGATCAAACTTTTCTCAAATTTAAACACATACTTTTCTCAAGTATGTTCGGGAGTTCATACTTTGCTTAAGTTTGAACTTACCTCAAACTTTTTCACAAGTATGTTCGGCTGCTAAACTTTTCTAAAGAGTTAGCCCATACTCCTCTGCAGTATGGTCGGGAGTTCGAAAGTGTTGAACTTACTTCAAACTTTTCTCAAGTTTGTTCGGCTTGTTTAAACTTTTCTTAAGTTTAAACACATACTTTTTCCAAGTGTATTCGGGAGTTCAAACTTTTCTTAAATTGGAACCTACCTCAAACTTTTCTAAAGTTTGTTCAGATTGTTTAAATTTTTCTTAAGTTTAAACACATACTTGTCTAAAGTATGTTAGGAAGTTCAAACTTTTCTCAAGTTGGGAACTTACCTCAAACTTTTCTAAAATTTGTTCAGATTGTTTAAAACTTTTCTCAAGTTTAAACACATACTTTTCTCAAGTATGCTCAGGAATTACTCTCGCCCCCCAGTGTGGCAGTAAGGCAATTATGACATTTACAGTCTTACTGAATATTTGTCAATGAACGAAAATTTGTGCTTTTATTCATCAAATTAGAATTCGGTAAACAACAATGCGTAGAAAAAAGATAACTCTACTAGTAAAACTTTTTAAGGTTGGAGACATTCCAAGTATGTGGTACTTCTTTGTCGTCAAGATCTTGGAGTTTGTAGGCACCCTTCCCAGGGCGTCCTATAACCCTGTAGGGTCCCTCCCAATTGGCTCCGAGTTTGCCATCCGCTGGGTCTTTCGTGTGTTCCCATGACCTTGCGGAGGACTAGGTCACCGAGATCAAATTCACTTTGATAGACTCTCTTGTTGTATGACCTGGAGAGGGTAGACTGATAGGAGGCTAGTTTGATCATAGCTCGTTCCCGCTTCTCTTTGGTGAGATCAAGCTCTACTGCCAAGGCTTGATCGTTTCTTACTTGCTCCATTAGCTCAATGCGAAGGGTTGGGAGGCCGACTTCAAGTGGAATGACAGCCTCGGTACCATATGCAAATGAATACGGGGTGACTCTCGTAGATCGGCGAGGCATGGTCCTGTATGCCCATATGACCAGTGGTAACTCTTCTACCCATTTGCCTTTGGCTTTCTCTAGCTGTTTCTTGATACCTCCCACTATCGTTTTGTTTGAGACTTTTGCCTACCCATTGCATTGAGGATATGTCACTAAGGCATAGTAGTTACGGATTTAATATTGTGAGCAGAAGGCCTTAAACTTGTCTTGAAATTGGGTTCCATTGTCTTAGACAATGGCATATGGGATACCAAATTTGGTGATGATGTTCTGCCAGACAAACCGCTCAATATTCTTTTCTGTGATTTTGGTTAGGGGCTCCGCTTCTATCCATTTGGTGAAATAATCAATGCCGACCATCAGATATTCCCTTTCTCTAGTCGCTTTAGGAAGCGGACCGACGATATCTAGGCCCCATTGAGCAAAGGGCCAGGGGATGGTGAGTGGTGCTAGGTCGGCAGCAGGCTTATGGGTGACAGGGGCAAACTTCTGAGAGTTCTCACAAACTTGGACATATTTCTTTCCATCTTCCTGCATGTAAGGCCACCAATATCCCTGAGATATGACGCGGTGGGTAGTGGACCTGCCCCCGGCATGGTTTCCACAAGTGCCTTCATGAATTTCATATAGGAACGTTTGTACTAGGTTCGGGTGTACACACTTCAGGTAGGGACCAGTGTAAGACTTCTTGTAAAGTTCTTGCTTGGTTGAGAGCCAGAAATGTATTGCCTTGATCCGTAACTTGTGAGCTTCTCTCTTATCTTCGGGAACTGTACCCCCAGCGAGATAAGAGATGATTGGATCCATCCAGCTGGGGCCGAGATCGATTTTCAAGGCTTTCTCGGCAATCGGGATATCAATGCTCGGGTGTTCGATGGCATCCACATATATGGTTCGATGCTTATATCTTGGAATTGCCGAAGCCAAACAAGCTAAGGCATCCACGTGATTGTTCTGCCTCGAACTGATGTGGGTCATTTTGACTTTTTTGAACTAATTCCATTTTAGCTTTTTCGGCGTAAGCATCCATCCTCTCATCTCAGGTGGCATACTCACCGTTGAAGTGATTGAGGACACGTTGAGAATCACAGTAGACTGCCACATATATTGCGCCAAGATTATGCACGCATTTGAGCCCATGGATTAGTGCCTCATATTCAGCGACATTATTTGAAGCACTGAAGTTCAATTGAATGGACTGCTCAAAGTAACATCCGCCAGGTTCCTCGATAACACCGATTTTGGATCCTCGTGAACATGAGGATCCATCGACATATAACCTCCAGTAGGGTATTTGATCGACCGCAAGTTCTTTTTTGTGCTCCCTGTTCGGGCAGGCTTGTTTCTGAAATCTCAGAAAGTTCTGTCATTTGTTCGTGTGAGAACTCTGCAACAAAATCTACTAAGACCTAATCCTTTATCGTTGTCCTTGGAAGGAATCTGGTATCGTACTCCTCGAGTCCCACGGACCAGTTAACCACCCTACCCAATAGCTCTGATCTCTTCAAGACAGTGCTGAGGGGATGTTTGGTTGATACTTCTATCGCGTGGGCTAGAAAATAATGTTGTAATTTCCTAGAGGCTACCACAATGGATAAGATCAGTTTCTCCAAGGGGAGGTACCTTGTTTCAGAATCGAGCAGTGTCTTGCTCACATAGTAGATGGGTGTCTGCTCCCCATCCTTGCTTTTCATTAGTATTGCACTCACCTCGTGCTCGGACACGGTAAGATACAATGTCAAAATATCTCTTTTCTCGGGGGTTATGCTCAGGGGTGGATTCGCCAAGTAAGTCTTGATCTCATGGAAGGCTGTCTCACACTCTTCTTCCGAGGAATACTTAGACTGCTTTCTTAGTAGTTGAAAAAAAGCCGACATCGATCGGATGATCGACTAATAAATCTGTTAAGAGCAGCCACCGTTCCTATTAATCTCTGTACTTCTTTCACAGTCTGGGGACTCTGTAAGTTCTGTAAAGCGATGATTCGATCTGGGTTGGCTTCTATGCCCCTTTTAGTGACCAGATGTCCCAAAAATTTCTCGAGCCAACTCTGAATGCACATTTGGAGGCGTTTAGCTTAAGTTTGAGCTTTCTGAGCACTTAGAAGGTATTGCAAAGATCGGTGATATGGGTCTCGGCTTCCTCAGATTTGACGACCATATCTTCGATATACACCTCCATACTCTTCCCGAGCAATTCTTTAAACATAAGTGTGGCTAATCTCTGATATGTAGCTCCTGCGTTCCTGAGTCTGAATGGCATTACTTTGTTGCAGAATAATCCTCGTGTAGTAATGAATTATGTCTTTTCTTTGTCTGACTCGTACATGGCAATCTGATGATAACCATGGTACGCATCCAAGAAGCTCATGCGTCGATATCCAGCAGTGGCATCCTCGAGCTGTTCTATTTTTGGCAGTGGAAGCTATCCTTGGGACAGGCTTTGTTTAGGTTGGTGAAGTCAACGCATACCCTCCACTTGCTGTTTTTCTTCTTAACCACCACTGTGTTCGACAACCACTCGGGGTAGTAAATTTCTCTGATGGCTCTGTTGAACTGTCGATCTTCTACGTTTTTGCATCACTGGCTTGTGGATAGGATCCACATTCAAATGATGGCAGACAATATCTGGGCTCACCCTAGGCATCTCCTGTGGCGTCCAAGCAAATACGTCGAAATGTTCCTTAGGAACCTGTACCAGAATTTTTTCGTCCTACTCGGATAGCTCTTCACTGATGAGAAAATACCTTTCTGTGTCTGTCTCATTGGCTGGTATTTGCTTGAATGTTTTCACAACACTCCCGATATCTTCTATCGTCAGCCGATTTGAAACCTCTATAAACTTCACGTGTTCGGCTTTGGATTTGTGTTTTACGGAAGTAACGTAACAACTTTGCGCCATCGTCTTATTTTTCCGAACACATTCGATCCCCTTTTTGCTAGGAAATTTAAACATTTGATAATATGTGGAAAGGATTGCACACATCCTATGGAGCTAGGTCCTCCCTGCAATTGCGTTGTAGGCTGATGGCACATCCACAAATAAGAAATCGATGTCCAGGGTTATCCTTCCTGCCTGTACAGGGATAGTGATGGATCCCAAAGGCCAGACTGCTTTGGTGCTGAATCCTATGAGTGGAATGTCGACTTTCTGCATATCTGCCTTATCAAGTTTGAGCTTTTTGAAAGCATCACAATATAGAATTTCTGTTGAGCTGCCCTGGTCAACTAGGATTCTCTCTGTGTTGATGGTGCCGAGGAGTAGTGTGATTACTAACGCATCATTGTGGGGATGGGTTACCCCCTCTAGATCCTTTTCTGAAAAGGATATCACCGTGTCTATCTTCATCTCGGGCTCTTTTCGCTTTTGCTTGAGATTCTGAACATGATGTTCATGCCCGTCACAGTGTAGTTGGAGCCGGACTTCTTTCTTATCTAGAACTGGTGTTGCAGCATGTATAACATGGACGGTTCCGGTTACCATTGCCTCTTCCTCAGAGGATTTCGTTTCCATTGGTTCCGGCTGAACTTTTGGTTGCCCTTAATCGGCCACAAATCATCTAAGGTGTCCGGCTTCAACCAGTTCCTCTAAGAACCGTTTAAGTGGCTTGCATTTTTCTGTGATATGGCCATTATTGCAGTGATAGCTACACCAATCTCTGTTTGGGTCACGCCTCACGGGTTCTCCCCCTGAAACTGTTGGCCATTTCCAAAAGAGCTCATTTTTTAAAGGCTAGATTAGCTTAAAGATGCGAGTGTTAATAATTGTGCATATCGCTCTATATGCCTGGGGCCAGGTAGTTTGCGTCTCTTTATTACCTGCGCCACTTCGGCCACTTCAGTCCGTGGTCTCTTTGTTGCTGGTTCTATCGTAGTGCTCCTATATAGTTTGCTTGCGGGCCGATTCTTGTCTCGGCGTATCTCATCTTCAAACTTCGCATATTTTTTCACCCTTCCCATTAGATTGGCAATGGTGCTGGGAGGATCTATAGTGAGGGATTCTCTCAACCAATCTCGGTATCATAGCCCCAATCTAAAGGACTTTACGGCATAGGCTTCTGTGCAGTCTCTGATCTCATTATAGGTTGCCCAGTAACTATTCGCATATTGACTGAGATCCTCATCGGGTCCTTTCCTTAGAGCTAAGAGAGTATTCACGTATTTTTTCTGTGCTCGGTTAGTCACGAATTGTTTGAGGAACTCATCCACTAATTTTCTCCAACTAGTGATGGAACTCGAAGGGAGGGCTTGAAACCAGTTCAGGGCTATTTTTCCCAAACTCAAGGAAAAAAACCTTGCAGTATAGGCTATCATGGCCTACATAGATCATCATGGAGTTTGCGAATCTGTTGATGTGAGTCATTGGATCCGTTCATCCGTTATAGATAGAGAATTTTGGAGGGACAAACTTTCTGGGTAAGTCCTCCGCTTCGATCTGGACCGATAGTAGCGACACTGCCAGCTGCTGCAGCTCTTTATGGTTTTGGTCATCTTTTGGGCGATTTACTCCGCTGGCCGGGGCGGGCTACCATCCCCAAATGCTGATTCAACCACGCCCTCATGTCGGGAATCTGAGCAAGCGCTTGTATTACTGGGATGGCTATTGCTAGGTTAATGTTCGCAGCCATTCCTGTCCACTGGTTCAGCCAATCTCGCATATTGGGGATCGGTTGTACTGGAGATAATCCGCCCACATTTGAACGAGCTCCAACTTGTTGCTCTCCTCCTTGGGATCTTTGAACTTGTTCACGTCGGCTGTCTCGTCACGACGGGCCAGTTTGGGAATGCTCATCTCGTCCTGATACCGACTGACGAGTAGCATCTTTCTGTTTCCGGAGATTCCGATTCTCTCTTTCCATGCGGTGTATATAACGCCTCATCTCTTCGATTTCTTGATCCTGCCTTCGGACCCGATCGATGTTACTGTTCTTCTCGTCTCTGCGATTCCCGTCATGAGTTCGGGATTCTCTCCCTCCCTCATTCTGGGTTTGCATGTAAGATTTATCTCTGGTTTAGGACCATTCTACTTCTCGCGGAAGATCAAGACGCTGCTCCAACGGCGCCAATGGCAGTGCGGCCTGGGTTGTGGGAGCCTCCGCCGAGGCAACTGATGGCGGAAGTGCGCCTCCAAGCTGCCCTCCAACTAGCTTTGGGGGTGCGAGCTTAGGAACCTCTTTCCTAGTTTAGGACCATTCTGCTTCTTGGGAAAGATCAGGACGCTGCTCCAGCGGCACCAATGACAATGCGGCCTGGGGTGGGGGAGCCTCCGCTGAGGCAACAAGTGGCAGAATGGTAGGAGGAAGTACTCTTTCTCCAAGCTGCCGTCTGACTAGCTTTGGGGGTGCGACCTTAGGAACCTCTTTCCTAGACCCTTTTAGTTTCTGGGGAATTGGAGGAGGAGACCTAGCCCTGTCTCTCCCGTCATGCTCTCTCCCATGATCTCTCTTGGGTGTTTCAGTCATGAGTTGTTAGCTTTCCCACAGACAACGCCAATTGTAGATGGGTAGATATTCTCAATCAGGACGGAAAGCTAATACCTCAATCCCCGGCAGAAACAATACTCTTAATCTGGATGGACCTATGATCTGCACACTAATAAATCGTCAAAGAGCCCTCTATTAGCCAGAAGACACTCCGATGATTAAGTCAGGCAAAAGCTCACCGGATGAACAATAACTCAAGCCAATATTCTCTATTAGCCAGCGAAATTATGCACTAGTTAAAACGTACCTTTTTTTTTTGTTGATGTGGAGCTTTATTTATAGATTTTTCTTCAATTCCAATTCTCTTAGGATTCTGAATAGAGTGAAGTGTCTTCTGATTGACCACTAATGAGATAACTCTCTATTAAGCAGTTATCTTTTATCATTAGAGTTTTGTTCAATCAATACTTCTCATATTAATTAAATTAGCTGTGGATTCCTTATCCATATCTGTCAGAACTGTATCCCGACATATTTGGAATTTTGTCTTATCTCGGAGTAACAATTATGCATCACCTTTCTCAGGTTGATGGTGTTCTCGGGCCACCCTTCTTTGATCGGCAAGACGTGGTGCCGCCTTCTCAGGTCGGCTGATTGCCAAACTGTCTTTCTCAGATCGGCTGATTGCCAAACTCTCTTTCTCAGATCGGCTAACTAGATATTTGATCGTCTCGGCCCGACTAAAGTATGGATAACACTCCTTATATCGGTCATACTCTCACGTGATCGACACATGTATGCTGATGTATCTTCTATTTGGTTCCAAACTTAATCTTTACTGAGGGGAATAAATGTATTTTGTTGATTACAGTTTTACCCTCATCATCAAATATCAAGAGAAATTATATTATTGTAAGTTAATATTTATGTCAATAAGTTGTCTATAGTTATTCATTTTACCTTAAAGATGAATAGGTTATGTTTTTTATTCTATAAAAATTTAAATGTTCGATCCGATAACACGAGATGCATACGATGGAAAATCATCGGAAACATACTTGGACCTTTGGAGTTTTACATGTAAATTTTTATACCGCAAAATTCATACTAATTCGTATGATATGTCTTAAATACTCAAGCTACTGGATGTGGTAGACCTCACTAGTGTACCTTGTATATTAAGTTGTGACATGCTAATTATTTGATGCGTAAATTATTTTTATTTGAGATCTCAAAAAATAATTTTTTTATTTATCTTTTCCAAAAAAAATAACTCTTCTTTAATCAGAAAGAATTTGCGGAGATGATAATAAATATAAACATGAACTAATTTAATTAAGTTCTGATATGTTTCAAGTAGTAAGTTTTTTGCTTAAAAAAACAAGGTCTAAGGTTCAAATATTTGGAAATATGCATCCTTATGTTTTTTATTTTTGGTAAAAAAAAAATTTAAGTGTGAAGCATGAAATAATTAATTCATAATAATTGTAACAATGTGAGAAGTAGGGAATTAAAACCCACCTTATCCAAATTTTATTTCCCAATCTATTTTCCAATTCCCAATACTTTATTTACTCCTCCTCATTAATTAATTTATTATATGTTTTATTTTTTCACTATTTTCTTACATCTATAAATAGAGAGAGAAAGAAAGAGAAATAGAAAATTTAATTTATAATTTCTCCTACTAAGATTGGTTATTTCTCTAGCTCTCTGACTTGTTATTTGTGTAGACAAACCAAATATCAAGAGAAATTATATGGTCGGAAGTTAATATTTATGTTAATAAGTTATCTATAGTTATTCTTTTTACCTTGAAGTTGAGTAGGTTATGCTTTTTATTTCGTAGAAATTTAAATGTTCGATCCAATAACACGAGACGCAGAAAATGAAAAATCATTGAAAACAAACTCGGAGCTTTGTAGTTTTACATGTAAATTTTTATACCACAAGATTCATACCGATTTGCACGATATGTCTTAAATACTCGAGCTACTGGATGTGGTTGATCCCACTAGTGTACTTTCTGTATTAAGTCGTGACATACTAATTATTTGATGCGTAAATTATTTTTTATTTGAGATTTCAAAAAATAATTCTTTTTATTTATCTTTTCCAAAAAAGTAACTTTTCTTTAATCAGAAAAACTTTGCAGAGATGATAATAAATAATAAATATGAAGTAATTTAATCAAGTTGTGATATAGTTCTAGTAGTAAAGTTTCATGCTTTAAAATAGGTATCCTTACGTTTTTATTTTTGGTCAAAAAAATTTAAAGTGTGAAGCACGAAATAATTAATTCTTAGTAATTGTAACACTGTGAGAAGTAGGGGATTAAAATCCACCTTATCCAAATTTTGTTTCCCAATGCATTTGTCATTTCCCAATAATTTCTTTACTCCTCATTAATTAATTTATTATATGTTTTATTTTCTCACTATTTTCTTACATCTATAAATAGAGAGAGAAAGACGAAGAAATATGAAACGTGATTTATAATTTCTCCTACTAAGATTGGTTATTTCTCTAGCTCTCTGACTTGTCATTTGTGTGGAGAAACCAAGTATCAAGAAAAATTATATTATTGTAAGTTAATATTTATGTCAATAAGTTGTCCATAGTTATTCATTTTACCTTGAAGATGAGCAAGTTATACTTTTTTTTCTATAAAAATTTAAATGTTCGATCCAATAACACGAGACGCATATGATGGGAAATCATCGGAAACATACTTGGACCTGTGGAGTTTTACATGTAAATTTCTATACAGCAAAATTCATACTGATTCGCATGATATGTTTTAAATACTCAAGCTACTGGATGTAGTTGACCTCACTAGTGTACCTTGTATATTAAGTTGTGACATGCTAATTATTTGATGCGTAAATTATTTTTTTGAGATTTCAAAAAATAATTCTTTTTATTTATCTTTTCCAAAAAAGTAACTTTTCTTTAATCAGAAAGAATTTGCGGAGATGATAATAAATAATAAATATGAAGTAATTTAATCAAGTTGTGATATAGTTGTAGTAGTAAAGTTTCTTGCTTTAAAAAATAAGCTCTAAGGTTAAAGTGTTTGGAAATATGCATCCTTACATTTTTTATTTTCGGTGAAAAAAATTTAAAATGTGAAGCACGAAATAATTAATTCTTAGTAATTGTAACATTGTGAGAAGTAGGGGATTAAAACCCACCTTCTCCAAATTTTGTTTCCCAATGTATTTTTCATTTCTCAATACTTTCTTTACTCTTCCTCATTAATTAATTTATTATATGTTTTATTTTTGTCACTATTTTCTTACATCTATAAATAGAGAGACAAAGAAGAAGAAATATGAAACTTGATTTATAATTTCTCCTACTGAGATTGGTTATTTCTCTAGCTCTCTGACTTGTCATTTGTGTGGAGAAACCAAGTATCAAGAAAAATTATATTATTGTAAGTTAATATTTATGTCAATAAATTGTATATAATTATTCATTTTACCTTCAAGATGAGTAGGTTATGCTTTTTATTCTATAAAAATTTAAATGTTCGATCCGATAACACGAGACGCAGACGATGGAAAATCATCAGAAACATACTTGGACCTTTGGAGTTTTACATGTAAATTTCTTTACAGCAAAATGCATGCTGATTCGCATGATATTTTAAATACTCAAGCTAATGGATGTAGTTAACCTCACTAGTGTACCTTGTATATTAAGTTGTGACATGCTAATTATTTGATGCGTAAATTATTTTTTATTTGAGATTTCAAAAAATAATTCTTTTTATTTATCTTTTCCAAAAAAGTAACTCTTCTTTAATCAAAAAGAATTTGCGGAGATGATAATAAATAGTAAACATAAACTAATTTAATTAAGGTGTGATATGGTTCAAGTAGTAAAGTTTCTTGGTTAAAAAAACAAGGTCTAAGGTTCAAATATTTGGAAATATGCATCCTTACATTTTTTATTTTTGGTTAAAAAAAATTTTAAGTGTGAAGTACGAAATAATTAATTTTTATTAACTGTAACACTGTGAGAAGTACGAAATTAAAATCCACCTTATCCAAATTTTATTTCCCAATCCATTTCTCAATTCCCAATACTTTCTTTACTCCTCCTCATTAATTAATTTATTATATGTTTTATTTTTTCACTATTTTGTTACATCTATAAATACAGAGAGAAAGAAAGAGAAATAGGAAATTTGATTTATAATTTCTCATACTATGATTGGTTATTTCTCTAGCTCTCTGACTTGTTACATGCGTGGACAAACCAAATATCAAGAGAAATTATGTGGTTGGAAGTTAATATTTATGTTAATAAGTTATCTATAGTTATTCTTTTTACCTTGAAGTTGAGTAGGTTATGCTTTTTATTTCGTAGAAATTTAAATGTTCGATCCAATAACACGAGACGCAGAAAATGGAAAATCATTGAAAACATACTCGGAGCTTTGTAGTTTTACATGTAAATTTCTGTACCGCAAGATTCATACCGATTCGCACGATATGTCTTAAATACTCGAGCTACTGGATGTGGTTGACCCCACTAGTGTACCTTCTGTATTAAGTTGTTACATACTAATTATTTGATGCGTAAATTATTTTTTATTTGAGATTTCAAAAAATAATTCTTTTTATTTATCTTTTCCAAAAAAGTAACTTTTCTTTAATCAGAAAAACTTTGCGGAGATGATAATAAATAATAAATATGAAGTAATTTAATCAAGTTGTGATATAGTTCTAGTAGTAAAGTTTCTTGCTTTAAAATAGGTATCCTTACGTTTTTATTTTTGGTCAAAAAAATTTAAAGTGTGAAGCACGAAATAATTAATTCTTAGTAATTGTAACACTGTGAGAAGTAGGGGATTAAAATCCACCTTATCCAAATTTTGTTTCCCAATGCATTTGTCATTTCCCAATAATTTCTTTACTCCTCATTAATTAATTTATTATATGTTTTATTTTCTCACTATTTTCTTACATCTATAAATAGAGAGAGAAAGACGAAGAAATATGAAACGTGATTTATAATTTCTCCTACTAAGATTGGTTATTTCTCTAGCTCTCTGACTTGTCATTTGTGTGGAGAAACCAAGTATCAAGAAAAATTATATTATTGTAAGTTAATATTTATGTCAATAAGTTGTCTATAGTTATTCATTTTACCTTAAAGATGAATAGGTTATGTTTTTTATTCTATAAAAATTTAAATGTTCGATCCGATAACACGAGATGCATACGATGGAAAATCATCGGAAACATACTTGGACCTTTGGAGTTTTACATGTAAATTTTTATACCGCAAAATTCATACTAATTCGTATGATATGTCTTAAATACTCAAGCTACTGGATGTGGTAGACCTCACTAGTGTACCTTGTATATTAAGTTGTGACATGCTAATTATTTGATGCGTAAATTATTTTTATTTGAGATCTCAAAAAATAATTTTTTTATTTATCTTTTCCAAAAAAAATAACTCTTCTTTAATCAGAAAGAATTTGCGGAGATGATAATAAATATAAACATGAACTAATTTAATTAAGTTCTGATATGTTTCAAGTAGTAAGTTTTTTGCTTAAAAAAACAAGGTCTAAGGTTCAAATATTTGGAAATATGCATCCTTATGTTTTTTATTTTTGGTAAAAAAAAAATTTAAGTGTGAAGCATGAAATAATTAATTCATAATAATTGTTACAATGTGAGAAGTAGGGAATTAAAACCCACCTTATCCAAATTTTATTTCCCAATCCATTTTCCAATTCCCAATACTTTATTTACTCCTCCTCATTAATTAATTTATTATATGTTTTATTTTTTCACTATTTTCTAACATCTATAAATAGAGAGAGAAAGAAAGCGAAATAGAAAATTTAATTTATAATTTCTCCTACTAAGATTGGTTATTTCTCTAGCTCTCTGACTTGTTATTTGTGTAGACAAACCAAATATCAAGAGAAATTATATGGTCGGAAGTTAATATTTATGTTAATAAGTTATCTATAGTTATTCTTTTTACCTTGAAGTTGAGTAGGTTATGCTTTTTATTTCGTAGAAATTTAAATGTTCGATCCAATAACACGAGACGCAGAAAATGAAAAATCATTGAAAACAAACTCGGAGCTTTGTAGTTTTACATGTAAATTTTTATACCACAAGATTCATACCGATTCGCACGATATGTCTTAAATACTCGAGCTACTGGATGTGGTTGATCCCACTAGTGTACCTTCTGTATTAAGTTGTGACATACTAATTATTTGATGCGTAAATTATTTTTTATTTGAGATTTCAAAAAATAATTCTTTTTATTTATCTTTTCCAAAAAAGTAACTTTTCTTTAATCAGAAAAACTTTGCGGAGATGATAATAAATAATAAATATGAAGTAATTTAATCAAGTTGTGATATAGTTCTAGTAGTAAAGTTTCATGCTTTAAAATAGGTATCCTTACGTTTTTATTTTTGGTCAAAAAAATTTAAAGTGTGAAGCACGAAATAATTAATTCTTAGTAATTGTAACACTGTGAGAAGTAGGGGATTAAAATCCACCTTATCCAAATTTTGTTTCCCAATGCATTTGTCATTTCCCAATAATTTCTTTACTCCTCATTAATTAATTTATTATATGTTTTATTTTCTCACTATTTTCTTACATCTATAAATAGAGAGAGAAAGACGAAGAAATATGAAACGTGATTTATAATTTCTCCTACTAAGATTGGTTATTTGTCTAGCTCTCTGACTTGTCATTTGTGTGGAGAAACCAAGTATCAAGAAAAATTATATTATTGTAAGTTAATATTTATGTCAATAAGTTGTCCATAGTTATTCATTTTACCTTGAAGATGAGCAAGTTATACTTTTTTTTCTATAAAAATTTAAATGTTCGATCCAATAACACGAGACGCATATGATGGAAAATCATCGGAAACATACTTGGACCTGTGGAGTTTTACATGTAAATTTCTATACAGCAAAATTCATACTGATTCGCATGATATGTTTTAAATACTCAAGCTACTGGATGTAGTTGACCTCACTAGTGTACCTTGTATATTAAGTTGTGACATGCTAATTATTTGATGCGTAAATTATTTTTTTTGAGATTTCAAAAAATAATTCTTTTTATTTATCTTTTCCCAAAAAGTAACTTTTCTTTAATCAGAAAGAATTTGCGGAGATGATAATAAATAATAAATATGAAGTAATTTAATCAAGTTGTGATATAGTTGTAGTAGTAAAGTTTCTTGCTTTAAAAAATAAGCTCTAAGGTTAAAGTGTTTGGAAATATGCATCCTTACATTTTTTATTTTCGGTGAAAAAAATTTAAAATGTGAAGCACGAAATAATTAATTCTTAGTAATTGTAACATTGTGAGAAGTAGGGGATTAAAACCCACCTTCTCCAAATTTTGTTTCCCAATGTATTTTTCATTTCTCAATACTTTCTTTACTCTTCCTCATTAATTAATTTATTATATGTTTTATTTTTGTCACTATTTTCTTACATCTATAAATAGAGAGACAAAGAAGAAGAAATATGAAACTTGATTTATAATTTCTCCTACTGAGATTGGTTATTTCTCTAGCTCTCTGACTTGTCATTTGTGTGGAGAAACCAAGTATCAAGAAAAATTATCTTATTGTAAGTTAATATTTATGTCAATAAATTGTATATAATTATTCATTTTACCTTCAAGATGAGTAGGTTATGCTTTTTATTCTATAAAAATTTAAATGTTCGATCCGATAACACGAGACGCAGACGATGGAAAATCATCAGAAACATACTTGGACCTTTGGAGTTTTACATGTAAATTTCTTTACAGCAAAATGCATGCTGATTCGCATGATATTTTAAATACTCAAGCTAATGGATGTAGTTAACCTCACTAGTGTACCTTGTATATTAAGTTGTGACATGCTAATTATTTGATGCGTAAATTATTTTTTATTTGAGATTTCAAAAAATAATTCTTTTTATTTATCTTTTCCAAAAAAGTGACTCTTCTTTAATCAAAAAGAATTTGCGGAGATGATAATAAATAGTAAACATAAACTAATTTAATTAAGGTGTGATATGGTTCAAGTAGTAAAGTTTCTTGGTTAAAAAAACAAGGTCTAAGGTTCAAATATTTGGAAATATGCATCCTTACATTTTTTATTTTTGGTTAAAAAAAATTTTAAGTGTGAAGTACGAAATAATTAATTTTTATTAACTGTAACACTGTGAGAAGTACGAAATTAAAACCTACCTTATCCAAATTTTATTTCCCAATCCATTTCTCAATTCCCAATACTTTCTTTACTCCTCCTCATTAATTAATTTATTATATGTTTTATTTTTTCACTATTTTGTTACATCTATAAATACAGAGAGAAAGAAAGAGAAATAGGAAATTTGATTTATAATTTCTCATACTATGATTGGTTATTTCTCTAGCTCTCTGACTTGTTACATGCGTGGACAAACCAAATATCAAGAGAAATTATGTGGTTGGAAGTTAATATTTATATTAATAAATTGTCTATAGTTATTCCTTTTACCATGAAGTTGAGTAGGTTATGCTTTTTATTTCGTAGAAATTTAAATGTTCTATCCGATAACACGAGACGCAGAAAACATACTCGGAGCTTTGTAGTTTTACATGTAAATTTCTGTACCGCAAGATTCATACCGATTCGCATGATATGTCTTAAATACTCGAACTACTGGATGTGGTTGACCCCATTAGTGTACCTTCTGTATTAAGTTGTTACATACTAATTATTTGATGCGTAAATTATTTTTTAGTAGAGATTTCAAAAAATAATTCTTTTTATTTATCTTTTCCAAAAAAGTAACTTTTCTTTAATCAGAAAAACTTTGCGGAGATGATAATAAATAATAAATATGAAGTAATTTAATCAAGTTGTGATATAGTTCTAGTAGTAAAGTTTCTTGCTTTAAAATATGTATCCTTACGTTTTTATTTTTAGTCAAAAAAATTTAAATTGTGAAGCACGAAATAATTAATTCTTAGTAATTGTAACACTGTGTGAAGTAGGGGATTAAAATCCACCTTATCCAAATTTTGTTTCCCAATGCATTTTTCATATCCCAATAATTTCTTTACTCCTCATTAATTAATTTATTATATGTTTTCTTTTTTCACTATTTTCTTACATATATAAATAGAGAGAGAAAGAAGAAGAAATATGAAACGTGATTTATAATTTCTCCTACTAAGATTGGTTATTTCTCTAGCTCTCTGACTTGTCATTTGTGTGGAGAAACCAAGTATCAAGAAAAATTATATTATTGTAAGTTAATATTTATGTCAATAAGTTGTCTATAGTTATTCATTTTACCTTGAAGATGAGCAGGTTATACTTTTTTTTCTATAAAAATTTAAATGTTCGATCTAATAACACGAGACGCATATGATGGAAAATCATCGGAAACATACTTGGACATGTGGAGTTTTACATGTAAATTTCTATACAGCAAAATTCATACTTATTCGCATGATATGTTTTAAATACTCAAGCTACTGGATGTAGTTGACCTCACTAGTGTACCTTGTATATTAAGTTGTGACATGCTAATTATCTGATGCGTAAATTATTATTTTTGAGATTTCAAAAAATAATTTTTTTTATTTATCTTTTCCCAAAAAGTAACTTTTCTTTAATCAGAAAGAATTTGCGGAGATGATAATAAATAATAAATATGAAGTAATTTAATCAAGTTGTGATATAGTTCTAGTAGTAAAGTTTCTTGCTTTAAAAAACAAGGTCTTAGGTTAAAGTGTTTGGAAATATGCATCCTTACATTTTTTATTTTTGGAGAAAAAAATTTAAAGTGTGAAGCACTAAATAATTAATTTTTAGTAATTGTAACATTGTGAGAAGTAGGGGATTAAAACCCACCTTCTCCAAATTTTGTTTCCCAACGCATTTTTCATTTCCCAATACTTTCTTTACTCTTCTTCATTAATTAATTTATTATATGTTTTATTTTTTTCACCATTTTCTTACATCTATAAATAGAGAGACAAAGAAGAAGAAATATGAAACTTGATTTATAATTTCTCCTACTGAGATTGGTTATTTCTCTAGCTCTCTGACTTGTCATTTGTTTGGAGAAACCAAGTATCAAGAAAAATAATATTATTGTAAGTTAATATTTATGTCAATAAATTGTATATAATTATTCATTTTACCTTCAAGATGAGTAGGTTATGCTTTTTATTCTATAAAAATTTAAATGTTCGATCCGATAACACGAGACGCAGACGATGGAAAATCATCAGAAACATACTTGGACCTTTGGAGTTTTACATGTAAATTTCTTTACAGCAAAATGCATACTGATTCGCATGATATGTTTTAAATACTCAAGCTATTGGATGTAGTTAACCTCACTAGTGTACCTTGTATATTAAGTTGTGACATGCTAATTATTTGATGCGTAAATTATTTTTTATTTGAGATTTCAAAAAATAATTCTTTTTATTTATCTTTTCCAAAAAAATAACTCTTCTTTAATCAGAAAGAATTTGCGGAGATGATAATAAATAATAAATAATAAACATAAACTAATTTAATTAAGGTGTGATATGGTTCAAGTAGTAAAGTTTCTTGCTTAAAAAAACAAGGTCTAAGGTTCAAATATTTGGAAATATGCATCCTTACATTTTTTATTTTTGGTTAAAAAAAAATTTAAGTGTGAAGTGTCACACCCCAATTTTCATAAAAATTAAATAAAGGGAACCGGAACCTTAAGTACATTAAAAGAAAATGTTTCCATAATTAAAGTACATCACTATTCCCTTTGACTATCAAAAAAATATGGGTACCCGAGCCCCAAAGGGATGATCAGAATAATAGTTCATAAGTTGTTACAATCCCATAATCAAAAGATGGATAAAAGATTAGAGTTACAAAATCATTTTCCCAAAAAGAAGTTAATACAAGGAAAATGAGTAAAATAACTCCATGCCATGTATGCTCCTCATCCAAGTCATGCAATCCAAACCATGCTCGATCAACGCTGGGTACCTGAAAATTTATAGGTTGAGCTACACTAGCCCAGTAGGAAAAACATTCTACAAACGCTAGGAATATAAACATGATGCATGCATATGAGATGATGAGATGTCAAGCGGATGTCCTAGTGTCCAAGTGTCCAAGCCAAAGAAAGGAAATATAGAAGGTTTTCCACACACACAAGTGTCCAAGTGTCCGAGTCATTTCACAAACCAAAACCCATGTCTTAAAAAAAAAAGACAAGTTTCGACAAAACCTAAAAGGGAAACCAAACCATTTCTTTCATAGAAGCACCACCATCATTTTTCTTATCCATTTGGTTATAGAGATTTAATCCCTCTGCCGGGTTCTATAGGCCCCGCATGCCTCTGCCGGGTTCAATAGGCCCCGCGTGCCTCCGCCGGGTTCGATAGGCCCCGCGCGCTTCTGCCGGGTTCGATAGGCCCCGCGTGCCTTCACCAAAATAAATTTTCAAGTTGATGGTATCCGTGAAAACATATCTCATTATCCCCAAAACGTTTCATCAAAATTTTTCCCAATCAATGGTTTATGAAGGGATAGACGCTAGGGAACCAATTAAACGTCAAAGGGTGATCAAAGGGCCACCACAAAATCGGGAAAAGGCCGGAAGTTTACCAAAAAATCTGCCATGAACAGTGAATATGCAGAATCTGCCCAAAAACAGTGGAAAAATGCATAATTTGGCATTTTCGGAGTGGAATACGCGTTAGGGAATCAAGTGAACATCAAAGGGGGATCAAACGGGCATTTCTGTGAATAGTGAAATTCGGCCATGAACAGTAAAAATGCAGAGAGCTGTGGTGAACAGTACCCAAATGCAGAATTTTGACATTTTTGGTGTAAAAATCCAACCCAATCACAATCTAGCTGGTTTAGGCTCAAATTTGAGATGCTACGCAACAATTAAGCATGAAGGGAGGCCAAGTTCACTCCCAATTTCATCAATCAACAAGAAATTTAAAGATCTAAGAATCAAATAATGGAACTAAATCAAATTTGGGGAAACTTCGAAATTGAAGAATAACAACACCCTAACCCGAATATATACCACACCTCATGAATATATAACTAGAAAGAGTAGAATTGGTTCACCTACCTCAAGGTTTTGTGTGAAATTTGATGAAGAACAAAGCCCTAATGGTAGAATCCGAATTTTGAAGCTTTCGGCGCGATTCCAAGGTAACCCAAGCTCCTTACGACGTGTAGAACGTAAAAATGGTCTTGGTTCTTGAAGAGGTTGAGAGGAGAGGGAGTTATGAGCTTGAGAGAAGAAAAAAAATGGAGGAGAGGAGAGAGAGAGTGTTTCGGCAGCAGCAACAGGAGGGAGTTGGCTGATTGTGTGTTTTGTTTTGTTTCCAATTTTAACCCACCCACTTCTCTATTTACCCCCTTTCTTTACTTATCACACCCAAATCTTATTTTTTTTACCCAAAGTAATAAAAATCACATTTAATAAACTTTCTTTTACTATTCTCTAATTAAATAAATACGGGTTCTTACATCCTACTCTCCTACGAAAAATTTTGTCCTCAAAATTTCGTACGCCAATGCATGAATGTGTAACATGTGATATGCATGACATGCAATCATATTGCTAGTCTATCCAACACCATGTCAACGAAATGCACAATTCTTAAATCGAAAACTCACATAGATTATGCAGTGAACAAACCCGGATATTTCTCTTTCATCTCATCTTCCCGCTCCCACGTGGATTCCTCGCTACCAAAGTTATTCCACAAGACTCTCACCAAACGAATCGTTTTACCCCTTAGCACTTTCTCCTTCGAATCCATCACCCGTATCGGTTTCTCTCCATAAGATGCATCTGCCTCTAGCTCTAATTCGGACCACTCAAGGACATGCGACGGATCCGGTTCGTATTTCTTCAACATGGAAACATGAAAAACATCATGAATGCCCGATAACCTTGGCGGTAGTGCCAATTGATACGCTACTTCCCCAATCCGCTCTATGATGTCAAACGGCCCAATATAACGTGGTGATAATTTACCTCCTCGCCCAAAGCGTCTCAATCCACGGCGTGGTGATAACTCTTTTGTCGACTCTGAGCGGTGAGCAAACGTTGGCGAATCACTTTGATCTTCTCGGTGGTTGCCTCTTGTGCGTCCTTAAGCTTCTTACGAATTATACTCATGCTCTCGGCGGTTTCGGTGACTAACTCTGGCCCCACAATGGTAGTTTCGCCCAACTCGGACCAACATATCGGCGATCTACAAGGTCTACCATATAATGCCTCAAAAGGCGCCATCTCAATGGTCGATTGGTAACTATTATTATACGCAAATTCGGCCAATGGCAAGTGATCCTCCCAACTACCCCGAAATTCCATCACGCATGCTCGCAGCATATCTTCTAAAATTTGAATCGTCCTCTCGGATTGCCCATCGGTCTGCGGGTGATAAGCGGTGCTAAAGAGCAAATTCGTACCAAGTGCGGATTGTAAACTTTGCCAAAATCGAGCGGTAAAACGCGGATCTCTATCGGATACTATCGAAGCCGGAATCCCATGAAGTCGGATTATCTCCCGAATGTACAAATGACTAAGTGTCTCAATAGAATCGGTCACTTGAATCGGTAAGAAATGTGCGGTTTTAGTCAATCGATCCACAATGACCCATATGGCATCATGTCTCCTCGGCGATCTCGGCAAACCCGTAACGAAATCCATGGTCACATTCTCCCATTTCTGTGAATAGTGAAATTCGGCCATGAACAGTAAAAATGCAGAGAGCTGTGGTGAACAGTACCCAAATGCAGAATTTTGACATTTTTGGTGTAAAAATCCAACCCAATCACAATCTAGCTGGTTTAGGCTCAAATTTGAGATGCTACGCAACAATTAAGCATGAAGGGAGGCCAAGTTCACTCCCAATTTCATCAATCAACAAGAAATTTAAAGATCTAAGAATCAAATAATGGAACTAAATCAAATTTGGGGAAACTTCGAAATTTAAGAATAACAACACCCTAACCCGAATATATACCACACCTCATGAATATATAACTAGAAAGAGTAGAATTGGTTCACCTACCTCAAGGTTTTGTGTGAAATTTGATGAAGAACAAAGCCCTAATGGTAGAATCCGAATTTTGAAGCTTTCGGCGCGATTCCAAGGTAACCCAAGCTCCTTACGACGCGTAGAACGTAAAAATGGTCTTGGTTCTTGAAGAGGTTGAGAGGAGAGGGAGTTATGAGCTTGAGAGAAGAAAAAAAATGGAGGAGAGGAGAGAGAGAGTGTTTCGGCAGCAGCAACAGGAGGGAGTTGGCTGATTGTGGGTTTTGTTTTGTTTCCAATTTTAACCCACCCACTTCTCTATTTACCCCCTTTCTTTACTTATCACACCCAAATCTTATTTTTTTTACCCAAAGTAATAAAAATCACATTTAATAAACTTTCTTTTACTATTCTCTAATTAAATAAATACGGGTTCTTACATGAAGTACAAAATAATTAATTCTTATTAATTGTAACACTGTGAGAAGTATGGAATTAAAACCTACCTTATCCAAATTTTATTTCCCAATCCATTTCTCAATTCCCAATACTTTCTTCACTCCTCCTCATTAATTAATTTATTATATGTTTTATTTTTTCACTATTTTGTTACATCTATAAATACAGAGAGAAAGAAAGAGAAATAGGAAATTTGATTTATAATTTCTCATACTATGATTGGTTATTTCTCTAGCTCTCTGACTTGTTACTTGCGTGGACAAACCAAATATCAAGAGAAATTATGTGGTTGGAAGTTAATATTTATGTTAATAAGTTGTCTATAGTTATTCTTTTTACCATGAAGTTGAGTAGGTTATGCTTTTTATTTCGTAGAAATTTAAATGTTCGATCCGATAACACGAGACGCAGAAAATGGAAAATCATCGAAAACATACTCGGAGCTTTGTAGTTTTACATGTAAATTTCTATACCGCATGATTCATAACGATTCGCATGATATGTCTTAAATACTCGAGCTACTGGATGTGGTTGACCCCATTAGTGTACCTTCTGTATTAAGTTGTGACATACTAATTATTTGATGCGTAAATTATTTTTTATTAGAGATTTCAAAAAATAATTCTTTTTATTTATATTTTCAAAAAAAGTAACTTTTCTTTAATCAGAAAATTTTTGCGGATATGATAATAAATAATAAATATGAAGTAATTTAATCAAGTTGTGATATAGTTCTAGTAGTAAAGTTTCTTGCTTTAAAATAGGTATCCTTACGTTTTTATTTTTGGTCAAAAAAATTTAAAGTGTGAAGCACGAAATAATTAATTCTTAGTAATTGTAACACTGTGAGAAGTAGGGGATTAAAATCCACCTTATCCAAATTTTGTTTCCCAATGCATTTTTCATTTCCCAATACTTTCTTTACTCCTCATTAATTAATTTATTATATGTTTTATTTTTTTCACTATTTTCTTACATCTATAAATAGAGAGAGAAAGAAGAAGAAATATGAAACGTGATTTATAATTTCTCCTACTGAGATTAGTTATTTCTCTAGCTCTCTGACTTGTCATTTGTGTGGATAAACCAAGTATCAAGAAAAATTATTTTATTGTAAGTTAATATTTATGTCAATAAGTTGTCTATAGTTATTCATTTTACCTTGAAGATGAGTAGGTTATATTTTTTATTCTACAAAAATTTAAATGTTCGATCCAATAACACGAGATGCATATGATGGAAAATCATCGGAAACATATTTGGACATGTGGAGTTTTACATGTAAATTTCTATACTGCAAAATTTATACTGATTCGCATGATATGTTTTAAATACTCAAGCTACTGGACGTAGTTGACCTCACTAGTGTACCTTGTATATTAAGTTGTGACATGCTAATTATTTGATGCGTAAATTATTTTTTTTGAGATTTCAAAAAATAATTCTTTTTATTTATCTTTTCCAAAAAAGTAACTTTTCTTTAATCAGAAAGAATTTGCGGAAATGATAATAAATGATAAATATGAAGTAATTTAATCAAGTTGTGATATAGTTCTAGTAGTAAAGTTTTTTGCTTTAAAAAACAAGCTCTAAGGTTAAAGTGTTTGGAAATATGCATCCTTACATTTTTTATTTTCGGTGAAAAAAATTTAAAGTGTGAAGCACGAAATAATTAATTCTTAATAATTGTAACATTGTTAGAAGTAGGGGATTAAAACCCACCTTCTCCAAATTTTGTTTCTCAATGCATTTTTCATTTCCCAATACTTTCATTACTCTTCCTCATTAATTAATTTATTATATTTTTTATTTTTCTCACTATTTTCTTACATCTATAAATAGAGAGACAAAGAAGAAGAAATATGAAACTTGATTTATAATTTCTCCTACTGAGATTGGTTATTTCTCTAGCTCTCTGACTTGTCATTTGTGTGGAGAAAACAAGTATCAAGAAAAATTATATTATTGTAAGTTAATATTTATGTCAATAAATTGTCTATAATTATTCATTTTACCTTGAAGATGAGTAGGTTATGCTTTGTATTCTATAAAAATTTAAATGTTCGATCCGATAACACGAGACGCAAGCGATGGAAAATCATCGGAAACATACTTGGACCTTTGGAGTTTTACATGTAAATTTCTTTACAGCAAAATGCATGCTGATTCGCATGATATGTTTTAAATACTCAAGCTATTGGATGTAGTTAACCTCACTAGTGTACCTTGTATATTAAGTTGTGACATGCTAATTATTTGATGCGTAAATTATTTTTTTTGAGATTTCAAAAAATAATTCTTTTTATTTATCTTTTCCAAAAAAGTAACTCTTCTTTAATCAGAAAGAATTTGCGAAGATGATAATAAATAATAAACATGAACTAATTTAATTAAGTTGTGATATGGTTCAAGTAGTAAAGTTTCTTGCTTAAAAAAACAAGGTCTAAGGTTCAAATATTTGGAAATATGCATCCTTACATTTTTTATTTTTGGTTAAAAAAATTTTAAGTGTGAAATACGAAATAATTAATTCTTGTTAATTGTAACACTGTGAGAAGTACGGAATTAAAACCTACCTTATCCAAATTTTATTTTCCAATCCATTTCCCAATTCCCAATACTTTCTTTACTCCTCCTCATTAATTAATTTATTATATGTTTAATTTTTTTTACTATTTTGTTACATCTATAAATACAGAGAGAAAGAAAGAGAAATAGGAAATTTGATTTATAATTTCTCCTACTATGATTGGTTATTTTTTTAGCTCTCTGGCTTGTTATTTGCGTGGACAAACCAAATATCAAGAGAAATTATATGGTTGGAAGTTAATATTTATGTTAATAAGTTGTCTACTGTTATTCTTTTTACCTTGAAGTTGAGTAGGTTATGCTTTTTATTCTGTAGAAATTTAAATGTTCGAGCCGATAACACGAAACGCAGAAAATGAAAAATCATCGAAAACATACTCAGACGTTTGGAGTTTTACATGTAAATTTCTATACCACAAGATTCATACCGATTCGCATGATATGTCTTAAATACTCGAGCTATTGGATGTGGTTGATCCCACTAGTGTACCTTGTCTATTAAGTTGTGACATACTAATTATTTGATGCGTAAATTATTTTTATTTGAGATTTCAAAAAAATAATTCTTTTTATTTATTTTTTCCAAAAAAGTAACTTTTCTTTAATCAGAAAGAATTTACGGAGATGATAATAAATAATAAACATGAAGTAATTTAATCAAGTTGTGATATAGTTCTAGTAGTAAAGTTTTTTGCTTAAAAAAACAGGATGTAAGGTTAAAGTGTTTGGAAATATGCATCCTTACGTTTTTAATTTTTGGTAAAAAAAATTTTAAAGTGTGAAGCACTAATTAATTAATTCTTAGTAATTGTAACACTGTGAGAAGTAGGGGATTAAAACCCACCTTATTCAAATTTTGTTTCCCAATGCATTTTCCATTTCTCAATATTTTCTTTACTCCTCATTAATTAATTTATTATATGTTTTATTTTTTTCACTATTTTCTTACATCTATAAATAGAGAGAGAAAGAAGAAAAAATAGGAAACTTGATTTATAATTTCTCCTACTGAGATTGGTTATTTCCCCATGTCTCTGACTTGCCATTTGTGTGGAGAAGTCAAGTATCAAGAAAAATTATATTATTGTAAGTTAATATTTATGTCAATAAGTTGTCTATAATTATTCCTTTTACCTTGAATATGAGTATGTTATTTTTTTGTTCTATAAAAATTTAAATGTTCAATTCGATAATGCGAGATGCAGAAGATGGGAAACCATCAGAAACATGCTCGGACTTTTAGAGTTTACATGTAAATTTGTATACCGCAAGATTCATACCGATTTACATGATATGTCTTAAATACCAAGCTACTGAATGTGGTTGAGCCCACTGTGTACCTTGTGTATTAAGTCGTGACACGCTAATTATTTGATGTGTAAATCATTTTTATTTGAGATTTGAAAAAAGTAATTCTTTTTATTTATCTTTTCCAAAAAAGCAACTATTTTTTAATCAGAAAGAATTTGTGGAGATGATAATAAATAATAAACATGAAGCAATTTAATCAAATTGTGATATAGTTCAAGTAGTAAAGTTTCTTACTTAAAAAAACAAGGTCCAAGTTCAAGTGTTTGGAAATATGCAACCTTACGTTTTTATTTTTAGTAAAACAAATTAAAGTGTGAAGCACGAAATAATTGATTTCTAGTAATTGTAACATTGTGAATAATTTTTTTGAGAAGAAAAAAGGGGCTCATAAATGTTGGGCATGTGGGGAGCTAAGACATTACGCTAATTAATAATATAGAATTAAAGGAGCAAAAAAAATCAAAACCTTAGAAAGTCTAGATTATACAGAATTAGATGAGCAAAAAAAAAGTAGAGTATTAATACTGCATCTATGTAAAATAACATTTGATAGTGGAGAACATTTAGGAAAGATTAGGAGGAATTTACCGTTGCCAGATAAAAAAAAATCTAAAAATCATAGGGGAAGTAAACCTTAGGAAAAATGATGAATATGTTTGTGTTTTAATCGGCAAAACGCAAATAATGAGTACTAATAGTCCAAAAATTATTTCCCAATGCATGTTTCGTTTTTTGATTTTTTTTTTCACTCCTAATAGTAATTGTATGATGACAATAAGTGTGAATTAATTTGGCTGAATAATTTTTTTTTTAAAACAGTGGAGCTAATATTTTTATGTTTTTTACTTTTTGTCATGTTTTTCTATTTCTTCGATAGAAGGAATTGAAAAAGTATTAAAAAAATATATCAAAACTAAAAAAATTGGACCGACATAAATTGTTATTTATTTTTCATTTCATAACATATGTTTTTATTTTTATAACTCACAGAACATCATGGCTAACTACAACCATTCAGATCTAGATAGTTGGGTAAATGAGAGTAAATTTTCAAGTGGAGAGAGCGTTTTCCAAAACTGTCACAACTACACGCCTGAATTTACCACCGACCAGGTTAGTTATTAATATGCAGAGAAAAAGAAACTTAAAAGCCAACATAATAAAAAACATATTAGCCAACGTATTTACGTATTTTTATTTTTTTGCAGATTTTTGAAAATAGAGATGATATGTTAGAGTGGGTGCGGAGGGTTGGTCGTGTAATGGTATTGTGGTTGTTATAAAAAATTCAGCTTCTTTAAAAGGCAACAAGCACCCAAAGTGTATTCTTGGTTGTGAAAGAGGAGGAACGTACAAACCGCCTCACTATCTCGACGAAGGGAAAACCCGCCAACGGAATACTGAGACCAAAAAATGCAGTTGTGCATTTGAGCTAGGAGGTATACCAATATCTCCAAATGGAGTCATGTGGGGTTTAAGGGTTTTGAGTGGTTTCCATAACCATTGAGCAGCAAAATATCTAGATGGCCACGAGTACCCGTCAAGGCTAAAGCAAGCGGAGAAAAAATTTGTTATTGACATGGGCAATAACACTGCGGCTCATGAAATTCTGAGTGTCTTGAAGGAAAGAGATTCATTAAACATCACGGGAATCAAGAGCATCTACAATGCCATACTTATTAATAAAGAAGCGAAACGAGGCAGCCTTAATCCAATTCAATATGTGTTATCTCAGTTGATTAAAAAAGCATACCTGAATGATTTTCGTACAAATTCAACCACCAACGAGATAACAGATATTCTATGGGTTCATCCTAAAAACCTAGAGTTATATGTTAACTTTCTAGCTGTGTTGATCATTAATGCCATGTACAAGACCAACGAGTATCGGATACAACTTTTAGAGGTTGTGGGTATCGCATCCACAATGCGTACATATTCATTTATGTTCGCATATCTTAGTGAGAGGGAAGAGCGATTGATATGGGCTTTATCTACCCTAAAGAATTGGATAATCGCAAAGGTTGCATTGACGCCCTCAGTGTTTGTTTTAGATTGAGATTTGGCGCTTATTAACGCCATTGAAACATGTTTCCCAATGGCACGTCATATTCTTTGAATTTGGCACATAAACTAGAATGTAGTGAAGAATTGCAACCATGTGCTTCGTCTGCTGTCAAAATATTTTCTCGTGTTATGGTACTCACTTATAATGTCATCAACATCGTCGTCTTACAAGCAGAAGTAGCAGACCCTTTGCGTAGAGTTTAGATCGTACCCGCGTGTCTTAAATTACCTTAGAGAAACATGGTTGAAGCTATACAAAGAGAGATTTGTAAAGCATGGATAGATACTTGTATGCACCTCAACAACAATTCAAGTCAAAGGTATATTCACTTTAGTGAATATTTTACTTGTTTTAACTTTCCTATTTGAACACTTTCAATTATTCTAGTTTACTTTATTGCAAATGATTTTTCTAACTTTTCTATTTGAACAATTTGCATTATTGTATTGCAGGGCGGAGTTTGCCCATGCTAGACTGAAGAAGTATTTGGAAGATACCATGTCATCGTTAGAAACATCATTTGTTAAAATAGACAAGATGCTAAGAAATCAGCTTAGGATATTAAGAAGTCATTCGAGAAGTCTATCAATATTCCACGACACTAACAGGTAAATGATAACATTTATGATGAATTATGATGTTGCATTTCTTTGAAGGCCATGGAGCTGATCGATGGTCAACTACAATGAACTACAATGCTTCCCCCCACCTAGTTAGCTATTGTGACTGTACGACAAAAATCACATGCCGCATACCATGCGCGGACGATCTTGTATTTTATCATTCCCTTTCTATTCCAATTCCGCTAGGAGAGATAAACATTCACTGGACTAGGTTGTCAATGGATGCACACCAACCTAATGATGGAGGACACCCACCCGATAGGACATCTCATATTATTGACAGCTTAGAGGGTATAGACCCAAATATGCCAGAGCATATGATAAACAAGATTGTCGATATGACAGATCCATCTCATAGCACAATTCAAGCCCCAGCACATACAACACAGTTCATAGAGGTCGACCTGCAGGCAGAGATGAACAAAATAGACGTTGCATACCTTCTAGTTTAGAGGCGTCTAGCTCAAGATCTAGGGGGCATCGAACTCAACACAGGGTGTATCGGTCACTCCATCGACTCCAACCTCGAAAGGGAGATGTGTGTGTGTGTTTGGGGGGGGGGGGGGGGGGGGGGGAGTTCACAACACTGAACCAACCTATGCTCAATATCCGGTTTCTCCCGTTTTCGATTCTTACATTCAACAATTACCTGCAGCCTTTAGGAGTTATATAACCCACACTGTTGACGTCCGAGCTGATGGTCATTGTGGATTCAGAGCTATAGCTGTGCTAGTGGGTTATAGCGAAGATGATTGGAGACATGCACGAATGGATCTTATTGAAGAAATTCAACAAAATATGGACTTATATAGTGTGCTTTATCCACTGGCTAGTCTAGCAAACAATCTGCTAAATTTACTTGCTTGGTTTGCTCTTACGGCGTCAACTCAACAGTGGATGGACTCTATGACTTTAGAATGTGTCATTGCATCAAGGTACAATCTTGTACTACATACATTTGAGATAAATGCTTTGGGTTATTTTACTTACTTGCCATTGAGGTCCCATCTGATTGCAGTTCGGGCACGTCGAGAAATTACTATTGCCCGTATTGACCAACACTTCGTATAAGTTTTCTTGAGGCCTCATTACCCTGTACCACCTATCCCAGTATGGTGGTGGCAAAATGCATCAGATGAAGCTAAGGGATGAACAACTCGTTATACAGTACGTCTTAACTTGTGGTCTGAAGTAATGGGTGGAGAAAATATTGATTATAATTTGTATTTCTATGTACTCTATAATTCACTATTGTATTGTAATGGACATTAGTATTAAGAGTTGAAGTAGTGATTAATTTAGAAAAATAGTAATTGAAAAAAGAAAGTATGTAACATTTGTTTAACTTCTATATTTTGTTAAATATAATTTTTAAGTACTAATTATTATAGTGGAACATAAAAAATATAACTTTTAAGTATAAATGATATTTCAAATTTTTTGGCCCCCTTTTTCGTATCACGGAACACTTATATTTTTTTGTCGTTAATTCAAATGAAAAAAAGTGTGGAGAAAAATAAAAAAAAATTAAGTACCATGAAACACTTAAATAGTTGAAAAATATATAATATTTAAATATTCATACTTAAATTTTTAAGTATTACGGAACACTAAAAAAATAAAAATAATATTAATTTTTTAATAACCGAGCTCAGGTTAATTTTTAAATATTATTTTTAATCAATTGGTGAATTTTTTATATTTCTTCAACTAAAAACTTGCAAAACACAAAATTTATTTTGATACCACACAAATAGTTAAAAATAAAAATAAGTAAATACAAAAATCTGAGTGCTTTTGAAAAGAGGAAAAAAAAAAACCAAAAACCCCGGGATGAAACATGGGGACTTTTATGTAAAATTCACCGTGCCCCTCCCCCCGGGCCGGGAGTGTGTGAGTAGCAGCTCCCATTTTAAAATTGTGTTTTGCACTTATTTTATAAATTATTTACGTTCCAGTTTATTTCCCTCGATAATGTCCCTTTCTGGCTTAATCTGAAAAAAAAAAAAAAATCGTTTGTCTGTGATCGGGTTTGAGCCAAACTTAGTAAGGTTTCGAGTTGTTTTTCTATCAGAAGTGGATTAAACAGCTTAATTAAGCCAAGTAGGTGGATTAGGCTCACTACAACTCGGAAGAGGTGTAAATGAACAACAAAACTTGAGATAAGGCTAAATTTCGGGCCAAGGTCGCCGGAAAATCATATCTCCGGCGCTGAGACCAAAGTAGAGATCACAGATATCTAGTACAAGTGGCCAATTAATTCTTTCAACTGTCTGTTAATTGTCTGCTAACAGGAAAAGAAGCATTAACACACAGAAATTTAATGTATGTAATGCACCTTGAAACCATCGCACATGTACTTTTCCTTTCTTATAAGAGTACAATTTGAGATCCCAAACGTTCCTCTCTCTCTCTCTCTCTCTCTCTCAATAAATAATATTGTGGGAGCATGATGTCCATGTGTGGTGGAAGAATTCTATTGTTTCATCTCACAAGTGCGTTTTTTGGGTTCCTCTGTACTTTGTTCTTTATTTTCGAGCTACTAACCCAAAGTTTTGTGTCTTTGTGTCTATGCCTTTTTGCAGGCAAAGCTGAAGGAACTTCAGTTCTATACATTCGTCACTGATTGAAAAAGGTTCTTTATTCAATTACTTATTTTACCAATGGATGATTCCTGCATAATACCTTGTATTTCCTAGTCATTTAATTAAACATAATTTTTCTTCTTTTTTTAAATTTGGTTGAGGGGGGGATGTCCACCAGATATATCCAAGTTCATTAATATGGGTTGTTCTTAAAATTTTACTGGAATTGAAATAAAGAAGAAGAAGACAATAGGGTATTGGGGATTTTATTGTCTTCTCAAGAATCTTTTCAATGGTGGTGAATCTTTCAGTTTGTTAGCTCTCATTTTCATGAATCTTTCAGTAGCCCAATTCACTGAACTTTACATCATCTTCTATTGTTTGGACTTAAGTCTCATTGAATTTCATCCCACTTTTAATGTTTTCCATTTGCTTTTTTTATTTTCTTAGTGGTACTTGAGTATTCTTCTACATTTTCTTTGACTTGCGTAGTATTGTCTAGTGATGAGTGGGTATTGCTGTTTAGTTGTATTCTGGGGTTGAGATCCTATTCTTAGGCTGTGTTTGGATTATTCTTTTTTGGTTACAAAGAGAAAGGTAAAGGTAAAGGGAATGTTATGGCTTTGTTCAGTTCCAAGTTGTAAGTCAATAGGTTCTTTCATTCCCATACTTTCTTAGAAGTGCAAGTATTTTACACATTCCTTTTGTTTCACGGCGTGCTTATTTCTTTCCTCCATTACTAGATTATTGTTTCTTTGGTCAACTAGTATCTGTAATTGTTTATATGTAGGATCTGACTTGAAATATCACTCCAAGTAGTACCGACTTTGTTGTAAGTTACTTGCGTGCTGATCTGAACAAAAAAGCTCATATTTGCATAGTTTTTGTCTAATTGATATCTGATTTGCTGCTTTTTTTTATTTGCTTGCAATCCTTTTATTTGTCTGGGTTAGCTTTAACAATCATCGCACTATTTGACACCAAACTTGGAGAGGAAAAAATCAAGTCGAGGAGCATTTGTTCCAATTGCCCGCCCTCCGAACCGGACGTGAAGGTTTCCCTTCATCCGGCTCTCTGCATGCAGGGGAATCTCCACTCACTACTTCCCCTAAGATCCTCCCTTTACCACATCATGGGGGTTTACAGGAGATCGTAGAGGGTCGCTTGGAAAGGCTGCTATACCATACCTTTTTTTTTTTTACTCAAGTCACTAGACTCACTATAGTAGTCCACTATAGTAAGGGCCCCTTTCTTACTTGTTAGCACCATCTGTAATCTTTCTGATACAAGCACTGACTAAGCCAAATATGTAGAGTCTACTGCATAGTAGCTTTGCTGAAATAGATTTCTGTGAGCAGATATGATTTACAGATTCATATCTCTTCTCAAGTGGAATGATATCTGTGGCTTGTGCTCTTGGAGTTGATAAGCCTCTTTAATTTCCTACACTATCTTGTCTCTTTCAACCTTTTAGTATCCATATTCCCTTTTGAAAGGAAAAAAATTGCTTCGTTTCCATCTGAGCAGCGAAAAGATTTTTGTTTCCCAGGAGATCATCGAAACAAAACATTGGCCGAATCCTGAAACTCCACTGTTTCCACCAACACATGCTAAAACACAATTGGCATGAAAAAATTCTATGCAAATTATGGAAACATTGAGTTGTTTCAGCGTATTAGAAATATCTGTGGAAGTGTATCTTGTAAATTAGGAATGATTTAGTATCTTTTATATTAGGCATGTTTATATTAGGAATGATTTAGTATCTTGTAAATTAGGAATGATTTAGTAGGATTTCCTAGTCTAAGTTTTCTATTTAAAGGCTCTTTGAGCATTGTAATATCATTCAGAAATAATAAAGTTTACATGGTATCAGAGCCCCTCTAACATCTCCCGCTCCTCTCCGCCTGCTGCTCCTCCGACCGCCAGCAGCAGCACCACCACCGCTCCTCCTATTGGCCGCTGCTCCTGTTCTGGCTTCGCCTCTGTTGATCACCTTTGTTGCTGTTGGCCGCTGATTCTCTGTTGTTCGCCTCTGTTGATTCCTTCGCTGTTGGCCGCTGCTCTCCTCTGTTTCTCTTGTTGCCGCTGCACCTCTCCGTTTGCCGACCTCTCCGGCTGCTGTTTCCGCTTTGCCGACCTCTCCGGCTGCTGTTTGCCGCTGTTTTCGCCTCTGGATGCCACCACCCCTCTGACCGATACCACCCCTCTGGCCAATACCACCTCTCCGGCTGCTGTCTGCTCTCCTCTGTTTCTCTGACTGATACCACCACCCCTCTGTTGTTCACCACCCCTCTGACCGATTGCGCCGCTGCTGCTATCAACCCATCAGCCCATCCGTGACTCTTTTTGTTTGGGTCCGGTCTACACTCTCTAAAAATCAGGTTTTCTGCTCCTTTATTTGAGAAATCTTACTTCATTTTACATCATGTCTGGGGATAAAAATCAATGCATTAGTGTCCGTCTGACCGGTAACAATTATTCTTATTGGGCACATGTCATGAAAAATTTTGTTGTTGGAAAAGGGGTGTGGGGACATGTGGACGGTTCAAAACCACAACCAATATCTAATCCCAAAACCGAAGACTATGATGCCACTACTCTTGAAAAATGGACCATCGAAAATGCACAAATCCTTACTTGGTTTCACAACTCTGTGGAACCAAGTATTGGGATGAATTTTTCAAAGTATGACACTTCTAAGAAAGTTTGGGATTATTTGAAGAGCATGTATCTGGAATCTAACTTTGCCAAACAGTATCAACTTGAGTCATCTATTCGTACTGCTAGACAGGGTGATAAGACAATTCAGGAGTTTTATAATGAGATGACTAGTTATTGGGATCAGTTAGCCTGTATGGAGCCTGCTGCTTTGCATTCCCAAGATGAGCTTGTTGATTATTGTGAGAAACGGAGGTTGGTCCAGTTCCTTATGCCTCTCCGATCCGAATTTGAGCCACTTCGCGGAGCCATTCTGCACCGTGACCCTCAACCTTCTGTGGATGAGGCTGTTCATGAGCTCATTGCAGAAGAAACCAGATTTAGAGTGGCTAGTATGGTTTCCCCATCAGAATCTGTCTTTGCTGCACCGGCCCCATTCCGCTCACCTTCAGCACCTCTTCTACCCACTCCTGCATCACATATGGGCAAGCCCAAGACACCCGTGGATACGTGCAGCTATTGTCACCAGAAAGGTCATTGGAAGCATGCGTGCCCTAAGCGTCTTCAGGCTAAGGGACGTAATGTTTCTCAGTCTATTGGTTCTTCAGGCTCTCAGGCACCACACCAGCATTCTCGCCCTCCTACAGCTTTGGCAACATCTTCCTCCAGCAGTTCAACTCCTCCTCCGTTTGATTTTGAGCAATTTCAGTAGTATTAGGCCTATATGGCAGCCATCCAGGGGAATTCATCCCAAGCTTCTGCCCTGACTACTACTACAGGTTTGCATGGTGCTTACACCACAGGTACCTTGCCCACCACTTGGCTTTTTGATTCTGGCTCCTCCCATCATATGACTCCTGACTTATCCCTCCTTCGTCATTGCATGCCTCCTGTTTCTCCTATTAGTATTTCCACTGCTAATGGTTCTCCCATGCACGTTGTTTCTATTGGTTCCATCCTCCCTACTACATCTTCTTCTCTCTCTATCCCTAATGTCTTTTATGTTCCTCAATTGACATTGAGCCTTCTTTCAATTAGCCAGTTGTCTGATTCAGGTTTTGATGTTTATCTTTTCTTCTTCTGGTTGTGCTGTGCAGGATCGGGTTTCCAAGAAGCAGATTGGGACAGGCCGTAGAGTTGGTGACCTTTATATATTGGATCAGTTGCACATCCCACCAAAGTCTTCTTCCACTGCTGCATCGTCCTTCCGTTTAGATAATAAATCGTCTCTTTTTTATCTCTGGCATTCTAGGTTAGGGCATTTGTCTCATGAACGTTTGAAACTTTTGGTTAAATCAGGTTATTTGGGAAACATTCCTATTAGTGATATTTCTGAATGTAGTGGTTGCAAATTTGCTAAAATGTCTGCTCTACCGTTTCATAAAAGTACTTCTGTTTCTACTTCTCCCTTTCAGCTTGTCCATACTGATTTATGAGGCCCTTCCCCTGTTGTCACAAAAGGTGGTTTTGTTTATTATGTCTCATTTGTGGATGACTTTAGTCGGTATACATGGGTGTATTTAATGACACATAAATCTGATTTCTTTAAAATTTATCAACGTTTTCATGCTATGGTTCAAACTCAATTTTCTACATCCATTAAGATTCTCCGTTCCGACTTGAGAGGGGAGTATTCTCTCTCTGAGTTTCAAGCCTTTTTAGACTCCCATGGAACTATCCACCAGTCTTCTTGTACTGACACTCCCGCACAAAACGGTAAAGCTGAAAGAAAGCATCGTCATCTTCTTAATACTGCTCGGTCTATGCTCTTATCATCTTCTGTCCCCTCTACCTTTTGGGGAAAAGCTGTTCTCACTGCAGCCTACCTTCTGAATCGGATGCCCACTCCTCTTCTCTCTGGTAGTTCCCCTTATGAGCAACTCTATGGTCAGGTTCCTAACTACTCCCTGCTTAAAGTATTTGGTTGTACCTGTTTTATCCTCCTTCCCAAGAAAGATCGCACTAAGCTCAGCGCCCGTTGTGTCTTAGGCGTTTTCTTGGGATATGGCATTACTCAAAAAGGCTATCGGTGCTATGATCCTGTGACCACCAAGCTCTATGTCTCTAGGCATGTCGTTTTCTTAGAGCGTCTTCCATATTTTACTCTTCCTCCCAAAACTGCTCCTGTTGCCAAAGAGGATTTGATTTGCATTGACCCCTTTCCTATGGATGTGCCTACTGACGAATATACCTCTACTCTTGAGATATCTGATGTTTCTGCAGCCCCTCCTGGCTGTCCCCCAATCACTAAGGTCTACGCCCGTCGTCCGGCTTCTACTCCTGCTCCCCAATCTGTTTCTGAAGCTCCCGATCCACCTACTCCCCGGTATCCTATTCGCGCAAATCGGCACCCTCCGGTAAGATATGGCTTCACTAATACCTGTTTTTCGTCCTCTTATCAATCCTTTCTTTCTCGGATTCACACCTATTTTGAGCCTAGATCTTATAAAGAAGCTTGTACTGATCCTAATTGGGTGACTGCCATGGAAGCTTGTACTGGTTGCAAATGGGTCTACAAAGTCAAGACTCATTCTGATGGTTCTTTGGAGCGGTATAAAGCCCGCTTAGTTGCTAAAGGGTTTTCTCAAGAATATGGGATTGATTATGAGGAAACTTTTGCTCCCGTTGCCAAGATGACCACCGTTCGCACCCTGATCTCTGTTGCTGCTGTGCAACAGTGGTCTCTCTCTCAGTTGGATGTCAAAAATGCTTTTCTCAACGGATATCTTTCTGAGGAGGTTTATATGCGGCCTCCTCCTGGCTTTTCTCACCCCTCTGGTGTTGTTTGCCGTTTGCGTCGCGCTCTCTATGGATTGAAACAGTCACCTCGTGCTTGGTATGCGCGATTTCAGGATGTGGTTCTTCAGATTGGCTTTCAGCCCAGTATGCATGACTCTGCTCTCTTTCTTCGGCGCACCTCTCATGGCTTGGTTCTTCTTTTACTCTATGTTGATGATATGATCATCACTGGTTCTGATGTTACTGCTATTAGTGACGTGAAACGTCACCTTTTTCAGGAGTTTGACATGAAAGACTTGGGTCCTCTTCGGTATTTTCTTGGCATTGAAGTTGCTTCCTCTCCCCAAGGATATCTTTTGGGGCAGTCCAAGTATGCCTCTGATATTCTTCATCGCGCTCATCTCACTGATACTAAGACTGTCGATACTCCCCTTGAACTTCATGCCAAGTTCTCTGCTTCAGATGGTATTCCTCTTGAGGATCCCACTGAATATCGTGAATTGGTGGGTTGTTTGGTCTATCTTACTGTGACTTGCCCGGACATTGCTTATGCTGTTCACATTATCAGTCAGTTTGTCTCTGCTGCTCGGTCTACGCATTGGGCAGCTCTTTTACGCATACTCCGTTATGTTCGTAGTACTCTTCATCAGTGCCTTCTGATTTCCTCTACATCGAGCTTGACTCTTCATGCTTACGCGGACGCTGATTGGGCTGGGGATATTATCGACCGCAAATCTACATCCGGCCTGTGTGTTTTTCTGGGTGATTCTCTTATCTCCTGGAGAAGCAAAAAGCAATCTGTTGTTGCTCGCTCCACTGCTGAAGCCGAATATCGTGCTATGGCTCATGCTACGTCCGAAATTGTGTGGCTTCGCTGGCTCATCTCAGATATGGGTGTCTCTGTTACTTCACCCACGCCTCTTTACTGTGACAATAAGAGTGCAATTCAGATCGCCCACAACTCGGTCTTCCATGAGCGCACCAAGCACATCGAAATTGATTGTCACTTCATTCGCCAGCATCTTCAGTCTGACACTATTACTTTACCCTTCGTTTCTTCTACGCTGCAGTTGGCCGACTTCTTCACGAAGACCCATACTGCTGCCCGTTTTCGCTTTCTCCTTGGCAAACTCTCGATGCTCTCTGCTCTAGCATCCTGAGTTTGAGGGGGGGGGGGGGGTGTGAAAGTGTATCTTGTAAATTAGGAATGATTTAGTATCTTTTATATTAGGCATGTTTATATTAGGAATGATTTAGTATCTTGTAAATTAGGAATGATTTAGTAGGATTTCCTAGTCTAAATTTTCTATTTAAAGGCTCTTTGAGCATTGTAATATCATTCAGAAATAATAAAGTTTACAATATCCAAATGTAACTTTGGTGCTGCCCTAAATTCTCTCCATTTTCATCATGTCGGTTTACCATTTTCAAAATGTTTACATCACGTCCAATACATATCTGAAACTTTTCATTTTTCTAGCTAACCAAATCAACATAAAAGAAATTTAGATCCTTGATTTCTTTACCGTATTCATTTCTTTTCTCATGCATATGCTTTCATATGTAAGTTGCTTCGCTAGATGGTTAACCTTTTTTATGTACTTATAAGTAAAATTGCAGCTTTACGCACTAGCGTTGAACACTTCTCTACCTTACAGATAGAGAATCCACATGTTGGCGTCTATTCAAATTTGACAACATTACAATGGAAGAATTGAAGTTGGACAAAGAGACTTGTTTAGAGGATGAAAATATCAGCAATTGGCAGATGTATGAAGAGAACTCAGATTCTGATGCAAGCTTTGTGGATTGCGAAATGCCCAAACTTGTTAGTTTTGAGCTAGAGAGTGAATACCAGATTGTCAAAGACATTTGCATCGACAGGGAAATTCCTTCCCTGGGTAGATGTTCAATTGAAAATTGTGAGGTGGACCACAGTATCATCTCTTGCTTACTCAACGCTGATGAGGAAACAGATGGTAAATCAACACCAGAAGCACTGACCAGAGTGTCATCCATTTCAAATTCATCGGATTGTCTCTCAGAAGACGTCAAGCATCGTGATTCCACCGAGAATAGTGCAAGTTCAAGGTTGCTATTGGTCGGAGACTTGGACATGCAATTATCGAATTCAAATGGAGATAGAGTTGAACCAAAACATGAGAAGGTGATTCCTCTGATGCATCTCTTGCCATGTGAATCGATCACCTAGTTCTATGTATAGTGTTTTAAAACTTATAAGTCTGCATTTTTCTAAGCAGTACCTTATTTGCTTTTCTCATTCATTATGTCAGCACTAAGTTCATGTGTCCTCCATGAAATTTGTATTCGTTGATTACTACACCGGTAAATGACCAACAACAATTTAAGCTCTTTTGTTTCTCCAATCTTCTTTGTTTAATCACTGAACAACATGAAATTTACTTGAAAAAGGAACTTTCATATTTTGCCCAGAGTACTAACATAACACAGTAGGAACTCCTAATAGAGGCAAACAATGAGTTGTTAGACATATATGTTTAGTCTCTTAAACACTTCAAATTAATGTGTGCAAAGGTTGGCTCTAATGTATGAATTTTATTTCAGAGTACAAATTAATGTTGATTACTTTGTTACGCAAGAATTTAAACAGTAGGAAACATTCAATAGTGAAATGTCGCTTATTCTTCCCTAGTTCCTCCCTAGGAAGCATAGGCACTTAAAAGGAAGAATTGATGTCTGTGTCAGACACAAACACTTTTTGGATACTCTCGAATACATATCTGATACTCCTTTATTCGTGTCCATAGAATAAGAAATAAGAATCTTAATCCTGACACATACCTGACACTGTTTTTACAACGTGTCAGACTCTTCTTAGGTGTCTGACTAAAAAACTGGAATTGACAATTCTTAAAACTTGTTAGCATGTTTCAATATCTAATACAAGTTGGATTTATTTGAACTTTACTAGAAGTTTGTAGAGAAATGAAAAAGGTACATTGAAGAAATTTTAGAGAGAGGATTAAGCATTTCCTAACCATGCTCATGCCCTTCTTTTAACGATTTCTTGAATCCTGTGTTTATCGAGATTCTTCATAACTTATTCTACCTTATCTACCATTTAATGAGCAACAAAAAACTTATGGCAATAGGTAAATAGCAAGATATCTCAATACAGACAATACAAAGTATCCTCAATGTGTCTATGTCTTTAGAAAAATAAGGAATTTGCGTGTTCGTATCGTATTCATGTTCCGCATTGGTATCCATATCCGTGTGACAACACGTTTGATCCTCCCTCCTCGGAGAGAGCAAGGACCTGAAAGAAAAATAGGACACCGGTGTGGTGCTGACGAACACCCCTCTGATGAAAAAGTCAGAGATCGATGATTTGGGAAAAAGATAAAGACTAAAAATATTCACAATAATGAAAAGTCGTACCTGCTCCATCAGATCAGGATGCCCTTTTAAACCTCCCAAATCTTTGAGTCCTACTTTGGGTTTGCTTCCCCAGGGGTTGCGATAAGGTGGTCATCCCTGGGCGTTTTGGAGTCTTGGGGCCCTTATCTCTTGCGAATATGGCGTCAATCCCTTTCTATTCATGTGCAGGGTGATACACTCCTAGCCAGAGTCCAATTCTCAAAGTCCAGGCCTTAGCCACTTTAAGACCTCATTTGGATAAGAGGAAACCTACCTATGTCGGGAGCCGAGGATTAATAATCATGGACAGAGGACCAAGCTGAGGATATGAGCAAACAACAAAAGTTGAGTTGACTAGGCCTTCCCGGTCGTAGGTTTCTCACCTACCGACTACTCCTCTGCTTTTGGGGATGAGTGTAGAGAATTTCCAAAAGCAATTCAAAAAAATTCAGGAAACTGACAGTTGCTTGCTTTACGTCAAGCATTTAATGCAAGTGTCAGGTGCCTCATGATTGCGACACGTGGGGGCGCATTTGTCCATCAGACGTGCTGGCAGTTACAGGGTATTCCAGGATAGTTATTAGGCGACATGTGTCTCATCGAAATCTTTAAGTGTGCCGATGGCCTAGGGTTGAGATTCAAACGCTTGGGAATTCCAATCGTTACCCCACCCTTTCCCTTTTTCATTCTGCAACTTTCCATTTCTCTTTCCATTCCGCTTCATCACTTCCTTCCGCTCTTCCCTTCCTAGTGGAAACATATATGCTCCACCCTCGAGTTTGGTTTTTCACATTAGGTAACGCCCCTTTCACTGCTCCTCTTCTTCTTCTTCCTCTATTCCTCTCCCTTTATTGTTCTTCCCATTGGCCCTCATATGACCTTAGTTCCCCTTAAACCTAGACCCTGTTGGCCTAGGATATGGGACGACTTCCCTTTTCTCCGCCTCTACTTCTATATGACTTTGCACTCCCGTCCCCCTTCTCTAGGTTACTTTAGCAATAGTTCTTCCATTCATCATTACTATGGGAGTTTGTCTCTTTGATAAAGCCCTCGCTTTCCCATTTTCATGCTATGATTCCCAAATACCCAGTGGGACCAACAGCCCCACGTTGGCAAGGGTGATGTCTAGGGCCGAGGCCTCTTTGTCTTTCTCCTCTCAAGCACCCACTCCCTTGCACATGGGATTTCTGACTGGGTAAAAGGTTAACACTATTGCTTCCTTCATTATCAAACTCGACCACGAGATTCCCCTCAGTGTTATTCTCAGGGTTTCCATGGCCTTCGACTGTGCTTGGACCCTTAGATCCAAGGTGTGTCTTCCCTGTGATGCTTTTGAAGGGGGGCTCAGGCTCCCCTTCCCAAGGCCCATTAGGGACGTTCTCATCTATCTGAGTTTGTCCCGAGGTTAGTTGGCTCTGAATGCTTAGTAGACACGTGTAGGGTGGTAACTTGCTCAGATGAGGAGGCCGAGCTAGATTGAAAAACCTTCCTTTATACTTACCAAGTCAACATGGGGCCATAAGGGTGGCACTTCTTTTTGAAGAGGGATAGGACAACCACTCTGATAAAAGGGCTTCCATCCTCAGTGAAAAATTAGAAGGACGAGTTCTTTTCTATCGGGGACTAGATTGGAAAAGCCAGATTGGGAGTTCTTGCCCGGTTCTCCTGGGATTCGTTGCTTTTGGGGAGAGTCTTCAGCAGCACATAAGAGAGTTTATTTGTTAATTCTACTCATTTTGCTCTTCTCTCCTCTTCTTTTTGTGGTGTAATCTTGTGTTGTGTGTCATGCAGGGAAGTTGAGGTTGACGTTAACCAAGGAAAAGGAGGGCCTAATTCAGAAGGCACATAATCATCTTGGCTGCAAATTTTCTCTGCGCATGACTGCAGAGTCATTGGCTAAGTACTTATTTGGTTTGGAGCCTACGAGGGAGACACTTGCCTTCGAGAGAGTTAACTCCTCTTGTTTCCATCATTTCATCATCCTAATATGTTTATATCTTGATGTTGTCACTTTGCTGGGGAGCTTATTGAGGAGGAGATGAGGATCAACTGGAGAAGATAGCCAAGTTGAAGGAAGATAAGGATTCCATAGGTGAGAGGTTGGTGTTGAAGAAATGACAATTTCTCAAAAGAGTCAAGGACCCAGTAACATTCATCGATTCTGGTGTGACAACGAAATGGGTGGTAATTTGTGAACCCTCTACTGCTCCTATCATTGTGGTGGACAACCTTACCAATAAGAATGCGATTGTAGTCAAGGAGAAGAATAAGGTTGTTGCTTTTGGAAAGGGGCATCTCCGAGTTTGAAGGATAAGGGAAAAGCAAATGAGAAGACGAGGAAGGAGAAGGAGTATAGGACATTTTTAATGATGGTCCCGCTGCTATGGATGCGATATTAGTGTTTGATACCCCTTTGAATAGGCAAATACCTTGTGGGCTGGATGACACTAAGCTTACCTACTTGGCTGCTTTCACTGAAAGTCAAATAAGCTTTTCTTCTCAACTTTCTATTCTTTTGATCTCTTGTACTATTTTGCAATATTCCTCGTACCCTCTTTAGGTCATTTGTATGAGTTGTATAACTACCTGTTTGACGTCCGTACTACACTAAGGACATCCCAGAAAGAATGGGACAAAGCCCGTCATGAGTTGGATGATGAGAAGAAGATGTCGACTGATTTGGTCAATTTACTAAAGGTGGGAGGGAGAGTGGGAGAGACAGAGCGCTGAGAAGTCCATATTGAAGAATGAGCTTGCCCTAAAAGAGGGGCAAATTCGAGCTTGTCCAGATTGTTAGCTGGTCGTGAAAAAGCTAATGTCACCAAGGGGAAGGAGTTGGCCAAGATGGTTTAGAAGGTGGCCGATGAGGGTTGGTATTGTTGCCACATGGCAAGATGCCAAGGTGGAGTTTCTGAGGTCCTTGAAGTTCATAGAGTTCATGACTGAGTATTACTTTGCTAGTTTTGAGAAGTTATAGAAGCAAGCCAAGTTTGCCTTCCTTGACCTTAACTTCTAACCGTCCACAATAGATAATAAGGATATGGCCTCCACGACTGCACCTTGTGATGAGGTGGTTTGTGATGATACATTGGATGCCGTTGTCTCCCAGGATGCTTCTAGAGCAAGGGAAAGGCATGTTGGGGTAGAGGTGGCCAAGAATAGAGGTTCTGAGGACAAATTGCTTGAAAGGAGACTACTAGAAAGGAAATTGGTGAAGAGGTTGCTACAGGCCTGGGTGTTGGAGAACAAGCTGTTGCCGGCAGGGATGAGAGCACCTCTAGATCGCAGGAAGAGAAGGAGAGCACCGCAATAGTTGGTGATGTTGTCATCATTGTTGCGCTTAGACCTCCCATATTAACGATGTAATTTTTTCAGAAGGGCACCAGACTATTCCATCTGGAGATGGAAAATATTCTTTTATTTTTGGCTTGTTGGTTTGGTTAACTTTTTCCCTTGTACAACTGGGTAGTTTTCTATTACTTGCTTGCGTAGTGGTCACACCTGCATTGATGCTTGTATTTGACTTTTTTCTCTTCTGTATACCGAGCATGGATGTCTTGTTGCTACTGAATTGGAGATTACTACAGGACATGCCTGTGCAGTTTTCAGAATGGTTGGATAATTTTTTGAGTGTTTATGTGCATGTGTGCTTGGCGTTATTTGGCTCTTGTGTAGTGTACCCAAGCAATCTTGCTGCTTGGACTTCGTTGGTTCCTTAGGACTTGGGGCGTTTAGCCTTTTTCGAGGGGTCTTACTGCTCTGTCTTCGTTGGTCCCATAGGACTTAGGGCATTTATCCATTTTCTAGCATTCTTGCTCCTCGTTCTTCATTGGTCCCTTAGGACTTGGGGCATTGGTCTTTCCCAAGTAGGTTTGCTGCTCAGTCTTCATTTTGTCTATGCAGTCAAGTTTTGGGAGAATCTATATTATTCATTGATTATCAAATAATAAAGTGTTTTGTCTCTAAATAGCTATAAGTATTAAACATTATTGCATAAATGGAATAAAATAACAAGAAAAGAAAATAATAGAAGAGCAAAAGCCTGACTAATTGGCTATTGGCATTATTTCTTCAGGTGCTTGGCATTCCATGGGCTTGGTAATTCTTTTCCTTTCATCATTTTCAGCTTTTAGGCTCTTGCTTTGACGCATTCCTTGACTCTGAATTGGCCCTCCCAATTAGTCCTCAATATGGTGGGCTTATTGCCCATAGGGTCAACCTTTTCGAGGACCAAGTCACCAGGTCGGAAACTCTTCGGCTTGACATGTGCGTTGTGGTATTTGACCATTCTTTGTCGATACATAGCTGCCTTCAATTCTGTGGTTTCTATTCTCTCTTGCAAGAGGTCTAAGCTTCCCTTTAGTTCATCATCAGTTTCCATCTGCTCAGAAGTTGTTGTGCGATGGTTCAACATCCCAATTTCTACTGGTATGGCTGCCTTAGCTCCAAATGCCAAAGAGTAAAGTGTGTCCCCTATGGGCACTCTATTTGTCGTCGTCTATGCCCAAAGGATGTGAGGAAGCTCCTTTGACCAGCTCCCCTTGTATGCTTTCAGCCTCCTCTTCAACCCCTTCTTAATTGCTTTTTTTGTCATCTCTACCTGCCCACTAGCTCTAGGGTAAGCATTTGTTCTCTGACCCATCCACGTGTAGAATCTATTGTTCCTTTTCACCCTCTTCTTGTTACGGTTCCCTATCTAGGAAGGTGTATCCTGCGATGAAATCAATGAGAACTTGCCACTTCAAAGCCAGTCTCGACAAAGATTCAATGTCAAACTCCCAAAGTTCTATTGATCACTGGACCAAACACTTGGAGGTGTCTGGTTTGCAATGCTATCTTAAGGGGTTAGTCGGTTAGAACCTTTATGGCGTGGGCCTATAAGTATGGTCTAGGCTTCTGAGGAGCCGCTATTAATAAAAATTCTATTTTTTGGATTAGTGGGTAGATTACGTTTGCTTCACAGAGTGCTCTATTGGTATAGTAGACTGGAAATTGTATCCCTTCATCTTCTTGGATTAACACTGAGCTGCAAGACTTTTTCAGAGATGGATAAATAGAGGAAAAGATCCTCGCCCTACACTATCCTATTGTGAAGTGGGGGATTGACCAAGTACTGATTGAGCTGTTGAAAAACATTATCCCCTTTTTGAGTCTGCTTAAATGACTTTCTTAAGATTCTAAAGAAGGGTTAGCACTTGTCGGTTGCTCGAGAGATGAAGTGGTCAAGAGCTACTAGACGCGTTGTTAATCTCTGCACTTTTTTCATGATCTTGGGTGATTCCATCTCAAGAATGACCTGGATCTTTTCATGGTTCGCCTCAATACCTCTATAAGAAACCATGAACTCCATGAATTTTCCTTAGGACACCCCATATGCACACTTGCCGAGATTTAGTTTCATCCCGTACTTGTCTAACACTACAAATGTCTCCTCCAAGTCTAGCAAATGACCCTTATGGCTTGCACTTTTAACCAACATATTATCCACATACACCTCTATTTCTTCCAATTTGTTGCTTAAACATTTGGTTCACTGATGAGCGCACTATATTGTATAATAACGTGGCTCAATACGCTCAATTTGGCAATTATGCGTAGGCAAATGTTTCTATTTAAATGATATTGCACGCGTAGTTGTTTTTCTACCCTTTCAGGTTTTCGAGTGCTGAATGAATGCCAAAAGATTCTACCATGAATTAAGGCCTCGGAACCATTGGCAATACTGATGGAGTACCAATTGAAGGCTCGGGAGGAGCAAAAGTGGGTCCGGATCAAAGAACCAAGGAAGGAAGAACTGATGTTTGGAAATCAAAACATAAACCTCTCTATCGATAGAGGTTTATCCCTATCGATAGAGCCTTAGCAAAGAACCGGGAAGAAGAACTTCCCTATTGATAGGAATCACTCCTATCGATAGGAGGATCAATCAAAGAAGATCAGACGACTTCCCTATCGATAGAGGATCCCTTCCTATCGATAGAATGCTTAAATAAAAAATGATCAGAAGACTCCCCTATCGATAGAGGACCATTCCTATCGATAGGAGGTTCAACCATAGAAGACCAGAGGACATCTCTATCGATAGGGATATCTTCCTATCGATAGAAGTTTCAGCGAATTCATACCAGTGGACTTCTCTATCGATAGGAACATCCTCCTATCGATAGAGACCCAGTTTTATCAGATTCTGTGAGGACGATTTTGACGCGAACTCAGGGCCATTTTTAGGAATTAGAAGCTTCTTTTATTGCCTTTTTAAGGGTAGTTTGGTACTTTCGCATAGATATTTGTTAGATTATTTTATTAGGTTAGATTCTTGGCTTGTTAAAGGAGTAGCCTCCCTATTTCATACACACAGTTTTCATTCTACAGAATATAGATATAACGTATAACTTAGAGTTTTTCACTGTTCAGAGCTCATTTTACATTGTTCTTCATATTTCTTGTCTTGTTCTTCATTATTTCTTCAATTCTTGTCAAGTTCTCCTCTCTTAAGTGTTCTTCCCCTTTGAATCTTTGGATTCTCTTGGAAGCACTTAAGTATTTCTGCCTTAAATACTGTTTTTATCGCTTAAATATCTGATTTCCTTTCAGTTTTACTTAGTTCTTCCTTATTGTCTTTAGATTAACTTGTTTTATTATGTTTTCTTTCAATTCCATTATGTTTATGTCAAAGCATGAGTAGTTAATTTAGTGTGGGTTAAGTCTAAATGTGAGGTTTGTTCAAAAACCATGTTGGTCTCTATCTTCTCCAAATTTTAATGCCATTGATGGATCTTTCTAAGCTTTTTCTTTTGAAATAAAAATGAAGTGTTAAGTTCTTGATTAGATATAGCCATCCTTAGAGTTGGTATATTTAATACTTGAATCGATGTCCTTCATCTTTTAATCCTATTTCCTTTAAACTTGAAAGATCCGTCAAAACCATTTTTAGAATTAAAATCCTTGTTTTCACCGAAGAATTTTCCGATCGAACACCCGGGACCGGGAGTTAGATTGAGTTATAAAAGAGAAGAGATAGACCAACGAAAGTTTCGAATAAACCAAACCTTAGGACTTAACCCCACTCTTTAATCCAGTTTTAATCCTCATTTTAGTGATATAATTGCTTAACCGCACCAAACAAAACTTTGAGGTTGACGTCCGAAACGTCGAAAACACTAATTTGCGTATTCTCTGATTACAACGTTCTTTTCCCTGTGGACCGATACTCCGGACTATCCCTATACTCGTTTTTAAATATTTTGAGGATAAGTTCAGTTTTATGAAATTAAACCACTGACCACGAGGCCGGCACACCCTAACGACAAGCACTTTGCCGGTCCGGTCATTCACCAACCTCTAATATGTAGCCCCAATATTTTTAAGCCCAAAGGGCATAACCATGTAGCAGCAAATTCCCCTTTCCATGATGAAGAAGGTTTTCTCGTCGTCCACCTAAAATATCTTTATTTGGTTGTATCCAAAAAAAGAGATGAAATTGAGCAGCTCATGCCTAGCTTTGGAGTCCACCAACACATCAATACGTGGAAGGGAAAAACTATTCTTCGAGCATGTTTTGTTCAAGGTTATGAAATCCACACACATTATTTGCTTCACATTAGACTTCTTTACCATCACCACATTTGCCAACTAGTCCGGATAGTATACCTTCTTGATAAACTTGGCCTGACTAATTTTCTCTATCTCCTCAGCTACCGCCTAATTTCTCTCCAGGGCGAATGTCCTCTTCTGCTGCTTGATCAAATGTCTATCTAGGTCTATGTACATCTTGTGCACCATAACCTTTGGATCTGTCCCGCGCATGTCTTCATGAAACAAGGCAAAGACAACCTGGTTTATCCTAAAAAATTGCACCAACTCTTTTCATACTTTTGTATCAAGCCCAGTTTCAATCCTCACTGTTCTTGCATTGTCTCCTGGGACCAACTATACATCCATCAAGTCCTCAGCAAGCTCAACTTAATTTAATTTGTCTTCGTGCCTCAAGTCCATGTCTTCCGCCACCATTGTCAGCCCTGCTTGCCTTACAGGGGTGAAATGATATTCTCGGGCTACCTTTTGGTCCCCAGTCATTATTCTTATTTCTTCGAGGGTCTAGAACTTAACCTTTAAATGATATGTAGAGATGATAACCCTTACAACGTTCAACACCATTTGGCCTAAAATCGCATTATATGCAAATGGGAAGTCCACTACCAAGAAGTCAACCATCATAGCCAACTTCTCTCCATCCTCATCCCCCATTCTCAATGGTAGAGCGATTTGACCAAGTGGGTATAAATGATTGCTTGAGAATCCCACCAGTAGTGACGTTATGGGTCAAAGTCTTTCTCTGCCCAACCCGAGCTGATCATATGGGTGTAGGAATAGGATACCTGTTCAACTCCTACTATCAATCAGTACCTTTCTCATCTTGTAGTTGGGCAGTGTGGTGGGGACCACTAGCCGGTTGTTGTGTAGCTGGTGGTCCCCATTAGTGTGCTCCTCTGTAAATGTTCTCAGTTGTTCTTCTCTTTGGGGAATTTTGGTTTTGCTTCGGCGAAACAGACCTCCATTTGTTCTCCTAAACGAATCTTATTCAAATGCGCTTTTCGTGCTAAGTTTGAATCTCCACTGCTTGCCATTCCCCCTGATATGGTTATGATTTCTCCGAAAGGGTCATTAGAGGAATTATCGGGAGTGCTAGGAGTTTCAATGAGAGCTACAAAAATAGTTGTCCTAGCCACAACTTGGCCATGCATGCTGCCATGGCTACCTTATTGTCTGTACTATCTATTTCCATGGACTCAAAGTTAAAACGAGTGATGTACTTCCTTAAACTCTCCCCTCTAAACTACTTAATACTAAGGAGATAGGTGGCAAGCTTCCTGTAACGTTGGTTAATGATATAGTAACCAACAAATTCTTTACCAATTGAAGGTTACAATCATAACTGGCTCCTGATGCATGACATACTAATTTATTCAATGATAGAGGAACAACATGAACACTACATGAGGGTTGTATTCCAGATTCTCCGAGACAACCAACTCTACCCATCTCTATAAGGTTTTATGTTTAATGATTACATCTTAAAATTATGTTTGATGATTTATTTTTAAGTTGTGAGATTTTACTTTCCGTGTCTGATATAATTTTATGTTAAAAAATATTATCTGAGAAATGTATACTATTTTATAGCCTAAATAGTGCATCAAAATGCACCGGTACCGATACATACTATACTAGTAATAAAAACAGTACTACCAGATAGATAGCTTTGCCTTCATAGGGTTTAATCCTAGAAAGGGTAAATTATACTAAGCTCCCCCGAGATTTTTGGCAAATACATTAACCTCCTCGGTGTGATTTGAGAAATTACTCTAGTCTTCCTTACTTTTGAATGTATTATGCAGTTATCTCTCGTACTGTTAAAATCAGTCAACGCCATCAGTTAAACTATTAAAATTAAAATTCAACTTTATTTCTTTATTTTAAGAAGTAAACAGAAGCATAATTCTTGTTACGTCCATAGTAGCCTTGTTACATTTTTTTAAATTTTTTTAAAACCAAAACTCAGACTAGTTCCAAAAACTTAATCCAAGTTTTCATTTCAAAAAAATATTAAAAAGTGAATATAAGTTGTGTCGGAAGCGATATTAATTACGTTGCAGTTTATATTATCAAAAAATCCTGAACTTAAAGTTTCAAGAAATTGACTAACGACAACTGCTTTATTTTAACGATAATAGAAAAATAAAAGTATAATTATTTTAAAAGTAAAAAGCTTTAGAATAATTTATCAAATTACAAGGAATTTTTTAAAAATCTCAAGGGATGTCAATATAATATTTACTCTAGAAATAATGTGACTAGGTCAAATGATAAGCTTATTTTCTTTTGAAATAATCAAATGACGCGGTTAGTATTACGCAATTACGAACTTGCCCTGCATTTTACGAAGTTCATTGCTTGTAGACTGGAAAACCCACCTAGTCAACCGTCTTCTCGCTCTAGAATCAGTAGTCTCTCTCCAATCCCCGGAAGCCTATAAATTAGAAACCCAGCTCCCACTTTTCTGAACTGGAGAAGAAAAGAAGATGGCGTGGTCAAATTTCAAGTCGCATTTCTGTTAAAGAAATATATTTTTTGTGTATTATTATTTTTACAAAGGCTCCTATATATAGGAGAGATAGAGATAGAGATAGAGATAGAGATTAGGATACATAATCCTAATCCTAAACTAACTAGGAGGATAGAGATAGAGATAGAGATTAGGATACATAATCCTAATCTCTAATTTATCTCTAACTGAATCCCTAAATAGGCTCCTAATTATATGCCTATTATTTACATAGTCAACATTTTTTTTTATGGTGCCTTGGTCGACGAGGTGGCCTATTTTTATATTAGGTTTTAAGTTTTAGAATAATATCTCTAATAAATTTTAGAACATTAATTACAATTATTTATAATAAAAAAAGGAGAAACTGGGGCTGGGGGTGGCATGTGCCACCTCCCCCCTCTCAATGGCTCCGCCACTGCCGGTACAGTACGGTATTGACAACTTTGATCCTATCACTCCTTTGATGCTGTCACTGTATGGTAGATAAGGTTTGACATCCAGGACAGGAGTTCCATCAACCAGATCCACGCCAGAAACTAGAACCGTACATCCTTGTACTGCCTCAACCTTTGCCAATGTAAGTCCAATGGGACATGGACGATGTGGTGATCTTGTGGCAAAAACCCCCATCTTTCCACCCTTCAAACTTGGTACTCTAACCTTTGCCTTAAACTTTGACTCAAATGGATGCTTCCAAAGCATATCAAGATTCGTATTCAAGTGAAAGACATAAATAATCCAGCAATGAGAATATTCTTCCAAACCCTCCAGAGATGCTGGAGGAACTCTAGCTGGATCAAACAGCAAGCGGCCCCTGGCGAGTAGTAAAGGTTGCCTAGGAGTTCCATTCCTCGTAGAGAAGCATGAACGGATGGTGGCAATAGGTGCCATCGGATAAGAAGTCACATCCACATTCCCAAACTTAGGTTGAGCTTTCCTCAAAGCCTGTTGAGCCCTAATTCGGCCTTGCCTCTCAGCCGCGCAATCCTCTAAGGATAACTTGAGAGATATCTCAAGCTCTTTAACCCTCTCATTAACGTCTCTAGGTCTTCTTCTCCAAAAATAAACAGAGACGGCTGCTGTTGCAGAAATGGTAGCAAAGGCAAGCGCAGCGGAGAGAGAGAGCCATCCCGATTTTCCGTCCGAAGCAGCCATCGACTTCCACAGCCCACGATAAAGAAATATATTTTCTGTGTATTATTATTTTTACAAAGGCTCCTATATATAGGATTGATAGAGATAGAGATAGAGATAGAGATAGAGATAGAGATTATGATACATAATCCTAATCCTAAACCAACTAGGAAGATAGAGATAGAGATAAAGATAGAGATAGAGATTAGGATACATAATCCTAATCTCTAATTTATCTCTAACTGAATCCCTAAATAGGCTCCTAATTATATGCCTATTATTTACATAATCAACACTCCCCCTCAAGTTGGTGCGAAGATATCGATCATGCCCATTGAATCAAGGAAAGAATCAAGGATATTGACCATATCAAATCAAATCCTTAATTTTAACAATTTCACGAAGAGAGGTTAGTTTTCTGAGTCTGCTCACGAGGAGGCTCAAGGATGGGATTGAACGCATCAAAGACCTTAGTGATATGTGTGTTAGGTATGGAAAGATGGGGGTGGCGAATGTTGTGAGTGAACTTGGGATGGACCAAAAGGGCTTTTTGGAGAAGTTAGAAGACCTTGAGAAGCAGATAATCTTGTGTTTTCTGGACATAAACAGGTCAAGAAAAAAGCTTCTGGATGGAATCATGGTTCTTCAAGAAGAACATATGTAGATGATTTTTTTTGGGTTCGGCAATGCTGTAGTGCAGCAAAACGACGAGATTTTGCCTCTATTTAAAGTTGTTTCGAGTTTAATTAGGTTGATATTAGGTAGAAAAATCTCTAAACAACTTTAAATGTGAACAAAACTGAGTCTTTTGCCACTGTAGTCGTAATCCTTATTTGTTGTTTCAATTCTCTTTGACAAGCTAATTATTTTTTAATTCAATTTAAATGTATTTTGTACCTTTTCTTCCCCTATTGGGGGATGGAGGGTTATGATTTAATTGTCAAAATTTGTATGCAAAATGTTGTTATAAAGAAATTTGATTATTAATGTTGCTTCCAGTACTCTTAAGCCTTTAATTCTTTATATATAATTTCATGATTTGTATATATATATGGTAGACCCCAAATTGCCTTTGTTTCTCCTGGATAGTTTACGTTTGAGCTATTACAGCTTCTGTACAACACCCAATTAGAAAAAGGAAAACTAATTTTTTGATGGTTCTTCAACAAGTATATATATAGATGATTTTTTTTTGTTTGGTTAATTTGTTGGGTTTCGGTGATGTAGTGCAGTAAAACGACGTAATTTTGCCTCTATTAATGATGTTCGAGCTTAATTATGTTTATATTAATTTGAAAAGTTTTTGAACAACTTTAAATGTGGACAAAATTTTGTCGTTTTGTTGTTGTACAGCGTTGTAGTGCGAGGGTGCACTACAACTTTCCGTAATTCTAATTTGTTGGTTCAGTTATCTTTCACAAGTAAATTATTTTTATAATTCATTTTAAATGTATTTAGTACATTTTTAATTTAATTTGAATGTGTTACGGCCATTACGAACTTGAAAAATTAGTTAAAGGACAAATTTAAGTTGATTTGGCCCATTAAGGACGGACTAATTAATTTATGAGCTAGAGTCTATTATTTTAAAAGTGTTAATACGCTAGGTCCATAATTTTAAAAGTGTTAATAAGCGAGGTCTTTTAACGGATGAAATTACCCTCATTTTGTTGTTTGGCCATCAGTCGTTTATCGTGTCTCTTTCATTTTTTGTTTGACACTTCTGTGTTTTTCTGTTATCTATTGCAATAGATAATGGTTAAGATATCAAAATAAACATATGTTGAACACTTATCTATTCTATCAAATTTTTTTGGGATAAACTATTGTATCAATTTTTATTATTTCAACAAAGAATAGATAATATTATCTTATCAGATAACATTAAAACTTTAAGTTATCTATTACAAATTTATCTGTTGTGTTACTATTTGGACTATTATATTTACTGACTTATTAATTTATTATTTTGATATTATTTAAAAAATTATAATTTTTTATTAGCTATTGGTTCATCTTGACAAGAAATTTTTAAAAAATAAAAAAATATGTTAAATAATTTTTTTTGGACATCAGATAATATTATTTGATAATGTTATGTGTTGGTCTATATGCAAAATGCAAGACTATCATCAGATAATATTATTTGTAAAGGCCATAGATAATATTATCTGATAATGTTATCCGATAATGTTATGTGTTGGTCTATATACAAAGATATTTTTAGAATCGTGTGCTAAAAGGACTTCCGGTTATAGTTTAGTTTTAGATGGACTAATTGCGTTAAAAATCTCTTGTTGCATGTGGAATTGACCGAGTCTCCCCTACGAATTTGCAGTGATTTCTTTCGGACTAACCATGCCCCAATAGTATTTATGTGTCTCATGAACAAGATTTTCACTCCATACTTGAATAAACTTGTGGTAGTATTCATTGATGCATGACATACTAATTTATTCAATGATAGAGGAACAACATGAACACTACATGAGGGTTGTATTCCAGATTCTCCGAGACAACCAACTCTACCCATCTCTATAAGGTTTTATGTTTAATGATTACATCTTAAAATTATGTTTGATGATTTATTTTTAAGTTGTGAGATTTTACTTTCGGTGTCTGATATAATTTTATGTTAAAAAATATTATCTGAGAAATGTATACTATTTTATAGCCTAAATAGTGCATGAAAATGCACCGGTACCGATACATACTATACTAGTAATAAAAACAGTACTACCAGATAGATAGCTTTGCCTTCATAGGGTTTAATCCTAGAATGGGTAAATTATATTAAGCTCCCCCGAGATTTTTGGCAAATACATTAACCTCCTCGGTGTGATTTGAGAAATTACTCTAGTCTTCCTTACTTTTGAATGTATTATGCAGTTATCTCTCGTACTGTTAAAATCAGTCAACGCCATCAGTTAAACTATTAAGATTAAAATTCAACTTTATTTCTTTATTTTAAGAAGTAAACAGAAGCATAATTCTTGTTACGTCCATAGTAGCCTTGTTACATTTTTTAAAATTTTTTTAAAACCAAAACTCAGACTAGTTCCAAAAACTTAATCCAAGTTTTCGTTTCAAAAAAATATTAAAAAGTGAATATAAGTTGTGTCGGAAGCGATATTAGTTATGTTGCAGTTTATATTGGCAAAAAATCCTGAACTTAAAGTTTCAAGAAATTGACTAACGACACCTGCTTTATTTTAACGATAATAGAAAAATAAAAGTATAATTATTTTAAAAGTAAAAAGCTTTAGAATAATTTATCAAATTACAAGGAATTTTTTAAAAATGTCAAGGGATGTCAATATAATATTTACTCTAGAAATAATGTGACTAGGTCAAATGATAAGCTTATTTTCTTTTGAAATAATCAAATGACGCGGTTAGTATTACGCAATTACGAACTTGCCCTGCATTTTACGAAGTTCATTGCTTGTAGACTGGAAAACCCACCTAGTCAACCGTCTTCTCGCTCTAGAATCTGTAGTCTCTCTCCAATCCCCGGAAGCCTATAAATTAGAAACCCAGCTCCCACTTTTCTGAACTAGAGAAGAAAAGAAGATGGCGTGGTCAAATTTCAAGTCGCATTTCTGTTAAAGAAATATATTTTCTGTGTATTATTATTTTTACAAAGGCTCCTATATATAGGAGAGATAGAGATAGAGATAGATATGGAGATTAGGATACATAATCCTAATCCTAAACTAACTAGGAGGATAGAGATAGAGATAAAGATAGAGATAGAGATTAGGATACATAATCCTAATCTCTAATTTATCTCTAACTGAATCCCTAAATAGGCTCCTAATTATATGCCTATTATTTACATAGTCAACATTTTTTTTTATGGTGCCTTGGTCGACGAGGTGGCCTAGTTTTATATTTGGTTTTCAGTTTTAGAATAATATCTCTAATAAATTTTAGAACATTACAATTATTTATAATAAAAAAAGGAGAAACTGGGGCTGGGGGTGGCATGTGCCACCTCCCCCCTCTCAATGGCTCCGCCACTGCCGGTACAGTACGGTATTGACAACTTTGATCCTATCACTCCTTTGATGCTGTCACTGTATGATAGATAAGGTTTGACATCCAAGACAGGAGTTCCATCAACCAGATCCACGCCAGAAACTAGAACCGTACATCCTTGTACTGCCTCAACCTTTGCCAATGTAAGTCCAATAGGACATGGACGATGTGGTGATCTTGTGGCAAAAACCCCCATCTTTCCACCCTTCAAACTTGGTACTCTAACCTTTGCCTTAAACTTTGACTCAAATGGATGCTTCCAAAGCTTATCAAGATTCGTATTCAAGTGAAAGACATAAATAATCCAGCAATGAGAATATTCTTCCAAACCCTCCAGAGATGCTGGAGGAACTCTAGCTGGATCAAACAGCAAGCGGCCCCTGGCGAGTAGTAAAGGTTGCCTAGGAGTTCCATTCCTCGTAGAGAAGCATGAACGGATGATGGCAATAATTGCCATCGGATAAGAAGTCACATCCACATTCCCAAACTTAGGTTGAGCTTTCCTCAAAGCCTGTTGAGCCCTAATTCGGCCTTGCCTCTCAGCGGCGCAATCCTCTAAGGATAACTTGAGAGATATCTCAAGCTCTTTAACCCTCTCATTAACGTCTCTAGGTCTTCTTCTCCAAAAATAAACAGAGACGGCTGCTGTTGCAGAAATGGTAGCAAAGGCAAGCGCAGCGGAGAGAGAGAGCCATCCCGATTTTCCGTCCGAAGCAGCCATCGACTTCCACAGCCCACGATAAAGAAATATATTTTCTGTGTATTATTATTTTTACAAAGGCTCCTATATATAGGAGAGATAGAGATAGAGATAGAGATAGAGATAGAGATTAGGATACATAATCCTAATCCTAAACCAACTAGGAAGATAGAGGTAGAGATAAAGATAGAGATAGAGATTAGGATACATAATCCTAATCTCTAATTTATCTCTAACTGAATCCCTAAATAGGCTCCTAATTATATGCCTATTATTTACATAATCAACACTCCCCCTCAAGTTGGTGCGAAGATATCGATCATGCCCATTGAATCAAGGAAAGAATCAAGGATATTGACCATATCAAATCAAATCCTTAATTTTAACAATTTCACGAAGAGAGGTTAGTTTTCTGAGTCTGCTCACGAGGAGGCTCAAGGATGGGATTGAACGCATCAAAGACCTTAGTGATATGTGTGTTAGGTATGGAAAGATGGGGGTGGCGAATGTTGTGAGTGAACTTGGGATGGACCAAAAGGGCTTTTTGGAGAAGTTAGAAGACCTTGAGAAGCAGATAATCTTGTGTTTTCTGGACATAAACAGGTCAAGAAAAAAGCTTCCGGATGGAATCATGGTTCTTCAAGAAGAACATATGTAGATGATTTTTTTTGGGTTCGGGAATGCTGTAGTGCAGCAAAACGACGAGATTTTGCCTCTATTTAAAGTTGTTTCGAGTTTAATTAGGTTGATATTAGGTAGAAAAATCTCTAAACAACTTTAAATGTGAACAAAACTGAGTCTTTTGCCACTGTAGTCGTAATCCTTATTTGTTGTTTCAATTCTCTTTGACAAGCTAATTATTTTTTAATTCAATTTAAATGTATTTTGTACCTTTTCTCCCCCTATTGGGGGATGGAGGGTTATGATTTAATTGTCAAAATTTGTATGCAAAATGTTGTTATAAAGAAATTTGATTATTAATGTTGCTTCCAGTACTCTTAAGCCTTTAATTCTTTATATATAATTTCATGATTTGTATATATATATGGTAGACCCCAAATTGCCTTTGTTTTTCCTGGATAGTTTACGTTTGAGCTATTACAGCTTCTGTACAACACCCAATTAGAAAAAGGAAAACTAATTTTTTGATGGTTCTTCAACAAGTACATATATAGATGATTTTTTTTTTGTGTGGTTAATTTCTTGGGTTTCGGTGATGTAGTGCAGTAAAACGACGTAATTTTGCCTGCATTAATGATGTTCGAGCTTAATTATGTTTATATTAATTTGAAAAGTTTTTGAACAACTTTAAATGTGGACAAAATTTTGTCGTTTTGTTGTTGTACAGCGTTGTAGTGCGAGGGTGCACTACAACTTTCCGTAATTCTAATTTGTTGATTCAGTTATCTTTCACAAGCTAATTATTTTTATAATTCATTTTAAATGTATTTAGTACATTTTTAATTTAATTTGAATGTGTTACGGCCATTACGAACTTGAAAAATTAGTTAAAGGACAAATTTAAGTTGATTTGGCCCATTAAGGACGGACTAATTAATTTATGAGCTAGAGTCTATTATTTTAAAAGTGTTAATACGCTAGGTCCATAATTTTAAAAGTGTTAATAAGCGAGGTCTTTTAACGGATGAAATTACCCTCATTTTGTTGTTTGGCCATCAGTCGTTTATCGTGTCTCTTTCATTTTTTGTTTGATGCTTCTGTGTTTTTCTATTATCTATTGCAATAGATAATGGTTAAGATGTCAAAATAAACATATGTTGAACACTTATCTATTCTATCAAATTTTTTTGGGATAAACTATTGTATCAATTTTTATTATTTCAACAAAGAATAGATAATATTATCTTATCAGATAACATTAAAACTTTAAGTTATCTATTAATTTATCTGTTGTGTTACTATTTGGACTATTATATTTACTGACTTATTAATTTATTATTTTGATTTTATTTAAAAAATTATAATATTTTATTAGCTATTGGTTCATCTCGACAAGAAATTTTTAAAAAATAAAAAAATATGTTAAATAATTTTTTTTGGACAACAGATAATATTATTTGATAATGTTATGTGTTGGTCTATATGCAAAATGCAAGACTATCATCTGATAATATTGTTTGTAAAGGCCATAGATAATATTATCTGATAATGTTATCCGATAATGTTATGTGTTGGTCTATATACAAAGATATTTTTAGAATCGTGTGCTAAAAGGACTTCCGGTTATAGTTTAGTTTTAGATGGACTAATTGCGTTAAAAATCTCTTGTTGCATGTGGAATTGACCGAGTCTCCCCTACGAATTTGCAGTGATTTCTTTCGGACTAACCATGCCCCAATAGTATTTATGTGTCTCATGAACAAGATTTTCACTCCATACTTGAATAAACTTGTGGTAGTATTCATTGATGCATGACATACTAATTTATTCAATGATAGAGGAACAACATGAACACTACATGAGGGTTGTATTCCAGATTCTCCGAGACAACCAACTCTACCCATCTCTATAAGGTTTTATGTTTAATGATTACATCTTAAAATTATGTTTGATGATTTATTTTTAAGTTGTGAGATTTTACTTTCCGTGTCTGATATAATTTTATGTTAAAAAATATTATCTGAGAAATGTATACTATTTTATAGCCTAAATAGTGCATCAAAATGCACCGGTACCGATACATACTATACTAGTAATAAAAACAGTACTACCAGATAGATAGCTTTGCCTTCATAGGGTTTAATCCTAGAAAGGGTAAATTATATTAAGCTCCCCCGAGATTTTTGGCAAATACATTAACCTCCTCGGTGTGATTTGAGAAATTACTCTAGTTTTCCTTACTTTTGAATGTATTATGCAGTTATCTCTCGTACTGTTAAAATCAGTCAACGCCATCAGTTCAACTATTAAGATTAAAATTCAACTTTATTTCTTTATTTTAAGAAGTAAACAGAAGCATAATTCTTGTTACGTCCATAGTAGCCTTGTTACATTTTTTAAAATTTTTTTAAAACCAAAACTCAGACTAGTTCCAAAAACTTAATCCAAGTTTTCATTTCAAAAAAATTTTAAAAAGTGAATATAAGTTGTGTCGGAAGCGATATCAATTACGTTGCAGTTTATATTGGCAAAAAATCCTGAACTTAAAGTTTCAAGAAATTGACTAACGACACCTGCTTTATTTTAACGATAATAGAAAAATAAAAGTATAATTATTTTAAAAGTAAAAAGCTTTAGAATAATTTATCAAATTACAAGGAATTTTTTAAAAATGTCAAGGGATGTCAATATAATATTTACTCTAGAAATAATGTGACTAGGTCAAATGATAAGCTTATTTTCTTTTGAAATAATCAAATGACGCGGTTAGTATTACGCAATTACGAACTTGCCCTGCATTTTACGAAGTTCATTGCTTGTAGACTGGAAAACCCACCTAGTCAACCGTCTTCTCGCTCTAGAATCAGTAGACTCTCTCCAATCCCCGGAAGCCTATATATTAGAAACCCAGCTCCCACTTTTCTGAACTGGAGAAGAAAAGAAGATGGCGTGGTCAAATTTCAAGTCGCATTTCTGTTAAAGAAATATATTTTCTTTGTATTATTATTTTTACAAAGGCTCCTATATATAGGAGAGATAGAGATAGAGATAGAGATAGATATAGAGATTATGATACATAATCCTAATCCTAAACTAACTAGGAGGATAGAGATAGAGATAAAGATAGAGATAGAGACTAGGATACATAATCCTAATCTCTAATTTATATCTAACTGAATCCCTAAATAGGCTCCTAATTATATGCCTATTATTTACATAGTCAACATTTTTTTTTATGGTGCCTTGGTCGACGAGGTGGCCTATTTTTATATTAGGTTTTAAGTTTTAGAATAATATCTCTAATAAATTTTTGAACATTACAATTATTTGTAATAAAAAAAAGGAGAAACTGGGGCTGGGGGTGGCATGTGCCACCTCCCCCCTCTCAATGGCTCCGCCACTGCCGGTACAGTACGGTATTGACAACTTTGATCCTATCACTCCTTTGATGCTGTCACTGTATGGTAGATAAGGTTTGACATCCAGGACAGGAGTTCCATCAACCAGATCCACGCCAGAAACTAGAACCGTACATCCTTGTACTGCCTCAACCTTTGCCAATGTAAGTCCAATGGGACATGGACGATGTGGTGATCTTGTGGCAAAAACCCCCATCTTTCCACCCTTCAAACTTGGTACTCTAACCTTTGCCTTAAACTTTGACTCAAATGGATGCTTCCAAAGCTTATCAAGATTCGTATTCAAGTGAAAGACATAAATAATCCAGCAATGAGAATATTCTTCCAAACCCTCTAGAGATGCTGGAGGAACTCTAGCTGGATCAAACAGCAAGCGGCCCCTGGCGAGTAGTAAAGGTTGCCTAGGAGTTCCATTCCTCGTAGAGAAGCATGAACGGATGATGGCAATAGGTGCCATCGGATAAGAAGTCACATCCACATTCCCAAACTTAGGTTGAGCTTTCCTCAAAGCCTGTTGAGCCCTAATTCGGCCTTGCCTCTCAGCGGCGCAATCCTCTAAAGATAACTTGAGAGATATCTCAAGCTCTTTAACCCTCTCATTAACGTCTCTAGGTCTTCTTCTCCAAAAATAAACAGAGACGGCTGCTGTTGCAGAAATGGTAGCAAAGGCAAGCGCAGCGGAGAGAGAGAGCTATCCCGATTTTCCGTCCGAAGCAGCCATCGACTTCCACAGCCCACGATAAAGAAATATATTTTCTGTGTATTATTATTTTTACAAAGGCTCCTATATGTAGGAGAGATAGAGATAGAGATAGAGATAGAGATTAGGATACATAATCCTAATCCTAAACCAACTAGGAAGATAGAGATAGAGATAGAGATAGAGATAAAGATAGAGATAGAGATTAGGATACATAATCCTAATCTCTAATTTATCTCTAACTGAATCCCTAAATAGGCTCCTAATTATATGCCTATTATTTACATAGTCAACACTCCCCCTCAAGTTGGTGCGAAGATATCGATCATGCCCAACTTGAATCAAGGAAAGAATCAAGGATATTGACCATATCAAATCAAATCCTTAATTTTAACAATTTCACGAAGCGAGGTTAGTATTCTGAGTCTGCTCACGAGGAGGCTCAAGGATGGGATTGAACGCATCAAAGACCTTAGTGATATGTGTGTTGGGTATTGAAAGATGGGGGTGGCGAATGTTGTGAGTGAACTTGGGATGGATCAAAAGGGCTTTTTGGAGAAGTTAGAAGACCTTGAGAAGCAGATAATCTTGTGTTTTCTGGACATAAACGGGTCAAGAAAAAAGCTTCTGGATGGAATCATGGTTCTTCAAGAAGAACATATGTAGATGATTTTTTTTGGGTTCGGGAATGCTGTAGTGCAGCAAAACGACGAGATTTTGCCTCTATTTAAAGTTGTTTCAAGTTTAATTAGGTTGATATTAGGTAGAAAAATCTCTAAACAACTTTAAATGCGAACAAAACTAAGTTTTTTCCGCTGTAGTCGTAATCCTTATTTGTTATTTCAATTCTCTTCGACAAGCTAATTATTTTTTAATTCAATTTAAATGTATTTTGTACCTTTTCTTCCCCTATTGGGGGATGGAGGGTTATGATTTAATTGTCAAAATTTGTATGTAAAATGTTGTTATAAAGAAATTTGATTATTAATGTTGCTTCCAGTACTCTTAAGCCTTTAATTCTTCATATATAATTTCATGATTTGTATATATATATGGTAGACCCCAAATTGCCTTTGTTTTTCCTGGATAGTTTACGTTTGAGCTATTGCAGCTTCTGTACAACACCCAATTAGGAAAAGCAAAACTAATTTTTTGATGGTTCTTCAACAAGTATATATATAGATGATTTTTTTTTGTGTGGTTAATTTGTTGGGTTTCGGTGATGTAGTGCAGTAAAACGACGTAATTTTGCCTCTATTAATTATGTTCGAGGTTAATTATGTTTATATTAATTTGAAAAGTTTTTGAACAACTTTAAATGTGGACAAAATTTTGTCGTTTTGTTGTTGTACAGCATTGTAGTGCGAGGGTGCACTACAACTTTCCGTAATTCTAATTTGTTGATTCAATTTTCTTTCAGAAGCTAATTATTTTTATCATTCATTTTAAATGTCTTTAGTACATTTTTAATTTAATTTGAATGTGTTACGGCCATTACGAACTTGAAAAATTAGTTAAAGGACAAATTTAAGTTGATTTGGCCCATTAAGGACGGACTAATTAATTTATGAGCTAGAGTCTATTATTTTAAAAGTATTAATACGCTAGGTCCATAATTTTAAAAGTGTTAATAAGCGAGGTCTTTTAACGGATGAAATTACCCTCATTTTGTTGTTTGGCCATCAGTCGTTTATCGTGTCTCTTTCATTTTTTGTTTGATGCTTCTGTGTTTTTCTATTATCTATTGCAATAGATAATGGTTAAGATATCAAAATAAACATATGTTGAACACTTATCTATTCTATCAATTTTTTTTGGGATAAACTATTGTATCAATTTTTATTATTTCAACAAAGAATAGATAATATTATCTTATCAGATAAAATTAAAACTTTATGTTATCTATTACAAATTTATCTGTTGTGTTACTATTTGGACTATTATATTTACTGACTTATTAATTTATTATTTTGATATTATTTAAAAAATTATAATTTTTTATTAGCTATTGGTTCATCTTGACAAGAAATTTTTAAAAAATAAAAAAATATGTTAAATAATTTTTTTTGGACATCAGATAATATTATTTGATAATGTTATGTGTTGGTCTATATGCAAAATGCAAGACTATCATCAGATAATATTATTTGTAAAGGCCATAGATAATATTATCTGATAATGTTATCCGATAATGTTATGTGTTGGTCTATATACAAAGATATTTTTAGAATCGTGTGCTAAAAGGACTTCCGGTTATAGTTTAGTTTTAGATGGACTAATTGCGTTAAAAATCTCTTGTTGCATGTGGAATTGGCCGAGTCTCCCCTACGAATTTGCAGTGATTTCTTTCGGACTAACCATGCCCCAATAGTATTTATGTGTCTCATGAACAAGATTTTCACTCCATACTTGAATAAACTTGTGGTAGTATTCATTGATGCATGACATACTAATTTATTCAATGATAGAGGAACAACATGAACACTACATGAGGGTTGTATTCCAGATTCTCCGAGACAACCAACTCTACCCATCTCTATAAGGTTTTATGTTTAATGATTACATCTTAAAATTATGTTTGATGATTTATTTTTAAGTTGTGAGATTTTACTTTCCGTGTCTGATATAATTTTATGTTAAAAAATATTATCTGAGAAATGTATACTATTTTATAGCCTAAATAGTGCATCAAAATGCACCGGTACCGATACATACTATACTAGTAATAAAAACAGTACTACCAGATAGATAGCTTTGCCTTCATATGGTTTAATCCTAGAAAGGGTAAATTATACTAAGCTCCCCCGAGATTTTTGGCAAATACATTAACCTCCTCGGTGTGATTTGAGAAATTACTCTAGTCTTCCTTACTTTTGAATGTATTGTGCAGTTATCTCTCGTACCGTTAAAATCAGTCAACGCCATCAGTTAAACTATTAAAATTAAAATTCAACTTGATTTCTTTATTTTAAGAAGTAAACAGAAGCAAAATTCTTGTTAAGTCCATAGTAGCCTTGTTACATTTTTTAAATTTTTTTTAAAACCAAAACTCAGACTAGTTCCAAAAACTTAATCCAAGTTTTCATTTCAAAAAAATTTTAAAAAGTGAATATAAGTTGTGTCGGAAGCGATATTAATTACGTTGCAGTTTATATTGTCAAAAAATCCTGAACTTAAAGTTTCAAGAAATTGACTAACGACAACTGCTTTATTTTAACGATAATAGAAAAATAAAAGTATAATTATTTTAAAAGTAAAAAGCTTTAGAATAATTTATCAAATTACAAGGAATTTTTTAAAAATCTCAAGGGATGTCAATATAATATTTACTCTAGAAATAATGTGACTAGGTCAAATGATAAGCTTATTTTCTTTTGAAATAATCAAATGACGCGGTTAGTATTACGCAATTACGAACTTGCCCTGCATTTTACGAAGTTCATTGCTTGTAGACTGGAAAACCCACCTAGTCAACCGTCTTCTCGCTCTAGAATCAGTAGACTCTCTCCAATCCCCGGAAGCCTATATATTAGAAACCCAGCTCCCACTTTTCTGAACTGGAGAATAAAAGAAGATGGCGTGGTCAAATTTCAAGTCGCATTTCTGTTAAAGAAATATATTTTCTGTGTATTATTATTTTTACAAAGGCTCCTATATATAGGAGAGATAGAGATGGAGATAGAGATTAGGATACATAATTGATAGGCGCGTGAAATACATGTGTTTTAGCGCCTAAGTAGGGGGTTTTAGCGCATTAGATGAGCGGGTTAATTTCTATTTTCCTATTAATGCGTGCACATGGTCGGTATTTGTGTTTATAGTTATTTTGCAGGAAAAATGGGTTAATTTTGGTGATATTTGATGATTGTGTGGGCCCGTGAAGGAGAGAGGTAGTGGAAGAGGAGCGTGGAGGCCAAGCTATCCGAAGAAAAGACGTAAAAGCATCGGTAGCGCTACCCATAAAGTCCAGGAGCGCTCCAAAGCTGTTACAAAAGGTCCAGAATGTCTAGGAGCGATGCACCATTATGCCCGTAGCGCTCCGAATTGGTTACATAACCTCCAGAATGTTCAAGAGCGCTACCCCAGTTCCTGTGTAGCGCTACAGAAGCATTAGAAGGTCAACGGGTCAACGCCGGCCAAGGGTCAAAGGGGCGACTTAACCCATTCGGGAGCGCTACCCCATTTTGGGTGTAGCGCTACCGAGAGCTTATCATGGCCATTGAACGTCGTCGTCTTACACTTCCGCGTATTATTATTTTAATTTCTTACGTTTTAATTAGAAAACTAGTGTTTTAGTATAAATATGTGTGTTTAGGCGTTTTAGGGTTAAATTTTTTATTAACTAGAGTTTTATTTTCTTAAGCAGGCTGCTCTCTCAGATCTGGGTTTTTCAGATTGAAGTACTTTCATTGTTTTCCAGCTTTCAAGTTTAATTAAATCACACTCCGGTAACGTTTATGATATTTTAGCCTTCGTTAAAGTTGTTCGTAATTATTGGTTTGTTATAGATCCTTGCTTGGTTTTTATTTATCATTCCTTAGGTGATCATGTTCCGATCTAGGATGCTATCTATTGTGTTTTGCGTCATGTGTGAGTAGTTTTCTAGAGTATGGTCGCGGGACGAAGGCGTTCCGTGATTGACTTAACTAATTTCGTGCCTCGGTTTCGAATCTTCCATATTTTCCAGCAATTTTGGGATTCCTAAAATGAGAACCTTTTAATAAACAAAACCTACGGGTGGGCTTTTATTCGAAAACCTCTTTAGCTTACTCCAAAATTAGTGAAAGGATTATTGTGGCCCGAGCAGGAATCAGTTAAGTTAGTTGCGGACGCTGGGTTCCCGTGACTGTACTCACTTTTAGTTTATTGTTATTCAAATTATTTGTCAAGTTTCTAGTTAATTAATCAACCAAATCGAAGTTTATGGGTGGCTACCTGAGAGCCAAGTAAAACTAGTGCTCGCAGTCTTGGGTTAAAACACAGTCCGTCCGTCTCAGTGGTTCGACTCCGGTACTTCCGGATATTTATTATGCTACATCAGTCGAGAGTCTTACGCTTGGGACGCCATTTTTAGAGTCTTATTTTGTAAACACCCGAATGGTCAAGCATTTTTGGCGCCGTTGCCGGGGACGGCGACGAGTGTTTAAGAGTGTGAGTCCCAGTTTTATTTTTGTTTTAGTTGAGTCATCATAGGTGGGAAGAAGGGAGTTCCCCAAGATCGGGACCCCCTTTATTTCCGCGACCTAACCCATCGGTTAGTTAGAAGAGAGTCAGGGTCAAGTCAGCCTGTGGCGTCTAGTCCGACGTCTTTAAATTTAGAGTCAGAGTCAGTTCCAGTTGGTGGTCTTTTCGTAGATTTGTCTTTCGAGTCAGTTAGTGTCAGTAACCCGTTTTTTGAGTCTAGTTCAGTTTCGGAGTCAGAGTCAAATTCAGGTACGATGGAGGACAACCACTTGGTTAATCCACCATCTCTGAGGCAACACTTGCATCCAGAGAGGACCACTCCTCTCGGACCAATTGTTTTCCCTCGAGAGACACTAGCAGCAGGAAATGCATTCACCGTAAAGTTCGGTATTTTGAATAACTTGCCCCACTTTTACGGGCGAGAGAATGATGACCCGCACGAGCATGTGCGAACCTTTGAGGGGTTGGTGCGCAACCTTGCATCCAGCACCCAGTATGAGAATGCCTGCCTCAAGCTATTTGAGTCAACTTTGAAAGACAGTGCCCTCATCTGGTTTAGACTGCAGAAGTCTCAGTCTTTCACCACGTGGGCACAGGTGAGAGAGGCGTTTTATAGGAAGTATTTTTCTGAAGCCAAAACTAAGAAGTTTAGGCGACAAATTCAGGGTTTCAGACAGGAAAGGGGGGAGTCAATGTTAAAGGCATGGGAGCGCTTCAAAGAGCTGCTCCTCAGATTGCCTGATCACGGTTTTGGTAAGATCCAACTTGTGGAATTCTTTCATCTGGGCCTCAACGCTGAGACAGTCCAGCACATCGAGTACTCCTGCAAAGGAGACGACTTCATGTCTAAGACAACAGATGAGGCCTGGGATTTTCTAGATGACCTGGCCGATAGGCAGAGAGCTTTAGAGCCCTCGGAATATGAGAGAGCTGGACCTTTTGGGTCCGGCATTGTCCCTGTGGCTATGCGTGACAAAGAACTTTTTACACAGATAGATAAAATAGCCCAGAAATTAGAGGACTTAGAGGTTAAGCAGAGCCGCCAGGTCAAGGAGGTCAAAATAGAGGAAGTTTGCGAGTGGTGTGAGTGTAGAGGACACACCACCTCTGTGTGTCCGGGATTCATTGCTAGTAAGCCATCGAATCATGCAAACCAGTCCATTCAGGGAAATCAGTCCGGTCAGGAAGATGTAAATGCTGTGAGGGAGTATAACCCATACTCCAACACATACAATACAGGGTGGAGGGACCATCCCAACTTTGGGTGGTCAGACTCCAAGCCTGTTGGTGGAGGCCAAGTGCAACCCCATGCACCACCTCCGCCACAGCAGCAATACCAGCATCAGCAGTCTTACAGGCCCCAGCAGGGCCAGATAGTTCCTTATCAGTACATTCCGCAGCCAGTTAGGGGGCAAGGTCCATCCGGTCGTGGACCTCCCCCAGGGTACAACCAAGTGGCCCCCAGAGAACATAGGTGGGAAGAGAATGTCACTTCTCTATTACAGTCCCAAGCTGCATTCCAGAATGAGACCAAAACCCAAATAGGCCAGATTCAGCATAACATGACCGCTCTCACCAATATGATACAACAGATGCAGCAGGTTAGGGGGCAGTTCCCATCTCAGCCCCAAGCAAATCCCGCAGGAACTCACTTGATAGGGGAGAGCAGCAGTCAGAACCCTAACACTGGGGAGGCTAACGCTGTGACCACTCTTCGGAGTGGGAAAATTATTGACAAGACTGTTGCTCCCAAGCAGAAACCTGTTCCACCCACGGAACCAAAGGTTGTTCCTGCAGTAGTTCCGGACTCAGGAAAGGAGTCTGAGGAGGAGGAGAATGAAAGAGAGGAGTTACCTGAGGTGGTGGTGCCTGCACCTGCGGCCCCCACGACTCCAGTGGTACCGGCTGCCCCATTCCCCCAAAGGTTGGCGGCAAGGCCGAAGGTCAATGCGAACTCTCAAATTGTTGAGCTGTTCAAGAAAATTCAATTTCCGATTTCCTTGCTAGAGGCCATTGACACTATTCCTCAGTTTGCCAAGGTCCTCAAAGACTTGTGCACAACCAAGAGGAAGAGCAAGAACCAGGACAAGGTGTTCCTGGCAGAGCAAGCGAGCTCCATCTTTAAGGCGGATCTTCCAGAGAAGAGGAAGGATCCTGGTTGTCCCACCATTTCCGTTGTCATAGGAGGCCAGCGTTTTGACAAAGCTTTACTTGATTTAGGGGCAAGTATCAACTTGCTCCCCTATTCTGTCTACCTCAAGCTAGGCCTTGGAGATCTAAAGACCACACCCGTCACGCTACAGTTAGCTGACCGGAGTGTGAGAGTCCCAAAGGGGGTGGTGGAAGATGTTCTGATTCAAGTTGGGGAATTCATGTTCCCCGCAGATTTCATTGTGTTGGACATGTGTCCGGGTACCGAGTCTTTTGAGAAGACTCCCATCATCCTAGGTCGACCATTCTTAGCCACTTCCAGTGCCATGTTCAATTGCTCAACTGGACAGGTCCAGTTATCTGTGGGAGAGTCTAAGATGGAAGTAAACATGTACTCCATCGAAAGCCTAGAGGAGGATGATGATGAGATTTATGATGTGGGTCTGATCGACACGCTAGTTCAAGAGCATGTCGAGAGTGTTTTGTTGAGTGACCCACTGGAGAAATGCCTGACGGCCGAGGAGAGGGCTTTCATGGATTCTCTAGACATGGGAGATTTGTTTGAGATGTTGAACATCGAGGATGTGTGCGCTGCAAACCCTTGGGTTCCAACCAAGGAACCCTTGGGAGAATCCACCAAGGTGCTTCCATCATCTGTCGAGCCACCCAAGCCTGAACTTAAGCCATTGCCTACCCATTTGAAATACGCGTTCTTGAAAGGCGATGAGACATTCCCTGTGGTGATCTCCTCCACTTTGGAGGGGGATCAAGAGAGTAGATTGCTCGATGTGTTAAGAGAGCATATAGGCGCGATTGGCTGGACTATAGCAGATATCAAGGGGATTAGCCCCGCAGTGTGCACACACCATATTTATCTTGAGGAGAAGTGACCCCTTCTAGGCAACCTCAGCGCCGTCTGAATCCACATATGAAAGATGTTGTGAGGGCTGAGGTACTTAAGCTTTTAGATGCGGGCATCATTTACCCAATTGCTGATAGCAAGTGGGTAAGCCCTGTTCAAGTTGTGCCTAAGAAGGCAGGGGTCACTGTTGTGCAGAATGAGTATGGGGAAGATGTCACCACTAGGGTCCCAAACAAGTGGCGTGTGTGCATAGACTACCGGAAGCTCAATGCGGGCACCCGGAAGGATCACTTTCCCCTACCATTCATTGACCAGATCCTAGAAAGGATAGCTGGTAAGGCTTTTTATTGTTTCCTGGATGGTTACTCGGGCTACAATCAGATAGAGATAGCCCTAGAGGACCAGGAAAAGACCACGTTCACCTGCCCGTATGGCACATTTGCCTACCGTCGCATGCCTTTTGGCTTGTGCAATGCCCCTGGCACCTTTTCGAGGTGCATGATGGGGATTTTCAGCGACATGGTAGAGAGGATAGTGGAGGTGTTCATGGACGACTTCTCCGTGTTCGGAGAGTCTTTTGAGGGGTGTCTTGACAACCTCAAGCATGTGTTGAGGAGGTGTGAAGAGAAGAATTTGCTCTTGAATTGGGAGAAGTGCCATTTTATGGTACGTGAGGGCATAGTTCTGGGACACATTGTCTCAGAAAGAGGACTTGAAGTAGACAAGGCCAAGGTTGGCCTCATTGCTAGTTTGCCATCTCCCAAGAGTGTGAAGGATGTCCGGTCGTTCCTTGGGCACGTTGGTTTCTACCGGCGTTTCATCAAGGATTTTAGTGCGATTTCACGACCGTTGTGTCTTTTGTTGGCGAAGGACGCACCCTTTGTGTGGTCCGAGGCCTGTGAGGAGGCCTTCCAGAAGTTGAAGCGGAGCCTCACGACTCCGCCCATTGTCCAGGCCCCTGATTGGGACCTCCCATTTGAGCTCATGTGCGATGCCTCTGACTATGCAGTGGGGGCAGTGTTGGGGCAAAGGAGAGACAAGGCCCCGTGTGTGATTTATTATGCGAGTAAGACATTGAATGAGGCACAGTTGAACTACACCACCACGGAGAAGGAGATGTTGGCGGTGGTGTTTGCCTTAGATAAATTTCGGTCCTACTTGGTCGGTACGCAGATCACAGTCTTCACTGATCATGCGGCATTGAAATATCTGATGACCAAGCAGGACGCGAAAGCTCGCTTGATTAGGTGGATTCTGCTTTTGCAAGAATTCCACCTAACCATCAAGGATAAGAAGGGGGTAGAGAATCTAGTGGCCGATCATTTATCCCGTTTGGAACCCGAGGACCCTTCCTCGGATGTTCCCATTAGAGATTCCTTCCCGGATGAGCAGCTGTTTGCTGCTAGTGAGTGCCCATGGTATGCAGACATTGTCAATTATTTGGCAACTGGGCAGATTCCTCCTAGTTGGTCCACCCAGGTAAAGCAGAGGTTTTTGAGAGATGTCCGGCAGTACATATTTGATGACCCATATTTATTCAAACACTGCCCGGACCAGATTGTGCGTAGGTGTATCCCTGAGTCCGACCAACAGAGTGTTATAGAGTTTTGTCATAATGAGGCGTGTGGTGGTCACTTCTCTGCGAAGAAGACCACCGCAAAAATTTTACAGTGTGGTTTTTGGTGGCCTGACATGTTTAAGAGGGTGCACGCTTTTTGTAAGGCGTGTGAGCGTTGCCAAAAGCTTGGCAAGATAAGTGCGTGTAATGAGATGACACTCCAGCCTATCCTTGTACTTGAGGTATTTGATTGCTGGGGTATTGATTTTATGGGTCCGTTTCCGAAGTCCCATGGTTTTGAGTATATTTTGCTGGCTGTAGACTATGTGTCCAAGTGGGTTGAGGCGATCCCCACTAAGTCCATGGAGTCCAGGGTAGTCTTAGATTTTCTCAGGACCAACATATTGACGAGGTTTGGCGTACCACTTGCCATTATCTCAGACCAGGGTAAGCAGTTCACAGGGCGGTTATTCGCCAAGTTGATGGGGGAGTATAAGGTAAATCATAAGGTGTCCACATCTTACCACCCCCAAACCAATGGGCAGGCCGAGTTGGCCAATAGGGAGATTAAGAGAATCTTAGAGAAGACCGTAGGTGTGACCAGGAAGGATTGGTCCAATAGGTTGAGTGATGCGCTGTGGACCTACCGCACAGCTTACAAGACCGTGTTGGGTGCTTCACCCTACCGGCTCGTTTATGGTAAGGCCTGCCACCTGCCAATTGAGTTAGAGAAGAAGGCCTTTCGGGCCATTAAGAAAGTCAATGCAAGTCTAGAGAGGGCAGGTGAGCAACGGAAGTTGGAGTTGTGTGAGCTCGAGGAGCTTAGGAATGAGGCATATGAGAACTCGGTGATTTACAAGTCCAAGGTTAAGGCGTACCATGATAGGAACATTCAGCGCAAAACCTTTACAGTAGGTCAGAAGGTGTTAATCTACAATTCGCGCCTCCATATCTTTCCGGGTAAGTTGAGGTCACGTTGGGAAGGTCCCTACATAGTGCTTAAGGTGTATCCGAATGGTTCAGTCGATATCCGTGATCCTAGGGATGGTAGTGAGTCTAAAGTAAATGGGCAGCGTTTGAAACCATTTTTGGAATTTGTTGAGGTAGGTGAACCTGATGAGGAGTTGGTCGATCCAGTTTACACGGACGACCCAGCTGAATAGGCTTGTTTAGCCTGGTTTTTACGGGTAGCTCACGCGTACCATCCTCTTGATTGAGCGGTGGACCCGGCCCCTAGTTTTGTGCTTATTGCTAAAACACATAGGGGTACCCATCATTGACTTGGGTCTTTTAGCTCCGCACGCTGCTAGTAAAATAAGAATCGTGTGCCCGGTCCCGGTTAGGAAGGACAATTGTGTGTCATTTCATTCATGTTATTTCTTTCTGTCATTTATTTCAGTTGTTCTGTTATATACTAAAAAAAAAAAAAAAGGTGTGTGAATGCATGGTGGAGTATTTTCTTATTTTGTTTTTGTGGAGCCCGGATAACACGAGCCGGGCGTGCTGATGTCATTTGCTCTCAGTAGGTAGTTGGCAGGTAAATCTTATTGCAGGGGACGTGCTACCACACCAGCCTTGGTAGTTTAGATCTCACCGACAGGGTGATTGAGGCATTCAGGAACCCAAAGCCATGGGTGCCACTATGTGTGGCGGTTGTTAGTCCAAAAAGTCTTGTCGCGGTCTTGTGTGACTAGCTGTGGTCTCGTAAGGGGGGCCGAAGGAGCGACCCTTGAAAGTTCTGCCAATGACGAAAGGCAGCGGTGGTGACAAATTCCTCAAACATCGGCCGAGGTCATAGGTGGTTGGCTGCCACCCATCGGTCCACTCTTTTCCCTTGTTCTCCTTATTTTTCCTGTTCTCTAGCTCTGAGGACAGAGCATATCTCAAGTTGGGGGAGGGATCACTTTGTTCTTTATTTTAAAAAAAAAAAATTAATTAAAAAAAATGGTGGAAATCTTTTTGCATGAGACTTGAAGGCTGTGAGATTGGCTCATGATTGATTGAGTTTGAGATATGATATTGCATATGGTGGCATTATAGTTCTTTTTGCTAGTTTGTTGCGAAAAATTTGTCATGGCATTTATTATTAGCACTTTTGCACTACACATTTCTTTGGGCTTTGGTTATTTGTGAGTTATGACTTGATTGTTCTCGATGGCTAGTTTAGTGGAGACTTATGCCCATGTGAGTTTAGAGCCTTATCTATTTCTTGGAGTGGTGTCAGATAAACTCTTGTTGTCACAAAAGAGCAAATTCGTTGTTGATCTCATTATCTTTGTCGTCGAGTATTGGGAATGTTTTGAATTGCCCACTTATCTCTTGGGTTTGGAAATTGTATGGTTGTATTGCCCCTTGGAGAGGATTATAGGCCATCTTTGCTATTTTGAGCCGTTTCTTTTCTTTGTTTCTTACATTTATCTCTTATGAGCCCATTTGAGCCTCACGCATGATAACCTTTTCTTGTTGAGCTCCTCCATCTATATTGTGCTTTGAGAAGGCTTAGATAATTGTTTGAAGGTATATTTTAGAGAGAAAGTTAATATAGTGTGATTTGAGTTTTATTGGTTGGTGATCTTTCCCATAGACAAAAAAAAAAAAAAAACAGAAAGGGAAGACACCAAATTATTGTGGAAAGAAGAAATATTTGTTCTAAATGTGAAAAGAAAGGTGTGAAAGAGAGATGAGGCGGAGTTGAAAAAAAAAAGAGAAGAAAAAGAAGGCACACATTGTTATATTTGCCTATGTGAGTTGTTGTTGGCCTATTCTCGGATACTTGAATGTTTTACCCTAATCTTGAAATACTTTCCCTTACCTAATGTTATAACCGAAATGAAAGTCCTATTTGATCCTAAGGGCAATGGGCTGTGAATTGGTGGATAAAGAGAGTTTCCAATACTTGACATTCCGTTCATGAGATCGTGTGTCCACTTTGTAGAGCTTTCTTTTTGTGTCAACTTGTGCAGGGTACTTTGCTTTCATTTACATAATTTCTGCCTGCACATATTGAGAGTAATATGCACCTTGTTTTGAGTGATTTCATTTGTTGAGTGCATGACACGGTGAGATTTGAAGTCGAGACTCGGTCCGGAGAGAACTTTTGATTGTTTTTCACTTGTGACCGAAGCCCTTGTTCACACACGCTGAGTTAAGATGCCATGACTTATTTTTTCTGACTTGATAGTATCTAGAACTGCTTATGCCCATTATCTTATTGCAATGGCTTTATATTATTTACTTGAGATATCATTGAGCTGTCTTATAGGTTTTTGGGTTTCATGTGAAAAGGATTCGTGGTGTTTTGTGGGTAATCACTGCTGAAAACCCTCACGAGACTTCACTCGTCCTACCGGGGCCGCCCGGGGGTTTAAAAGATCTATCATTTTCTTTATTATTTTTATTCTTTTCGTTGCTAGGGAGTAGCAACGCTTAAGTTGGGGGATGTGATAGGCGCGTGAAATACATGTGTTTTAGCGCCTAAGTAGGGGGTTTTAGCGCATTAGATGAGCGGGTTAATTTCTATTTTCCTATTAATGCGTGCACATGGTCGGTATTTGTGTTTATAGTTATTTTGCAGGAAAAATGGGTTAATTTTGGTGATATTTGATGATTGTGTGGGCCCGTGAAGGAGAGAGGTAGTGGAAGAGAAGCGTGGAGGCCAAGCAATCCGAAGAAAAGACGTAAAAGCATCGGTAGCGCTACCCATAAAGTCCAGGAGCGCTCCCAAGCTGTTACAAAAGGTCCAGAATGTCTAGGAGCGATGCACCATTATGCCCGTAGCGCTCCGAATTGGTTACATAACCTGCAGAATGTTCAAGAGCGCTACCCCAGTTCCTGTGTAGCGCTACAGAAGCATTAGAAGGTCAACGGGTCAACGCCGGCCAAGGGTCAAAGGGGCGACTTAACCCATTCGGGAGCGCTACCCCATTTTGGGTGTAGCGCTACCGAGAGCTTATCATGGCCATTGAACGTCGTCGTCTTACACTTCCGCGTATTATTATTTTAATTTCTTACGTTTTAATTAGAAAACTAGTGTTTTAGTATAAATATGTGTGTTTAGGCGTTTTAGGGTTAAGTTTTTTATTAACTAGGGTTTTATTTTCTTAAGCAGGCTGCTCTCTCAGATCTGGGTTTTTCAGATTGAAGTACTTTCATTGTTTTCCAGCTTTCAAGTTTAATTAAATCGCACTCCGGTAACGTTTATGATATTTTAGCCTTCGTTAAAGTTGTTCGTAATTATTGGTTTGTTATAGATCCTTGCTTGGTTTTTATTTATCATTCCTTAGGTGATCATGTTCCGATCTAGGATGCTATCTATTGTGTTTTGCGTCATGTGTGAGTAGTTTTCTAGAGTATGGTCGCGGGACGAAGGCGTTCCGTGATTGACTTAACTAATTTCGTGCCTCGGTTTCGAATCTTCCATATTTTCCAGCAATTTTGGGATTCCTAAAATGAGAACCTTTTAATAAACAAAACCTACGGGTGGGCTTTTATTCGAAAACCTCTTTAGCTTACTCCAAAATTAGTGAAAGGATTATTGTGGCCCGAGCAGGAATCAGTTAAGTTAGTTGCGGACGCTGGGTTCCCGTGACTGTACTCACTTTTAGTTTATTGTTATTCAAATTATTTGTCAAGTTTCTAGTTAATTAATCAACCAAATCGAAGTTTATGGGTGGCTACCTGAGAGCCAAGTAAAACTAGTGCTCGCAGTCTTGGGTTAAAACACAGTCCGTCCGTCTCAGTGGTTCGACTCCGGTACTTCCGGATATTTATTATGCTACATCAGTCGAGAGTCTTACGCTTGGGACGCCATTTTTAGAGTCTTATTTTGTAAACACCTGAACGGTCAAGCAATAATCCTAATCCTAAACTAACTAGGAGGATAGAGATAGAGATAGAGATTAGGATACATAATCCTAATCTCTAATTTATCTCTAACTGAATCCCTAAATAGGCTCCTAATTATATGCCTATTATTTACATAGTCAACATTTTTTTTTATGGGGCCTTGGTCGACGAGGTTGCCTATTTTTATATTAGGTTTTCAGTTTTAGAATAATATCTCTAATAAATTTTAGAACATTACAATTATTTATAATAAAAAAAAGGAGAAACTGGGGCTGGGGGTGGCATGTGCCACCTCCCCCCTCTCAATGGCTCCGCCACTGCCGGTACAGGACGGTATTGACAACTTTGATCCTATCACTCCTTTGATGCTGTCACTGTATGGTAGATAAGGTTTGACATCCAGGACAGGAGTTCCATCAACCAGATCCACGCCAGAAACTAGAACCGTACATCCTTGTACTGCCTCAACCTTTGCCAATGTAAGTCCAATGGGACATGAACGATGTGGTGGTCTTGTGGCAAAAACCCCCATCTTTCCACCCTTCAAACTTGGTACTCTAACCTTTGCCTTAAACTTTGACTCAAATGGATGCTTCCAAAGCTTATCAAGATTCGTATTCAAGTGAAAGACATAAATAATCCAGCAATGAGAATATTCTTCCAAACCCTCCAGAGATGCTGGAGGAACTCTAGCTGGATCAAACAGCAAGCGGCCCCTGGCGAGTAGTAAAGGTTGCCTAGGAGTTCCATTCCTCGTAGATAAGCATGAACGGATGATGGCAATAGGTGCCATCGGATAAGAAGTCACATCCACATTCCCAAACTTAGGTTGAGCTTTCCTCAAAGCCTGTTGAGCCCTAATTCGGCCTTGCCTCTCAGCGGCGCAATCTTCTAAGGATAACTTGAGAGATATCTCAAGCTCTTTAACCCTCTCATTAGCGTCTCTAGGTCTTCTTCTCCAAAAATAAACAGAGACGGCTGCTGTTGCAGAAATGGTAGCAAAGGCAAGCGCAGCGGAGAGAGAGAGCCATCCCGATTTTTCGTCCGAAGCAGCCATCGACTTCCACAGCCCACGATAAAGAAATATATTTTCTGTGTATTATTATTTTTCCAAAGGCTCCTATATATAGGAGAGATAGAGATTAGGATACATAATCCTAATCCTAAACCAACTAGGAAGATAGAGATAGAGATAGAGATAGAGATAGAGATAAAGATAGAGATAGAGATTAGGATACATAATCCTAATCTCTAATTTATCTCTAACTGAATCCCTAAATAGGCTCCTAATTATATGCCTATTATTTACATAGTCAACACTCCCCCTCAAGTTGGTGCGAAGATATCGATCATGCCCAACTTGAATCAAGGAAAGAATCAAGGATATTGACCATATCAAATCAAATCCTTAATTTTAACAATTTCACGAAGAGAGGTTAGTTTTCTGAGTCTGCTCACGAGGAGGCTCAAGGATGGGATTGAACGCATCAAAGACCTTAGTGATATGTGTGTTGGGTATGGAAAGATGGGGGTGGCGAATGTTGTGAGTGAACTTGGGATGGACCAAAAGGGCTTTTTGGAGAAGTTAGAAGACCTTGAGAAGCAGATAATCTTGTGTTTTCTGGACATAAACAGGTCAAGAAAAAAGCTTCTGGATGAAATCATGGTTCTTCAAGAAGAACATATGTAGATGATTTTTTTTGGGTTCGGGAATGCTGTAGTGCAGCAAAACGACGAGACTTTGCCTCTATTTAAAGTTGTTTCGAGTTTAATTAGGTTGATATTAGGTAGAAAAATTTCTAAACAACTTTAAATGTGAACAAAACTGAGTCTTTTTCCGCTGTAGTCGTAATCCTTATTTGTTATTTCAATTCTCTTTGACAAGCTAATTATTTTTTAATTCAATTTAAATGTATTTTGTACCTTTTCTTCCCCTATTGGGGGATGGAGGGTTATGATTTAATTGTCAAAATTTGTATGTAAAATGTTGTTATAAAGAAATTTGATTATTAATGTTGCTTCCAGTACTCTTAAGCCTTTAATTCTTTATATATAATTTCATGATTTGTATATATATATGGTAGACCCCAAATTGCCTTTGTTTTTCCTGGATAGTTTACGTTTGAGCTATTACAGCTTCTGTACAACACCCAATTAGAAAAAGGAAAACTAATTTTTTGATGGTTCTTCAACAAGTATATATATAGATGATTTTTTTTTTGTGTGCTTAATTTGTTGGGTTTCGGTGATGTAGTGCAGTAAAACGACGTAATTTTGCCTCTATTAATTATGTTCGAGGTTAATTATGTTTATATTAATTTGAAAAATTTTTGAACAACTTTAAATGTGGACAAAATTTTGTCGTTTTGTTGTTGTACAGCGTTGTAGTGCGAGGGTGCACTACAACTTTCCGTAATTCTAATTTGTTGATTCAATTATCTTTCAGAAGCTAATTATTTTTATAATTCATTTTAAATGTATTTAGTACATTTTTAATTTAATTTGAATGTGTTACGGCCATTACGAACTTGAAAAATTAGTTAAAGGACAAATTTAAGTTGATTTGGCCCATTAAGGACGGACTAATTAATTTATGAGCTATAGTCTATTATTTTAAAAGTGTTAATACGCTAGGTCCATAATTTTAAAAGTGTTAATAAGCGAGGTCTTTTAACGGATGAAATTACCCTCATTTTGTTGTTTAGCCATCAGTCGTTTATCGTGTCTCTTTCATTTTTTGTTTGATGCTTCTGTGTTTTTCTATTATCTATTGCAATAGATAATGGTTAAGATATCAAAATAAACATATGTTGAACACTTATCTATTCTATCAAATTTTTTTGGGATAAACTATTGTATCAATTTTTATTATTTCAACAAAGAATAGATAATATTATCTTATCAGATAACATTAAAACTTTAAGTTATCTATTACAAATTTATCTGTTGTGTTACTATTTGGACTATTATATTTACTGACTTATTAATTTATTATTTTGATATTATTTAAAAAATTATAATTTTTTATTAGCTATTGGTTCATCTTGACAAGAAATTTTTAAAAAATAAAAAAATATGTTAAATAATTTTTTTTGGACATCAGATAATATTATTTGATAATGTTATGTGTTGGTCTATATGCAAAATGCAAGACTATCATCAGATAATATTATTTGTAAAGGCCATAGATAATATTATCTGATAATGTTATCCGATAATGTTATGTGTTGGTCTATATACAAAGATATTTTTAGAATCGTGTGCTAAAAGGACTTCCGGTTATAGTTTAGTTTTAGATGGACTAATTGCGTTAAAAATCTCTTGTTGCATGTGGAATTGACCGAGTCTCCCCTACGAATTTGCAGTGATTTCTTTCGGACTAACCATGCCCCAATAGTATTTATGTGTCTCATGAACAAGATTTTCACTCCATACTTGAATAAACTTGTGGTAGTATTCATTGATGCATGACATACTAATTTATTCAATGATAGAGGAACAACATGAACACTACATGAGGGTTGTATTCCAGATTCTCCGAGACAACCAACTCTACCCATCTCTATAAGGTTTTGTGTTTAATGATTACATCTTAAAATTATGTTTGATGATTTATTTTTAAGTTGTGAGATTTTACTTTCCGTGTCTGATATAATTTTATGTTAAAAAATATTATTTGAGAAATTTATACTATTTTAAAGCCTAAATAGTGCATCAAAATGCACCGGTACCGATACATACTATACTAGTAATAAAAACAGTACTACCAGATAGATAGCTTTGCCTTCATAGGGTTTAATCCTAGAAAGGGTAAATTATACTAAGCTCCCCCGAGATTTTTGGCAAATACATTAACCTCCTCGGTGTGATTTGAGAAATTACTCTAGTCTTCCTTACTTTTGAATGTATTATGCAGTTATCTCTCGTACTGTTAAAATCAGTCAACGCCATCAGTTAAACTATTAAGATTAAAATTCAGCTTTATTTCTTTATTTTAAGAAGTAAACAGAAGCATAATTCTTGTTACGTCCATAGTAGCCTTGTTACATTTTTAAAAAAATTTTTAAAACCAAAACTCAGACTAGTTCCAAAAACTTAATCCAAGTTTTCATTTCAAAAAAATATTAAAAAGTGAATATAAGTTGTGTCGGAAGCGATATTAATTACGTTGCAGTTTATATTGGCGAAAAATCCTGAACTTAAAGTTTCAAGAAATTGACTAACGACACCTGCTTTATTTTAACGATAATAGAAAAATAAAAGTATAATTATTTTAAAAGTAAAAAGCTTTAGAATAATTTATCAAATTACAAGGAATTTTTTAAAAATCTCAAGGGATATCAATATAATATTTACTCTAGAAATAATGTGACTAGGTCAAATGATAAGCTTATTTTCTTTTGAAATAATCAAATGACGCGGTTAGTATTACGGAATTACGAACTTGCCCTGCATTTTACGAAGTTCATTGCTTGTAGACTGGAAAACCCACCTAGTCAATCGTCTTCTCGCTCTAGAATCTGTAGTCTCTCTCCAATCCCCGAAAGCCTATAAATTAGAAACCCAGCTCCCACTTTTCTGAATTGGAGAAGAAAAGAAGATGGCGTGGTCAAATTTCAAGTCGCATTTCTGTTAAAGAAATATATTTTCTGTGTATTATTATTTTTACAAAGGCTCCTATATATAGGAGAGATAGAGATAGATATAGAGATTAGGATACATAATCCTAATCCTAAACTAACTAGGAGGATAGAGATAGAGATAAAGATAGAGATTGAGATTAGGATACATAATCGTAATCTCTAATTTATCTCTAACTGAATCCCTAAATAGGCTCCTAATTATATGCCTATTATTTACATAGTCAACATTTTTTTTTATGGTGCCTTGGTCGACGAGGTGGCCTATTTTTATATTAGGTTTTAAGTTTTAGAATAATATCTCTAATAAATTTTAGAACATTACAATTATTTATAATAAAAAAAGGAGAAACTGGGGCTGGGGGTGGCATGTGCACCTCCCCCCTCTCAATGGCTCCGCCACTGCCGGTACAGTACGGTATTGACAACTTTGATCCTATCACTCCTTTGATGCTGTCACTGTATGGTAGATAAGGTTTGACATCCAGGACAGGAGTTCCATCAACCAGATCCACGCCAGAAACTAGAACCGTACATCCTTGTACTGCCTCAACCTTTGCCAATGTAAGTCCAATGGGACATGGACGATGTGGCGATCTTGTGGCAAAAACCCCCATCTTTCCACCCTTCAAACTTGGTACTCTAACCTTTGCCTTAAACTTTGACTCAAATGGATGCTTCCAAAGCTTATCAAGATTCGTATTCAAGTGAAAGACATAAATAATCCAGCAATGAGAATATTCTTCCAAACCCTCCAGAGATGCTGGAGGAACTCTAGCTGGATCAAACAGCAAGCGGCCCCTGGCGAGTAGTAAGTAAAGGTTGCCTAGGAGTTCCATTCCTCGTAGAGAAGCATGAACGGATGATGGCAATAGGTGCCATCGGATAAGAAGTCACATCCACATTCCCAAACTTAGGTTGAGCTTTCCTCAAAGCCTGTTGAGCCCTAATTCGGCCTTGCCTCTCAGCGGCGCAATCCTCTAAGGATAACTTGAGAGATATCTCAAGCTCTTTAACCCTCCCATTAACGTCTCTAGGTCTTCTTCTCCAAAAATAAACAGAGACGGCTGCTGTTGCAGAAATGGTAGCAAAGGCAAGCGCAGCGGAGAGAGAGAGCCATCCCGATTTTCCGTCCGAAGTAGCCATCGACTTCCACAGCCCACGATAAAGAAATATATTTTCTGTGTATTATTATTTTTACAATGGCTCCTATATATAGGAGAGATAGAGATTAGGATACATAATCCTAATCCTAAACTAACTAGGAAGATAGAGATAGAGATAGAGATAGAGATAGAGATAGAGATAAAGATAGAGATAGAGATTAGGATACATAATCCTAAACTCTAATTTATCTCTAACTGAATCCCTAAATAGGCTCCTAATTATATGCCTATTATTTACATAGTCAACACTCCCCCTCAAGTTGGTGCGAAGATATCGATCATGCCCAACTTGAATCAAGGAAAGAATCAAGGATATTGACCATATCAAATGAAATACTTAATTTTAACAATTTCACGAAGAGAGGTTAGTTTTCTGAGTCTGCTCATGAGGAGGCTCAAGGATGGGATTGAACGCATCAAAGACCTTAGTGATATGTGTGTTGGGTATGGAAAGATGGGGGTGGCGAATGTTGTGAGTGAACTTGGGATGGACCAAAAGGGCTTTTTGGAGAAGTTAGAAGACCTTGAGAAGCAGATAATCTTGTGTTTTCTGGACATAAACAGGTCAAGAAAAAAGCTTCTGGATGGAATCATGGTTCTTCAAGAAGAACATATGTAGATGATTTTTTTTGGGTTCGGGAATGCTGTAGTGCAGCAAAACGACGAGATTTTGCCTCTATTTAAAGTTGTTTCGAGTTTAATTAGGTTGATATTAGGTAGAAAAATCTCTAAAGAACTTTAAATGTGAACAAAACTGAGTCTTTTGCCACTGTAGTCGTAATCCTTTTTTGTTGTTTCAATTCTCTTTGACAAGCTAATTATTTTTTAATTCAATTGAAATGTATTTTGTACCTTTTCTTCCCCTATTGGGGGATGGAGGGTTATGATTTAATTGTCAAAATTTGTATGCAAAATGTTGTTATAAAGAAATTTGATTATTAATGTTGCTTCCAGTACTCTTAAGCCTTTAATTCTTTATATATAATTTCATGATTTGTATATATATATGGTAGACCCCAAATTGCGTTTGTTTTTCCTGGATAGTTTACGTTTGAGCTATTACAGCTTCTGTACAACACCCAATTAGAAAAAGGAAAACTAATTTTTTGATGGTTCTTCAACAAGTATATATATAGATGATTTTTTTTTTTTTTTGTGGTTAATTTGTTGGGTTTCAGTGATGTAGTGCAGTAAAACGACGTAATTTTGCCTCTATTAATGATGTTCGAGCTTAATTATGTTTATATTAATTTGAAAAGTTTTTGAACAACTTTAAATGTGGACAAAATTTTGTCGTTTTGTTGTTGTACAGCGTTGTAGTGCGAGGGTGCACTACAACTTTCCGTAATTCTAATTTGTTGATTCAGTTATCTTTCACAAGCTAATTATTTTTATAATTCATTTTAAATGTATTTAGTACATTTTTAATTTAATTTGAATGTGTTACGGCCATTACGAACTTGAAAAATTAGTTAAAGGACAAATTTAAGTTGATTTGGCACATTAAGGACGGACTAATTAATTTATGAGCTAGAGTCTATTATTTTAAAAGTGTTAATACGCTAGGTCCATAATTTGAAAAGTGTTAATAAGCGAGGTCTTTTAACGGATGAAATTACCCTCATTTTGTTGTTTGGCCATCAGTCGTTTATCGTGTCTCTTTCATTTTTTGTTTGATACTTCTGTGTTTTTCTATTATCTATTGCAATAGATAATGGTTAAGATATCAAAATAAACAAATGTTGAACACTTATCTATTCTATCAAATTTTTTTGGGATAAACTATTGTATCAATTTTTATTATTTCAACAAAGAATAGATAATATTATCTTATCAGATAACATTAAAACTTTAAGTTATCTATTACAAATTTATCTGTTGTGTTACTATTTGGACTATTATATTTACTGACTTATTAATTTATTATTTTGATATTATTTAAAAAATTATAATTTTTTATTAGCTATTGGTTCATCTTGACAAGAAATTTTTAAAAAATAAAAAAATATGTTAAATAATTTTTTTTGGACATCAGATAATATTATTTGATAACGTTATGTGTTGGTCTATATGCAAAATGCAAGACTATCATCAGATAATATTATTTGTAAAGGCCATAGATAATATTATCTGATAATGTTATCCGATAATGTTATGTGTTGGTCTATATTCAAAGATATTTTTAGAATCGTGTGCTAAAAGGACTTCCGGTTATAGTTTAGTTTTAGATGGACTAATTGCGTTAAAAATCTCTTGTTGCATGTCACTACTACAATAATAGTAAAAGATTACGCATAAAAAATTAAAAAGATCTCAGTTTTCTAAAAAACGTGACGAATTATTTTAGAAAGTCTTTTTTATCACTCATTTTCAAAAGATCCGTGATAATATTATCCTTTTATCTCGGTATGTGATAAAAATGTGATTGTACTTAATATATTTTAATCTCGATTATTGTGTATAAGCGAGATTGAAAACATAAAAACTCATTTATAGAAATTGAGGTGCCAAACAAGGCCCTTATTTTTATTCAATCTCATTGTTAATAGGAACTCAGATAGAAAATATAACCCAAAAAAATTTATGACTTTCCTTGTCTGTGAGGAAAAAGTGCCTAGATCTCCTCTATCGTAAAAAGTGTATAACGAAGTTACTGAGTTATTTCCTTTCCGCCTAAATCTCCTCGATCAACCCCTCCGGTGGAAAAGTGCAGAACTCGATCGAACTCCCGCCGTGCAGACCATTCCTCAATCGAACTCCCGCCCTCCCTCTCGTCGAAGAACTCCCGCCTCTCTATCGAGTACGCCTCATACCTCAATCTATTTGGCCGAACTCTCCTAACGGCATCAGTTTTGAAGAATCAAAAATTTGGAAACGAAGAATCGAAGAACTCATGTCGTAGAATCGAAGAGAATCACTACAAATTGCAAAATAGCGTCCTAATTTTGAAGCTACTGTACGTATCTCTTGCCATAATATTTACAGATTGCGATTCGTTACTCCATATTTGCCTTTCAATCTTCCTATCATGTTCGATCTCTGTCGTTGTAATCTACCTCCTGATGTCATTCCTGTTTTTGCACTGGATTTGACTAAATATGTAACTGAGTTCATTGTTAGCAAGAATGGCCAGAGCACTAAACTGATCTATAGATTCACTGGATTTTTATCTTCAAAGTGAGAGATGTATAGACTTCACAAAGAGTAGATAATGAGATGTATAGATCTATAGATTCATGTTCTGAATTCTACTGTCACCTTGTAAGGCTGCGTCAAATGAGAGGCATGATTGTAAATGACCTCCCTTAGTTTAGATTTCCAGTTTCTGCAATGTGTGTGAGTATATTTTTGGTGTATCTGGCCTCTTTCTACCTCTTTATATCATGTTGAATATGCTTGTCATCGCGTAGAATCTTATAAGTTGGATGATTTTGGCTACATCAAGTGACCCTTCTATAATATTTTTTGGATACAATTGTATTTCTTTGTAGCCTATGGTTACTATTTTGAATTGTTTTCACTCTCCCCTTGGCGCTGTGGTGAGATGCCTCAGCCATGACCCATGAGTGAAATCTTCTAACTCAGATAATAAACTTTTACAGAATAATATTCCAATTTTACAGCCTGAATTGAATGATAACAAGGAGTTGTTGAAATCTTCTAAGGAAGCTGAACTTAGAAAGACGGAACAGGTACTCTGATAGAAATCTCGCTTTACAAAATTCACAATCATCTACGTGGGGGATATAGATCTACGTTGTTCTATTGCCTATTTTCACACTTTTACTCCACAAGGATTATTAGTTTTCTCCTTTGACAAAGTGTGACACAAAGTTTGGTGCCTGAGCTAATAACTGCACCGTAATTGTATGCTTTCACAAGAGTTCAGTTGAAAAGTACAGCTGAAATCTACAGAAATGTTCTTGTATAAGTTCTTCTTGTGTATTAGTTGTGTCCCTTGCTTATCATACAAATACAACCCTAACCATATCTTTTGTTGAGCTATTCAGGACGTAAGATGGAGAGAAGAGGTGGCTGCACGAGGTGCTTGTCATTTTTCTTCCACTCTTTCTTTCCACCTTCTATCTTTCATGCAGTAAGGCCAAATACTTGTGTCATTCAGACCCCAGTTGATGGGGACTAAGGCTCAGTTTGGTTTGGTTTCATTTGGTTTACTAGTGTCGTTAATTTCTTTTTCTCGAAAAAGCAAGAAAGTACCAAAAAATAAGGAGTGCATACTCTAGGTCAACAAGAAAAAACACTAGAATTTGCTAAGGAACTGTTGAGACATTTAATTTAAGGCATGTGTTGTTTAATTGCCCATCTTTCTGACAATAGCTACCATCTTTCTTCTGCACAATTATTCCTTGTAAAGTACAAATAGGCATCTGAATATTCTGTTATATGGCCCAGAAGTTTCTAAGTAGGGTTCTTTTTCTTGCTTTGCAGCTGGTATTGTTCTTGAAGACAAAAATTGGCCACCATTTTTCCCAATCATCCATCATGATATCGCAAATGAAATACCAATTCATCTACAAAGATTGCAGTACGTTGCATTTACAACATTTTTGGGTATGTCAACCTCTCATTGTTTTGTGGCAGCTTTAGATTTTTGATTATTTGGTATATTTCTGTAACCCTGTGAACTATTTTGCTGAAATAGGCTGTAATTTCTTGTTCTGCAAATGGTTGATGATCATTTGTGATGTTTCATTTTATACCCCCTATACTATTCTCATCCCAGGCTTACTATATCCTGGGTCAGTCCATGCAGTCTTGAGGCATGGTTCTTAAACATTGGGCACTCTACAAGTTTTACCAAACTTGAATTAAACCAGCATAGTATTGGAGGAAATGGACAAAATGGAGGAGGGTCGCATTAGCCTTCAGTTCATTTTTATGTGCTGGTCTTATTATACTATGATTTGTGTGTCACTATCCATTTTCTATTGTATTCAGTCCACCGTCTACACTTACTCTAATAATAGACAGGAGTCTGATCTGTGACTGCCCTTCCTCATGCTTCAACTTAACTCCCATTTGATTTCCATGGACAACCCCACCACTCCCTATTTTTCTTTCCAGATCTACTAGATATTCAACTGAAATATTTTACACTAGCACGGTGTCAGGATTTGCTGAATCTCCTGCTCCATCCAGTCTAATCATCTTGGGATGATGAGTGGGGGCTAAGGGGATTACATGGCTTAGTCATGATACTTCAGTGCGAATTTGGCCATCTTGGAGTGCAGTCTTGTTTCTTAAGAAAATTGTGCTGACTGCTTATGCTTAATTTAATTTTCCCATTGCGCTATTTGTGTTTAAAGTTTATTTAGCTTGACCAGATGAACAAAGTGAGGATTACATTGATTGTATATAAATGCTGATAAATGCAGGACTGTTTGCGTGTCTTGTATGGAATCTTATAGCTGTTACCACGGCATGGATTAAGGGAGAAGGTTTGTACAGAAAGAATCATGTTCTGTCCTTTATTTTTTCGTTACCTGCAGCTTTGAATATGAGATTATAGCTATCTGATCTGGTTCCTAAACATTTTTCGTTTGTCTTTCTGTAGGTGCAACAATTTGGTTTCTTGCTATCATATACTTAATATCAGGGGTTCCACTGGCATATGTGTTGTGGTATCGTCCACTCTATTGTGCATTTAGGTACTATTTATATTTTTCACATGTATGATTTGTTTGTCCATTTGTTGAGCATATTTGTCATATTGGAAGGTTATTGACCGTATGAGAGATCCATGGAGTGGCCAAGGGGAATCTATGGATGGGTTTACCCAAATGTGTGAATGGGGTTTTGTTGTCTCAGGAAGATTTTTTGATCAAATTCTTTGAATTGGGAGGAGTTGACTATCATGTGACTATATGAAAGCTTTTTCAATGGGTCTCTTTTACAGCAGCCATCCAATGGTTCTGACCTGCTGTTTATTCCCAAATTTGCTTGTTATTCCCTATACTGCTTTATTTAACATTGGAACCTTGGTTACAGGACTGAAAGTGCTTTGAAGTATGGATGGTTTTTCCTTTTCTACTTGGTAAGCTTTCCTGTATATGCTAATTGCTATATCTATTTTGCTTGTCATAGAGGATGCCTCATTTTTTGGCACTGTGTACAGCTCCACCATCTAAAGTTGATTCAGGCAGGAGGATCATTGAAATTCCCACAGAAAAAGTGGACAATATACAATATACAATATGTGCTTCTCTTCTTTTTGCTTTGTTTGAATTCTCTTTACGGCTCCACTAATCTCTATGTGAAAATTTTAGAATTTATTACGTCGCTTTTGACCTATCTTTTTAACATTTAAAAAAAATATTTGCAATTGAAATAAAATTGAAAAATCTTTTCAAAGTAATTTCTTTTTTCACAAGCACGCGGATCTCAACTATCTATAATGGTGATTTTAATCATTGATCATGACCGTATGATTCACATGATTGACGGCCAAGATCAACCAAAAAAATGTTACCGACCAGATCAATTTTATAGTAGTTGTTAATTTTTTTTTTAAAGAAATGTGTTTCATTCATGTCTCCATATATTCTTTGATCAGTGTGATTCTTTGCACAAGCGACAAATTAGTTGAGCAAAGCACAATGAACGGTTCAGATAAATTTTTTTGCAAAGACCATAATCAGTGTATGTTGTCACTGATTGACATAGGGTTTATTTTTGCATTCTATTTGCAGAGATACGAAAGGATATTGTTGGCTGACGAGCTTCATTCAATCCAAATAGTTTTCTTTTGCTTCGTAAGATCATTTATTTGCTCTATTTATTTAGTTTGAACATGGAAATTCTCTCTTTAGTGTTTTATTTGCTCCATTTATTGACTTATGTTAACAATATGCTTCTAGAATGCTAGAATACTTTATTCTTTTTGTCATTTATATATAGGGATTTAAGAATCTATCGGGATGGATAGATCTTGGATGCTAAAGGATAGAAGATCAAAAGACTATGAGGAAGGGGTTGAAATTTTTTTGAACTTTGCTATTATCCATGCAAAAGATCTTCAATCTATTCGATGTCCATGTACACTATGCGGGAACTTGAAAAATCAACTTATTCACGAGATTAGAAACCATCTCTTTTTCAATGGCATTGATCAAAGTTATAAAATATGGATATGGCATGGAGAAGCAGCTACCGGTAATGTTTACCTATTTGTTGGAGTTTTATGGTTGATTCTTGGTGGTGTAACTTCTGTTGAGGCAGCAGCTGTGTGCAGCTTGGCACTTCTGCTGATGAATTTGGCGATGAAGAGCTTGTTTTGCTTCTGCTTCTGTTGTTGGTTTGATGCTGATGAGTTTGTTTTGCAATTTAGTTTACCTTCTAATTTTGTTAACAGATTGTTGGTTTGAAATGCTTAAGCGTGTATTTACCTTCTTCAGTTCTACTAGAATTGGATACACTAGTTATGGATTTTTTGTAGCTAGCCTTAACCAACATCCTTTGTAATGGATTTTTTGGTTAATATTAGACAAGATTTTTTGGTGCTATTAAAATGTGATTTTTATGGGTTATTTTATCGAATAGGGGGTATTATTTAATTTGATTTGTAGAAAAAAGTGAAAATTAATTAATTTATTACAGAGAATAAATTATAATCACGGTATATCATGCAACCGTGATATTACAAAGAATAACTTACAATCACGGTTTATAATCTAACCGTGATTGTTAGTGTCAAATAATCCCGGTTTTATACAAAATCGAGATGTTAGATAGGTGTTTTAATCACGGGATATGGTACCTTTAATCACGATTTTGTACAATACTGAGATTGTTTGTGCCGTTTTAGATCACGGATTGTAAGCGAGATAAAAAAAGACAGACTTTTCATTACACCCCGATACACCACGGAATGAAAACCGAGATTAAAAGGTAACGATCACAATTAAAAACCGTGATCTTTAGCTCTGTTTGTAGTAGTGTGTGGAATTGACCGAGTCTCCCCTACGAATTTGCAGTGATTTCTTTCGGACTAACCATGCCCCAATAGTATTTATGTGTCTCATGAACAAGATTTTCACTCCATACTTGAATAAACTTGTGGTAGTATTCATTGATGCATGACATACTAATTTATTCAATGATAGAGGAACAACATGAACACTACATGAGGGTTGTATTCCAGATTCTCCGAGACAACCAACTCTACCCATCTCTATAAGGTTTTATGTTTAATGATTACATCTTAAAATTATGTTTGATGATTTATTTTTAAGTTGTGAGATTTTACTTTCCGTGTCTGATATAATTTTATGTTAAAAAATATTATCTGAGAAATGTATACTATTTTATAGCCTAAATAGTGCATCAAAATGCACCGGTACCGATACATACTATACTAGTAATAAAAACAGTACTACCAGATAGATAGCTTTGCCTTCATAGGGTTTAATCCTAGAAAGGGTAAATTATACTAAGCTCCCCCGAGATTTTTGGCAAATACATTAACCTCCTTGGTGTGATTTGAGAAATTACTATAGTCTTCCTTACTTTTGAATGTATTATGCAGTTATCTCTCGTACTGTTAAAATCAGTCAACGCCATCAGTTAAACTATTAAAATTAAAATTCAACTTTATTTCTTTATTTTAAGAAGTAAACAGAAGCATAATTCTTGTTACGTCCATAGTAGCCTTGTTACATTTTTTAAAATTTTTTTAAAACCAAAACTCAGACTAGTTCCAAAAACTTAATCCAAGTTTTCATTTCAAAAAAATATTAAAAAGTGAATATAAGTTGTGTTGGAAGCGATATTAATTACGTTGCAGTTTATATTGTCAAAAAAACCTGAACTTAAAGTTTCAAGAAATTGACTAACGACAACTGCTTTATTTTAACGATAATAGAAAAATAAAAGTATAATTATTTTAAAAGTAAAAAGCTTTAGAATAATTTATCAAATTACAAGGAATTTTTTAAAAATCTCAAGGGATGTCAATATAATATTTACTCTAGAAATAATGTGACTAGGTCAAATGATAAGCTTATTTTCTTTTGAAATAATCAAATGACGCGGTTAGTATTACGGAATTACGAACTTGCCCTGCATTTTACGAAGTTCATTGCTTGTAGACTGGAAAACCCACCTAGTCAATCGTCTTCTCGCTCTAGAATCTGTAGTCTCTCTCCAATCCCCGGAAGCCTATAAATTAGAAACCCAGCTCCCACTTTTCTGAATTGGAGAAGAAAAGAAGATGGCGTGGTCAAATTTCAAGTCGCATTTCTGTTAAAGAAATATATTTTCTGTGTATTATTATTTTTACAAAGGCTCCTATATATAGGAGAGATAGAGATAGAGATAGAGATAGAGATTAGGATACATAATCCTAATCGTAAACTAACTAGGAGGATAGAGATAGAGATAGAGATTAGGATACATAATCCTAATCTCTAATTTATCTCTAACTGAATCCCTAAATAGGCTCCTAATTATATCCCTATTATTTACATAGTCAACATTTTTTTTATGGTGCCTTGGTCGACGAGGTGGCCTATTTTTATATTAGGTTTTAAGTTTTAGAATAATATCTCTAATAAATTTTAGAACATTACAATTATTTATAATAAAAAAATGAGAAACTGGGGCTGGGGGTGGCATGTGCCACCTCCCCCCTCTCAATGGCTCCGCCACTGCCGGTACAGTACGGTATTGACAACTTTGATCCTATCACTCCTTTGATGCTGTCACTGTATGGTAGATAAGGTTTGACATCCAGGACAGGAGTTCCATCAACCAGATCCACGCCAGAAACTAGAACCGTACATCCTTGTACTGCCTCAAACTTTGCCAATGTAAGTCCAATGGGACATGGACGATGTGGTTATCTTGTGGCAAAAACCCCCATCTTTCCACCGTTCAAACTTGGTACTCTAACCTTTGCCTTAAACTTTGACTCAAATGGATGCTTCCAAAGCTTATCAAGATTCGTATTCAAGTGAAAGACATAAATAATCCAGCAATGAGAATATTTTTCCAAACCCTCCAGAGATGCTGGAGGAACTCTAGCTGGATCAAACAGCAAGCGGCCCCTGGCGAGTAGTAAAGGTTGCCTAGGAGTTCCATTCCTCGTAGAGAAGCATGAACGGATGATGGCAATAGGTGCCATCGGATAAGAAGTCACATCCACATTCCCAAACTTAGGTTGAGCTTTCCTCAAAGCCTGTTGAGCCCTAATTCGGCCTTGCCTCTCAGCGGCGCAATCCTCTAAGGATAACTTGAGAGATATCTCAAGCTCTTTAACCCTCTCATTAACGTCTCTAGGTCTTCTTCTCCAAAAATAAACAGAGACGGCTGCTGTTGCAGAAATGGTAGCAAAGGCAAGCGCAGCGGAGAGAGAGAGCCATCCCGATTTTCCGTCCGAAGCAACCATCGACTTCCACAGCCCACGATAAAGAAATATATTTTCTGTGTATTATTATTTTTACAAAGGCTCCTATATATAGGAGAGATAGAGATAGAGATAGAGATAGAGATAGAGATTAGGATACATAATCCTAATCCTAAACCAACTAGGAAGATAGAGATAGAGATAGAGATAGAGATAAAGATAGAGATAGAGATTAGGATACATAATCCTAATCTCTAATTTATCTCTAACTGAATCCCTAAATAGGCTCCTAATTATATGCCTATTATTTACATAGTCAACACTCCCCCTCAAGTTGGTGCGAAGATATCGATCATGCCCAACTTGAATCAAGGAAAGAATCAAGGATATTGACCATATTAAATCAAATCCTTAATTTTAACAATTTCACGAAGAGAGGTTAGTTTTCTGAGTCTGCTCACGAGGAGGCTCAAGGATGGGATTGAACGCATCAAAGACCTTAGTGATATGTGTGTTGGGTATGGAAAGATGGGGGTGGCGAATGTTGTGAGTGAACTTGGGATGGACCAAAAGGGCTTTTTGGAGAAGTTAGAAGACCTTGAGAAGCAGATAATCTTGTGTTTTCTGGACATAAACAGGTCAAGAAAAAACCTTCTGCATGGAATCATGGTTCTTCAAGAAGAACATATGTAGATGATTTTTTTTGGGTTCGGGAATGCTGTAGTGCAGCAAAACGACGAGATTTTGCCTCTATTTAAAGTTGTTTCGAGTTTAATTAGGTTGATATTAGGTAGAAAAATCTCTAAACAACTTTAAATGTGAACAAAACTGAGTCTTTTTCCGCTGTAGTCGTAATCCTTATTTGTTATTTCAATTCTCTTTGACAAGCTAATTATTTTTTAATTCAATTTAAATGTATTTTGTACCTTTTCTTCCCCTATTGGGGGATGGAGGGTTATGATTTAATTGTCAAAATTTGTATGTAAAATGTTGTTATAAAGAAATTTGATTATTAATGTTGCTTCCAGTACTCATAAGCCTTTAATTCTTTATATATAATTTCATGATTTGTATATATATATGGTAGACCCCAAATTGCCTTTGTTTTTCCTGGATAGTTTACGTTTGAGCTATTACAGCTTCTGTACAACACCCAATTAGAAAAAGGAAAACTAATTTTTTGATGGTTCTTCAACAAGTATATATATAGATGATTTTTTTTTTGTGTGGTTAATTTGTTGGGTTTCGGTGATGTAGTGCAGGAAAACGACGTAATTTTGCCTCTATTAATTATGTTCGAGGTTAATTATGTTTGTATTAATTTGAAAAGTTTTTGAACAACTTTAATTGTGGACAAAATTTTGTCGTTTTGTTGTTGTACAGCGTTGTAGTGCGAGGGTGCACTACAACTTTCCGTAATTCTAATTTGTTGATTCAATTATCTTTCACAAGCTAATTATTTTTATAATTCATTTTAAATGTATTTAGTACATTTTTAATTTAATTTGAATGTGTTACGGCCATTACGAACTTGAAAAATTAGTTAAAGGACAAATTTAAGTTGATTTGGCCCATTAAGGACGGACTAATTAATTTATGAGCTAGAGTCTATTATTTTAAAAGTGTTAATACGCTAGGTCCATAATTTTAAAAGTGTTAATAAGCGAGGTCTTTTAACGGATGAAATTACCCTCATTTTGTTGTTTGGCCATCAGTCGTTTATCGTGTCTCTTTAATTTTTTGTTTGATGCTTCTGTGTTTTTCTGTTATCTATTGCAATAGATAATGGTTAAGATATCAAAATAAACATATGTTGAACACTTATCTATTCTATCAAATTTTTTTGGGATAAACTATTGTATCAATTTTTATTATTTCAACAAAGAATAGATAATATTATCTTATCAGATAACATTAAAACTTTAAGTTATCTATTACAAATTTATCTGTTGTGTTACTATTTGGACTATTATATTTACTGACTTATTAATTTATTATTCTGATATTATTTAAAAAATTATAATTTTTTATTAGCTATTGGTTCATCTTGACAAGAAATTTTTAAACAATAAAAAGAAATGTTAAATAATTTTTTTTGGACATCAGATAATATTATTTGATAATGTTATGTCTTGGTCTATATGCAAAATGCAAGACTATCATCAGATAATATTATTTGTAAAGGCCATAGATAATATTATCTGATAATGTTATCCGATAATGTTATGTGTTGGTCTATATACAAAGATATTTTTAGAATCGTGTGCTAAAAGGACTTCCGGTTATAGTTTAGTTTTAGATGGACTAATTGCGTTAAAAATCTCTTGTTGCATGTGGAATTGACCGAGTCTCCCCTACGAATTTGCAGTGATTTCTTTCGGACTAACCATGCCCCAATAGTATTTATGTGTCTCATGAACAAGATTTTCACTCCATACTTGAATAAACTTGTGGTAGTATTCATTGATGCATGACATACTAATTTATTCAATGATAGAGGAACAACATGAACACTACATGAGGGTTGTATTCCAGATTCTCCGAGACAACCAACTCTACCCATCTCTATAAGGTTTTATGTTTAATGATTACATCTTAAAATTATGTTTGATGATTTATTTTTAAGTTGTGAGATTTTACTTTCCGTGTCTGATATAATTTTATGTTAAAAAATATTATCTGAGAAATGTATACTATTTTATAGCCTAAATAGTGCATCAAAATGCACCGGTACCGATACATACTATACTAGTAATAAAAACAGTACTACCAGATAGATAGCTTTGCCTTCATAGGGTTTAATCCTAGAAAGGGTAAATTATACTAAGCTCCCCCGAGATTTTTGGCAAATACATTAACCTCCTCGGTGTGATTTGAGAAATTACTCTAGTCTTCCTTACTTTTGAATGTATTATGCAGTTATCTCTCGTACTGTTAAAATCAGTCAACGCCATCAGTTAAACTATTAAAATTAAAATTCAACTTTATTTCTTTATTTTAAGAAGTAAACAGAAGCATAATTCTTGTTACGTCCATAGTAGCCTTGTTACATTTTTTAAAATTTTTTTAAAACCAAAACTCAGACTAGTTCCAAAAACTTAATCCAAGTTTTCATTTCAAAAAAATATTAAAAAGTGAATATAAGTTGTGTCGGAAGAGATATTAATTACGTTGCAGTTTATATTGTCAAAAAATCCTGAACTTAAAGTTTCAAGAAATTGACTAACGACAACTGCTTTATTTTAACGATAATAGAAAAATAAATGTATAATTATTTTAAAAGTAAAAAGCTTTAGAATAATTTATCAAATTACAAGGAATTTTTTAAAAATCTCAAGGGATGTCAATATAATATTTACTCTAGAAATAATGTGACTAGGTCAAATGATAAGCTTATTTCCTTTTGAAATAATCAAATGACGCGGTTAGTATTACGCAATTACGAACTTGCCCTGCATTTTACGAAGTTCATTGCTTGTAGACTGGAAAACCCACCTAGTCAACCGTCTTCTCGCTCTAGAATCAGTAGTCTCTCTCCAATCCCCGGAAGCCTATAAATTAGAAACCCAGCTCCCACTTTTCTAAACTGGAGAAGAAAAGAAGATGGCGTGGTCAAATTTCAAGTTGCATTTCTGTTAAAGAAATATATTTTCTGTGTATTATTATTTTTACAAAGGCTCCTATATATAGGAGAGATAGAGATAGAGATAGAGATTAGGATACATAATCCTAATCCTAAACTAACTAGGAGGATAGAGATAGAGATAGAGATTAGGATACATAATCCTAATCTCTAATTTATCTCTAACTGAATACCTAAATAGGCTCCTAATTATATGCCTATTATTTACATAGTCAACATTTTTTTTATGGTGCCTTGGTCGACGAGGTGGCCTATTTTTATATTAGGTTTTAAGTTTTAGAATAATATCTCTAATAAATTTTAGAACATTACAATTATTTATAATAAAAAAATGATAAACTGGGGCTGGGGGTGGCATGTGCCACCTCCCCCCTCTCAATGGCTCCGGCACTGCCGGTACAGTACGGTATTGACAACTTTGATACTATCACTCCTTTGATGCTGTCACTGTATGGTAGATAAGGTTTGACATCCAGGACAGGAGTTCCATCAACCAGATCCACGCCAGAAACTAGAACCGTACATCCTTGTACTGCCTCAACCTTTGCCAATGTAAGTCCAATGGGACATGGACGATGTGGTGATCTTGTGGCAAAAACCCCCATCTTTCCACCCTTCAAACTTGGGGCTTGGGGCAGTAGTGTTTTGATCGTCTCCAGGCCGGCTTGGGGCTTGGACAACATCTGTCTGTGCCCAGTCAAATATGGACTCATCAGTTTTCAACTGGTAGAAGTGTTTTGAACTGATTGAGGTGATTTTCACAAAATATTCCAATGGCTATTTTAACCTGTTGAAAGAGTTTTTCAACTGGTCGAGTATATTTTGAAAATATTTTCAGAAATGATTCTAACTTGTAAAGGTACTTTCGACTTGTAGAACTTGGCATAAGCTATTTTTTTTTTTCAAAAACATTTTGAACCGGTTGAAAAGAGTCTTCTATCAGTTGAAAGTACATTTTTCTTAAAAATTTGCTATTGGTGAGAAGATTTTGGAGCGGATATTATGAAAAGATTCTAGAAAGGATATATTTGCACGTGTATAGTCATGTACATTGGTTGGTGTCCATATGCATAGTCATGGTCGAATTGTGATTGACTGGGATAGTGTCTGTGTGATTCTATCGGTGCAAATTCATAAAATATGACATGTGACTGTGTGATTTCATCAGTGCAAGTCTATTCCTAACGAAGGTGCTCCGTGTGTGTAGGCTTGTGGTGAGAGTTCGTAAATGATTGAAGTCTGGAACTAAAATTTGGAGACGGGAATAGGATGTAGGTTCTCATATAGGTTGCATTGGTCGCCGAATGTGGCGGTGTTTCATGGAATGCATGTGGTTTTTCATTTGTATATTAGCATGATGAAAATATTTGCGAAAAGTATATTCTTGTGCAACTGTATTAATCTTAAAACGAGATCGATTTTAAGTTTTATATTAAACATTTGTTTAACTTGTTGTCCTATGAAAGCTTTAGCTTATGTGTTGATGTTAACCTTTTTTCAGGAGGTGTCGTAGATCCAAGGGGCTAGTGCCTTGGAGACCGATGCTTAGTGATAAGATTTTGTTTTGTTGGGCATTTATGGACCTGGCTTAATTGATTGATTTATTTGAAACATGATGTAATGAATTAAATTTGTATTTATTTGGTATTTTATTTATTGAAAACATTTATTCATTTATTTCTGCTTAGTTCATACCCTTAAAGTTTGGGGCATGACATGATCTATTTTGTAAGTAAATTCTAGACTATTTATGGATAGAACACTATCAAAATAAACTCATCAAATTAGTTAATAGATTGAATGAAGTCTGTTATTTAAGTTAATACATCATCTTCCAAATGAAAAGCTTACAACAAGTGACATTCTACCACTAAATTTACTCCACTTGCTCCAACAAACGGATCACTAAGTTCTTGGTTAGTACCTAACTAGATATTAACTCTTTAACATTTGATGCTTGCATTTTAGGAAAAAGTTATCTGAGCTTTATTTGAATTGTGAATTTGTAAAGAAATTTATGGACGAAAGAGATCATTAACTTTACATTTCTTCTGTTTCCAAAATACTTGTCTGATCTGCAAAACTAAAATTTTCACACAAAATTCAAAGTTTCTTTTGCAAGTTACTAGATATTATTAACATTTTTTAATTTGCAAAAATTATTTCGACAAAAATACATTCTTTAAAAGGTAAATTAAATCAGGGTCATATTGTCGTATACAACGTAAGTTTTCATCCCGCTAAAAATTTCGAGTTATGTTTAGTCTAAATTTTAAATAGTTTGATGAAATTGCCGTTACTTTCGAAACGAGGTTTACTTTTTTTTTTTGCTTTTTAGTAATATATATCCAATCTCTAAATTTGTAGAACTTAATTCTAACCATTATTTCTCCATTATTAGGCTTGAAATTAGGATAATTAAATCTTTTAAATTAGGAAGTAAAAGCTCTGGTAAGTCAATCAATTTATTACGCACAAATTAGGAAGGAACATTTTGGCTAAAATCCATCAATTGTGAAGGAAAATTAGGCACGATTTTTACAGTAAAGTTGGGAGATCAACCTTTTTCCCTTCAATTGTTTAATGGTAAATTTAGATTGCCAAAATATGATGACGGTAAACTAGAACAGTATATGGTATGTTTGAAAGAAAAGATGATAAATTTGTTAAACCGTGATATAAATTTGCCCTGATGATTTAAGGTATAAACTTACCATGTTATTTATATTAAGAAATAAAATATTCTAATAACATGATGGTAAATGTCGACAGTTTATGATAAATTTAATAGAAGATGGTGAATTTGTTGAACCATGATGAAATTTATCATGATAATTTAAGATCATGTAAATCTTTTAAATGTGATGCTGACTGGCTTGTGTTTGTTGCAGATTTCGTCTATTCGTCCTTTGTCTGTCCATCCTATAAAGCCGATTATGTGTTCTAGAAACCTTTCGATGCTGGATTGTGTCTTCTGAAGAGCATGAAAACCAATTATGTCTTCTAAGGTTTCTAGAATGCGGTCTCCAAAAATTCAAGAGGAGGAGCCTGTGGGAAATATGAAGAAGGTAATTAGTCTTGAGTTTTGTTGATTTGAGGACTGAAACATAACTTCTAAAAATAGATGGGGTGAAAACATAACTGTAACCAAAAATTGGGACTATAAACTATGTTCTCGTTTTATAAAATATCTATTGCAAACTCGGTAATAGTTATGGCTAAATAACAATCTGATACTTTTCTTATCTTTTCCAGTTCACTCGTTATAAGAGGTTAATTTGTAAGATACCATATGACGTGTAATGTTTTTTTTTTTTTTTTTTAAATATAGAGTTAGTATAAATATAATATTTTTCAAAGATAATGTATGTGATGCAAAATGATTGGGCAGAAACCTCACGGGGTGACATAGTGATTAAGATTTGGAACTTAGAAATTTGTTCTCTCTTAGGTCTCATTTTCTAAACTCTCTAGTCCTATTAAATCTTACCGGGACATGTAGAAATTGAGTCTAGTAAACAATAATGTTCATATAAATTAATAAAGAAGCTCGTACGATAATTTAATAAAGATGCTCGTATTATAATTTGAAATTGAGTCTAGTTTCCTATAAATTAATAAAGATGCTCGTAAGATAATCTGAACACTCTAGGTTATAATCTTGAACGCCTCCAAATTAAGTCTAAGATTAAGAGAGACCTATTGAGCATTTAATTATCACAGAACTTGTAAAATATACTTGTAATATCACTATATATATATATATATATGATTATACCTTTGCATAATATACTTTAATACGTCACCTACGGGTTGATACCTTTGTATGTATTGGAAGTTGATAATTACATAATTAATTGTGTCAATTTCAAATCTCTGAGAGTTTAACTCGAACACAATTTGCTTGATTTTCTGGAATTTTTTTATAAGAATAGGCCAGAAAAAAAGAAATAGGCTAGAACGTAAACAATTTATAAAATTAGAGCAAAACGCACCTTGAACATGCGTATTTAGTCCACATGGCATAAGCCTACCATATTGAGAATGCGGTCCATCATTTACGCAAATTTGAATTTTGAACATGCTTGTTTCTGGTGGCTCTATATAATTCCGAAACAGGAAAGTTTTTGGATAAGACGAAGTGAGCATACTGATACAGTTGGTGATTGGGGTTGTTACGCATGAACTCATGTCAGGACCTATGGCCACATACTTAGCCGAACACAAGTTATTGTAGAGATTGCATGAGTGTTACATGAGCAGTTACTAGGAGGAGCGCTTGAAAACTAACATGTTAATAGTTTGGCAACGCAATGGTCTGATCTTTATGAGCAGCGTTGATGCGCGTGAAGACCACAGGTCTCTGCCACGTTTGTATTATACGTAATAACCTGTAATTTTAAACTCTATTTGTGATAAAATTTTATATTTGATATTCATTCTGAGCATTTCATTACTTAAATTCAAAATTTTGAAAAAAAAAAAAACAGCTCGAGCGAGTGGGTGTTTTACAGCAATTTCGAAAATGACTATCTTTTGAGATTTCTACACATTTATGGCCATAACTCTACGTTACGTTTAATGGATAAATTATGATTTCGCCTTGGATTCATTTAAATTAAAACGAAATTATCTTATTAATTGGGGAATTTTATGGCCACTAAGATAAGGATTTAACTGGGATTGCATGGAGAGTAATTTCATAAATTAATTTAGAATTTTATAACAGATTATGGTTTCAAGTCTATATAAACCACTACAAGAAAAAACACTTTTAGCGGCAAAAGGTTTAGTCGCCGAAGGCCCACTTTTTCGTCGCCAAAACCTTTCCCCGACCACAACTTTTCGTCGCCCGGTTAGTCGCCAAATCGAGGTTGAGAAATGGGTTTGGCGACAAAAACCGGTTTTGTCGCGGAAAGTAGAGAAACGGCGACTAAACCGTTGGTCGGCCAAAATCTTTTTTCAGCGACAAATATTTATTTAGTCGGCAATTTTTGTCGCCAAAGATGTATTTTCTTGTAGTTAACCTAGCTCGTTTTCCTTTCCATTTTACCAATTTTGTAATTCAGAAGTCAGAAAGAGAGTTGTAAAGTTGTTCTTGAGTTTTTCGGAGTTCTAGAGGAAGAGAAAGAATGCAAAGAATGCTAGGACTTTGTGGAGGTTCCAACTCAAAATCATCCTTGTTCTTCGTTGATTTCTTTAAATTAAGGTAAGATTGTTTACCTACCAACTCTTAGAGTTTTACTTTAATGTTTTTCATATGATTTTAGGTTGTAATCGCATGTTTAGGGTTTCTATTTGTACCAGAATGTTCAGATCTGTAATTTACAAATTCTAGAAAAAATGATGGCTCGCTCGAGTCGCTCAAGCAAGGTTTATTTTGAATTTTTTAAATTTTTGGAAAAAATATTTTTAATAAATCGCTCGAGCGAGCTTCGAAAATTTTTAATTTTGTAAATTTGGACAGAAAGCCTGTTTTGGCTACTTAAGCAAGCTGAGGTCGCTTGAGCGACTTGTTGAAAAATATAAAAACAAAAATCAGAACGTTTAACTTGTTTGGATTTTACGTGCTCTAGATTAGACCAATTTTATTTGACCAGAATATATGTAGACCTCATACAAGTATACACACATTAAGAATTTGAACACAAGTCTCCAAGGGATCTAATGTGAGCCGGTACACCGGACAATAGACTTCTGATGAATATTTGCAAACATGAGTTTTGCACGAATATTGTAGATATTATGTTGTTTAAAATCTATAAGAGGAGGACAAAATTAAAGAATTTGAACAATGGTTACTGTGGTTATGTTTCGGGTATGGTCTCGTGTTGCCTGATGCTGGGCATCACCCCAAGATGTGCTAAGGGTTAACCAATCCTACATCCAGGATTATTTATCGGACATCGTTCTGAGGTGTGCTTTGGGATAACCAGTCCCACATTCGTGCTCGCTTATCGGGTTCAAGTCCTGAGATGTACTAAGGGGTATTTAGTTCCACGTGCATTCTCCGACCGCTGTGCCATGTTCCATGTGGGTTGGAGTCCTACCGGATGTCGTCCCACTTAAACAAGATAATCAAAATGAAAAAAGAGCATAACTTACCGATGTGTTTATTATTTATCTTTTCATTAATATAAGCATCTAGCTACTAGTTAAATTCTTTTGCTATGAACTATTATATGTTTGTATATCTTTGGATTTATTTTTTTAGTAACCTTTCTTATTAAGTTTCATTACTCATCGGTGTAACTTTTCTATCCCTAGGGTTTCATGCCAAATGAAGAAGAACAGATAGAGGAACCGGTTGCACTGGAGAAGATTTGTGGTAGAAGCAAAAATTGCCTACACAGAGACATTTGTTGGAGGCTTCATGTCGAGATCCGTGTGATGAATTGGCAGGTAATACACTAGGGCTTGATTAAGGATGTTGCTAGAGATGCTGAGAGAAACTATTCTAACCCAAGGGCTTTGATTAGAACCATTGAAAGAGACCCACAATATGGGTCTGATCCCAAAGTTTCAAATTTATCTAAGTAATTAAATTTTTAATTAGAGATTTGTAATTTAATTTTATGTATTTTAGTTGCAATGTTTGTACGAAGTTTAGATTGTCTAAAAAAGTTTATTGCTTGACTTGAACAACAGTATGAGACCGACACAAATTATATGTTAAACCATCGTCCATAAAATAAAAATTAATATAAACTGCATAATTGAAGTAATCTATCCGCATGGTAGACTAATCATTATTAGAGAGGTAAACGCATACAAAAAGTTTGGATTTGCTTTGAAACAACATAATGGTTTCTTCTTGAAACAAAATCTGGATGGCATGTACTTGACATATTTATCATCTTCCCCACCATCTTCCTCATTCCGAAAGTTCATCGTCGAACATGAGTAGTTCATCATGCATAATTTCTTATAGACCTAGGTCAGGGCTGACGAATTGTCATTTAATATTTTTAATCTAATGAAATCCATATAATTGACGCTACATCTGTTTGATATTCGCCTTCAACCGTGTAGTCAATGCATCTGAATCTTGTTGTGTGTCTACGCGTAGTTCGACTGGATGAGCTTTAGGGACGCATATACAATAATACCTGCAAAATACTTCCAGATCACCTTGTCATATAATTTCTGCCATTGAAGATTATTGCATTGTATTCTCACATCATGTGGCGGCATTTGAGATGTGGCACCCTTGATGACATGGCCAACATCTAAATCCCATGGTGTGTACATAAGTAACGGTTTGTTCTTGAATCGACCCTTTACCCCGCGACATGTGCTATACATCGGGTCATTGTAGGCTCCTACGGATTGTGTTCGGTCATCCAATTCCCTATTCCGAATTGATGGGTGTCGTTGGGAGGATGAGGCATGTATTAATATATTGAAGGACATTGTTATAGGTTTTCGAATGTGGTATTTTTTTTCCTAGTTCATTTGATGAATTTCGTGGAGTATTTACTACGAACAGTTTTGGTCGATGATCTTCATAGACAATGGTGGCTGGTATTTGAGTACACTATAAGAATTATTGGTATTGGCCAGTGTCTTGTCTTTTCCACAGTATGCTCTACATCTACAGATTGGACAAATACAACCTGAAGATGAGTTCATGACCAATAATTCCTAAATTGTCCAACATGTGCACCAATTCTATTAAATTGAATACGTGAGAAGATTTATTTAGTTAAATTATGATTGACCAATGAGAGACAAGGAACGACCAAGTCCCTAAAAAAGATGTTTCGGTTCACAACTGACCCACGACTCTTTCTAAGCTCACTCAATGACTAGACTCAAATAAATTTTGAAACAAGAGACTATCGGAGCAAAAAATCAAAGCCTCGAAAGGCTTAAGATCATTGAAGAAGAAGGAAATTCGGATTTGGGATGAGTAGAAATGAAGAAGAGGAGGGGTATTTATAGCCAAAGGAGAGCACAATACCTCTTGTGCGCGCCACTTCAACCAATGACGCACACTGGTCGCTAAAACTAGAGAATCTCTGCAAAGCTATCAGTCCGTACCTAACTGAGTGAAATGATGGCTGAGTCAAAATGGAACAATGTGCACCATGTCACTACAACACATGCCATGTCGAGATCACGTGTGCCTTGTTGACATTCTGAGTGTGCCAATCAAAATTGACACACCAGCATTAAACGCCCTTCTGAATCAAATGTAGCAAATCTCAAAGAATTCTTGGCCCTAAACCATCACAATAGTTTTAGCTCTAGAAGCTTTATCATTGTTTGAAAGAGTTGACATATGTTCTCAACGTCGCGAAGAGACAAAGCGCAATATATTTTGAGTTGTATCATCTTAGATAGGAAGTCTTTTCATTAACATTGTTTTGTTAGAGTATGTTTTTGTACATCACAGCTTGTATTCTTATTTTTGGTCAATGTAATTGTCCATGCAAGTAATAAATTGTGTTTGCAAAAAGAAAAAAAATTACCCATGCAAATTACGAAAGCATTTGCAATACACGAAACGAAATGAAAAGAAAAACAAAGTATCTATCAGGCACTTTAGCTCAATTATCATCAAAATTGGCGCGTAGGCCATAACAACTACTCTACCTATCTCTATGAGGGCGCACATGGCTCAAAAAGAACAAAAGATGCATACAGGCCCTGCTAGCCAATTGTCTTCACTCTATGCCTCAGCCATGCTTCAAACTCCTCTTCTCCACCTTCGTAGAGCCACCCTCTCTCAGCATGTGACCTTCATTGCCCCGAGTGTATGGAACCAGAAACCCTTGAGCTCTCTAGATTAGCCCATCTCCGATGAGACCCAATTGGACCCTGTGCTGACCACCAGCCTACAGCTGCATAGAAACTTACAATGTAAGAACAATCTACAAATTTATCCAAAAAAAACTAGATTGAGAGATGTACATACCCTAGGGGGACGACTAGACCTCTTGCCATTAGGGTACTGAATCTAACTTGTGTAACCAAGAACAAGCATGCACACCAGGCAATGATAATCGAGAATGGTCCATATGCCTTTATGTCCCACTCAAGGGGATCCTACAATTAGAAATAGAACATAGTTAGAATAGAGCAGAACAAGGTGAGTATGGAATCAGAAATAGAACAAACTGAATCAGAACAAGAGCAGTAGAGTGATACCCGAGTAGGAAACTCTGAAACCACGTCGCCAAGATTTGGGACCTTTATCGTCCCATTCATGTAGTCTTTGTTCATGATCAATGAGATAAACCTAGGAATTACAGGGAATGGTATGCCCTCCTTAGGAATAGGTTGAAGATATGCTCCTCTAGGAGCATTCGTCACAGCTCTATGCACCCTAGTTGCCACAAGCACCTCTCCAACCCCTTCAACAGTAGGCTTGGCCCCAACGCCCCTCGCAAAATTTATAGTAGATGCCACAAGTAGCTCAACATCCTTCTCGACATAAAGGCCCAACTCAACATGGCGAAGTCTGTGTAGGCCCAAACATCTCACAAGAAACTGTGCCATGTAGGCAGCATAGTCCCCCTTCCAATCAATAAGATCGCTAGCGAGTAGGGTTTGGGAGAAGGCAAACTTGTCCGCAAAAATGTTTGTATGGGTACTCAGAATCCCATGGGAAAGAGGCCCCTGGAACCAAGGGACATCTACATGGAATGCCTAATGGGAGAACAGGTCTCTTAAATACCATTAATGCTCGTAAGGGCACTCCAGCAAGACTCTACTCTGGGTCAACTCTTGGTTTTGAATCAAGAAATCAGCCTTCAGACCTCTCCACAATAGACAGAAAGGGTGCATAATGGGAAATAGAAAAACAGAAAGTAGAAACAACATATTAGAAGTGTGTTAGGAAGGCAAAGAAGCAAGTCATATATGACCCAGAGAAGAGCAGTCCCCCTACGCAAACAAACCCATCAAAAAATCTGAGGTAATATCCTCATAATTAGGGTGGGTTTTTCGAGGCTAGCCCATTCCCAAAACTTTAAAACCCTAGTACTGTCTAGAATAATAATTATCAGAGTACATTGTCTGAATGGAAGAAAATAGTGTTTGAATTGAATCGATAGGAATGAACAAAAAAGAATAGATCATACCTCAAGGAGATGCCAGAAACCTGCGATGCTATCGCCCACTCCTCTAGAGACAGCTCCCAGAAAATAGTAAGGGGTGGCCAACACGACTACACCTGAGTTGCTTTTCAAAATGGAAGCAAGATCCTAGAGGGCGAGAAGGTAAGAAATCTAAATCCTATTCTCCCTGTTTAAGAATGCGGTAGCCTCAAAGAAGTACAACAAAAAAGCCTTGGTAGCATGGGCCTGACGATCAAAAGAATCTTTCTTGTAATGAGCATAATACTCCATGAACCAGAAATGCGGGATTAATCTAGCCTCATAGGGAGGCATGTCACTGGAGGAAAAATCTCAGAGCTTGTGTGAATGTCAGATTCGAAGTGAATATGTTGACCACCCACTAGTAAACATGTGAGCGCAGCAACATCAAGAGGCATCACAGTCACCTCTCTACATAGAAAGTGGAAGGAGTTGCTCGTGTCCCACCACCTATCAGACAAGGTCGTCACCATCATGTGGTCTCCCTATGAATCAGTCAACATCGGGATGATGCACTGAAAATCGTTCTCCTCTTGAAGTATTGAGCAGGCTCGACTTCAGGAACATTGATTGCAATGCCACCAAGTAGGGGTTGGGCCAAATCATGGCTGAAGTCCACCCCTGAATCTATTAGAGCATCAATAGTCGTATGACCTGTGCTAGATTTGGCCACTGAGGGGTAGCAATTGAAACACCCATTCTGACATGATTGATTAGAGAAATTTTCTAGGGTTAGATTAACTCCAAGGTATTGAGAGACGAGATAGAAGACAAGTGATAATGGTGAGTTGAGCTTCCAACCCTAGCACCTTTTATAGGCTTCGGCCAAGTCCAGGCCTTTGGCGTGTGCCACTTCTCGCATATGTGCACACTAGACTATTTAAAATCCCCAATATTGATTAGATCTTGCACCTGGTGCAATTGCCAATTCATTTGTGTGCGCCAATTCAGTACAACATGCGACACAACCTTTGGTCTTCTAACACCTCGCATGCCTACTTACGCTAGTATATGATGGATGCATGAGAGTCCATTCTGCTTTGGGCATATGTTTGCACCCACCATTTTACCTTGGTTTTTGCACCCACCTTGTTGACTTAGGTTCTACGCTTTCTATTTTATCTTGGGTTTTGCACCCACTTTGTTGACTCGAGATCCGCACCCATCATTTTACCTTAGGTTCTACACCCACTTTGTTGACTCAGGTTTTGTGCCTGCCATTTTACCTTGGGTACCACACCCACCTTGTTTGCTCATATTCTACACCCGCCATTTTACCTTGGTTCTGCACCCATCACTTCTTTTGCACCCTGAGTGCACACACCTACTTCTTTTATACCTTGAGTACATGCACTCTGAGTACACCCAATCATCTTCTCTTTGAGTACATGCACCTTGAGTTCACACACCTATTTCTTTTGAAGCCACATCGTCCTCCATGACCCTGCCAAAATGGGCCCAAAGCCACCCCAACTTTAGCCTCCTCCCCTCCACTCATCCCATGTCGACTGAATCCCCAACAAATGCTCGCAAGGTCCATTGTAGTCATGATCTATTTTTCCTGTTGTTGCCCTCCAGTGGAAAGGTAATCCTAGAATCAGTTCTACGTCCTTTAGCATGATAGTGGCTTCTCTACAGCGTAGGTGGAAATTATGGGTCTTCAACCACTAGTGCTCCACTAGTGCTATAATGAGGCCACAGTCCAAAGAACGAAAAAGCACCTTGTGCAGCTCTCCAAAACCAACTTGACGTATCAGTGCAAGAATACTGGAAACGTCACTATGCCATCGATGACTAGCCACGTACTGTTGACAAGTGAGAATTGTAGAGTCAACTGGGCCATGTCCCTAAAATACAAGTTGATCGACAATAAGCATGGCGATAATAATTATCTCCAACAATACATCAAATAAAATTTGGAAAAATATTAAAAAAAATTCCTATCCCAACCTCCCATATTCCCTCTGAATGGTGCCAATGCTACAATGTAAGCAGAGATGCCTCCAATGGATCTCGATCCGTAACTATAAGAAAACATAAAAGGAAACATTTCATATAAGTATTTTAAAGAATCCTACGAAATTGAAGAATTTTAAATTTAAAGACAAAATGGTAATTATGCACAGGCGCAATAACATAATTCTTAATTTTGAATGGTTCTTGATTTACAAATGATACCATGAAGATAAGCTTGTTCATTTACTATTATTATTTTGTACTTTTCTAAAAAATTGAAATACTAGTATTAATGCTTGTTATTCATTAAAATAGTATGACTCGTTAAATTCAAGGAAAATTATCCTCATTATCTTTAGTCATTTCATAATAGTACATGGATTCATTTATAAGGAACTATACAACACTCGATCGTTCATAGGGGTACGTTTTCATGCAATTCAACAAAACACATAACAAATAGAAGAGAACAAAATAGTACAAACAAAGAGGTTGTTGCCTCAATACATACAATCTTTTCATACAAAATTGCATCATCCACAGTTGTCATACTCCTACACCAAAGTGAGTAATTCAAAGAAAAATATACATACATTGTGTTTATTTCATCAAAGCTCATTCATCAAAGTCTACCAAAATTGGGACAAAACTACATCAGCTAATCAAAACCAACACATTTTTTAAATTACCATATACTATTTACTTACTATATACATAATATATATATATATATATATATATATTACATATATTACATATATATATATATACAGTATATATACTGCACATAAATAATGTATACCAAAATACATTTGTTATATAATATTGTATATAACTACTATATATAAATAATGTATACTCTAATACCTCATACAAATATATACTATGTAATGTATACATTATATATAAGTATATATAACATATATAGAATATATAAGTATAATGTACAATGTATATTATATATATAGTATTTATAAGTATAACATATATATAAGTATATAAGTACGTATATATATAGTAAGATATACAATATACATAATATATATACCACTCGTTATATACTGTATGTAACAACTGTACAGAAATAATATGTATACATCAATACCGCATACACATATATACTATATACTATATACAGTCTATATAACATATACAATACATATAAGTATAATACATATAATATAAATTGCATATAACATATATATAAGTACATAGTCCCCTTCATGTGAGAGATTCCTCATTTTGTTAAAATGCAGACCTTCTATTTTCTGATCAAATATTAATAATCTGAACCGTTCAATGTGTTTAAAATGTATTTTTAAGGGTGCTCATGAGAAATCGGTTCAAAACAATACCAAGAAGGGATTGATTGAAGCAATTTTTTATAAATGTTTACAGGAATAGTTTTATGAAAAACTGTTTGGATCAAACCCTTTCTGGTAATATTTTAAGTTGATTTCTAGTGGATACCCTTAAACACATTGAACGATTCGGATAATCACAATTTGATCAGAAAATGGGAGGTCCGCATTTTAACAAAATCAGGGATCCGTTATTATAAGTTTTTTGTATAAGTAAATCTATCGTAACATATGTTGTATACACGGACTAGAATATTAGATTGAGAGTAATCCCAAAGTCGGTCGGGTACCCAACTATAAAAATACATATGCAGTAATATATCCACTATACATAATATCTAAGCGGTATATATATACATAATATCTAAGCGACATATATATATTAGATCGAAAATAGCTTGATCCAAAAAGTGATTCAATATGCTGATAGGAACTGTTTTATGAACAACTGCTTGAATCAAGTCATTTCCGGTAATAGTTTGAGCTAATTTCTTGTGGATACCCTTAAAAATATGTTTTAAAAACATTGAAGAGTTCGGATCATTAAAATTTAATCAGGAATAAAGAGTTTAGATGTTGGTTTAATATTGGTCTAAAAAAGTGTTGGTCTATGGAGCCTTTCCACACACACACACACACACACAGGGAATGACTCCATGGACCAAGATTTTTTGAGCCACTATTGAGCCAACCATAAGGATGCTTGGATGTGAATCAATCCAAGGGTTGAGATCAAAACAAACTAAAAACCCTTAAAATCCTAAAAGCATATCCAACCCTTCTTCTGCCCCCCCCCCCCCCCCCCCCCCCCCCGCAATCTGCCTCCTCCCCCCAAAGAACCCCCATCCCTGTTTGCCCGTCGTCACCCTTGCCGCCGTTCATCTCGCCTACCATTGCCTTTGCCTTGGTGGTTGTTGCCTGCCCTCATCGTGGTTCATCCCCTTTTCGCCCGTTGTCACCCTTGCCTTTGCCCATCATTCGTCCCCTTTCTCCCCCCGTAGCCCTCTCTCTCTCTCTCTCTCTCTCTCTCTCTCTCTCTCTCTCTCTCTCTCTCTCTCTCTCGTGTCATATTAAACCCTCAAAACATTAAGCGGATGAAATGAAAATGAAAAAATCTTTCTAGAATGATTTTGAAATTGGTAACATTATATAAGAAATAAAAAAAGTAGATAAGCTTTTCAATTTTAAAATCAAACATAAAAATAAGGGGAAAATCTAACCAATGAAACTTGAAATAGTGAAAAAAAATATAACCAATAAAAAAATCTCTCTGCTTTCCAGTTTTTAAATCTAACCAATAAAACTTGAAATGGTGAAACCTAGTGAGAGAAGGGCAATGGCGGCGGCGACGAGCTCCGGCTGGACAGAGAGAGCTAACTGGGGGTGAGAAGGGGGACAGATGGTTATAGATTGGAGGAGTTAGCTAGGGCTGGGAATCAATAATTATAGTTGTATTGATTTGGGGGTTTAATCTCAACCCTTGGATTTCGGTGGATCCAAGGGTTATTTTAATTGGTAGGTAACTGGTTTAACTTGGATTGGTCTATAGAGCCATTCCTATATATACAATATGTTACTCTATACATATTATATGTAGTTTATATATATTATACATATATATATATATATATATATATGTTGAGCATATATTTATAGATCTGTATACCTATATATGTACAAATGTATATGATAAGTGCCTAACACAAGGGTTAACCATTGTGTTAAATAGCATTAGGCTCCACCGCCCCCCAAAATAACCCTCCATCCAATCACTGAGTTATTTAACACACTCTCCTTAAAAATTACATCAATGTCGGTCACCCTACCTTATTTAACACACTCGGCTATTTAACACACTCGGCTTATTTAACATACCAAGAACTAAAGCAGCATCCAATCAGGCCATTGGATTTGAGTGGATCTAAGGGTCATTTTAATTGGTAGGTAAATTGGTTTACCTTGCATAGGTCCATAGAGTCATCCCCATACATACAATATATATACACATATGTACATATACAATTATATGTTACTCTATATATATTATATATAGTTTATATATTATACATATTGTATAGTTTATATATATACACACACATACTGTATAATCTATACCGTACAATATATATATATATGTATATATATATTGAGCATATATTTATAGATCCGCATACCTATATATGTACAAACGTATATGATAAGTATGCAAATATTACTATTTTCACTGGCCAATTTACTGTTGTTAGTTCGGTTTATTATATCATTTGATGATTTATTCGTATTTTTAATGTTTAGAACTTGGAAATGATTGGCGGTGATTTTTTCAAAAAAAGTTAATAAATTAAAAAATCCATTCATATGGGACTATGGCACGTCTGGAGAGGACCTACTAGGTTCGGATAGGAAACTTTGGAGTCTGAACATGGCAACCTTCTGGAATTTTTCATTAGTTAGGCATTCGGACGGGACTGTAGCACATATGGATAGATCGAGTTGGCCAGAATGTCTATTTAAGCATCGAGAGTTCTATTTTTACGGGATCCAAAGCAAAAAATGGCCGAACAATAACACTAAAAAAATGAAAGGCTGAAGGAAGGAAAAATCAAGAAAAATCAGCATCCAATGGCCAGCTAATCCTATATCTAGGACGTACATGAAGTTTCGATTATGAGTAATGTAGATTTTGTTTAGTCTTTTGCTTTATTATTAAAATTTGGGTTGTATGACATTGAACATTGATTTTTTGTGCACCAAAGTTACGACCACTTTCTATTTGTCATTTGTATTCGTATTCTGAATTTCCGAACACCAATATACAACAAAGAATCAACATATTCGTGTATGACTGATTGAGATAGGTTATGACTCGTAAGACTTGTCGTGCTATTAGACGATCCGTGCAATAGAGACTAATCATGTTGATATAACGGTTCGTGCTAAGTCAGGATAATTTATGTATGTCAGTGATCCATGAATAATCTTTAACGACATTGTGCAGACTTGCTACCTGCATAGTGTTTGGTAGATTTGAGCAATAGTAATAATAAGTATTAGGTTAAACATAATCGGCAAATCTCGAATCAATTTTATTACTACTTTATTTTTTAGCACTCAGATATCCTAAAACATAATCAAAACTCCATTTTTTGAATTAGAATTGTGCAACTTATTCCTCTTGTCCCTGAGTATCAGTACTCGGGTCACTACTATATATTGGAAATATACATGTAGTAAAGAGTTGTTGTAAGGACCGTCCCGGTCATGTAATTATTTTTGTTGTATATTATTGTAATTGTGAGACTTGGGATTTAATTGAGTAAAATAGAATGTTGAGAGCTTAATTGAAGAAGTATGGAACTTGAGGAGACAAGTGTAATAGTATAAAAATCATGTTTTACTTTTTGCCTTTCTTTTTTCCTTTGCCGCTTTCTCTCTCTTCCTCTCTTTCTCTCTCGCAGTAGATTTCAAATACTATTCATCTCTAATTCGATTTTTGCCAAATCAAAGCCTTTTCGCCCAAAATTTCAGAAAACACGAAATATCAACGTTGTTCTACGCTTCGAGAGATTCGAGTTAAGCCTGGAATTGAGGGTGCTTGTGTTCAACCATTTTTTCGAAAATTTCTTGGAAGATTATGGATCGAAAATATTTGTAAAATATTTTTCAGATTCATGCTACGATAGCCTTGTAAGCCCTGCTCTTGGGCTAATGTGGAAATATTTGCCCTTACTCTAGGTTTATTATATATTGCTCACATATGGGATATGTGGGTGTATTTATTTATATTTTCAAAAGTCTATGATATTGGGTAAATCCTTGGTTGGTTGTTTTATATTCATGCTTGGCTTGTAGCCATTTTTATGTGTTGACAGTCTTAGTGACAATATGCATATTGCCTTAGTGGCGTAATGAATATGGCCTTCGTGGCGCTTTTGTGGGTACTGTCTTAGTGGTGTTATAGCTACTGTCTTAGTGACATTATGTGATTAGCTTAGGGCTGATATATATGCAAACTTATAATAATGGATTATTGATGAGAAGGGTGCATCGTGTGTCATGTGTATTGGATGAGAGATGTGTCGTGTATCCTATGTGTCAGAAAGGAAGACGCATTATGTGTACTTTGTGGTGGTTACATGATGTTTCACATGTCATATGTGTTGGATAGGAGGGTGTGAAGAGGAACTTGGTGTGAGTCTTGTAGGGTGCACGTGCTGTATAAGATTTCATATGAATATCAATATGAAAAAACCATTTGCGATATGTATATTTTTGCATTAAAGGAAAACTTATATGTTTTGATACAATATAGTGTTTAAACTTCTTTAAATCAGTTGTTTAGCATGCAATACGAGCTTCAACTTATGTTGTGTTATTAAAGCTTTTTCAAGTTAGGTTGTGGAACCAATGGAACAGAAGCTCTAGATATGTATTTAAGTACTTATTTCAATTGTAGAGAATTGTATATCAGTTTTTGTAAGGCGTTGTGGCCTTATGTACATTTTATCATTTTTAAATCCGGATTAATGTAATAACTTATTTACTCTAGTTTGTATTTGAGTTGTATGGTTTTATGTTTTTTTGGGATTGTATATATGGTTTATGTTTATGCTCAATGCGTACCTTGGAGAGTGGGGTGTGACTGTTGTTTTAATTTAATTTTCATATGACAAATACATCAATGATTTTGCTCAATAAGTATATATGTATAACATACATATATAGTACAAATTGTATATATACACGTACTGCACATTGAAAAAACTTAAAATTGTTTACGAACAAATTAGAACCATAGAGAGTAGATCCGTACCTAGTATGTGTACACCGGAGGAGATGAGAGTGGCCGGAGATGGATGGTTTGTTAGAGATCGATTTCCGAGACCCAATGATGAACGCTCAAAGATTATACAACAAAAAAATATAAAATCCTATAAGACAGAACTAAGGTTCATACCTTCAAGATCTCTCTGGTTTGATCTTGACAACTTTCACAATTTAATCTTGATATAAGTATGAGCATGACCGGAATGATCTTGCTCGACTGACCTCCCTATCTTCTACTATAATCCTATTGCACCTTGATCACGAATTGAGTGTGGGCTCAAACACGCGATCTCCTTGCTTTCACAGAATCTCTCTATTAATATTTCGAGTATTAAGTTGTGTCTGACCTAGAAGTTATAGCAATGTATATATATATAGGCAACAATAGAGACCCCAAGGAGAAGCACGGTCTGAGCTTTCTATATAATTCTTTTTTTTTTTTTGAAAGGCGCTTCCTATATAATTCGAAATCATAATCCAACCTTGATTAATTTTAAATTATATAAATTATAATTTATACCATTACAAAATTATAATTGCATTTCCTTTCTATATCTAAAAATTATATTTCGAGCTCCATGTTGTTAAATGGTTATTTATCCCCCCACGTTAAGATTACAGATACTCGTTGATTAAAGTAAATTACTGACAGTTTATTTAATCAAGATCTATAAAATTTCTTGAGACATTCTACTTAATTTATTCATTATGTCGGATACTAATATCTACCTACATGGTTTCACATAATTGAAATTTATAAGCTTCGATTCCATTAAGAGAATATTATGAATCCCTATAAAGGGACATAAATTCCATTAATAATTACCCCTCCATCCTATTTTTATCGTCCATTATTCCAATTTGGGACGTCCCAAAATGAAAGTTCACTTCTCAAAAATAATAATTGAAACTTGATTAAATTTTTTTTGCCCCTTTATTTAAATAAAACTTATACTGTACACATCAATCAAACTTTTTAGAAAAGACTCATTGATATTCTATCTCATGGCATATTTGAAAAGAAAAATATTTTTTGTAGCAATTATTACGTTTCCCTAAAAACTTAGAATTCCAAAGAGAGACTATAAATTTATGACGGATGGAGTAACCGTTGTCATACACTTAATATTATGACCTAATTCATCGAGATTGTTGGCCCACAAGGTCTCACTCTTTAATGAATCAAAGTCAACACCATTAAATGTACATATCCATTAATTATTTTTGAGTTAAGAGCACAAGCATTGAAATACCTCAAAATAGTCATGTTCAATATACACAAAGTGTACTAATACAGTAAGTTGAAACTACAGAATTTTTCATAGTCAAGACAGATCTACTGAAATACTGTGTTACAGTCCTACTGGTGGTGTGTCCAATTTCATCCAAGACTGTGAACCAAAGACTTATTTTCGACAAAAATTGATAATCTGATCCTCTGTGTGTAAGGCAAACTCTACACACTAGATTATCTACTATGTGGAATAAAAGATACCCATGCACAATATGATATGATATAATACAAACATTGCTCATAAAGATTCTCATCGTGAAAAGAAATAACTGTTTAATAAATAATTCAAACAAGTATTAATCCATTACATAAAATCGTGATTTGTAGTATAAAACTCTAACATGGTTAACACTAGAGTGAGAGATCGCCTATTTGCTTGATGAAATCGCCAAGGATATTTGTGTGAGAGAGATCAGAGAGACAGTGTATTTCAAAAATGGGTTGATGAGGAGCTCTCTTCTGATTAAAGTTGAATGCAACTTATATGTGCGTACGCATTTAATTCTTTTGAGGAAACCTGAACCGTCAGGGGCAGAGCCAGTAGGAGACTGAGGGGCCCGGTGCTCGCCCAAAAATTTCAAGAAAATTTAGGACTTAGGTATAAATTTAAAAAATTATAAACAAAATTACATTTTGACCTCTCAAATTACATTCGGCCCTCTTTCTTTTCCAAAAAAATAAATTTCGACTCCCCAAATGTCGAATCCTAGTTTCGTCCCTGTGTACCATTATCCATCATTTCTAGGGCAAACACAAATAGAGATTGCGTATATCTTTTCACACTTGATGTGTTAGAATTAGAGGACAAGTTTTCTTGACATACATGTGTCTTTGGCATTAAGCATGTTCACCAGCGCATCAAATTTGATGGAATCTCCCCTTGTTCTAACAGTTCTTTTCAACTGATCAAATGTTGCAGGTAAACCATGCAAGGTGTAAAAGATTAGATTGTCATCATCAATAACGTAGTTAGTAGTAACCAATTTCTGATCACAGTCTCGAGTTGATTCTATATACTGATCCATTATAGATGATTTGGACATGTTATACAGTTTCCATTTCAAGTCATGAATGCATGACCTAGTTAAAGTATTGTACTTAAGTTCTAGAGATTTTCGTACCAAATAAGCACGATCACAACCATGTACTTGAGACAGAGCATTAGAAGAGAACGATGCAGTCAGGCATGAGAGTAATTAACTAACAATTAGACTCCACTTCATATAATCAGGATTTGATAATGAAGTTCTATCAGAATCAACAATTTCCTCATATGGACATTTAATTGCTCTGTTTATATACTCGAAGTATCCATTTACTTTTTGTGGCATTTTGAACTTGCATCTTTCACATCAAGTAATTTGAGGAATCGATTGAGTTTAATTGTGACTAGAGAATAGAAATTAGACACTAGGAACATAAGAAATTGAGGTATTGTTACCATATTTGAAGGCATCATGAGATGTAAGTCCTACTTTTCTGAACTTTTGTTAGTTCCATTGGTTGATTTCAGATTAAGAGAGAAGATGATACCCAGGATTTGAAGCTTTGGCTCTCGTCGTTTACTGCTCTGATACCATATGGAATGTACTTCATCTACTAAATCAAAGATTGAATGTGCAAAAATGTAAAAGATAAACTGAACAAACTAAAGAGAACTCAGTAATTGCAGAAAATGATCGACCTTGAGTTGCTTCTCATTTCGTTAGCTATTTATATCAAGGTTCTGAATACCAAATCGGTTTGGGTACCGATTTTTCTATTGGTACGATATGTATTGGTCAAGTACCGGGTACCATATCAAATTTAACGTAACTATCAATATATATATATATATATATATATATATATATATATATATAAACTATAGAGAGAAAACCCAAAAAAAATAATTTTTTTTGGTAACTTAAAAAAAAAATTTGGTACCGGCCGATATTAACCGGTATGAGCTGGTATTAAGAATGGTATGGTACTAGAGGTACTTGATACCATTTTATACCAAAATAGTACGTACAGCCTGGTACGATACGATATTCACATTCTTGAATTATATGCTATACAAAAACTAAGACCTCTATTTTAGCTACACCAACTTACTTTTGAGAAACAATGCCTGCTCATCATGTTTAAAAGAAGAAAAGCTAACAACTAACTATTAATTGCAACATTGTCCTTTACAAAATGGAAGTTTCATTTATTAAGAAAAATGTGCTTCTCACGTGCGAGTTTTGTCTACATGAAAGCCACAATGACAAGCAAGGCCACGCAAGCTGCTTTCTGGATCAAAATATGCATTTTAAAAGTAGATTGCTATCCCTCAACACCACCCCCCCCCCCCCCCCCCCCCCCCCCCCCGCGGCGGGGGACAAAAGTCATGCACCTCCTCAACAAATACCCAACCTTTTTTATATAATTACAAATGTGTCACTCCCTCTTTCTTCCATCTCTAAATTGCAAAAATGCCATTTCACATCTAAATTATAAAACTGCCACCTTTACTCTTTTTACTATTTCACATTAATTTCAATAAAAAGTATAATTAAAAAACATTTAAATAATACGTGGTTTTAAAAAAAATTAACTAATTAAACTCTTTATTATCACACTAATTCTTTATTTGTTTTTTGTCAAAACTCATAAAATTGAAGGTCACAATTAGTTTTAAAATTTATTAATTAGTCTACAGTTAAAATTTTTAAATTTTTTTAACCAATTATTTTTTTTCTTCACACTAATTTTTGATTTTTTTGAGAGAACTCATAAAATTGGATGCCACATTTAGCCTTAAAATCTATTTACTAACGTGTAGTTAAAATTTTAATTTATTTAATCAATTCACATTTTATTATATATTTTTTTGTGATGTACACAGTTTATTGTGTATTTTTTTGTGATGTACGTAGTTTATTGTATATTTTTATTCTTAAACTAGATATTTGTTAGACTTTTGTGTTCTAATTTACTTAAATATTTTGCACGTATCAAATAGGTTCACTAAATAAAGAATTTACGGAGATGATGACAAATAATAAACATGAAGCAATTTAATCAAATTGTGATGTAGTTCAAATAGTAAAGTTTGTCCAAGATTCAAGTGTTTTGAAAATATGCATTCTTACGTTTCTTATTTTTGGTAAAAAAAGTTAAAATGTAAAGCATGAAATAATTAATTCTTAGTAATTGTAACATTGTGAGAAGTAGGGGATTAAAATCCACCTTATCCAAATTTTGTTTCCCAATGCATTTTTCATTTCCCAATACTTTCTTTACTCCTCCTCATTAATTTATTTATTATATGTTTTATTTTTAAACTATTTTCTCACATCTATAAATAAAGAGAGAAGAAATGAGAAATAGGAAACTTGATTTATAATTTATCCTACTGAGATTGGTTATTTCTCTAGCTCTCTGACTTGTCATTTGCGTGGACAAACCAAATATCAAGAGAAATATATTATTGTAAGTTAATATTTATGTCAATAAGTTGTCTATAGTTGTCTGAGTAGGTTATGCTTTTTATTTTGTAGTTAAATGTTTGATCTGATAACACGAGACATAGAAGATGAAAAATTATAGTCAACATGCTCGGATGTTTGGAGTTTTGCATGAAAATTTCTATATCGCAAGATTCATACCGATTCACATGATATGTCTTAAATACGCGAGCTACTGGATGTGGTTGACACCACTAGTGTACCTTGTGTATTAAGTTGTGACATGCTAATTATTTGATGCGTAAATTATTTTTTATTTGAAATTTTAAAAAAATAATTCTTTTTATTTATCTTTTCCAAAAAAGTAACTTTTCTTTAATTACAAAGAATTTGCGGAGATGATAATAAATAATAAACATGAAGTAATTTAATCAAGTTGTGATATAGTTCAAGTAGTAAAGTTTCTTGCTTAAAAAGTAAGGTTTAATGTTCAAGTGTTTGGAAATATGCATCCTTACGTTTTTTATTTTTGGTAAAAAAAAAAAAAATTTAAAGTGTGAAGCATGGAATAATTAATTCTTAGTAATTGTAACACTGTGAGAAGTAGGGGATTAAAACCCACCTTATCCAAATTTTGTTTCCCAATGCATTTCTCATTTCTCAATACTTTCTTTACTCATCCTCATTAATTAATTTATTATATGTTTTAGTTTTTTCACTATTTTCTCACATCTATAAATAGAGAGAGAAAGAAGGAGAAATAGGAAAGTTAATTTATAATTTCTCCTATTGATATTGGTTATTTCTCTAGCTCTCTGACTTGTCATTTTTGTGGACAAACCAAATGTAGATGGGTAGATTTTCTCAATCAGGACGAAAAGCTAATACCTCAATGCCTGGCAGAAACAATACTCTTAATTTGGATGGACCTCTGATTTGCACACTAATAAATCGTCAAAGAGCCATCTACCGCTATGGTAGGAAGACACATCGATGATTAAGTCAGGCGAAAGCTTACAGGATGAACAATAACTCAAGCCAATATTCTCTATTAGCCAGCGAAATTATGCACTAGTTAAAACGTACCTTTTTTGTTGATGTGGGGCTTTATTTATAGACTTCTCTTGAATCCTAAATTTCTTAGGATTCTGATTGGAGTGAAGTGTCTTCTGATTGGTCACTAATGAGATAACTCTCTATCAATTTGTTATCTTCTATCATTATAGTTTTATTCAGTTAATACTTCTCATATTACATAAATTGGCCTTGAATTTCTCATCCATATCTGTTAGAATTGTATCCCGACTTATTTAGAATTTTGTCTTATCTCGGAGTAACAGTTATGCATCACCTTTCTCGGGTTGATGGTGTTCTCGGGCTACCCTTCTCTAGTCGGCAAGACGTGGGGCCGCCTTTCTCAGGTTGACTGATTACCAAACCGTCTTTCTCAGATCGGCTAACTAGATGTTTGACCTTTTCAGCTCGACTAAAGGCAGCCAAGAAGGCCAAGATATGGGCTCGTGCTTTGCTGGTCGATGGTGTGACTCCCATTATGGCTATTGATACGGCTGGCGACATAGATGTCACCTCGGCTCTTGCCGAAGCTCTGATGTTGTCGAGGAACATCGAGCCCTATTATGGATCCGAGGATTCTTCCTTGCTGCGGATAGTGATTGCTCATAATATTTTCGTAATTTTTTTGTACTTAGAATTTTTCCTGTGATTTACATGATGTCGTCTTAACTATGTTTGATGGTACAGGCAACCAAAAGACGATGCTATGTCTCGGACACAGCCAGGATCGGGAGGCACGACTTATTTCTGCTGAAGCCGAGGTTTGCGAGTTCAAGCTGAAGTTCTCCACGGCTCAAGATGAGGCTGATGGCTTCAAGAAAAAGGCTCTGGAAATTGCTCAAAGGGCTGAGTCCTTCAGCCATCTGTTGGCTAAGGAGAAGAAGAGGACTGCCGATCTGCTTGCCAAGATGATAGCTCTGAAGTTGAAACATGCTAAGGAGATGTCCAATGCAGAAAACAAGGCTCACAAGGGGGGCATGGATGAGGCTACTGAAGACTTTCTGAGCAACTAGGTCCCTGACTTACAGGAGGATTTTTTCGCAACTGGATGGAAAGCGGCACTGAAAGTCTGCAATGTGTCGAAGGATTCCCCTTTATATAAAGAAATTCTGCACTCATCGAAAGTTGCCGATGAGGGAGATGATGATGCTGAAGCAGAAGTGCCTAATGGAGGAGTCACCGACCTGACAACTGACAATCAAGAGGTTGGGGGTGTCAGCAATGAAATAGAGGAAAACACTCAGGAGGGCCCAGTCGATGTTGACTGATATTTTACCTTTTCTTTGTGCTTTTTACTGGTTTGTGCCGCACAGATACATTTGTCTTTTGGTCTTGTACTCAGATTTGTTTTTGCCGTGAACGTTTGATCTTAATGAATATACACCCTTTGGTTGGCTTACATGCTATTCCTTATGTCTTTTTAGCAGTCTGGTAGCTTATTTGCTTATGAAGCCAGCAAATTATTTGGATATACACTTGTCTTGAATATTGAACTTTTATCTTAAACTTTTCTCAATTTTGTTTGGATTGATCAATCTTTTCTCAAATTTAAACACATACTTTTCTCAAGTATGTTCGGGAGTTCATACTTTGCTTAAGTTTGAACTTACCTCAAACTTTTTCACAAGTATGTTCGGCTGCTAAACTTTTCTAAAGAGTTAGCCCGTACTCCTCTGCAGTATGGTCGGGAGTTCGAAAGTGTTGAACTTACTTCAAACTTTTCTCAAGTTTGTTCGGCTTGTTTAAACTTTTCTTAAGTTTAAACACATACTTTTTCCAAGTGTATTCGGGAGTTCAAACTTTTCTTAAATTGGAACCTACCTCAAACTTTTCTAAAGTTTGTTCAGATTGTTTAAATTTTTCTTAAGTTTAAACACATACTTGTCGAAAGTATGTTAGGAAGTTCAAACTTTTCTCAAGTTGGGAACTTACCTCAAACTTTTCTAAAATTTGTTCAGATTGTTTAAAACTTTTCTCAAGTTTAAACACATACTTTTCTCAAGTATGCTTAGGAATTACTCTCGCCCCCCAGTGTGGCAGTAAGGCAATTATGACATTTACAGTCTTACTGAATATTTGTCAATGAACGAAAATTTGTGCTTTTATTCATCAAATTAGAATTCGGTAAACAACAATGCGTAGAAAAAAGATAACTCTACTAGTAAAACTTTTTAAGGTTGGAGACATTCCAAGTACGTGGTACTTCTTTGTCGTCAAGATCTTGGAGTTTGTAGGCACCCTTCCCAGGGCGTCCTATAACCCTGTAGGGTCCCTCCCAATTGGCTCTGAGTTTGCCATCCGCTGGGTCTTTCGTGTGTTCCCATAACCTTGCGGAGGACTAGGTCACCGAGATCAAATTCACTTTGATAGACTCTCTTGTTGTATGACCTGGAGAGGGTAGACTGATAGGAGGCTAGTTTGATCATAGCTCGTTCCCGCTTCTCTTTGGTGAGATCAAGCTCTACTGCCAAGGCTTGATCGTTTCTTACTTGTTCCATTAGCTCAATGCGAAGGGTTGGGAGGCCGACTTCAAGTGGAATGACAGCCTCGGTACCATATGCAAATGAATACGGGGTGACTCTCGTAGATCGGCGAGGCATGGTCCTGTATGCCCATATGACCAGTGGTAACTCTTCTACCCATTTGCCTTTGGCTTTCTCTAGCTGTTTCTTGATACATCCCACTATCGTTTTGTTTGAGACTTTTGCCTACCCATTGCATTGAGGATATGTCACTGAGGCATAGTAGTGACGGATTTAATATTGTGAGCAGAAGGCCTTAAACTTGTCTTGAAATTGGGTTCCATTGTCTGAGACAATGGCATATGGGATACCAAATCTGGTGATGATGTTCTGCCAGACAAACCGCTCAATATTCTTTTCTGTGATTTTGGTTAGGGGCTCCGCTTCTATCCATTTGGTGAAATAATCAATGCCGACCATCAGATATTCCCTTTTTCTAGTCGCTTTAGGAAGCGGACCGACGATATCTAGGCCCCATTGAGCAAAGGGCCAGGGGATGGTGAGTGGTGCTAGGTCGTCAGCAGGCTTATGGGTGACCGGGGCAAACTTCTGAGAGTTCTCACAAACTTGGACATATTTCTTTCCATCTTCCTGCATGTAAGGCCACCAATATCCCTGAGATATCACGCGGTGGGTAGTGGACCTGCCCCCGGCATGGTTTCCACAAGTGCCTTCATGAATTTCATATAGGAACGTTTGTACTAGGTTCGGGTGTACACACTTCAGGTAGGGACCAGTGTAAGACTTCTTGTAAAGTTCTTGCTTGGTTGAGAGCCAGAAATGTATTGCCTTGATCCGTAACTTGTGAGCTTCTCTCTTATCTTCGGGAACTGTACCCCCAGCGAGATAAGAGATGATTGGATCCATCCAGCTGGGGCCGAGATCGATTTTCAAGGCTTTCTCGGCAATCGGGATATCAATGCTCGGGTGTTCGATGGCATCCACATATATGGTTCGATGCTTATATCTTGGAATTGCCGAAGCCAAACAAGCTAAGGCATCCACGTGATTGTTCTGCCTCGAACTGATGTGGGTCATTTTGACTTTTTTGAACTAATTCCATTTTAGCTTTTTCGGCGTAAGCATCCATCCTCTCATCTCAGGTGGCATACTCACCGTTGAAGTGATTGAGGACACGTTGAGAATCACAGTAGACTGCCACATATATTGCGCCAAGATTATGCACGCATTTGAGCCCATGGATTAGTGCCTCATATTCAGCGACATTATTTGAAGCACTGAAGTTCAATTGAATGGACTGCTCAAAGTAACATCCGCCAGGTTCCTCGATAACACCGATTTTGGATCCTTGTGAACATGAGGATCCATCGACATATAACCTCCAGTAGGGTATTTGATCGACCGCAAGTTCTTTTTTGTGCTCCCTGTTCGGGCAGGCTTGTTTCTGAAATCTCAGAAAGTTCTGTCATTTGTTCGTGTGAGAACTCTGCAACAAAATCTACTAAGACCTAATCCTTTATCGCTGTCCTTGGAAGGAATCTGGTATCATACTCCTCGAGTCCCACGGACCAGTTAACCACCCTACCCAATAGCTCTGATCTCTTCAAGACAGTGCTGAGGGGATGTTTGGTTGATACTTCTATCGCGTGGGCTAGAAAATAATGTTGTAATTTCCTAGAGGCTACCACAATGGATAAGATCAGTTTCTCCAAGGGGAGGTACCTTGTTTCAGAATCGAGCAGTGTCTTGCTCACATAGTAGATGGGTGTCTGCTCGCCATCCTTGCTTTTCATTAGTATTGCACTCACCTCGTGCTCGGACACGGTAAGATACAATGTCAAAATATCTCTTTTCTCGGGGGTTATGCTCAGGGGTGGATTCGCCAAGTAAGTCTTGATCTCATGGAAGGCTGTCTCACACTCTTCTTCCGAGGAATACTTAGACTGCTTTCTTAGTAGTTGAAAAAAAGCCGACATCGATCGGATGATCGGCTAATAAATCTGTTAAGAGCAGCCACCGTTCCTATTAATCTTTGTACTTCTTTCACAGTCTGGGGACTCTGTAAGTTCTGTAAAGCAATGATTCGATCTGGGTTGGCTTCTATACCCCTTTTAGTGACCAGATGTCCCAAAAATTTCTCGAGCCAACTCTGAATGCACATTTGGAGGCGTTTAGCTTAAGTTTGAGCTTTCTGAGCACTTAGAAGGTATTGCAAAGATCGGTGATATGGGTCTCGGCTTCCTCAGATTTGACGACCATATCTTCGATATACACCTCCATACTCTTCCCGAGCAATTCTTTAAACATAAGTGTGGCTAATCTCTGATATGTAGCTCTTGCGTTCCTGAGTCTGAATGGCATTACTTTGTTGCAGAATAATCCTCGTGTAGTAATGAATTATGTCTTTTCTTGGTCTGACTCGTACATGGCAATCTGATGATAACCACGGTACGCATCCAAGAAGCTCATGCGTCGATATCCAGCAGTGGCATCCTCGAGCTGTTCTATTTTTGGCAGTGGAAGCTATCCTTGGGACAGGCTTTGTTTAGGTTGGTGAAGTCAATGCATACCCTCCACTTGCCGTTTTTCTTCTTAACCACCACTGTGTTCGACAACCACTTGGGGTAGTAAATTTCTCTGATGGCTCTGTTGAACTGTCGATCTTCTACGTTTTTGCATCACTGGCTTGTGGATAGGATCCACATTCAAATGATGGCAGACAATATCCGGGCTCACCCTAGGCATCTCCTGTGGCGTCCAAGCAAATACGTCGAAATGTTCCTTAGGAACCTGTACCAGAATTTTTTCGTCCTACTCGGATAGCTCTTCACTGATGAGAAAATACCTTTCTGTGTCTGTCTCATTGGCTGGTATTTGCTTGAATGTTTTCACAACCCGATCGACTGGATTACTCCCGATATCTTCTATCGTCAGCTGATTTGAAACCTCTATAAACTTCACGTGTTCGACTTTGGATTTGTGTTTTACGGAAGTAACGTAACAACTTTGCGCCATCGGCTTATTTTTCCGAACACGTTCGATCCCCTTTTTGCTAGGAAATTTAAACATTTGATAATATGTGGAAAGGATTGCACACATCCTATGGAGCTAGGTCCTCCTTGCAATTGCGTTGTAGGCTGATGGCACATCCACAAATAAGAAATCGATGTCCAGGGTTATCCTTCCTGCCTGTACAGGGATAGTGATGGATCCCAAAGGCCAGACTGCTTTGGTGCTGAATCCTATGAGTGGAATGTCGACTTTCTGCATATCTGCCTTATCAAGTTTGAGCTTTTTGAAAGCATCACAATATAGAATTTCTGTTGAGCTGCCCTGGTCAACTAGGATTCTCTCTGTGTTGATGGTGCCGAGGAGTAGCGTGATTACTAACGCATCATTGTGGGGATGGGTTACCCCCTCTAGATCCTTTTCTGAAAAGGATATCACCGTGTCTATCTTCATCTCGGGCTCTTTTCGCTTTTGCTTGAGATTCTGAACATGATGTTCATGCCCGTCACAGTGTAGTTGGAGCCGGACTTCTTTCTTATCTAGAACTGGTGTTGCAGCATGTATAACATGGACGGTTCCGGTTACCATTGCCTCTTCCTCAGAGGATTTCGTTTCCATTGGTTCCGGCTGAACTTTTGGTTGCCCTTAATCGGCCACAAATCGTCTAAGGTGTCCGGCTTCAACCAGTTCCTCTAAGAACCGTTTAAGTGGCTTGCATTTTTCTGTGATATGGCCATTATTGCAGTGATAGCTACACCAATCTCTGTTTGGGTCACGCCTCACGGGTTCTCCCCCTGAAACTGTTGGCCATTTCCAAAAGAGCTCATTTTTTAAAGGCTAGATTAGCTTAAAGATGCGAGTGTTAATAATTGTGCATATCGCTCTATATGCCTGGGGCCAGGTAGTTTGCGTCTCTTTATTACCTGCGCCACTTCGGCCACTTCAGTCCGTGGTCTCTTTGTTGCTGGTTCTATCGTAGTGCTCCTATGCAGTTTGCTTGCGGGCCGATTCTTGTCTCGGCGTATCTCATCTTCAAACTTCGCATACTTTTTCACCCTTCCCATTAGATCGGCAATGGTGCTGGGAGGATCTATAGTGAGGGATTCTCTCAACCGATCTCGGTATCATAGCCCCAATCTAAAGGACTTTACGGCATAGGCTTCTGTGCAGTCTCTGATCTCATTATAGGTTGCCCAGTAACTATTCGCATATTGACTGAGATCCTCATCGGGTCCTTTCCTTAGAGCTAAGAGAGTATTCACGTATTTTTTCTGTGCTCGATTAGTCACGAATTGTTTGAGGAACTCATCCACTAATTTTCTCCAACTAGTGATGGAACTCGAAGGGAGGGCTTGAAACCAGTTCAGGGCTATTTTTCCCAAACTCAAGGAAAAAAACCTTGCAGTATAGGCTATCATGGCCTACATAGATCATCATGGAGTTTGCGAATCTGTTGATGTGAGTCATTGGATCCGTTCATCCGTTATAGATAGAGAATTTTGGAGGGACAAACTTTCTGGGTAAGTCCTCCGCTTCGATCTGGACCGATAGTAGCGACACTGCCAGCTGCTGCAGCTCTTTATGGTTTTGGTCATCTTTTGGGCGATTTACTCCGCTGGCCGGGGCGGGCTACCATCCCCAAATGCTGATTCAACCACGCCCTCATGTCGGGAATCTGAGCAAGCGCTTGTATTACTGGGATGGCTATTGCTGGGTTAATGTTCGCAGCCATTCTTGTCCACTGGTTCAGCCAATCTCGCATATTGGGGATCGGTTGTACTGGAGATAATCCACCCACATTTGAACGAGCTCCAACTTGTTGCTCTCCTCCTTGGGATCTTTGAACTTGTTCACGTCGGCTGTCTCGTCACGACGGGCCAGTTTGGGAATGCTCATCTCGTCCTGATACCGACTGACGAGTAGCATCTTTCTGTTTCCGGAGATTCCGATTCTCTCTTTCCATGCGGTGTATATAACGCCTCATCTCTTCGATTTCTTGATCCTGCCTTCGGACCCGATCGATGTTACTGTTCTTTTCGTCTCTGCGATTCCCGTCATGAGTTCGGGATTCTCTCCCTCCCTCATTCTGGGTTTGCATGTAAGATTTATCTCTGGTTTAGGACCATTCTACTTCTCGCGGAAGATCAAGACGCTGCTCCAACGGCGCCAATGGCAGTGCGGCCTGGGTTGTGGGAGCCTCCACCGAGGCAACTGATGGCGGAAGTGCCCCTCCAAGCTGCCCTCCAACTAGCTTTGGGGGTGCGAGCTTAGGAACCTCTTTCCTAGTTTAGGACCATTCTGCTTCTTGGGAAAGATCAGGACGCTGCTCCAGCGGCACCAATGACAATGCGGCCTGGGGTGGGGGAGCCTCCGCTGAGGCAACAAGTGGCAGAATGGTAGGAGGAAGTACTCTTTCTCCAAGCTGCCGTCTGACTAGCTTTGGGGGTGCGACCTTAGGAACCTCTTTCCTAGACCCTTTTAGTTTCTGGGGAATTGGAGGAGGAGACCTAGACCTGTCTCTCCTGTCATGCTCTCTCCCATGATCTCTCTTGGGTGTTTCAGTCATGAGTTGTTAGCTTTCCCACAGACAACGCCAATTGTAGATGGGTAGATATTCTCAATCAGGACGGAAAGCTAATACCTCAATCCCCGGCAGAAACAATACTCTTAATCTGGATGGACCTATGATCTGCACACTAATAAATCGTCAAAGAGCCCTCTATTAGCCAGAAGACACTCCGATGATTAAGTCAGGCAAAAGCTCACCGGATGAACAATAACTCAAGCCAATATTCTCTATTAGCTAGCGAAATTATGCACTAGTTAAAACGTACCTTTTTTTTGTTGATGTGGAGCTTTATTTATAGATTTTTCTTCAATTCCAATTCTCTTAGGATTCTGAATAGAGTGAAGTGTCTTCTGATTGACCACTAATGAGATAACTCTCTATTAAGCAGTTATCTTCTATCATTAGAGTTTTGTTCAATCAATACTTCTCATATTAATTAAATTAGCTGTGGATTCCTTATCCATATCTGTCAGAACTGTATCCCGACATATTTGGAATTTTGTCTTATCTCGGAGTAACAATTATGCATCACCTTTCTCAGGTTGATGGTGTTCTCGGGCCACCCTTCTTTGATCGGCAAGACGTGGTGCCGCCTTCTCAGGCCGGCTGATTGCGAAACTGTCTTTCTTAGATCGGCTGATTGCCAAACTCTCTTTCTCAGATCGGCTAACTAGATATTTGATCGTCTCGGCCCGACTAAAGTATGGATAACACTCCTTATATCGGTCATACTCTCACGTGATCGACACATGTATGCTGATGTATCTTCTATTTGGTTCCAAACTTAATCTTTACTGAGGGGAATAAATGTATTTTGTTGATTACAGTTTTACCCTCATCATCAAATATCAAGAGAAATTATATTATTCTAAGTTAATATTTATGTCAATAAGTTGTCTATAGTTATTCATTTTACCTTAAAGATGAATAGGTTATGTTTTTTATTCTATAAAAATTTAAATGTTCGATCCGATAACACGAGATGCAGACGATGGAAAATCATCGGAAACATACTTGGACCTTTGGAGTTTTACATGTAAATTTTTATACCGCAAAATTCATACTAATTCGTATGATATGTCTTAAATACTCAAGCTACTGGATGTGGTTGACCTCACTAGTGTACCTTGTATATTAAGTTGTGACATGCTAATTATTTGATGCGTAAATTATTTTTATTTGAGATCTCAAAAAATAATTTTTTTATTTATCTTTTACAAAAAAAATAACTCTTCTTTAATCAGAAAGAATTTGCGGAGATGATAATAAATATAAACATGAACTAATTTAATTAAGTTCTGATATGTTTCAAGTAGTAAGTTTTTTGCTTAAAAAAACAAGGTCTAAGGTTCAAATATTTGGAAATATGCATCCTTATGTTTTTTATTTTTGGTAAAAAAAAAATTTAAGTGTGAAGCATGAAATAATTAATTCATAATAATTGTAACAATGTGAGAAGTAGGGAATTAAAACCCACCTTATCCAAATTTTATTTCCCAATCCATTTTCCAATTCCCAATACTTTATTTACTCCTCCTCATTAATTAATTTATTATATGTTTTATTTTTTCACTATTTTCTTACATCTATAAATAGAGAGAGAAAGAAAGAGAAATAGAAAATTTAATTTATAATTTCTCCTACTAAGATTGGTTATTTCTCTAGCTCTCTGACTTGTTATTTGTGTAGACAAATCAAATATCAAGAGAAATTATATGGTTGGAAGTTAATATTTATGTTAATAAGTTATCTATAGTTATTCTTTTTACCTTGAAGTTGAGTAGGTTATGCTTTTTATTTCGTAGAAATTTAAATGTTCGATCCAATAACACGAGACGCAGAAAATGAAAAATCATTGAAAACAAACTCGGATCTTTGTAATTTTACATGTAAATTTTTATACCACAAGATTCATACCGATTCGCACGATATGTCTTAAATACTCGAGCTACTGGATGTGGTTGATCCCACTAGTGTACCTTCTGTATTAAGTTGTGACATACTAATTATTTGATGCATAAATTATTTTTTATTTGAGATTTCAAAAAATAATTCTTTTTATTTATCTTTTCCAAAAAAGTAACTTTTCTTTAATCAGAAAAACTTTGCGGAGATGATAATAAATAATAAATATGAAGTAATTTAATCAAGTTGTGATATAGTTCTAGTAGTAAAGTTTCTTGCTTTAAAATAGGTATCCTTACGTTTTTATTTTTGGTCAAAAAAATTTAAAGTGTGAAGCACGAAATAATTAATTCTTAGTAATTGTAACACTGTGAGAAGTAGGGGATTAAAATCCACCTTATCCAAATTTTGTTTCCCAATGCATTTTTCATTTCCCAATAATTTCTTTACTCCTCATTAATTAATTTATTATATGTTTTATTTTCTCACTATTTTCTTACATCTATAAATAGAGTGAGAAAGACGAAGAAATATGAAACGTGATTTATAATTTCTCCTACTAAGATTGGTTATTTCTCTAGCTCTCTGACTTGTCATTTGTGTGGAGAAACCAAGTATCAAGAAAAATTATATTATTGTAAGTTAATATTTATGTCAATAAGTTGTCCATAGTTATTCATTTTACCTTGAAGATGAGCAGGTTATACTTTTTTTTCTATAAAAATTTAAATGTTCGATCCAATAACACGAGACGCATATGATGGAAAATCATCGGAAACATACTTCGACCTGTGGAGTTTTACATGTAAATTTCTATACAGCAAAATTCATACTGATTCGCATGATATGTTTTAAATACTCAAGCTGCTGGATGTAGTTGACCTCACTAGTGTACCTTGTATATTAAGTTGTGACATGCTAATTATTTGATGCGTAAATTATTATTTTTGAGATTTCAAAAAATAATTCTTTTTATTTATCTTTTCCAAAAAAGTAACTTTTCTTTAATCAGAAAGAATTTGCGGAGATGATAATAAATAATAAATATGAAGTAATTTAATCAAGTTGTGATATAGTTCTAGTAGTAAAGTTTCTTGCTTTAAAAAATAAGCTCTAAGGTTAAAGTGTTTGGAAATATGCATCCTTACATTTTTTATTTTTGGTGAAAAAAATTTAAAATGTGAAGCACGAAATAATTAATTCTTAGTAATTGTAACATTGTGAGAAGTAGGGGATTAAAACCCACCTTCTCCAAATTTTGTTTCCCAATGTATTTTTCATTTCTCAATACTTTCTTTACTCTTCCTCATTAATTTATTTATTATATGTTTTATTTTTTTCACTATTTTCTTACATCTATAAATAGAGAGACAAAGAAGAAGAAATATGAAACTTGATTTATAATTTCTCCTACTGAGATTGGTTATTTCTCTAGCTCTCTGACTTGTCATTTGTGTGGAGAAACCAAGTATCAAGAAAAATTATATTATTGTAAGTTAATATTTATGTCAATAAATTGTATATAATTATTCATTTTACCTTCAAGATGAGTAGGTTATGCTTTTTATTCTATAAAAATTTAAATGTTCGATCCGATAACACGAGACGCAGACGATGGAAAATCATCGGAAACATACTTGGACCTTTGGAGTTTTACATGTAAATTTCTTTACAGCAAAATGCATACTGATTCGCATGATATTTTAAATACTCAAGCTATTGGATGTAGTTAACCTCACTAGTGTACCTTGTATATTAAGTTGTGACATGCTAACTATTTGATGCGTAAATTATTTTTTATTTGAGATTTCAAAAAATAATTCTTTTTATTTATCTTTTCCAAAAAAGTAACTCTTCTTTAATCAAAAAGAATTTGCGGAGATGATAATAGATAGTAAACATAAACTAATTTAATTAAGGTGTGATATGGTTCAAGTAGTAAAGTTTCTTGGTTAAAAAAACAAGGTCTAAGGTTCAAATATTTGGAAATATGCATCCTTACATTTTTTATTTTTGGTTAAAAAAAATTTTAAGTGAGAAGTACGAAATTAAAACCTACCTTATCCAAATTTTATTTCCCAATCCATTTCTCAATTCCCAATACTTTCTTTACTCCTCCTCATTAATTAATTTATTATATGTTTTATTTTTTCACTATTTTGTTACATCTATAAATACAGAGAGAAAGAAAGAGAAATAGGAAATTTGATTTATAATTTCTCATACTATGATTGGTTATTTCTCTAGCTCTCTGACTTGTTACTTGCGTGGACAAACCAAATATCAAGAGAAATTATGTGGTTGGAAGTTAATATTTATATTAATAAATTGTCTATAGTTATTCCTTTTACCATGAAGTTGAGTAGGTTATGCTTTTTATTTCGTAGGAATTTAAATGTTCGATCCGATAACACGAGACGCAGAAAATGGAAAATCATCGAAAACATACTCGGAGCTTTGTAGTTTTACATGTAAATTTCTGTACCGCAAGATTCATACCGATTCGCATGATATGTCTTAAATACTCGAACTACTGGATGTGGTTGACCCCATTAGTGTACCTTCTGTATTAAGTTGTTACATACTAATTATTTGATGCGTAAATTATTTTTTAGTAGAGATTTCAAAAAATAATTCTTTTTATTTATCTTTTCAAAAAAAGTAACTTTTCTTTAATCAGAAAAATTTTGCGGAGATGATAATAAATAATAAATATGAAGTAATTTAATCAAGTTGTGATATAGTTCTAGTAGTAAAGTTTCTTGCTTTAAAATACGTATCCTTACGTTTTTATTTTTGGTCAAAAAAATTTAAAGTGTGAAGCACAAAATAATTAATTCTTAATGATTGTAACACTGTGAGATGTAGGAGATTAAAATCCAACTTATCCAAATTTTGTTTCCCAATGCATTTTTTCATTTCCCAATACTTTCTTTACTCCTCATTAATTAATTTATTATATGTTTTATTTTTTTCACTATTTTTTTACATCTATAAATAGAGAGAGAAAGAAGAAGAAATATGAAACGTGATTTATAATTTCTCCTACTGAGATTGGTTATTTCTCTAGCTCTCTGACTTGTCATTTGTGTGGATAAACCAAGTATGAAGAAAAATTATATTATTGTAAGTTAATATTTATGTCAATAAATTGTCTATAGTTATTCATTTTACCTTGAAGATGAGTAGGTTATATTTTTTATTCTATAAAAATTTAAATGTTCGATCCAATAACACGAGATGCATATGATGGAAAACCATCGGAAACATACTTGGACATGTGGAGTTTTACATGTAAATTTCTATACTGCAAAATTTATACTGATTCGCATGATATGTTTTAAATACTCAAGCTACTGGATGTAGTTGACCTCACTAGTGTACCTTGTATATTAAGTTGTGACATGCTAATTATTTGATGCGTAAATTATTATTTTTGAGATTTCAAAAAATAATTCTTTTTATTTATCTTTTCCAAAAAAGTAACTTTTCTTTAATCAGAAAGAATTTGCGGAGATGATAATAAATGATAAATATGAAGTAATGTAATCAAGGTGTGATATAGTTCTAGTAGTAAAGTTTCTTGCTTTAAAAAAACAAGCTCTAAGGTTAAAGTGTTTGGAAATATGCATCCTTACATTTTTTTATTTTTGGTGAAAAAAATTTAAAGTGTGAAGCACGAAATAATTAATTCTTAGTAATTGTAACATTGTTAGAAGTAGGGGATTAAAACCCACCTTCTCCAAATTTTGTTTCTCAATGCATTTTTCATTTCTCAATACTTTCTTTACTCTTCCTCATTAATTAATTTATTATTTTTTTATTTTTTTCACTATTTTCTTACATCTATAAATTGAGAGACAAAGAAGAAGAAATATGAAACTTGATTTATAATTTCTCCTACTGAGATTAATTATTTCTCTAGCTCTCTAACTTGTCATTTGTGTGGAGAAAACAAGTTTCAAAAAAAATTATATTATTGTAAGTTAATATTCATTTTACCTTGAAGATGAGTAGGTTATGCTTTTTATTCTATAAAAATTTAAATGTTCGATCCGATAACACGAGACGCAGACGATGGAAAATCATCGGAAACATACTTGGACCTTTTGAGTTTTACATGGAAATTTCTTTACAGCAAAATGCATACTGATTCGCATGATATGTTTTAAATACTCAAGCTATTGGATGTAGTTAACCTCACTAGTGTACTTTGTATATTAAGTTGTGACATGCTAATTATGTGATGCGTAAATTATTTTTTATTTGAGATATCAAAAAATAATTCTTTTTATTTATCTTTTCCAAAAAAGTAACTCTTTTTTAATCAGAAAGAATTTGCGGAGATGATAATAAATAATAAACATAAACTAATTTAATTAGGTTGTGATATGGTTCAAGTAGTACGAAATACGAAATAATTACTGTAACACTGTGAGAAGTACGGAATTAAAACCTACCTTATCCAAATTTTATTTTCCAATCCATTTCCCAATTCCCAATACTTTCTTTACTCCTCCTCATTAATTAATTTATTATATTTTTTATTTTTTTTACTATTTTGTTACATCTATAAATACAGAGAGAAAGAAAGAGAAATAGGAAATTTGATTTATAATTTCTCCTACTATGATTGGTTATTTTTTTAGCTCTCTGACTTGTTATTTGCGTGGACAAACCAAATATCAAGAGAAATTATATGGTTGGAAGTTAATATTTATGTTAATAAGTTGTCTATTGTTATTCTTTTTACCTTGAAGTTGAGTAGGTTATGCTTTTTATTCTGTAGAAATTTAAATGTTCGAGCCGATAACACGAAACGCAGAAAATGAAAAATCATCGAAAACATACTCAGACGTTTGGAGTTTTACATGTAAATTTCTATACCACAAGATTCATACCGATTCGCATGATATGTCTTAAATACTCGAGCTATTGGATGTGGTTGATCCCACTAGTGTACCTTGTCTATTAAGTTGTGACATACTAATTATTTGATGCGTAAATTATTTTTATTTGAGATTTCAAAAAATAATTCTTTTTATTTATTTTTTCCAAAAAAGTAAGTTTTCTTTAATCAGAAAGAATTTACGGAGATGATAATAAATAATAAACATGAAGTAATTTAATCAAGTTGTGATATAGTTCTAGTAGTAAAGTTTTTTGCTTAAAAAAACAGGATCTAAGGTTAAAGTGTTTGGAAATATGCATCCTTACGTTTTTAATTTTTGGTAAAAAAAATTTTAAAGTGTGAAGCACTAATTAATTAATTCTTAGTAATTGTAACACTGTGAGAAGTAGGGGATTAAAACCCACCTTATTCAAATTTTGTTTCCCAATGCATTTTCCATTTCTCAATATTTTCTTTACTCCTCATTAATTAATTTATTATATGTTTTATTTTTTTCACTATTTTCTTACATCTATAAATAGAGAGAGAAAGAAGAAAAAATAGGAAACTTAATTGATTTATAATTTCTCCTATTGAGATTGGTTATTTCTCCATGTCTCTGACTTGCCATTTGTGTGGAGAAATCAAGTATCAAGAAAAATTATATTATTGTAAGTTAATATTTATGTCAATAAGTTGTCTATAATTATTCCTTTTACCTTGAATATGAGTATGTTATTTTTTTGTTCTATAAAAATTTAAATGTTCAATTCGATAACGCGACACGCAGAAGATGGGAAACCATCAGAAACATGCTCGGACTTTTAGAGTTTACATGTAAATTTGTATACCGCAAGATTCATACCGATTTTCATGATATGTCTTAAATACCAAGCTACTGAATGTGGTTGAGCCCACTGTGTACCTTGTGTATTAAGTCGTGACACGCTAATTATTTGATGTGTAAATCATTTTTATTTGAGATTTGAAAAAAGTAATTCTTTTTATTTATCTTTTCCAAAAAAGCAACTATTTTTTAATCAGAAAGAATTTGCGGAGATGATAATAAATAATAAACATGAAGCAATTTAATCAAATTGTGATATAGTTCAAGTAGTAAAGTTTCTTACTTAAAAAAACAAGTTCAAGTGTTTGGAAATATGCATCCTTACGTTTTTATTTTTAGTAAAACAAATTAAAGTGTGAAGCACGAAATAATTGATTTCTAGTAATTGTAACATTGTGAATAATTTTTTTGAGAAGAAAAAAGGGGCTCATAAATGTTGGGCATGTGGGGAGCTAAGACATTACGCTAATTAATAATATAGAATTAAAGGAGCAAAAAAAATCAAAACCTTAGAAAGTCTAGATTATACAGAATTAGATGAGCAAAAAAAAGTAGAGTATTAATACTGCATCTATGTAAAATAACATTTGATAGTGGAGAACATTTAGGAAAGATTAGGAGGAATTTACCGTTGCCAGATCAAAAAAAATCTAAAAATCATAGGGGAAGTAAACCTTAGGAAAAATGATGAATATGTTTGTGTTTGAATCGGCAAAACGCAAATAATGAGTATTAATAGTCCAAAAATTATTTCCCAATGCATGTTTCATTTTTTGATTTTTTTTTCACTCCTAATAGTAATTGTATGATGACAATAAGTGTGAATTAATTTGGCTGAATAATTTTTTTTTAAAACAGTGGAGCTAATATTTTTATGTTTTTTACTTTTTGTCATGTTTTTCTATTTCTTCGATAGAAGGAATTGAAAAAGTATTAAAAAAATAGATCAAAACTAAAAAAATTGGACCGACATAAATTGTTATTTATTTTTCATTTCATAACATATGTTTTTATTTTTATAACTCACAGAACATCATGGCTAACTACAACCATTCAGATCTAGATAGTTGGGTAAATGAGAGTAAATTTTCAAGTGGAGAGAGCGTTTTCCAAAACTGTCACAACTACACGCCTGAATTTACCACCGACCAGGTTAGTTATTAATATGCAGAGAAAAAGAAACTTAAAAGCCAACATAATAAAAAACATATTAGCCAACGTATTTACGTATTTTTATGTTTTTGCAGATTTTTGAAAATAGAGATGATATGTTAGAGTGGGTGCGGAGGGTTGGTCGTGTAATGGTATTGTGGTTGTTATAAAAAATTCAGCTTCTTTAAAAGGCAACAAGCACCCAAAGTGTATTCTTGGTTGTGAAAGAGGAGGAACGTACAAACCGCCTCACTATCTCGACGAAGGGAAAACCCGCCAACGGAATACTGAGACCAAAAAATGCAGTTGTGCATTTGAGCTAGGAGGTATACCAATATCTCAAAATGGAGTCATGTGGGGTTTAAGGGTTTCGAGTGGTTTCCATAACCATTGAGCAGCAAAATATCTAGATGGCCACGAGTACCCGTCAAGGCTAAAGCAATCGGAGAAAAAATTTGTTATTGACATGGGCAATAACACTGCGGCTCATGAAATTCTGAGTGTCTTGAAGGAAAGAGATTCATTAAACATCACGGGAATCAAGAGCATCTACAATGCCATACTTATTAAGAAAGAAGCGAAACGAGGCAGCCTTAATCCAATTCAATATGTGTTATCTCAGTTGATTAAAAAAGCATACCTGCATGATTTTCGTACAAATTCAACCACCAACGAGATAACAGATATTCTTTGGGTTCATCCTAAAAACCTAGAGTTATATGTTAACTTTCTAGCTGTGTTGATCATTAATGCCATGTACAAGACCAACGAGTATCGGATACAACTTTTAGAGGTTGTGGGTATCGCATCCACAATGCGTACATATTCATTTATGTTCGCATATCTTAGTGAGAGGGAAGAGCGATTGATATGGGCTTTATCTACCCTAAAGAATTGGATAATCGCAAAGGTTGCATTGACGCCCTCAGTGTTTCTTTTAGATTGAGATTTGGCGCTTATTAACGCCATTGAAACATGTTTCCCAATGACACGTCATATTCTTTGTATTTGGCACATAAACTAGAATGTAGTGAAGAATTGCAACCATGTGCTTGGTCTGCTGTCAAAATATTTTCTCGTGTTATGGTACTCACTTATAATGTCATCAACATCGTCGTCTTACAAGCAGAAGTAGCAGACCCTTTGCGTAGAGTTTAGATCGTACCCGCGTGTCTTAAATTACCTTAGAGAAACATGGTTGAAGCTATACAAAGAGAGATTTGTAAAGCATGGATAGATACTTGTATGCACCTCAACAACAATTCAAGTCAAAGGTATATTCACTTTAGTGAATATTTTACTTGTTTTAACTTTCCTATTTGAACACTTTCAATTATTCTAGTTTACTTTATTGCAAATGATTTTTCTAACTTTTCTATTTGAACAATTTGCATTATTCTATTGCAGGGCGGAGTTTGCCCATGCTAGACTGAAGAAGTATTTGGAAGATACCATGTCATCGTTAGAAACATCATTTGTTAAAATAGACAAGATGCTAAGAAATCAGCTTAGGATATTAAGAAGTCATTCGAGAAGTCTATCAATATTCCACGACACTAACAGGTAAATGATAACATTTATGATGAATTATGATGTTGCATTTCTTTGAAGGCCATGGAGCTGATCGATGGTCAACTACAATGAACTACAATGCTTCCCCCCACCTAGTTAGCTATTGTGACTGTACGACAAAAATCACATGCCGCATACCATGCGCGGACGATCTTGTATTTTATCATTCCCTTTCTATTCCAATTCCGCTAGGAGAGATAAACATTCACTGGACTAGGTTGTCAATGGATGCACACCAACCTAATGATGGAGGACACCCACCCGATAGGACATCTCATATTATTGACAGCTTAGAGGGTATAGACCCAAATATGCCAGAGCATATGATAAACAAGATTGTCGATATGACAGATCCATCTCATAGCACAATTCAAGCCCCAGCACATACAACACAGTTCATAGAGGTCGACCTGCAGGCAGAGATGAGCAAAATAGACGTTGCATACCTTCTAGTTTAGAGGCGTCTAGCTCAAGATCTAGGGGGCATCGAACTCAACACAGGGTGTATCGGTCACTCCATCGACTCCAACCTCGAAAGGGAGATGTGTGTGTGTGTTTGGGGGGGGGGGGGGGGGGGAGTTCACAACACTGAACCAACCTATGCTCAATATCCGGTTTCTCCCGTTTTCGATTCTTACATTCAACAATTACCTGCAGCCTTTAGGAGTTATATAACCCACACTGTTGACGTCCGAGCTGATGCTCATTGTGGATTCAGAGCTATAGCTGCGCTAGTGGGTTATAGCGAAGATGATTGGAGACATGCACGAATGGATCTTATTGAAGAAATTCAACAAAATATGGACTTATATAGTGTGCTTTATCCACTGGCTAGTCTAGCAAACAATCTGCTAAATTTACTTGCTTGGTTTGCTCTTACGGCGCCAACTCAACAGTGGATGGACTCTATGACTTTAGAATGTGTCATTGCATCAAGGTACAATCTTGTACTACATACATTTGAGATAAATGCTTTGGGTTATTTTACTTACTTGCCATTGAGGTCCCATCTGATTGCAGTTCGGGCACGTCGAGAAATTACTATTGCCCGTATTGACCAACACTTCGTATAAGTTTTCTTGAGACCTCATTACCCTGTACCACCTATCCCAGTATGGTGGTGGCAAAATGCATCAGATGAAGCTAAGGGATGAACAACTCGTTATACAGTACGTCTTAACTTGTGGTCTGAAGTAATGGGTGGAGAAAATATTGATTATAATTTGTATTTCTATGTACTCTATAATTCACTATTGTATTGTAATGGACATTAGTATTAAGAGTTGAAGTAGTGATTAATTTAGAAAAATAGTAATTGAAAAAAGAAAGTATGTAACATTTGTTTAACTTCTATATTTTGTTAAATATAATTTTTAAGTACTAATTATTATAGTGGAACATAAAAAATATAACTTTTAAGTATAAATGATATTTCAAATTTTTTGGCCCCTTTTTTCGTATCACGGAACACTTATATTTTTTTGTCGTTAATTCAAATGAAAAAAAGTGTGGAGAAAAATAAAAAAAAATTAAGTACCATGAAACACTTAAATAGTTGAAAAATATATAATATTTAAATATTCATGCTTAAATTTTTAAGTATTACGGAACACTAAAAAAATAAAAATAATATTAATTTTTTAATAACCGAGCTCAGGTTAATTTTTAAATATTATTTTTAATCAATTGGTGAATTTTTTATATTTCTTCAACTAAAAACTTGCACAACACAAAATTTATTTTGATACCACACAAATAGTTAAAAATAAAAATAAGTAAATACAAAAATCTGAGTGCTTTTGAAAAGAGGAAAAAAAAAAACCAAAAACCCCGGGATGAAACATGGGGACTTTTATGTAAAATTCACCGTGCCCCTCCCCCCGGGCCGGGAGTGTGTGAGTAGCAGCTCCCATTTTAAAATTGTGTTTTGCACTTATTTTATAAATTATTTACGTTCCAGTTTATTTCCCTCGATAATGTCCCTTTCTGGCTTAATCTGAAAAAAAAAAAAAATCGTTTGTCTGTGATCGGGTTTGAGCCAAACTTAGTAAGGTTTCGAGTTGTTTTTCTATCAGAAGTGGATTAAACAGCTTAATTAAGCCAAGTAGGTGGATTAGGCTCACTACAACTCGGAAGAGGTGTAAATGAACAACAAAACTTGAGATAAGGCTAAATTTCGGGCCAAGGTCGCCGGAAAATCATATCTCCGGCGCTGAGACCAAAGTAGAGATCACAGATATCTAGTACAAGTGGCCAATTAATTCTTTCAACTGTCTGTTAATTGTCTGCTAACAGGAAAAGAAGCATTAACACACAGAAATTTAATGTATGTAATGCACCTTGAAACCATCGCACATGTACTTTTCCTTTCTTATAAGAGTACAATTTGAGATCCCAAACGTTCCTCTCTCTCTCTCTCTCTCTCTCTCTCTCTCTCTCTCTCTCTCAATAAATAATATTGTGGGAGCATGATGTCCATGTGTGGTGGAAGAATTCTATTGTTTCATCTCACAAGTGCGTTTTTTGGGTTCCTCTGTACTTTGTTCTTTATTTTCGAGCTACTAACCCAAAGTTTTGTGTCTTTGTGTCTATGCCTTTTTGCAGGCAAAGCTGAAGGAACTTCAGTTCTATACATTCGTCGCTGATTGAAAAAGGTTCTTTATTCAATTACTTATTTTACCAATGGATGATTCCTGCATAATACCTTGTATTTCCTAGTCATTTAATTAAACATAATTTTTCTTCTTTTTTTAAATTTGGTTGAGGGGGGGATGTCCACCAGATATATCCAAGTTCATTAATATGGGTTGTTCTTAAAATTTTACTGGAATTGAAATAAAGAAGAAGACAATAGGGTATTGGGGATTTTATTGTCTTCTCAAGAATCTTTTCAATGGTGGTGAATCTTTCAGTTTGTTAGCTCTCATTTTCATGAATCTTTCAGTAGCCCAATTCACTGAACTTTACATCATCTTCTATTGTTTGGACTTAAGTCTCATTGAATTTCACCCCACTTTTAATGTTTTCCATTTGCTTTTTTTATTTTCTTAGTGGTACTTGAGTATTCTTCTACATTTTCTTTGACTTGCGTAGTATTGTCTAGTGATGAGTGGGTATTGCTGTTTAGTTGTATTCTGGGGTTGAGATCCTATTCTTAGGCTGTGTTTGGATTATTCTTTTTTGGTTACAAAGAGAAAGGTAAAGGTAAAGGGAATGTTATGGCTTTGTTCAGTTCCAAGTTGTAAGTCAATAGGTTCTTTCATTCCCATACTTTCTTAGAAGTGCAAGTATTTTACACATTCCTTTTGTTTCACGGCGTGCTTATTTCTTTCCTCCATTACTAGATTATTGTTTCTTTGGTCAACTAGTATCTGTAATTGTTTATATGTAGGATCTGACTTGAAATATCACTCCAAGTAGTACCGACTTTGTTGTAAGTTACTTGCGTGCTGATCTGAACAAAAAAGCTCATATTTGCATAGTTTTTGTCTAATTGATATCTGATTTGCTGCTTTTTTTTATTTGCTTGCAATCCTTTTATTTGTCTGGGTTATCTTTAACAATCATCGCACTATTTGACACCAAACTTGGAGAGGAAATATTGCACCATTAATCTGTAAATATTAATTCTGTAAATATTACTGTTAGTTAGTTAGTTAGGCCAGTAAGAGTTAGTTAGCTAACTAACTCGATCCATCAACGAATCCGACTTTGTTCTTGACTGGTAGAGCAATTAACATTGCTCGACTCCATGAGTTGTAGTTGTCTCCAGTTAAAGGTTGCGATACCAAAACAAGTCCTGGACCATCAGAATGGTGAAGAAAGTAGGGGCTTGAATGTTCTTCCATGGCGGAAGATGTAAAAGCTTCAGGAACAGAAGCCATAAGACGAAGATAAATCGGAAATGAAGAACTGATTTAGGGCATGAAAATGGCGAAGGAAGAAGAAGCAGCTTATAAGCTCTGATACCATATTAGAGTTGGAAGCATAAAGAAGAGAATGAAATTCGTATTCATAGAAATCTTGATTACAGAAGAAATGAAGAGAAGAACTCTTCTTATACTGAGTATTCTAACAAACTGACTTAGTTAGCTAACTAACTCTAACAACTGACTTAACTAGCTAACTAACTCTTACTGGCCTAACTAACTAACTAACAGTAATATTTACAGAATTAATATTTACAGATTAATGGTGCAATAGGAAAAAATCAAGTCGAGGAGCATTTGTTCCAATTGCCCGCCCTCCGAATCGGACGTGAAGGTTTCCCTTCATCCGGCTCTCTGCATGCAGGGGAATCTCCACTCACTACTTCCCCTAAGAACCTCCCTTTACCACATCATGGGGGTTTACAGGAGATCGTAGAGGGTCGCTTGGAAAGGCTGCTATACCATACCTTTTTTTTTTTACTCAAGTCACTAGACTCACTATAGTAGTCCACTATAGTAAGGGCCCCTTTCTTACTCGTTAGCACCATCTGTAATCTTTCTGATACAAGCACTGACTAAGCCAAATATGTAGAGTCTACTGCATAGTAGCTTTGCTGAAATAGATTTCTGTGAGCAGATATGATTTACAGATTCATATCTCTTCTCAAGTGGAATGATATCTGTGGCTTGTGCTCTTGGAGTTGATAAGCCTCTTTAATTTCCTACACTATCTTGTCTCTTTCAACCTTTTAGTGTCCATATTCCCTTTTGAAAGGAAAAAAATTGCTTCGTTTCCATCTGAGCAGCGAAAAGTTTTTTGTTTCCCAGGAGATCGAAACAAAACATTGGCCGAATCCTGAAACTCCACTGTTTCCACCAACACATGCTGAAACACAATTGGCATGAAAAAATTCTATGCAAATTATGGAAACATTGAGTTGTTTCAGCGTATTAGAAATATCTGTGAAAGTGTATCTTGTAAATTAGGAATGATTTAGTATCTTTTATATTAGGCATGTTTATATTAGGAATGATTTAGTATCTTGTAAATTAGGAATGATTTAGTAGGATTTCCTAGTCTAAGTTTTCTATTTAAAGGCTCTTTGAGCATTGTAATATCATTCAGAAATAATAAAGTTTACATGGTATCAGAGCCCCTTTAACATCTCCCGCTCCTCTCCGCCTGCTGCTCCTTCGACCGCCAGCAGCAGCAGCACCACCGCTCCTCCTATTGGCCGCTGCTCCTGTTCTGGCTTCACCTCTGTTGATCACCTTTGTTGCTGTTGGCCGCTGATTCTCTGTTGTTCGCCTCTGTTGATTCCTTCGCTGTTGGCCGCTGCTCTCCTCTGTTTCTCTTGTTGCCGCTGCACCTCTCCATTTGCCGACCTCTCCGGCTGCTGTTTCCGCTTTGCCGACCTCTCCGGCTGCTGTTTGCCGCTGTTTTCGCCTCTGGATGCCACCACCCCTCTGACCGATACCACCCCTCTAGCCGATACCACCTCTCCGGCTGCTGTCTGCTCTCCTCTGTTTCTCTGACTGATACCACCACCCCTCTGTTGTTCACCACCCCTCTGACCGATTGCGCCGCTGCTGCTATCAACCCATCAGCCCATCCGTGACTCTTTTTGTTTGGGTCCGGTCTACACTCTCTAAAAATCAGGTTTTCTGCTCCTTTATTTGAGAAATCTTACTTCATTTTACATCATGTCTGGGGATAAAAATCAATGCATTAGTGTCCGTCTGACCGGTAACAATTATTCTTATTGGGCACATGTCATGAAAAATTTTGTTGTTGGAAAAGGGGTGTGGGGACATGTGGACGGTTCAAAACCACAACCAATATCTAATCCCAAAACCGAAGACTATGATGCCACTACTCTTGAAAAATGGACCATCGAAAATGCACAAATCCTTACTTGGTTTCACAACTCTGTGGAACCAAGTATTGGGATGAATTTTTCAAAGTATGACACTTCTAAGAAAGTTTGGGATTATTTGAAGAGCATGTATCTGGAATCTAACTTTGCCAAACAGTATCAACTTGAGTCATCTATTCGTACCGCTAGACAGGGTGATAAGACAATTCAGGAGTTTTATAATGAGATGACTAGTTATTGGGATCAGTTAGCCTGTATGGAGCCTGCTGCTTTGCATTCCCAAGATGAGCTTGTTGATTATTGTGAGAAACGGAGGTTGGTCCAGTTCCTTATGCCTCTCCGATCTGAATTTGAGCCACTTCGCGGAGCCATTCTGCACCGTGACCCTCAACCTTCTGTGGATGAGGCTGTTCATGAGCTCATTGCAGAAGAAACCAGATTTAGAGTGGCTAGTATGGTTTCCCCATCAGAATCTGTCTTTGCTGCATCGGCCCCATTCCGCTCACCTTCAGCACCTCTTCTACCCACTCCTGCATCACATATGGGCAAGCCCAAGACACCCGTGGATACGTGCAGCTATTGTCACCAGAAAGGTCATTGGAAGCATGCGTGCCCTAAGAGTCTTCAGGCTAAGGGACGTAATGTTTCTCAGTCTATTGGTTCTTCAGGCTCTCAGGCACCACACCAGCATTCTCGCCCTCCTACAGCTTTGGCAACATCTTCCTCCAGCAGTTCAACTCCTCCTCCGTTTGATTTTGAGCAATTTCAGCAGTATCAGGCCTATATGGCAGCCATCCAGGGGAATTCATCCCAAGCTTCTGCCCTGACTACTACTACAGGTTTGCATGGTGCTTACACCACAGGTACCTTGCCCACCACTTGGCTTTTTGATTCTGGCTCCTCCCATCATATGACTCCTGACTTATCCCTCCTTAGTCATTGCATGCCTCCTGTTTCTCCTATTAGTATTTCCACTGCTAATGGTTCTCCCATGCACGTTGTTTCTATTGGTTCCATCCTCCCTACTACATCTTCTTCTCTCTCTATCCCTAATGTCTTTTATGTTCCTCAATTGACATTGAGCCTTCTTTCAATTAGCCAGTTGTCTGATTCAGGTTTTGATGTTATCTTTTCTTCTTCTGGTTGTGCTGTGCAGGATCGGGTTTCCAAGAAGCAGATTGGGACAGGCCGTAGAGTTGGTGACCTTTATATATTGGATCAGTTGCACATCCCACCAAAGTCTTCTTCCACTGCTGCATCGTCCTTCCGTTTAGATAATAAATCGTCTCTTTTTTATCTCTGGCATTCTAGGTTAGGGCATTTGTCTCATGAACGTTTGAAACTTTTGGTTAAATCAGGTTATTTGGGAAACATTCCTATTAGTGATATTTCTGAATGTAGTGGTTGCAAATTTGCTAAAATGTCTGCTCTACCGTTTCATAAAAGTACTTCTGTTTCTACTTCTCCCTTTCAGCTTGTCCATACTGATTTATGGGGCCCTTCCCCTGTTGTCACAAAAGGTGGTTTTGTTTATTATGTCTCATTTGTGGATGACTTTAGTCGGTATACATGGGTGTATTTAATGACACATAAATCTGATTTCTTTAAAATTTATCAACGTTTTCATGCTATGGTTCAAACTCAATTTTCTACATCCATTAAGATTCTCCGTTCCGACTTGAGAGGGGAGTATTCTCTCTCTGAGTTTCAAGCCTTTTTAGACTCCCATGGAACTATCCACCAGTCTTCTTGTACTGACACTCCCGCACAAAACGGTAAAGCTGAAAGAAAGCATCGTCATCTTCTTAATACTGCTCGGTCTATGCTTTTATCATCTTCTGTCCCCTCTACCTTTTGGGGAGAAGCTGTTCTCACTGCAGCCTACCTTCTGAATCGGATTCCCACTCCTCTTCTCTCTGGTAGTTCCCCTTATAAGCAACTCTATGGTCAGGTTCCTAACTACTCCCTGCTTAAAGTATTTGGTTGTACCTGTTTTATCCTCCTTCCCAAGAAAGATCGCACTAAGCTCAGCGCCCGTTGTGTCTTAGGCGTTTTCTTGGGATATGGCATTACTCAAAAAGGCTATCGGTGCTATGATCCTGTGACCACCAAGCTCTATGTCTCTAGGCATGTCGTTTTCTTAGAGCGTCTTCCATATTTTACTCTTCCTCCCAAAACTGCTCCTGTTGCCAAAGAGGATTTGATTTGCATTGACCCCTTTCCTATGGATGTGCCTACCGATGAATATACCTCTACTCTTGAGATATCTGATGTTTCTGCAGCCCCTCCTGGCCGTCCCCCAATCACTAAGGTCTACGCCCGTCGTCCGGCTTCTACTCCTGCTCCCCAATCTATTTCTGAAGCTCCCGATCCACCTACTCCCCGGTATCCTATTCGCGCAAATCGGCACCCTCCGGTAAGATATGGCTTCACTAATACCTGTTTTTCGTCCTCTTATCAATCCTTTCTTTCTCGGATTCACACCTATTTTGAGCCTAGATCTTATAAAGAAGCTTGTACTGATCCTAATTGGGTGACTGCCATGGAAGCTTGTACTGGTTGCAAATGGGTCTACAAAGTCAAGACTCATTCTGATGGTTCTTTGGAGCAGTATAAAGCCCGCTTAGTTGCTAAAGGGTTTTCTCAAGAATATGGGATTGATTATGAGGAAACTTTTGCTCCCGTTGCCAAGATGACCACCGTTCGCACCCTGATCTCTGTCGCTGCTGTGCAACAGTGGTCTCTCTCTCAGTTGGATGTCAAAAATGCTTTTCTCAACGGATATCTTTCTGAGGAGGTTTATATGCGGCCTCCTCCTGGCTTTTCTCACCCCTCTGGTGTTGTTTGCCGTTTGCGTCGCGCTCTCTATGGATTGAAACAGTCACCTCACGCTTGGTATGCGCGATTTCAGGATGTGGTTCTTCAGATTGGCTTTCAGCCCAGTATGCATGACTCTGCTCTCTTTCTTCGGCGCACCTCTCATGGCTTGGTTCTTCTTTTACTCTATGTTGATGATATGATCATCACTGGTTCTGATGTTACTGCTATTAGTGACGTGAAACGTCACCTTTTTCAGGAGTTTGACATGAAAGACTTGGGTCCTCTTCGGTATTTTCTTGGCATTGAAGTTGCTTCCTCTCCCCAAGGATATCTTTTGGGGCAGTCCAAGTATGCCTCTGATATTCTTCATCGCGCTCATCTCACTGATACTAAGACTGTCGATACTCCCCTTGAACTTCATGCCAAGTTCTCTGCTTCGGATGGTATTCCTCTTGAGGATCCCACCGAATATCGTGAATTGGTGGGTTGTTTGGTCTATCTTACTGTGACTTGCCCGGACATTGCTTATGCTGTTCACATTATCAGTCAGTTTGTCTCTGCTCCTCGGTCTACGCATTGGGCAGCTCTTTTACGCTTACTCCGTTATGTTCGTAGTACTCTTCATCAGTGCCTTCTGATTTCCTCTACATCGAGCTTGACTCTTCATGCTTACGCGGACGCTGATTGGGCTGGGGATATTACCGACCGCAAATCTACATCCGGCCTGTGTGTTTTTCTGGGTGATTCTCTTATCTCCTGGAGAAGCAAAAAGCAATCTGTTGTTGCTCGCTCCACTGCTGAAGCCGAATATCGTGCTATGGCTCATGCTACGTCCGAAATTGTGTGGCTTCGCTGGCTCATCTCAAATATGGGTGTCTCTGTTACTTCACCCACGCCTCTTTACTGTGACAATAAGAGTGCAATTCAGATCGCCCACAACTCGGTCTTCCATGAGCGCACCAAGCACATCGAAATTGATTGTCACTTCATTCGCCAGGATCTTCAGTCTGACACTATTACTTTACCCTTCGTTTCTTCTACGCTGCAGTTGGCCGACTTCTTCACGAAGACCCATACTGCTGCCCGTTTTCGCTTTCTCATTGGCAAACTCTCGATGCTCTCTGCTCTAGCATCCTGAGTTTGAGGGGGGGGGGGGGTGTGAAAGTGTATCTTGTAAATTAGGAATGATTTAGTATCTTTTATATTAGGCATGTTTATATTAGGAATGATTTAGTATCTTGTAAATTAGGAATGATTTAGTAGGATTTCCTAGTCTAAGTTTTCTATTTAAAGGCTCTTTGAGCATTGTAATATCATTCAGAAATAATAAAGTTTACAATATCCAAATGTAACTTTGGTGCTGCCCTAAATTCTCTCCATTTTCATCATGTCGGTTTACCATTTTCAAAATGTTTACATCACGTCCAATACATATCTGAAACTTTTCATTTTTCTAGCTAACCAAATCAACATAAAAGAAATTTAGATCCTTGATTTCTTTACCGTATTCATTTCTTTTCTCATGCATATGCTTTCATATGTAAGTTGCTTCGCTAGATGGTTAACCTTTTTTATGTACTTATAAGTAAAATTGCAGCTTTACGCACTAGCGTTGAACACTTCTCTACCTTACAGATAGCGAATCCACATGTTGGCGTCTATTCAAATTTGACAACATTACAATGGAAGAATTCAAGTTGGACAAAGAGACTTGTTTAGAGGATGAAAATATCAGCAATTGGCAGATGTATGAAGAGAACTCAGATTCTGATGCAAGCTTTGTGGATTGCGAAATGCCCAAACTTGTTAGTTTTGAGCTAGAGAGTGAATACCAGATTGTCAAAGTTATTTGCATCGACAGGGAAATTCCTTCCCTGGGTAGATGTTCAATTGAAAATTGTGAGGTGGACCACAGTATCATCTCTTGCTTACTCAACGCTGATGAGGAAACAGATGGTAAATCAACACCAGAAGCACTGACCAGAGTGTCATCCATTTCAAATTCATCGGATTGTCTCTCAGAACACGTCAAGCATCGTGATTCCACCGAGAATAGTGCAAGTTCAAGGTTGCTATTGGTCGGAGACTTGGACACGCAGTTATCGAATTCAAATGGAGATAGAGTTGAACCAAAACATGAGAAGGTGATTCCTCTGATGCATCTCTTGCCATGTGAATCGATCACCTAGTTCTATGTATAGTGTTTTAAAACTTATAAGTCTGCATTTTTCTAAGCAGTACCTTATTTGCTTTTCTCATTCATTATGTCAGCACTAAGTTCATGTGTCCTCTATGAAATTTGTATTCGTTGATTACTACACCGGTAAATGACCAACAACAATTTAAGCTCTTTTGTTTCTCCAATCTTGTTTGTTTAATCACTGAACAACATGAAATTTACTTGAAAAAGGAACTTTCATATTTTGCCCAGAGTACTAACATAACACAGTAGGAACTCCTAATAGAGGCAAACAATGAGTTGTTAGACATATATGTTTAGTCTCTTAAACACTTCAAATTAATGTGTGCAAAGGTTGGCTCTAATGTATGAATTTTATTTCAGAGTACAAATTAATGTTGATTACTTTGTTACGCGAGAATTTAAACAGTAGGAAACATTCAATAGTGAAATGTCGCTTATTCTTCCCTAGTTCCTCCCTAGGAAGCATAGGCACTTAAAAGGAAGAATTGATGTCTGTGTCAGACACAAACACTTTTTGGATACTCTCGAATACATATCTGATACTCCTTTATTCGTGTCCATAGAATAAGAAATAAGAATCTTAATCCTGACACATACCTGACACTGTTTTTACAACGTGTCAGACTCTTCTTAGGTGTCTGACTAAAAAACTGGAATTGACAATTCTTAAAACTTGTTAGCATGTTTCAATATCTAATACAAGTTGGATTTATTTGAACTTTACTAGAAGTTTGTAGAGAAATGAAAAAGGTACATTGAAGAAATTTTAGAGAGAGGATTAAGCATTTCCTAACCATGCTCATGCCCTTCTTTTAACGATTTCTTGAATCCTGTGTTTATCGAGATTCTTCATAACTTATTCTACCTTATCTACCATTTAATGAGCAACAAAAAACTTATGGCAATAGGTAAATAGCAAGATATCTCAATACAGACAATACAAAGTATCCTCAACGTGTCTATGTCTTTAGAAAAATAAGGAATTTGCGTGTTCGTATCGTATTCATGTTCCGCATTGGTATCCATATCCGTGTGACAACACGTTTGATCCTCCCTCCTCGGAGCGAGCAAGGACCTGAAAGAAAAATAGGACACCGGTGTGGTGCTGACGAACACCCCTCTGATGAAAAAGTCAGAGATCGATGATTTGGGAAAAAGATAAAGACTAAAAATATTCACAATAATGAAAAGTCGTACCTGCTCCATCAGATCAGGATGCCCTTTTAAACCTCCCAAATCTTTGAGTCCTACTTTGGGTTTGCTTCCCCAGGGGTTGCGATAAGGTGGTCATCCCTGGGCGTTTTGGAGTCTTGGGGCCCTTATCTCTTGCGAATATGGCGTCAATCCCTTTCTATTCATGTGCAGGGTGATACACTCCTAGCCAGAGTCCAATTCTCAAAGTCCAGGCCTTAGCCACTTTAAGACCTCATTTGGATAAGAGGAAACCTACCTATGTCGGGAGCCGAGGATTAATCATCATGGACAGAGGACCAAGCTGAGGATATGAGCAAACAACAAAAGTTGAGTTGACTAGGCCTTCCCGGTCGTAGGTTTCTCACCTACCGACTACTCCTCTGCTTTTGGGGATGAGTGTAGAGAATTTCCAAAAGCAATTCAAAAAAATTCAGGAAACTGACAGTTGCTTGCTTTACGTCAAGCATTTAATGCAAGTGTCAGGTGCCTCATGATTGCGACACGTGGGGGCGCATTTGTCCATCAGACGTGCTGGCAGTTACAGGGTATTCCAGGATAGTTATTAGGCAACATGTATCTCATCGAAATCTTTAAGTGTGCCGATGGCCTAGGGTTGAGATTCAAACGCTTGGGAATTCCAATCGTTACCCCACCCTTTCCCTTTTTCATTCTGCAACTTTCCATTTCTCTTTCCATTCCGCTTCATCACTTCCTTCCGCTCTTCCCTTCCTAGTGGAAACATATATGCTCCACCCTCGAGTTTGGTTTTTCGCATTAGGTAACGCCCCTTTCACTGCTCCTCTTCTTCTTCTTCCTCTATTCCTCTCCCTTTATTGTTCTTCCCATTGGCCCTCATATGACCTTAGTTCCCCTTAAACCTAGACCCTGTTGGCCTAGGATATGGGACGACTTCCCTTTTCTCCGCCTCTACTTCTATATGACTTTGCACTCCCGTCCCCCTTCTCTAGGTTACTTTAGCAATAGTTCTTCCATTCATCATTACTATGGGAGTTTGTCTCTTTGATAAAGCCCTCGCTTTCCCATTTTCATGCTATGATTCCCAAATACCCAGTGGGACCAACAGCCCCACGTTGGCAAGGGTGATGTCTAGGGCCGAGGCCTCTTTGTCTTTCTCCTCTCAAGCACCCACTCCCTTGCACGTGGGATTTCTGACTGGGTAAAAGGTTAACACTATTGCTTCCTTCATTATCAAACTCGACCACGAGATTCCCCTCAGTGTTATTCTCAGGGTTTCCATGGCCTTCGACTGTGCTTGGACCCTTAGATCCAAGGTGTGTCTTCCCTGTGATGCTTTTGAAGGGGGGCTCAGGCTCCCCTTCCCAAGGCCCATTAGGGACGTTCTCATCTATCTGAGTTTGTCCCGAGGTTAGTTGGCTCTGAATGCTTAGTAGACACTTGTGGGGTGGTAACTTGCTCAGATGAGGAGGCCGAGCTAGATTGAAAAACCTTCCTTTATACTTACCAAGTCAACATGGGGCCATAAGGGTGGCACTTCTTTTTGAAGAGGGATAGGACAACCACTCTGATAAAAGGGCTTCCATCGTCAGTGAAAAATTAGAAGGACGAGTTCTTTTCTATCGGGGACTAGATTGGAAAAGCCAGATTGGGAGTTCTTGCCCGGTTCTCCTGGGATTCGTTGCTTTTGGGGAGAGTCTTCAGCAGCACATAAGAGAGTTTATTTGTTAATTCTACTCATTTTGCTCTTCTCTCCTCTTCTTTTTGTGGTGTAATCTTGTGTTGTGTGTCATGCAGGGAAGTTGAGGTTGACGTTAACCAAGGAAAAGGAGGGCCTAATTCAGAAGGCACATAATCATCTTGGCTGCAGATTTTCTCTGCGCATGACTGCAGAGTCATTGGCTAAGTACTTATTTGGTTTGGAGCCTACGACGGAGACACTTGCCTTCGAGAGAGTTAACTCCTCTTGTTTCCATCATTTCATCATCCTAATACGTTTATATCTTGATGTTGTCACTTTGCTGGGGAGCTTATTGAGGAGGAGATGAGGATCAACTGGAGAAGATAGCCAAGTTGAAGGAAGATAAGGATTCCATAGGTGAGAGGTTGGTGTTGAAGAAATGACAATTTCTCAAAAGAGTCAAGGACCCAGTAACATTCATCGATTCTGGTGTGACAACGAAATGGGTGGTAATTTGTGAACCCTCTACTGCTCCTATCATTCTGGTGGACAACCTTACCAATAAGAATGCGATTGCAGTCAAGGAGAAGAATAAGTTTGTTGCTTTTGGAAAGGGGCATCTCCGAGTTTGAAGGATAAGGGAAAAGCAAATGAGAAGACGAGGAAGGAGAAGGAGTATAGGACATTTTTAATGATGGTCCCGCTGCTATGGATGTGATATTAGTGTTTGATACCCCTTTGAATAGGCAAATACCCTGTGGGCTGGATGACACTAAGCTTACCTACTTGGCTGCTTTCACTGAAAGTCAAATAAGCTTTTCTTCTCAACTTTCTATTCTTTTGATCTCTTGTACTATTTTGCAATATTCCTCGTACCCTCTTTAGGTCATTTGTATGAGTTGTATAACTACCTGTTTGACGTCCGTACTACACTAAGGACATCCCAGAAAGAATGGGACAAAGCCCGTCATGAGTTGGATGATGAGAAGAAGATGTCGACTGATTTGGTCAATTTACTAAAGGTGGGAGGGAGAGTGGGAGAGACAGAGTGCTGAGAAGTCCATATTGAAGAATGAGCTTGCCCTAAAAGAGGGGCAAATTCGAGCTTGTCCAGATTGTTAGCTGGTCGTGAAAAAGCTAATGTCACCAAGGGGAAGGAGTTGGCCAAGAAGGTTTAGAAGGTGGCCGATGAGGGTTGGTATTGTTGCCACATGGCAAGATGCCAAGGTGGAGTTTCTGAGGTCCTTGAAGTTCATAGAGTTCATGACTGAGTATTACTTTGCTAGTTTTGAGAAGTTATAGAAGCAAGCCAAGTTTGCCTTCCTTGACCTTAACTTCTAACCGTCCACAATAGATAATAAGGATATGGCCTCCACGACTGCACCTTGTGATGAGGTGGTTTGTGATGATACATTGGATGCCGTTGTCTCCCAGGATGCTTCTAGAGCAAGGGAAAGGCATGTTGGGGTAGAGGTGGCCAAGAATAGAGGTTCTGAGGATAAATTGCTTGAAAGGAGACTACTAGAAAGGAAATTGGTGAAGAGGTTGCTACAGGCCTGGGTGTTGGAGAACAAGCTGTTGCCGGCAGGGATGAGAGCACCTCTAGATCGCAGGAAGAGAAGGAGAGCACCGCAATAGTTGGTGATGTTGTCATCATTGTTGCGCTTAGACCTCCCATATTAACGATGTAATTTTTTCAGAAGGGCACCAGACTATTCCATCTGGAGATGGAAAATATTCTTTTATTTTTGGCTTGTTGGTTTGGTTAACTTTTTCCCTTGTACAACTGGGTAGTTTTCTATTACTTGCTTGCGTAGTGGTCACACCTGCATTGATGCTTGTATTTGACTTTTTTCTCTTCTGTATACCGAGCATGGATGTCTTGTTGCTACTAAATTGGAGATTCCTACAGGACATGCCTGTGCAGTTTTCAGAATGGTTGGTAATTTTTTGAGTGTTTATGTGCATGTGTGCTTGGCGTTATTTGGCTCTTGTGTAGTGTACCCAAGCAATCTTGCTGCTTGGACTTCGTTGGTTCCTTAGGACTTGGGGCGTTTAGCCTTTTTCGAGGGGTCTTACTGCTCTGTCTTCGTTGGTCCCATAGGACTTAGGGCATTTATCCATTTTCTAGCATTCTTGCTCCTCGTTCTTCATTGGTCCCTTAGGACTTGGGGCATTTGGTCTTTCCCAAGTAGGTTTGCTGCTCAGTCTTCATTTTGTCTATGCAGTCAAGTTTTGGGAGAATCTATATTATTCATTGATTATCAAATAATAAAGTGTTTTGTCTCTAAATAGCTATAAGTATTGAACATTATTGCATAAATGGAATAAAATAACAAGAAAAGAAAATAATAGAAGAGCAAAAGCCTGACTAATTGGCTATTGGCATTATTTCTTCAGGTGCTTGGCATTCCATGGGCTTGGTAATTCTTTTCCTTTCATCATTTTCAGCTTTTAGGCTCTTGCTTTGACGCATTCCTTGACTCTGAATCGGCCCTCCCAATTAGCCCTCAATATGGTGGGCTTATTGCCCATAGGGTCAACCTTTTCGAGGACCAAGTCACCAGGTCGGAAACTCTTCGGCTTGACATGTGCGTTGTGGTATTTGACCATTCTTTGTCGATACATAGCTGGCTTCAATTCTGTGGTTTCTATTCTCTCTTGCAAGAGGTCTAAGCTTCCCTTTAGTTCATCATCAGTTTCCATCTGCTCAGAAGTTGTTGTGCGATGGTTCAACATCCCAATTTCTACTGGTATGGCTGCCTTAGCTCCAAATGCCAAAGAGTAAAGTGTGTCCCCTATGGGCACTCTATTTGTCGTCGTCTATGCCCAAAGGATGTGAGGAAGCTCCTTTGACCAGCTCCCCTTGTATGCTTTCAGCCTCCTCTTCAACCCCTTCTTAATTGCTTTTTTTGTCATCTCTACCTGCCCACTAGCTCTAGGGTAAGCATTTGTTCACTGACCCATCCACGTGTAGAATCTATTGTTCCTTTTCACCCTCTTCTTGTTACGGTTCCCTATCTAGGAAGGTGTATCCTGCGATGAAATCAATGAGAACTTGCCACTTCAAAGCCAGTCTCGACAAAGATTCAATGTCAAACTCCCAAAGTTCTATTGACCACTGGACCAAACACTTGGAGGTGTCTGGTTTGCAATGCTATCTTAAGGGGTTAGTCGGTTAGAACCTTTATGGCGTGGGCCTATAAGTATGGTCTAGGCTTCTGAGGAGCCGCCATTAATAAAAATTCTATTTTTTGGATTAGTGGGTACATTACGTTTGCTTCACAGAGTGCTCTATTGGTATAGTAGACTGGAAATTGTATCCCCTAATCTTCTCGGATTAACACTGAGCTGCAAGACTTTTTCAGAGATAGATAAATAGAGGAAAAGATCCTCGCCCTACACTATCCTATTGTGAAGTGGGGGATTGACCAAGTACTGATTGAGCTGTTGAAAAACATTATCCCCTTTTTGAGTCTGCTTAAATGACTTTCTTAAGATTCTAAAGAAGGGTTAGCACTTGTCGGTTGCTCGAGAGATGAAGTGGTCAAGAGCTACTAGACGCGTTGTTAATCTCTGCACTTTTTTCATGATCCTGGGTGATTCCATCTCAAGAATGACCTGGATCTTTTCAGGGTTCGCCTCAATACCTCTATAAGAAACCATGAACTCCATGAATTTTCCTTAGGACACCCCATATGCACACTTGCCGAGATTTAGTTTCATCCCGTACTTGTCTAACACTACAAATGTCTCCTCCAAGTCTAGCAAATGACCCTTATGGCTTGCACTTTTAACCAACATATTATCCACATACACCTCTATTTCTTCCAATTTGTTGCTTAAACATTTGGTTCACCAACCTCTAATATGTAGCCCCAATATTTTTAAGCCCAAAGGGCATAACCATGTAGCAGCAAATTCCCCTTTCCGTGATGAAGAAGGTTTTCTCGTCGTCCACCTAAAATATCTTTATTTGGTTGTATCCAAAAAAAGAGATGAAATTGAGCAGCTCATGCCTAGCTTTGGAGTCCACCAACACATCAATACGTGGAAGGGAAAAACTATTCTTCGAGCATGTTTTGTTCAAGGTTATGAAATCCACACACATTATTTGCTTCACATTAGACTTCATTACCATCACCACATTTGCCAACTAGTCCGGATAGTATACCTTCTTGATAAACTTGGCCTGACTAATTTTCTCTATCTCCTCAGCTACCGCCTAATTTCTCTCCAGGGCGAATGTCCTCTTCTGCTGCTTGATCAAATGTCTATCTAGGTCTATGTACATCTTGTGCACCATAACCTTTGGATCTGTCCCGCGCATGTCTTCATGAAACAAGGCAAAGACAACTTGGTTTATCCTAAAAAATTGCACCAACTCTTTTCATACTTTTGTATCAAGCCCAGTTTCAATCTTCACTGTTCTTGCATTGTCTCCTGGGACCAACTATACATCCATCAAGTCCTCAGCAAGCTCAACTTAATTTAATTTGTCTTCGTCCCTCAAGTCCATGTCTTCCGCCACCATTGTCAGCCCTGCTTGCCTTACAGGGGTGAAATGATATTCTCGGGCTACCTTTTGGTCCCCAGTCATTATTCTTATTTCTTCGAGGGTCTAGAACTTAACATTTAAATGATATGTAGAGATGATAACCCTTACAACGTTCAACACCATTTGGCCTAAAATCGCATTATATGCAAATGGGAAGTCCACTACCAAGAAGTCAACCATCATAGCCAACTTCTCTCCATCCTCATCCCCCATTCTCAATGGTAGAGCGATTTGACCAAGTGGGTATAAATGATTGCTTGAGAATCCCACCAGTAGTGACGTTATGGGTCAAAGTCTTTCTCTGCCCAACCCGAGCTGATCATATGGGTGTAGGAATAGGATACCTGTTCAACTCCTACTATCAATCAGTACCTTTCTCATCTTGTAGTTGGGCAGTGTGGTGGGGACCACTAGCGGGTTGTTGTGTAGCTGGTGGTCCCCATTAGTGTGCTCCTCTGTAAATGTTCTCAGTTGTTCTTCTCTTTGGGGAATTTTGGTTTTGCTTCGGCGAAACAGACCTCCATTTGTTCTCCTAAACGAATCTTATTCAAATGCGCTTTTCGTGCTAAGTTTGAATCTCCACTGCTTGCCATTCCCCCTGATATGGTTATGATTTCTCCGAAAGGGTCATTAGAGGACTTATCGGGAGTGCTAGGAGTTTCAATGAGAGCTACAAAAATAGTTGTCCTAGCCACAGCTTGGCCATGCATGCTGCCATGGCTACCTTATTGTCTGTACTATCTATTTCCATGGACTCAAAGTTAAAACGAGTGATGTACTTCCTTAAACTCTCCCCTCTAAACTACTTAATACTAAGGAGATAGGTGGCAAGCTTCCTGTAACGTTGGTTAATGATATAGTAACCAACAAATTCTTTACCAATTGAAGGTTACAATCATACCTGGCTCCTGATGCATGACATACTAATTTATTCAATGATAGAGGAACAACATGAACACTACATGAGGGTTGTGTTCCAGATTCTCCGAGACAACCAACTCTACCCATTTCTATAAGGTTTTATGTTTAATGATTACATCTTAAAATTATGTTTGATGATTTATTTTTAAGTTGTGAGATTTTACTTTCCGTGTCTGATATAATTTTATGTTAAAAAATATTATCTGAGAAATGTATACTATTTTATAGCCTAAATAGTGCATCAAAATGCACCGGTACCGATACATACTATACTAGTAATAAAAACAGTACTACCAGATAGATAGCTTTGCCTTCATAGGGTTTAATCCTAGAAAGGGTAAATTATACTAAGCTCCCCCGAGATTTTTGGCAAATACATTAACCTCCTCGGTGTGATTTGAGAAATTACTCTAGTCTTCCTTACTTTTGAATGTATTATGCAGTTATCTCTCGTACTGTTAAAATCAGTCAACGCCATCAGTTAAACTATTAAAATTAAAATTCAACTTTATTTCTTTATTTTAAGAAGTAAACAGAAGCAAAATTCTTGTTACGTCCATAGTAGCCTTGTTACATTTTTTAAAAATTTTTTAAAACCAAAACTCAGACTAGTTCCAAAAACTTAATCCAAGTTTTCATTTCAAAAAAATATTAAAAAGTGAATATAAGTTGTGTCGGAAGCGATATTAATTACGTTGCAGTTTATATTGTCAAAAAATCCTGAACTTAAAGTTTCAAGAAATTGACTAACGACAACTGCTTTATTTTAACGATAATAGAAAAATAAAAGTATAATTATTTTAAAAGTAAAAAGCTTTAGAATAATTTATCAAATTACAAGGAATTTTTTAAAAATCTCAAGGGATGTCAATATAATATTTACTCTAGAAATAATGTGACTAGGTCAAATGATAAGCTTATTTTCTTTTGAAATAATCAAATGACGCGGTTAGTATTACGCAATTACGAACTTGCCCTGCATTTTACGAAGTTCATTGCTTGTAGACTGGAAAACCCACCTAGTCAACCGTCTTCTCGCTCTAGAATCAGTAGTCTCTCTCCAATCCCCGGAAGCCTATAAATTAGAAACCCAGCTCCCACTTTTCTGAACTGGAGAAGAAAAGAAGAAGGCGTGGTCAAATTTCAAGTCGCATTTCTGTTAAAGAAATATATTTTCTGTGTATTATTATTTTTACAAAGGCTCCTATATATAGGAGAGATAGAGATAGAGATAGAGATAGAGATTAGGATACATAATCCTAATCCTAAACTAACTAGGAGGATAGAGAAGAGATAGAGATAGAGATTAGGATACATAATCCTAATCTCTAATTTATCTCTAACTGAATCCCTAAATAGGCTCCTAATTATACGCCTATTATTTACATAGTCAACATTTTTTTTTATGGTGCCTTGGTCGACGAGGTGGCCTATTTTTATATTAGGTTTTAAGTTTTAGAATAATATCTCTAATAAATTTTAGAACATTACAATTATTTATAATAAAAAAAGGAGAAACTGGGGCTGGGGGTGGCATGTGCCACCTCCCCCCTCTCAATGGCTCCGCCACTGCCGGTACAGTACGGTATTGACAACTTTGATCCTATCACTCCTTTGATGCTGTCACTGTATGGTAGATAAGGTTTGACATCCAGGACAGGAGTTCCATCAACCAGATCCACGCCAGAAACTAGAACCGTACATCCTTGTACTGCCTCAACCTTTGCCAATGTAAGTCCAATGGGACATGGACGATGTGGTGATCTTGTGGCAAAAACCCCCATCTTTCCACCCTTCAAACTTGGTACTCTAACCTTTGCCTTAAACTTTGACTCAAATGGATGCTTCCAAAGCTTATCAAGATTCGTATTCAAGTGAAAGACATAAATAATCCAGCAATGAGAATATTCTTCCAAACCCTCCAGAGATGCTGGAGGAACTCTAGCTGGATCAAACAGCAAGCGGCCCCTGGCGGGTAGTAAAGGTTGCCTAGGAGTTCCATTCCTTGTAGAGAAGCATGAACGGATGATGGCAAAAGGTGCCATCGGATAAGAAGTCACATCCACATTCCCAAACTTAGGTTGAGCTTTCCTCAAAGCCTGTTGAGCCCTAATTCGGCCTTGCCTCTCAGCGGCGCAATCCTCTAAGGATAACTTGAGAGATATCTCAAGCCCTTTAACCCTCTCATTAACGTCTCTAGGTCTTCTTCTCCAGAAATAAATAGAGACGGCTGCTGTTGCAGAAATGGTAGCAAAGGCAAGCGCAGCGGAGAGAGAGAGCCATCCCGATTTTCCGTCCGAAGCAGCCATCGACTTCCACAGCCCACGATAAAGAAATATATTTTCTGTGTATTATTATTTTTACAAAGGCTCCTATATATAGGAGAGATAGAGATAGAGATAGAGATAGAGATAGAGATTAGGATACATAATCCTAATCCTAAACCAACTAGGAAGATAGAGATAGAGATAGAGATAGAGATAAAGATAGAGATAGAGATTAGGATACATAATCCTAATCTCTAATTTATCTCTAACTGAATCCCTAAATAGGCTCCTAATTATATGCCTATTATTTACATAATCAACACTCCCCCTCAAGTTGGTGCGAAGATATCGATCATGCCCAACTTGAATCAAGGAAAGAATCAAGGATATTGACCATATCAAATCAAATCCTTAATTTTAACAATTTCACGAAGAGAGGTTAGTTTTCTGAGTCTGCTCACGAGGAGACTCAAGGATGGGATTGAACGCATCAAAGACCTTAGTGATATGTGTGTTAGGTATGGAAAGATGGGGGTGGCGAATGTTGTGAGTGAACTTGGGATGGACCAAAAGGGCTTTTTGGAGAAGTTAGAAGACCTTGAGAAGCAGATAATCTTGTGTTTTCTCGACATAAACAGGTCAAGAAAAAAGCTTCTGGATGGAATCATGGTTCTTCAAGAAGAACATATGTAGATGATTTTTTTTTGGGTTCGGGAATGCTGTAGTGCAGCAAAACGACGAGATTTTGCCTCTATTTAAAGTTGTTTCGAGTTTAATTAGGTTGATATTAGGTAGAAAAATCTCTAAACAACTTTAAATGTGAACAAAACTGAGTCTTTTGCCACTGTAGTCGTAATCCTTATTTGTTGTTTCAATTCTCTTTGACAAGCTAATTATTTTTTAATTCAATTTAAATGTATTTTGTACCTTTTCTTCCCCTATTCGGGGATGGAGGGTTATGATTTAATTGTCAAAATTTGTATGTAAAATGTTGTTATAAAGAAATTTGATTATTAATGTCGCTTCCAGTACTTTTAAGCCTTTAATTCTTTATATATAATTTCATGATTTGTATATATATATGGTAGACCCCAAATTGCCTTTGTTTTTCCTGGATAGTTTACATTTGAGCTATTACAGCCTCTGTACAACACCCAATTAGAAAAAGGAAAACTAATTTTTTGATGGTTCTTCAACAAGTATATATATAGATGATTTTTTTTTTTGTGTGGTTAATTTGTTGGGTTTCGGTGATGTAGTGCAGTAAAACGACGTAATTTTGCCTCTATTAATGATGTTCGAGCTTAATTATGTTTATATTAATTTGAAAAGTTTTTGAACAACTTTAAATGTGGACGAAATTTTGTCGTTTTGTTGTTGTACAGCGTTGTAGTGCGAGGGTGCACTACAACATTCCGTAATTCTAATTTGTTGATTCAGTTATCTTTCACAAGCTAATTATTTTTATAATTCATTTTAAATGTATTTAGTACATTTTTAAATGTCTTCCTTACTTTTGAATGTATTATGCAGTTATCTCTCGTACAGTTAAAATCAGTCAACGCCATCAGTTAAACTATTAAGATTAAAATTCAACTTTATTTCTTTATTTTAAGAAGTAAACAGAAGCATAATTCTTGTTACGTCCATAGTAGCCTTGTTACATTTTTTAAATTTTTTTTAAAACCAAAACTCAGACTAGTTCCAAAAACTTAATCCAAGTTTTCAGTTCAAAAAAATATTAAAAAGTGAATATAAGTTGTGTCGGAAGCGATATTAATTACGTTGCAGTTTATATTGGCAAAAAATCCTGAACTTAAAGTTTCAAGAAATTGACTAACGACACCTGCTTTATTTTAACGATAATAGAAAATAAAAGTATAATTATTTTAAAAGTAAAAAGCTTTAGAATAATTTATCAAATTACAAGGAATTTTTTAAAAATCTCAAGGGATGTCAATATAATATTTACTCTAGAAATAATGTGACTAGGTCAAATGATAAGCTTATTTTCTTTTGAAATAATCAAATGACGCGGTTAGTATTACGCAATTACGAACTTGCCCTGCATTTTACGAAGTTCATTGCTTGTAGACTGGAAAACCCACCTAGTCAACCGTCTTCTCGCTCTAGAATCAGTAGTCTCTCTCCAATCCCCGGAAGCCTATAAATTAGAAACCCAGCTCCCACTTTTCTGAACTGGAGAAGAAAAGAAGATGGCGTGGTCAAATTTCAAGTCGCATTTCTGTTAAAGAAATATATTTTCTGTGTATTATTATTTTTACAAAGGCTCCGATATATAGGAGAGATAGAGATAGAGATAGAGATAGAGATAGAGATAGAGATTAGGATACATAATCCTAATCCTAAACTAACTAGGAGGATAGAGATAGAGATAAAGATAGAGATAGAGATTAGGATTATGAATCCTAATCTCTAATTTATCTCTAACTGAATCCCTAAATAGGCTCCTAATTATATGCCTATTATTTACATAGTCAACATTTTTTTTTATGGTGCCTTGGTCGACGAGGTGGCCTATTTTTATATTAGGTTTTAAGTTTTAGAATAATATCTCTAATAAATTTTAGAACATTACAATTATTTGTAATAAAAAAAGGAGAAACTGGGGCTGGTGGTGGCATGTGCCACCTCCCCCCTCTCAATGGCTCCGCCACTGCCGGTACAGTACGGTATTGACAACTTTGATCCTATCACTCCTTTGATGCTGTCACTTTATGGTAGATAAGGTTTGACATCCAGGACAGGAGTTCCATCAACCAGATCCACGCCAGAAACTAGAACCGTACATCCTTGTACTGCCTCAACCTTTGCCAATGTAAGTCCAATGGGACATGGACGATGTGGTGATCTTGTGGCAAAATCCCCCATCTTTCCACCCTTCAAACTTGGTACTCTAACCTTTGCCTTAAACTTTGACTCAAATGGATGCTTCCAAAGCATATCAAGATTCGTATTCATGTGAAAGACATAAATAATCCAGCAATGAGAATATTCTTCCAAACCCTCCAGAGATGCTGGAGGAACTCTAGCTGGATCAAACAGCAAGCGGCCCCTGGCGAGTAGTAAAGGTTGCCTAGGAGTTCCATTCCTCGTAGAGAAGCATGAACGGATGGTGGCAATAGGTGCCATCGGATAAGAAGTCACATCCACATTCCCAAACTTAGGTTGAGCTTTCCTCAAAGCCTGTTGAGCCCTAATTCGGCCTTGCCTCTCAGCGGCGCAATCCTCTAAGGATAACTTGAGAGATATCTCAAGCTCTTTAACCCTCTCATTAACGTCTCTAGGTCTTCTTCTCCAAAAATAAACAGAGACGGCTGCTGTTGCAGAAATGGTAGCAAAGGCAAGTGCAGCGGAGAGAGAGAGCCATCCCGATTTTCCGTCCGAAGCAGCCATCGACTTCCACAGCCCACGATAAAGAAATATATTTTCTGTGTATTATTATTTTTACAAAGGCTCCTATATATAGGAGAGATAGAGATAGAGATAGAGATAGAGATTAGGATACATAATCCTAATCCTAAACCAACTAGGAAGATAGAGATAGAGATAGAGATAGAGATAGAGATAAAGATAGAGATAGAGATTAGGATACATAATCCTAATCTCTAATTTATCTCTAACTGAATCCCTATATAGGCTCCTAATTATATGCCTATTATTACATAGTCAACACTCCCCCTCAACTTGGTGCGATGATATCGATCATGCCCAACTTGAATCAAGGAAAGAATCAAGGATATTGACCATATCAAATCAAATCCTTAATTTTAACAATTTCACGAAGAGAGGTTAGTTTTCTGAGTCTGCTCACGAGGAGGCTCAAGGATGGGATTGAACGCATCAAAGACCTTAGTGATATGTGTGTTAGGTATGGAAAGATGGGGGTGGCGAATGTTGTGAGTGAACTTGGGATGGACCAAAAGGGCTTTTTGGAGAAGTTAGAAGACCTTGAGAAGCAGATAATCTTGTGTTTTCTGGACATAAACAGGTCAAGAAAAAAGCTTCTGGATGGAATCATGGTTCTTCAAGAAGAACATACGTAGATGATTTTTTTTGGGTTCGGGAATGCTGTAGTGCAGCAAAACGACGAGATTTTGCGTCTATTTAAAGTTGTTTCGAGTTTAATTAGGTTGATATTAGGTAGAAAAATCTCTAAACAACTTTAAATGTGAACAAAACTGAGTCTTTTGCCACTGTTGTCGTAATCCTTGTTTGTTATTTCAATTCTCTTTGACAAGCTAATTATTTTTTAATTCAATTTAAATGTATTTTGTACCTTTTCTTCCCCTATTGGGGGATGGAGGGTTATGATTTAATTGTCAAAATTTGTATGTAAAATGTTGTTATAAAGAAATTTGATTATTAATGTTGCTTCCAGTACTTTTAAGCCTTTAATTCTTTATATATAATTTCATGATTTGTACATATATATGGTAGACCCAAATTGCCTTTGTTTTTCCTGGATAGTTTACGTTTGAGCTATTACAGCTTCTGTACAACACCCAATTAGAAAAAGGAAAACTAATTTTTTGATGGTTCTTCAACAAGTATATATATAGATGATTTTTTTTTGTGTGGTTAATTTGTTGGGTTTCGGTGATGTAGTGCAGTAAAACGACGTAATTTTGCCTCTATTAATGATGTTCGAGCTTAATTATGTTTATATTAATTTGAAAAGTTTTTGAACAACTTTAAATGTGGAAAAAATTTTGTCGTTTTGTTGTTGTACAGCGTTGTAGTGCGAGGGTGCACTACAACTTTCCGTAATTCTAATTTGTTGATTCAGTTATCTTTCACAAGCTAATTATTTTTATAATTCATTTTAAATGTATTTAGTATATTTTTAATTTAATTTGAATGTGTTACGGCCATTACGAACTTGAAAAATTAGTTAAAGGACAAATTTAAGTTGATTTGGCCCATTAAGGACGGACTAATTAATTTATGAGCTAGAGTCTATTATTTTAAAAGTGTTAATACGCTAGGTCCATAATTTTAAAAGTGTTAATAAGCGAGGTCTTTTAACGGATGAAATTACCCTCATTTTGTTGTTTGGCCATCAGTCGTTTATCGTGTCTCTTTAATTTTTTGTTTGATGCTTCTGTGTTTTCTGTTATCTATTGCAATAGATAATGGTTAAGATATCAAAATAAACATATGTTGAACACTTATCTATTCTATCAAATTTTTTTGGGATAAACTATTGTATCAATTTTTATTATTTCAACAAAGAATAGATAATATTATCTTATCAGACAACATTAAAACTTTAAGTTATCTATTACAAATTTATCTGTTGTGTTACTATTTGGACTATTATATTTACTGACTTATTAATTTATTATTTTGATATTATTTAAAAAATTATAATTTTTTATTAGCTATTGGTTCATCTTGACAAGAAATTTTTAAAAAATAAAAAAAATATGTTAAATAATTTTTTTTGGACATCAGATAATATTATTTGATAATGTTATGTGTTGGTCTATATGCAAAATGCAAGACTATCATCAGATAATATTATTTGTAAAGGCCATAGATAATACTATCTGATAATATTATCCGATAATGTTATGTGTTGGTCTATATACAAAGATATTTTTAGAATCGTGTGCTAAAAGGACTTCCGGTTATAGTTTAGTTTTAGATGGACTAATTGCGTTAAAAATCTCTTGTTGCATGTGGAATTGACCGAGTCTCCCCTACGAATTTGCAGTGATTTCTTTCGGACTAACCATGCCCCAATAGTATTTATGTGTCTCATGAACAAGATTTTCACTCCATACTTGAATAAACTTGTGGTAGTATTCATTGATGCATGACATACTAATTTATTCAATGATAGAGGAACAACATGAACACTACATGAGGGTTGTATTCCAGATTCTCCGAGACAACCAACTCTACCCATCTCTATAAGGTTTTATGTTTAATGATTACATCTTAAAATTATGTTTGATGATTTATTTTTAAGTTGTGAGATTTTACTTTCCGTGTCTGATATAATTTTATGTTAAAAAATGTTATCTGAGAAATGTATACTATTTTATAGCCTAAATAGTGCATCAAAATGCACCGGTACCGATACATACTATACTAGTAATAAAAACAGTACTACCAGATAGATAGCTTTGCCTTCATAGGGTTTAATCCTAGAAAGGGTAAATTATACTAAGCTCCCCCGAGATTTTTGGCAAATACATTAACCTCCTCGGTGTGATTTGAGAAATTACTCTAGTCTTCCTTACTTTTGAATGTATTATGCAGTTATCTCTCGTACTGTTAAAATCAGTCAACGTCATCAGTTAAACTATTAAAATTAAAATTCAACTTTATTTCTTTATTTTAAGAAGTAAACAGAAGCATAATTCTTGTTACGTCCATAGTAGCCTTGTTACATTTTTTAAAATTTTTTTAAAACCAAAACTCAGACTAGTTCCAAAAACTTAATCCAAGTTTTCATTTCAAAAAAATATTAAAAAGTGAATATAAGTTGTGTCGGAAGCGATATTAATTACGTTGCAGTTTATATTGTCAAAAAATCCTGAACTTAAATTTTCAAGAAATTGACTAACGACAACTGCTTTATTTTAACGATAATGGAAAAATAAAAGTATAATTATTTTAAAAGTAAAAAGCTTTAGAATAATTTATCAAATTACAAGGAATTTTTTAAAAATCTCAAGGGATGTCAATATAATATTTACTCTAGAAATAATGTGACTAGGTCAAATGATAAGCTTATTTTCTTTTGAAATAATCAAATGACGTGGTTAGTATTACGCAATTACGAACTTGCCCTGCATTTTACGAAGTTCATTGCTTGTAGACTGGAAAACCCACCTAGTCAACCGTCTTCTCGCTCTAGAATCAGTAGTCTCTCTCCAATCCCCGGAAGCCTATAAATTAGAAACCCAGCTCCCACTTTTCTGAACTGGAGAAGAAAAGAAGATGGCATGGTCAAATTTCAAGTCGCCTTTCTGTTAAAGAAATATATTTTCTGTGTATTATTATTTTTACAAAGGCTCCTATATATAGGAGAGATAGAGATAGAGATAGAGATTAGGATACATAATCCTAATCCTAAACTAACTAGGAGGATAGAGATAGAGATAGAGATAGAGATTAGGATACATAATCCTAATCTCTAATTTATCTCTAACTGAATCCCTAAATAGGCTCCTAATTATATGCCTATTATTTACATAGTCAACATTTTTTTTTATGGTGCCTTGGTCGACGAGGTGGCCTATTTTTATATTAGGTTTTAAGTTTTAGAATAATATCTCTAATAAATTTTAGAACATTACAATTATTTATAATAAAAAAGGAGAAACTGGGGCTGGGGGTGGCATGTGCCACCTCCCCCCTCTCAATGGCTCCGCCACTGCCGGTACAGTACGGTATTGACAACTTTGATCCTATCACTCCGTTGATGCTGTCACTGTATGGTAGATAAGGTTTGACATCCAGGACAGGAGTTCCATCAACCAGATCCACGCCAGAAACTAGAACCGTACATCCTTGTACTGCCTCAACCTTTGCCAATGTAAGTCCAATGGGACATGGACGATGTGGTGATCTTGTGGCAAAAACCCCATCTTTCCACCCTTCAAACTTGGTACTCTAACCTTTGCCTTAAACTTTGACTCAAATGGATGCTTCCAAAGCTTATCAAGATTCGTATTCAAGTGAAAGACATAAATAATCCAGCAATGAGAATATTCTTCCAAACCCTCCAGAGATGCTGGAGGAACTCTAGCTGGATCAAACAGCAAGCGGCCCCTGGCGAGTAGTAAAGGTTGCCTAGGAGTTCCATTCCTCATAGAGAAGCATGAACGGATGATGGCAATAGGTGCCATCGGATAAGCAGTCACATCCACATTCCCAAACTTAGGTTGAGCTTTCGTCAAAGCCTGTTGAGCCCTAATTCGGCCTTGCCTCTCAGCGGCGCAATCCTCTAAGGATAACTTGAGAGATATCTCAAGCTCTTTAACCCTCTCATTAACGTCTCTAGGTCTTCTTCTCCAAAAATAAACAGAGACGGCTGCTGTTGCAGAAATGGTAGCAAAGGCAAGCGCAGCGGAGAGAGAGAGCCATCCCGATTTTCCGTCCGAAGCAGCCATCGACTTCCACAGCCCACGATAAAGAAATATATTTTCTGTGTATTATTATTTTTACAAAGGCTCCTATATATAGGAAAGATAGAGATAGAGATAGAGATTAGGATACATAATCCTAATCCTAAACCGACTAGGAAGATAGAGATAGAGATAGAGATAGAGATAAAGATAGAGATAGAGATTAGGATACATAATCCTAATCTCTAATTTATCTCTAACTGAATCCCTAAATAGGCTCCTAATTATATGCCTATTATTTACGTAATCAACACTCCCCCTCAAGTTGGTGCGAAGATATCGATCATGCCCAACTTGAATCAAGGAAAGAATCAAGGATATTGACCATATCAAATCAAATCCTTAATTTTAACAATTTCACGAAGAGAGGTTAGTTTTCTGAGTCTGCTCACGAGGAGACTCAAGGATGGGATTGAACGCATCAAAGACCTTAGTGATATGTGTGTTAGGTATGGAAAGATGGGGGTGGCGAATGTTGTGAGTGAACTTGGGATGGACCAAAAGGGCTTTTTGGAGAAGTTAGAAGACCTTGAGAAGCAGATAATCTTGTGTTTTCTCGACATAAACAGGTCAAGAAAAAAGCTTCTGGATGGAATCATGGTTCTTCAAGAAGAACATATGTAGATGATTTTTTTTGGGTTCGGGAATGCTGTAGTGCAGCAAAACGACGAGATTTTGCCTCTATTTAAAGTTGTTTCGAGTTTAATTAGGTTGATATTAGGTAGAAAAATCTCTAAACAACTTTAAATGTGAACAAAACTGAGTCTTTTGCCACTGTAGTCGTAATCCTTATTTGTTGTTTCAATTCTCTTTGACAAGCTAATTATTTTTTAATTCAATTTAAATGTATTTTGTACCTTTTCTTCCCCTATTGGGGAATGGAGGGTTATGATTTAATTGTCAAAATTTGTATGTAAAATGTTGTTATAAAGAAATTTGATTATTAATGTTGCTTCCAGTACTTTTAAGCCTTTAATTCTTTATATATAATTTCATGATTTGTATATATATATGGTAGACCCCAAATTGCCTTTGTTTTTCCGGGATAGTTTACGTTTGAGCTATTATAGCCTCTGTACAACACCCAATTAGAAAAAGGAAAACTCATTTTTTGATGGTTCTTCAACAAGTATATATATAGATGATTTTTTTTTGTGTGGTTAATTTGTTGGGTTTCGGTGATGTAGTGCAGTAAAACGACGTAATTTTGCCTCTATTAATGATGTTCGAGCTTAATTATGTTTATATTAATTTGAAAAGTTTTTGAACAACTTTAAATGTGGACGAAACTTTGTCGTTTTGTTGTTGTACAGCGTTGTAGTGCGAGGGTGCACTACAACTTTCCGTAATTCTAATTTGTTTATTCAGTTATCATTCACAAGCTAATTATTTTTATAATTCATTTTAAATGTATTTAGTACATTTTTAATTTAATTTGAATGTGTTACGGCCATTACGAACTTGAAAAATTAGTTAAAGGACAAATTTAAGTTGATTTGGCCCATTAAGGACGGACTAATTAATTTATGAGCTAGAGTCTATTATTTTAAAAGTGTTAATACGCTAGGTCCATAATTTTAAAAGTGTTAATAAGCGAGGTCTTTTAACGGATGAAATTACCCTCATTTTGTTGTTTGGCCATCAGTCGTTTATCGTGTCTCTTTCATTTTTTGTTTGATGCTTCTGTGTTTTTCAATTATCTATTGCAATAGATAATGGTTAAGATATGAAAATAAACATATGTTGAACACTTATCTATTCTATCAAATTTTTTTGGGATAAACTATTGTATCAATTTTTATTATTTCAACAAAGAATAGATAATATTATCTTATCAGATAACATTAAAACTTTAAGTTATCTATTAATTTATCTGTTGTGTTACTATTTGGACTATTATATTTACTGACTTATTAATTTATTATTTTGATATTATTTAAAAAATTATAATTTTTTATTAGCTATTGGTTCATCTTGACAAGAAATTTTTAAAAAATAAAAAAATATGTTAAATAATTTTTTTTGGACATCAGATAATATTATTTGATAATGTTATGTGTTGGTCTATATGCAAAATGCAAGACTATCATCAGATAATATTATTTGTAAAGGCCATAGATAATATTATCTGATAATGTTATCCGATAATGTTATGTGTTGGTCTATATACAAAGATATTTTTAGAATCGTGTGCTAAAAGGACTTCCGGTTATAGTTTAGTTTTAGATGGACTAATTGCGTTAAAAATCTCTTGTTGCATGTGGAATTGACCGAGTCTCCCCTACGAATTTGCAGTGATTTCTTTCGGACTAACCATGCCCCAATAGTATTTATGTGTCTCATGAACAAGATTTTCACTCCATACTTGAATAAACTTGTGGTAGTATTCATTGATGCATGACATACTAATTTATTCAATGATAGAGGAACAACATAAACACTACATGAGGGTTGTATTCCAGATTCTCCGAGACAACCAACTCTACCCATCTCTATAAGGTTTTATGTTTAATGATTACATCTTAAAATTATGTTTGATGATTTATTTTTAAGTTGTGAGATTTTACTTTCCGTGTCTGATATAATTTTATGTTAAAAAATATTATCTGAGAAATGTATACTATTTTATAGCCTAAATAGTGCATCAAAATGCACCGGTACCGATACATACTATACTAGTAATAAAAATAGTACTACCAGATGGATAGCTTTGCCTTCATAGGGTTTAATCCTAGAAAGGGTAAATTATACTAAGCTCCCCCGAGATTTTTGGCAAATACATTAACCTCCTCGGTGTGATTTGAGAAATTACTCTAGTCTTCCTTACTTTTGAATGTATTATGCAGTTATCTCTCGTACTGTTAAAATCAGTCAACGCCATCAGTTAAACTACTAAAATTAAAATTCAACTTTATTTCTTTATTTTAAGAAGTAAACAGAAGCATAATTCTTGTTAAGTCCATAGTAGCCTTGTTACATTTTTTAACATTTTTTTAAAACCAAAACTCAGACTAGTTCCAAAAACTTAATCCAAGTTTTCATTTCAAAAAATATTAAAAAGTGAATATAAGTTGTGTCGGAAGCGATATTAATTACGTTGCAGTTTATATTGTGAAAAAATCCTGAACTTAAAGTTTCAAGAAATTGACTAACGACAACTGCTTTATTTTAACGATAATAGAAAAATAAAAGTATAATTATTTAAAAAGTAAAAAGCTTTAGAATAATTTATCAAATTACAAGGAATTTTTTAAAAATCTCAAGGGATGTCAATATAATATTTACTCTAGAAATAATGTGACTAGGTCAAATGATAAGCTTATTTTCTTTTGAAATAATCAAATGACGCGGTTAGTATTACGCAATTACGAACTTGCCCTGCATTTTACGAAGTTCATTGCTTGTAGACTGGAAAACCCACCTAGTCAACCGTCTTCTCGCTCTAGAATCAGTAGTCTCTCTCCAATCCCCGGAAGCCTATATATTAGAAACACAGCTCCCAGTTTTCTGAACTGGAGAAGAAAAGAAGATGGCGTGGTCAAATTTCAAGTCGCATTTCTGTTAAAGAAATATACTTTCTGTGTATTATTATTTTTACAAAGGCTCCTATATATAGGATAGATAGAGATAGAGATAGAGATTAGGATACATAATCCTAATCCTAAACTAACTAGGAGGATAGAGATAGAGATAGAGATTAGGATACATAATCCTAATCTCTAATTTATCTCTAACTGAATCCCTAAATAGGCGCCTAATTATATGCCTATTATTTACATAGTCAACATTTTTTTTTTAATGGTGCCTCGGTCGACGAGGTGGCCTATTTTTATATTAGGTTTTAAGTTTTAGAATAATATCTCTAATAAATTTTAGAACATTACAATTATTTATAATAAAAAAAGGAGAAACTGGGGCTGGGGGTGGCACATGCCACCTCCCCCCTCTCAATGGCTCCGCCACTGCCGGTACAGTACGGTATTGACAACTTTGATCCTATCACTCCTTTGATGCTGTCACTGTATGGTAGATAAGGTTTGACATCCAGGACAGGAGTTCCCACTACAAGAAATTACACTTTCGGTGACAAAAAATTTAGTCACGAAAAGACTGTATTTAGTCACCAAAGGTCTACGGTGACCACTTCCAACTTAGTCATGGAACCCTGGTCGTAGAAAGGTATTGGTGACCAATATGTGATTAGTCACCGAAATATGATTTTTGGTGAACACATGTTGGTCACCGTTGAAGACCTTTCGTGACCAAGGCCAGTAGTCACCAAATCCATTTTGGTCGCCAAAGGTGTGTTTCAGGGACCACTTATTAGTCACCAATAACCGAACCGCTTTTCAGAGAGCAAACATGTAGTCATAGTTATGTATCGGTGACCAATGTATACTTGGTCACCGAAAGTCTAACCACTTTTCAATGGCCAATTCATATTTGGTCACAACATGTGTTTGTTGACCAAACAGATTAGTCACCAAAAAACATGTCTTTCGCGACCAAATATGATTTGGTCTCTCAAAGGTTGACTTTCGGTGACCAATATAACACTTTTCTATGAACAATAAAAAAAATTTTTGTGACCAATTTAGTACTTTTCTGTAACCAAATTAATTTATGTTTATTCATTGAATTCTAAACCGATAACACTTATAAGTTCAACACAATTGCATTCATAACCAAATATCGAATTTCAACCAAAATACAAAATCCAAGCTTTCATAGTCATCCAAAAACCCAACATCGTGTCATCTCATGTATCATGCTCAAATAAATACTAACAAAATGCAAAATGATCTACAAACTACGAGAAACATTTGCTACCAAAAAATATGAGTAAAAGTCTTCTTGAGTTGTGCCGCAAAGTAATCTTCAAACTCCTACAAGTTCTCCATGATCTGAAAAAGCACACAAAAAGGTACAATTATTATACACTAGAGGCCGAGACAATTTTAATGAAATTGACTTTTGTAATGAAATTCACAATGCAGTCCTCAATATATATGTACAAAAACATAAGTCAAGCCTACCTTAACATGTTCAGTTTCTAGGATATACATTTTCTAGGATATTCCAGAAAACCAGAGTTGAAGCTACAAACATCGACTGGACACAATCATCAACACTCCAGGATAACAACTTGATAGAATCGAAACAACAAATATAATGTTTGTGGAATAGCAACTGTAATAGCTATGGATAACCAAATTGATGAGCAGATTGCCTAATCAATAAGCCAACACCAGTTACATACTTACCTCTTTTTTACCACTTGAGCTAACAGTTTGAGTTAAATTAATACACTACCATTTGGACACATCACATATGTTCAAAGTCAAGCTCTTTTCTTTTTAAGCAATTTTTCAAATAACAATGTATTTTAACACAGCCATTTCAAGCATCATAAGAAATGTTTAACTTGGGAGCGGTGTCCCACAATAAGTAAGCTACTGCCCAAACCATCAGCCATCAATATGTCCTTGAATCTTGCAATTTGGTAAGTAACTTGGCACTGTTCATGGAAAATAGAAAATTGTACTAATTTCCTACCTAATAACCAAACAAATAGATGTCATAGACAGCTTGATACTACATATCACACAGCACACCTAAGTTATGCATCATAAATCACTTTCAATGGACCTCTTACCTCATAAAGACTTCACAACAATTTAGGTCACTCAACCTCTATAATTAGAATTTACAATAAGTCTAAATGTATTTACTCCCATTAGGCGATGGAGTACACCCAAATACCTATGACCACTGGAGCATCATTTTACAGTTGCAATAAAAAATGAAAGGAGTGAATACAGTTTACATAATTCAATATCTATACATCGGAAATAGATAAAAGTATATGCTATCCTCACTTTTATATTAACTTGTGTGAGAAATAAAGCATTTGTTATCTTGAGATGCTTGAAAATTGATTTGGGGTTCTCTCTTGTGGATGAACAAAGTGTGAACAAACTGGACTCCCCCATAAAGTCCATCTTCTTTGTCTTATCTCTGTTTCTTTCGTCAACCAATTTTTTTTTTGCGAACTCTCTTGTCAATACCGGGGACTCAGAAAAGGATAGAAAATTGAGGAGAACAACATCAAAAAATACAAAACAAACACCCACTAAAAGGACCCACTCAATTATGAGTCCAATCCTAAGCTCTTGGAGAGTTAAAGGTAATTTTCAATAAGGATGACTTTCTATTTGCCAATCAAAGGTACCTAACAAGGCGAAGCCTAATACTAGGATATTTTGAAAGAAGATCATCAGCCCAATATATGTCAAGCCTCCTCAAACCTTCTAGCCAAGATGACCATTCAAAAGCGTACCTTATTGACACTCCACTCAAAATAATAAGCTAAAAAAGATCGCGAGCCTACAAAGAGTTAGTACGAGGAAACATTTTGACAGGAAGTACTGATCTTTTGACAGGAAGTACTGATCTTTCTTCTCGCTAAATCGAATTATCAAATTGGCCAATAAGGTTGGTTGACTCCCTGCGCATATGAACTATGGAATGAGACCATTCAGTGACTAAATCATATGGAGCCTATCTAAAATTCATCAATGTATGACTTATGAATTGCACTCATATCCACAACCAGCTATAATTTCAAAGCTGAAGAAAATGGGTAATGCAATATGCCTGATCTAATTAGAACTTTCAGAACCGAATGTGAGTCACAAAGGACCCAACAACCAGACAGTCTGGAGTGCTAAAAGAATGGAATAAGATAACAACCAGGAAATCTCGAGCAGAGAAGAAACAACTTCCTGTTTTTTTTCCCTCCCAAATCATAAGTGCGGGGGACATGTGGGGTACACGAGAGGATCATAAGTTAAGGGGACACACGGGGATACTTGAGGGAGGGACACACGGAGAAACGTAAGGGACACATGGGGGGAGGAGACACACAAGGGAAGAGGACACAGGGAGATCATAAGTTGGTTTTGGGAAGGGGGGGGGGGGGGAGGGGGAACATATGGGGGAGGGGGCTAGGGACATGATGGAATCTCTTAGTTTTGGCTTAGTTTTTCTAAACTTTCATCCAACAAGGATATCTAGAATCATAGCATTCCTTCATTATATATGTTGGACAACTCTAATTAATTTAAGTTAACATCATATTACAAGTGGACATGAAAGTACTTAGTAGGTTTGTGTACTTACTAACGAGACGGCTATCACCTGTCAACAATGTGCGCACAACGCGATGTGTAGAAGAACTATGAGTGTTGTCTTTTGTTGCATGAAAATTGTGACCATGCTTTCAAGCTCTAATATTTTCTTCTGCCCTAGCTCGTGTAGCCTCCTCTCCTCTTCACGATCCCTCCTTTCAATTCTGATATCGTAATGGAACTTCATTTTGCTTGTTACTCAATTTTTTATTGTCATCCAACTCTTTCCATTTTTCCACCTATGAAGTCAACATTGTACATGTCAATGCATAACTCAGACACTATGTGAGGTCCCATTCGAAATGGACAACAAATTTTGAAACTTATTTCATCCGAAACATACCCGTAAATGAAAGCTATAATGCAATTACACTAAGGTTAAGAATGATGAAGGACAAAAAAATAAAGAAGTTCCATATCGGAAAGCAATTATGGTGTGGTTATAACTACTTGAAGCCCTTAAAACCAAAACATAGAAACACCTAGCCACTCGTCAAAATAGAAGGTCAATGGCACATGGAAGTCTGACATATAATTAAAGATTGGAACGTTTGGGACACATATTTTTCACCCATAAATACACACTCTATGTAGTGAGAGTATAGGAATCCACATATATTACGAGTGTGTAGATTTATGCGTGCAAAAATGAGTACGGTGGTGATAGTAATAAAACTCTCTTATTTTTAGTACATCAATGTGGACAGACGGGGCTGATTTGTTAACTTTGATTAACTTCAAATATATTTACCAAAAAGACATCACAAACCCCAATGAGCAGCGTCAACATTGTCCTTGGGTAGGGTGGCTCATATTATTTTGTACTATCGAACACAAGTTACATGTAACTTTGGTGAAATATGGGAACAAAAAGGGGGATTGGATACCAATTGACATCAACAAACTGTGGTGTCTTTTGAAGAAAAAGGAAAGTAACAAACAAACTATACCACTAATAAATGGATAATGAGTCAAAGACATCATCATGCAAATATATTTTCCGTCCGAAGCAGCCATCGACTTCCACAGCCCACGATAAAGAAATATATTTTCTGTGTATTATTATTTTTACAAAGGCTCCTATATATAGGAGAGATAGAGATTAGGATACATAATCCTAATCCTAAACCAACTAGGAAGATAGAGATAGAGATAGAGATAGAGATAAAGATAGAGATAGAGATTAGGATACATAATCCTAATCTCTAATTTATCTCTAACTGAATCCCTAAATAGGCTCCTAATTATATGCCTATTATTTACATAGTCAACACTCCCCCTCAAGTTAGTGCGAAGATATCGATCGTGCCCAACTTGAATCAAGGAAAGAATCAAGGATATTGACCATATCAAATCAAATCCTTAATTTTAACAATTTCACGAAGAGAGGTTAGTTTTCTGAGTCTGCTCACGAGGAGGCTCAAGGATGGGATTGAACGCATCAAAGACCTTAGTGATATGTGTGTTGGGTATGGAAAGATGGGGGTGGCGAATGTTGTGAGTGAACTTGGGATGGACCAAAAGGGCTTTTTGGAGAAGTTAGAAGACCTTGAGAAGCAGATAATCTTGTGTTTTCTGGACATAAACAGGTAAAGAAAATAGCTTCTGGATGGAATCATGGTTCTTCAAGAAGAACATATGTAGATGATTTTTTTTGGGTTCGGGAATGCTGTAGTGCAGCAAAACGACGAGATTTTGCCTCTATTTAAAGTTGTTTCGAGTTTAATTAGGTTGATATTAGGTAGAAAAATCTCTAAACAACTTTAAATGTGAACAAAACTGAGTCTTTTTCCGCTGTAGTCGTAATCCTTATTTGTTATTTCAATTCTCTTTGACAAGCTAATTATTTTTTAATTCAATTTAAATGTATTTTGTACCTTTTCTTCCCCTATTGGGGGATGGAGGGTTATGATTTAATTGTCAAAATTTGTATGTAAAATGTTGTTATAAAGAAATTTGATTATTAATGTTGCTTCCAGTACTCTTAAGCCTTTAATTCTTTATATATAATTTCATGATTTGTATATATATATGGTAGACCCCAAATTGCCTTTGTTTTTCCTGGATAGTTTACGTTTGAGCTATTACAGCTTCTGTACAACACCCAATTAGAAAAAGGAAAACTAATTTTTTTATGGTTCTTCAACAAGTATATATATAGATGACTTTTTTTTTGTGTGGTTAATTTGTTGGGTTTCGGTGATCTAGTGCAGTAAAACGACGTAATTTTGGATCTATTAATTATGTTCGAGGTGAATTATGTTTATATTAATTTGAAAAGTTTTTGAACTGTCACGCCCCAATTTTCATAAAAATTAAATAAAGAGAACCGGAACCTTAAGTACATTAAAAGAAAATGTTTCCATAATTAAAGTACATCACTATTCCCTTTGACTATAAAAAAATATGGGCACCCGAGCCCCAAAGGGATGATCAAAATAATAGTTCATAAGTTGTTACAATCCCATAATCAAAAAAATGGATAAAAGATTAGAGTTACAAAATCATTTTCCCAAAAAGAAGTTAATACAAGGAAAATGAGTAAAATAACTCCATGCCATGTATGCTCCTCATCCAAGTCATGCAATCCAAACCATGCTCGATCAACGCTGGGTACCTGAAAATTTATAGGTTGAGCTACACTAGCCCAGTAGGAAAACATTCTACAAACGCTAGGCATATAAACATGATGCATGCATATGAGATGATGAGATGTCAAGTGGATGTCCTAGTGTACAAGTGTCCAAGCCAAATAAAGGAAATATAGAAGGTTTTCCACACACACAAGTGTCCAAGTGTCCGAGTCATTTCACAAACCAAAACCCATGTCTAAAAAAAAGACAAGTTTCGACAAAACCTAAAAGGGAAACCAAACCATTTTTTTCATAGAAGAACCACCATCATTTTTCTTATCCATTTGGTTATAGAGATTTAATCCCTCTGCCGGGTTCTATAGGCCCCGCGTGCCTCTGCCGGGTTCAATAGGCCCCGCGCGCCTCTGCCGGGTTCAATAGGCCCCGCGTGCCTTCACCAAAATAAATTTTCAAGTTGATGGTATCCGTGAAAATATATCTCATTATCCCCAAAACGTTTCATCAAAATCTTTCCCAACCTATCCAATTCTTAAAAATTTCACTTCATTACTCCGCGCTAATGCGCATTCAAAAAATACATACATACTCACCCATACTTCCTAAAGCCATATACTTCACAAAAAAAAAAACGTTCGTGGTAAACAAAAATGGTATTAGTGAAGCGAATTCAATGGTTTATGAAGGGATAACGCTAGGGAACCAATTAAACGTCAAAGGGTGATCAAAGGGCCATCACAAAATCGGGAAATGGCCGGAAGTTTACCAAAAAAATCTGCCATGAACAGTGAATATGCAGAATCTGCCCAAAAACAGTGGAAAAATGCATAGTTTGGCATTTTCGGAGTGGAATACGCGTTAGGGAATCAAGTGAACATCAAAGGGGGATCAAACGGGCATTTCTGTGAATAGTGAAATTCGGCCATGAACAGTAAAAATGCAGAGAGCTGCGGTGAACAGTACCCAAATGCAGAATTTTGACATTTTTGGTGTAAAAATCCAACCCAATCACAATCTAGATGGTTTAGGCTCAAATTTGAGATGCTACGCAACAATTAAGCATGAAGGGAGGCCAAGTTCACTCCCAATTTCATCAATCAATAAGAAATTTAAAGATCTAAGAATCAAATAATGGAACTATATCAAATTTGGGGAAACTTTGAAATTTAAGGATAACAACGCCCTAACCCGAATATATACCACACCTCATGAATATATAACTAGAAAGAGTAGAATTGGTTCACCTACCTCAAGGTTTTGTGTGAAATTTGATGAAGAACAAAGCCCTAATGGTAGAATCCGAATTTTGAAGCTTTCGGCGCGATTCCAAGGTAACCCAAGCTCCTTACGACGCGTAGAACGTAAAAATGGCCTTGGTTCTTGAAGAGGTTGAGAGGAGAGGGAGTTATGAGCTTGAGAGAAGAAAAAAATGGAGGAGAGGAGAGAGAGGAGATTTTCGGCAGCAGTAAAGGAAGATGGCTGATTTGTGGGTTTTGTTTTGTTTCCAATTTTAACCCACCCACTTCTCTATTTACCCCCTTTCTTTACTTATCACACCCAAATCTTATTTTTTTTACCCAAAGTAAAAAAAATCACATTTAATAAACTTTCTTTTACTATTCTCTAATTAAATAAATACGGGTTCTTACATCCTACCCTCCTACGAAAAATTTTGTCCTCAAAATTTGGTACGCCAATGCATGAATGTGTAACATGTGATATGCATGACATGCAATCATATTGCTAGTCTATCCAACACCGTGTCAACGAAATGCACAATTCTTAAATCGAAAACTCACATAGATTATGCAGTGAACAAACCCGGATATTTCTCTTTCATCTCATCTTCCCGTTCCCACGTGGATTCCTCGCTACCAAAGTTATTCCACAAGACTCTCACCAAACGAATCGTTTTACCCCTTAGCACTTTCTCCTTCGAATCCATCACCCGTATCGGTTTCTCTCCATAAGATGCATCTGCCTCTAGCTCTAATTCGGACCACTCAAGGACATGCGACGGATCCGGTTCGTATTTCTTCAACATGGAAACATGAAAAACATCATGAATGCCCGATAACCTTGGCGGTAGTGCCAATCGATACGCTACTTCCCCAATCCGCTCTATGATGTCAAACGGCCCAATATAACGTGGTGATAATTTACCTCCTCGCCCAAAGCGTCTCAATCCACGGCGCGGTGATACCTTGAGAAACACATGGTCTCCCACCTCAAATGACAACGGTCGTCTACGTCGATCGGCATAACTCTTTTGTCGACTCTGAGCGGTGAGCAAACGTTGGCGAATCACTTTGATCTTCTCGGTGGTTGCCTCTTGCGCGTCCTTAAGCTTCTTACGAATTATACTCATGCTCTCGGCGGTTTCGGTAACTAACTCTGGCCCCACAATGGTAGTTTCGCCCAACTCAGACCAACATATCGGCGATCTACAAGGTCTACCATATAATGCCTCAAAAGGCGCCATCTCAATGCTCGATTGGTAACTATTATTATACGCAAATTCGGCCAATGGCAAATGATCCTCCCAACTACCCCGAAATTCCATCACGCATGCTCGCAGCATATCTTCTAAAATTTGAATCGTCCTCTCGGATTGCCCATCGGTCTGCGGGTGATAAGCGGTGCTAAAGAGCAAATTCGTACCAAGTGCGGATTGCAAACTTTGCCAAAATCGAGCGGTAAAACGCGGATCTCTATCGGATACTATCGAAACCGGAATCCCATGAAGTCGGATTATCTCCCGAATGTACAAATGACTAAGTGTCTCAATAGAATCGGTCACTTGAATCGGTAAGAAGTGTGCGGTTTTAGTCAATCGATCCACAATGACCCATATGGCATCATGTCTCCTCGGCGATCTCGGCAAACCCGTAACGAAATCCATGGTCACATTCTCCCATTTCCACTCGGCTACCGGTAATGGTTGTAGCTCCCCCGCCGGTCGTTGATGTTCCGCTTTCACTTGTTGACATGTCAAGCACTTAGAGACAAAGATGGCTATGTCCCTTTTCATCTCCGGCCACCAAAATTGCCGACGCAAGTCATGATACATTTTCGTCCCACCCGGATGTACGGCCAACGGTGAATGGTGAAATTCTCGCAAGATTTCCTCTCGGCACGAAATAGGTACGAAAAGCTTCCCATGAAAACGAATACTTTGATCGGCGTAAATCATCCAACCCTCGCTTGCCTCTCCACTAAGGAACTTAGCACGAAACACCCCCGTTTCCTCGTCCGTTCGTTGTGCCTCCACTACACGAGTCGATAGTGTTGAATGAATGGTTAGGTTGCATAAGGTAACTCCCTCACGAACCTCCTCGCCATACAATGCACAAAGACTTAACTCCTTCATCATTTTCCGCTCTCTAATTGCCAAACTCGCCAAGCTAGCCCGCTTTCTACTCAAGGCATCCGCTACTACATTCGCCTTACCCGGATGATATTGGAGATCAAAGTCATAATCTTCTATGTGTTCCATCCACCTGCGTTGCCTAAGGTTCAATTCTTTTTGGGAGAACAAATACTTCAAGCTCTTGTGATCCGAAAACACCTCAAACTTCTCACCATAAAGATAATGCCTCCAACTCTTCAATGCAAAGACAACAGCCACCAACTCTAAGTCGTGAGTGGGATAGTTACGCTCATGTGTCTTAAGTTGTCGAGACCCATATGCCACAACTCGCCCATTTTGCATTAACACGCAACCAAGCCCCTCCCGAGAAGCATCACAATAAACGGAGTAGCCAACCCCACGCTCGGGCACAATCAAGATAGGCGCGCTAGTCAATCGTTTCTTCAACTCTTGAAATGCCGACTCACACTTGTCGTTCCACACAAACCGTGTACCCTTACGTGTCAACTGTGTTATCGGTGCCGCTAGTCGCGAAAAGTCAAGAACAAATCGTCGATAATACCCGGCCAAACCCAAAAAGCTCCGAATCTCAAACACACTCTTAGGATGCTCCCAATTCAAAATCGACTCTATCTTGCCCGGATCTACGGAAACCCCATCCTTAGATACCACGTGACCTAAGAATTTAACCTCGGACAACCAAAACTCGCACTTGCTCAACTTAGCATACAACCGGTGCTCTCTCAAGATTTCAAGAACGATGGTGAGGTGAGATTTGTGATCTTCCTCGATAGGTGAATAAACAAGAATATCATCAACAAACACAACCACAAACCGATCAAGATAGGCACGAAAGATGCGATTCATCAAGTCCATAAAAGTAGCAGGAGCATTAGTGAGACCAAAAGGCATGACCACAAACTCATAATGACCATATCGAGTACGAAAGGCGGTTTTCGGAATATCTTCTCGACGAACTCTAAGTTGATGATAACCGGATCTCAAATCAATTTTAGAAAAGCAAGTCGCGCCCCTTAATTGATCAAACAAATCGTCAATCCTAGGCATGGGATACTTGTTCTTAATGGTGACCCGATTTAGCTTACGGTAGTCGATACATAAACGGAGAGACCCATCCTTCTTTTGCGCAAAAAGAGCCGGTGCGCCCCATGGCGAAGTCCTAGGGCGAATGAAGCCTAAGTCCTGTAACTCTTGGAGTTGGGTTTTCAATTCTCTCAACTCGGCCGGTGCAAAGCGATAAGGTGACATAGATATAGGTGCGGTGCCGGGCAATAAATCTATCATGAACTCAACCTCCCGCTCAGGTGGTAAACCCGGTAACTCTTCCGGAAAAACGTCCGGAAAGTCACAAACGACCATCGGTAACTCCCCACGGGTGGATAAATCCTCATCAAGTGTCAAACCCGCTAACAAGCATGCAATCGATTCCCTTTCCCGAGACCCATACAAATACGGCTCTAGCGGTTCCCAACGTTCCCCGAAAAACTCAAAACAACCCCCTTCCGAGCGGACATATCCGAACTCGACGCTTGAAACAATCAATAGTTGCGTGAAATGTTGATAACCAATCCATCCCCAAAATAAGATCAAACCCGGACATACCCAAGACGATGAAATCAAACAAGAATCGACGGTCAAGGATCACCAACTCACAACCCCGACATATACGGTCTAGCGAAGTTCTACCACCCAACGGTGTGTCGACAAACAATACGGGACTAAGCTCCTCAGTTTCTAACTCTAGTGCATGTACAAATGATGCAGCAATGAAAGAGTGCGATGCTCCAGAATCAAACAAAATCTTAGCAAAGGAATTGGAGAGGAGGAAAGTACCCCTCACAACAGAAGCATCTGGTGCCGGAGTAGAGGTTGGGAAAGGAGGTGATGGTGGTGTGGCTGCAGTAACAGCGTAAGCTCTACCCTGAACTGTCTGAGCTGCTGTAGATGAACTCGTCCCCCTATCAGCCCGTGGCCCCGGAACTGTGGTGGTCTGACGGTAGTACGGCTGACTCTGTGTGCCCCTCTGCTGACTGAAACCCTGTCCAACCCTAGGCTGTTGAACTGAGCCCGACTCACTATGCGAAACCCCTCTTTGAGGACAATACCTGGCAATGTGGCCAAACCCACCACACTCAAAACAAGCCCCTGGAGTATGAGGACGCGGTGGTGGAGGAGGAGGCCTAGACTGAGACTGAGACCGAAGCTTAGGGCAGTTAGCCCGAACATGCCCCTCCTGTCGACAATAGAAGCACGTGGCCTGGGACCTCGAAGAATGAGAAGATGGTCCTCCAGAACCCGAAGAAACAATTGTACGAGAGCCCGATCGATTCGGTGGTGGTGGCACAGCATCCCTCTGTCTCTTCCTACTTTGACTCCCAAAGCTCCCCGTAGTCACGCTCACGTTCCCAGTTGAGTGCCTAACATCCGAACCCCGTGAGTTCCTCACTGCATCCTTCGGCAATTCCAAGTTCCTTGCTAGTTCAACAATATCCGTAAAGGACTGCACCTGGCTACTAATAACTAGCCTCTTAACAGACGAATTCAACCCCCTTTCGAATCGGCGACATTTCCTCTTCTCGGAGCTAATCAACTCCGGTGCATAACGACTCAAGGATTGGAATTTGAGTGCATACTCATTAACAGTCATGTTCCCTTGCTCAAGATCCTCAAATTGCTCCCTCAAATTCTCGCGGTAAGATTGTGGAAAGTATTGGTTTTCAAACAAACTCTCAAACTCCGCCCATGTGATGTTCTCAACATCCGGTTCCACAACATACCTCGCCGCCCTATCGGCCCTCCGTGCATCCCTACGTGCCGCCAAAATAGATTCCCACCACTCATTCGGCTCGCCGAAGAGTTGACAAGCCATCAAACGAATCTTCGTCGTGTCACTAGTGATGTCCATGACATCAAAACCCTTTCGAATCGGCGACATTTCCTCTTCTCGGAGCTAATCAACTCCGGTGCATAACGACTCAAGGATTGGAATTTGAGTGCATACTCATTAACAGTCATGTTCCCTTGCTCAAGATCCTCAAATTGCTCCCTCAAATTCTCGCGGTAAGATTGTGGAAAGTATTGGTTTTCAAACAAACTCTCAAACTCCGCCCATGTGATGTTCTCAACATCCGGTTCCACAACATACCTCGCCGCCCTATCGGCCCTCCGTGCATCCCTACGTGCCGCCAAAATAGATTCCCACCACTCATTCGGCTCGCCGAAGAGTTGACAAGCCATCAAACGAATCTTCGTCGTGTCACTAGTGATGTCCATGACATCAAAACGCTTCCTCATCTCCGCAAGCCAATGGTTAGCATCAAGCGGATCCCCGGATTTCCCATCAAATTGTGGAGGGTGCAACCTACCAAATTTCTCGGCAATCTCCATGGCGCTAGGTGTGTGGCTCACCCTTGGTTGGTTGATGGCGGTTGTTAAAGCGGTGACCAATTGAGCCAAAAGTGGTCCTTGAGAATCTTGCGCTCCCGTTTCGTGCCTTTCCTCATCCCTCGGATTTTCTCCATGCCGACTAACTTCATCCTCAACCCGTTGAGTATGGCGACCGCGGCCCCTACCTCTCCTAGGTCTCCCCACACCCCTAGCCGGTGGGTTACGTCGAGGTGGCATAGTTCTAATATAAGATAAATAAAAAAAAAAAGAGTTTAGTCCCACAATATCTCAACAACGTCAAAGCATCCAACACCAATTCCCAACACGGGTACAACTCAACACTATGCCTTCACATGAGATGCAATGCTACTACCATGACTTCATGCTCGTGAATGTCACACAAGCACACAATGAATGACAAAAGTGTAAAAAAAAAAATCACTGCAAAGTTTTTAACTCCCGAAATTTAATGTTTTCCCACGGTCTCAAAGTTTTCGAAAACCATTGCTCTGATACCAAGTTGTCACGCCCCAATTTTCATAAAAATTAAATAAAGAGAACCGGAACCTTACGTACATTAAAAGAAAATGTTTCCATAATTAAAGTACATCACTATTCCCTTTGACTATCAAAAAATATGGGCACCCGAGCCCCAAAGGGATGATCAAAATAATAGTTCATAAGTTGTTACAATCCCATAATCAAAAAAATGGATAAAAGATTAGAGTTACAAAATCATTTTCCCAAAAAGAAGTTAATACAAGGAAAATGAGTAAAATAACTCCATGCCATGTATGCTCCTCATCCAAGTCATGCAATCCAAACCATGCTCGATCAACGCTGGGTACCTGAAAATTTATAGGTTGAGCTACACTAGCCCAGTAGGAAAACATTCTACAAACGCTAGGCATATAAACATGATGCATGCATATGAGATGATGAGATGTCAAGTGGATGTCCTAGTGTACAAGTGTCCAAGCCAAATAAAGGAAATATAGAAGGTTTTCCACACACACAAGTGTCCAAGTGTCCGAGTCATTTCACAAACCAAAACCCATGTCTAAAAAAAAGACAAGTTTCGATAAAACCTAAAAGGGAAACCAAACCATTTTTTTCATAGAAGAACCACCATCATTTTTCTTATCCATTTGGTTATAGAGATTTAATCCCTCTGCCGGGTTCTATAGGCCCCGCGTGCCTCTGCCGGGTTCAATAGGCCCCGCGCGCCTTTGCCGGGTTCGATAGGCCCCGCGCGCCTCTGCCGGGTTCAATAGGCCCCGCGTGCCTTCACCAAAATAAATTTTCAAGTTGATGGTATCCGTGAAAATATATCTCATTATCCCCAAAATGTTTCATCAAAATCTTTCCCAACCTATCCAATTCTTAAAAATTTCACTTCATTACTCCGCGCTAATGCGCATTCAAAAAATACATACATACTCACCCATACTTCCTAAAGCCATATACTTCACAAAAAAAAAACGTTCGTGGTAAACAAAAATGGTATTAGTGAAGCGAATTCAATGGTTTATGAAGGGATAACGCTAGGGAACCAATTAAACGTCAAAGGGTGATCAAAGGGCCATCACAAAATCGGGAAATGGCCGGAAGTTTACCAAAAAAATCTGCCATGAACAGTGAATATGCAGAATCTGCCCAAAAACAGTGGAAAAATGCATAATTTGGCATTTTCGGAGTGGAATACGCGTTAGGGAATCAAGTGAACATCAAAGGGGGATCAAACGGGCATTTCTGTGAATAGTGAAATTCGCCCATGAACAGTAAAAATGCATAGAGCTGCGGTGAACAGTACCCAAATGCAGAATTTTGACATTTTTGGTGCAAAAATCCAACCCAATCACAATCTAGATGGTTTAGGCTCAAATTTGAGATGCTACGCAACAATTAAGCATGAAGGGAGGCCAAGTTCACTCCCAATTTCATCAATCAATAAGAAATTTAAAGATCTAAGAATCAAATAATGGAACTATATCAAATTTGGGGAAACTTTGAAATTTAAGGATAACAACGCCCTAACCCGAATATATACCACACCTCATGAATATATAACTAGAAAGAGTAGAATTGGTTCACCTACCTCAAGGTTTTGTGTGAAATTTGATGAAGAACAAAGCCCTAATGGTAGAATCCGAATTTTGAAGCTTTCGGCGCGATTCCAAGGTAACCCAAGCTCCTTACGACGCGTAGAACGTAAAAATGGCCTTGGTTCTTGAAGAGGTTGAGAGGAGAGGGAGTTATGAGCTTGAGAGAAGAAAAAAATGGAGGAGAGGAGAGAGAGGAGATTTTCGGCAGCAGTAAAGGAAGATGGCTGATTTGTGGGTTTTGTTTTGTTTCCAATTTTGACCCACCCACTTCTCTATTTACCCCCTTTCTTTACTTATCACACCCAAATCTTATTTTTTTTACCCAAAGTAAAAAAAATCACATTTAATAAACTTTCTTTTACTATTCTCTAATTAAATAAATACGGGTTCTTACATGAACAACTTTAAATGTGGACAAAATTTTGTCGTTTTGTTGTTGTACAGCGTTGTAGTGCGAGGGTGCACTACAACTTTCCGTAATTCTAATTCAATTATCATTCACAAGCTAATTATTTTTATAATTCATTTTAAATGTATTTAGTACATTTTTAATTTAATTTGAATGTGTTACGGCCATTACGAACTTGAAAAATTAGTTAAAGGACAAATTTAAGTTGATTTGGCCCATTAAGGACGGACTAATTAATTTATGAGCTAGAGTCTATTATTTTAAAAGTGTTAATACGCTAGGTCCATAATTTTAAAAGTGTTAATAAGCGAGGTCTTTTAACGGATGAAATTACCCTCATGTTGTTGTTTGGCCATCAGTCGTTTATCGTGTCTCTTTCATTTTTTGTTTGATGCTTCTGTGTTTTTCTATTATCTATTGCAATAGATAATGGTTAAGATATCAAAATAAACATATGTTGAACACTTATCTATTTTATGAAATTTTTTTGGGATAAACTATTGTATCAATTTTTATTATTTCAACAAAGAATAGATAATATTATCTTATCAGATAACATTAAAACTTTAAGTTATCTATTAATTTATCTGTTGTGTTACTATTTGGACTATTATATTTACTGACTTATTAATTTATTATTTTGATATTATTTAAAAAATTATAAGTTTTTTATTAGCTATTGGTTCATCTTGACAAGAAATTTTTAAAAAATAAAAAAATATGTTAAATAATTTTTTTTGGACATCAGATAATATTATTTGATAATGTTATGTGTTGGTCTATATGCAAAATGCAAGACTATCATCAGATAATATTATTTGTAAAGGCCATAGATAATATTATCTGATAATGTTATCCGATAATGTTATGTGTTGGTCTATATACAAAGATATTTTTAGAATCGTGTGCTAAAAGTACTTCCGGTTATAGTTTAGTTTTAGATGGACTAATTGCGTTAAAAATCTCTTGTTGCATGTGGAATTGACCGAGTCTCCCCTACGAATTTGCAGTGATTTCTTTCGGACTAACCATGCCCCAATAGTATTTATGTGTCTCATGAACAAGATTTTCACTCCATACTTGAATAAACTTGTGGTAGTATTCATTGATGCATGACATACTAATTTATTCAATGATAGAGGAACAACATGAACACTACATGAGGGTTGTATTCCAGATTCTCCGAGACAACCAACTCTACCCATCTCTATAAGGTTTTATGTTTAATGATTACATCTTAAAATTATGTTTGATGATTTATTTTTAGGTTGTGAGATTTTACTTTCCGTGTCTGATATAATTTTATGTTAAAAAATATTATCTGAGAAATGTATACTATTTTATAGCCTAAATAGTGCATGAAAATGCACCGGTACCGATACATACTATACTAGTAATAAAAACAGTACTACCAGATAGATAGCTTTGCCTTCATAGGGTTTAATCCTAGAAAGGGTAAATTATATTAAGCTCCCCCGAGATTTTTGGCAAATACATTAACCTCCTCGGTGTGATTTGAGAAATTACTCTAGTCTTCCTTACTTTTGAATGTATTATGCAGTTATCTCTCGTACTGTTAAAATCAGCCAACGCCATCAGTTAAACTATTAAGATTAAAATTCAACTTTATTTCTTTATTTTAAGAAGTAAACAGAAGCATAATTCTTGTTACGTCCATAGTAGCCTTGTTACATTTTTTAAAACCAAAACTCAGACTAGTTCCAAAAACTTAATCCAAGTTTTCATTTCAAAAAAATATTAAAAAGTGAATATAAGTTGTGTCGGAAGCGATATTAATTACGTTGCAGTTTATATTGTCAAAAAATCCTGAACTTAAAGTTTCAAGAAATTGACTAACGACAACTGCTTTATTTTAACGATAAGAAAAATAAAAGTATAATTATTTTAAAAGTAAAAAGCTTTTGAATAATTTATCAAATTACAAGGAATTTTTTAAAAATCTCAAGGGATGTCAATATAATATTTACTCTAGAAATAATGTGACTAGGTCAAATGATAAGCTTATTTTCTTTTGAAATAATCAAATGACGCGGTTAGTATTAGGCAATTACGAACTTGCCCTGCATTTTACGAAGTTCATTGCTTGTAGACTGGAAAATCCACCTAGTCAACCGTCTTCTCGCTCTAGAATCTGTAGTCTCTCTCCAATCCCCGGAAGCCTATAAATTAGAAACCCAGCTCCCACTTTTCTGAACTGGAGAAGAAAAGAAGATGGCGTGGTCAAATTTCAAGTCGCATTTCTGTTAAAGAAATATATTTTCTGTGTATTATTATTTTTACAAAGGCTCCTATATATAGGAGAGATAGAGATAGAGATAGAGATAGATATAGAGATTAGGATATATAATCCTAATCCTAAACTAACTAGGAGGATAGAGATAGAGATAAAGATAGAGATAGAGATTAGGATACATAATCCTAATCTCTAATTTATCTCTAACTGAATCCCTAAATAGGCTCCTAATTATATGCCTATTATTTACATAGTCAACATTTTTTTTTATGGTGCCTTGGTCGACGAGGTGGCCTATTTTTATATTAGGTTTTCAGTTTTAGAATAATATCTCTAATAAATTTTAGAACATTACAATTATTTATAATAAAAAAAGGAGAAACTGGGGCTGGGGTGGCATGTGCCACCTCCCCCCTCTCAATGGCTCCGCCACTGCCGGTACAGTACGGTATTGACAACTTTGATCCTATCACTCCTTTGATGCTGTCACTGTATGGTAGAGAAGGTTTGACATCTAGGACAGGAGTTCCATCAACCAGATCCACGCCAGAAACTAGAACCGTACATCCTTGTACTGCCTCAACCTTTGCCAATGTAAGTCCAATGGGACATGGACGATGTGGTGATCTTGTGGCAAAAACCCCCATCTTTCCACCCTTCAAACTTGGTACTCTAACCTTTGCCTTAAACTTTGACTCAAATGGATGCTTCCAAAGCTTATCAAGATTCGTATTCAAGTGAAAGACATAAATAATCCAGCAATGAGAATATTCTTCCAAACCCTCCAGAGATGCTGGAGGAACTCTAGCTGGATCAAACAGCAAGCGGCCCCTGGCGAGTAGTAAAGGTTGCCTAGGAGTTCCATTCCTCGTAGAGAAGCATGAACGGATGATGGCAATCGGTGCCATCGGATAAGAAGTCACATCCACATTCCCAAACTTAGGTTGAGCTTTCCTCAAAGCCTGTTGAGCCCTAATTCGGCCTTGCCTCTCAGCGGCGCAATCCTCTAAGGATAACTTGAGAGATATCTCAAGCTCTTTAACCCTCTCATTAACGTCTCTAGGTCTTCTTCTCCAAAAATAAACAGAGACGGCTGCTGTTGCAGAAATGGTAGCAAAGGCAAGCGCAGCGGAGAGAGAGAGCCATCCCGATTTTCCGTCCGAAGCAGCCATCGACTTCCACAGCCCACAATAAAGAAATATATTTTCTGTGTATTATTTTTTTTACAAAGGCTCCTATATATAGGAGAGATAGAGATAGAGATAGAGATAGAGATAGAGATTAGGATACATAATCCTAATCCTAAACCAACTAGGAAGATAGAGATAGAGATAAAGATAGAGATAGAGATTAGGATACATAATCCTAATCTCTAATTTATCTCTAACTGAATCCCTAAATAGGCTCCTAATTATATGCCTATTATTTACATAATCAACACTCCCCCTCAAGTTGGTGCGAAGATATCGATCATGCCCATTGAATCAAGGAAAGAATCAAGGATATTGACCATATCAAATCAAATCCTTAATTTTAACAATTTCACGAAGAGAGGTTAGTTTTCTGAGTCTGCTCACGAGGAGGCTCAAGGATGGGATTGAACGCATCAAAGACCTTAGTGATATGTGTGTTAGGTATGGAAAGATGGGGGTGGCGAATGTTGTGAGTGAACTTGGGATGGACCAAAAGGGGCTTTTTGGAGAAGTTAGAAGACCTTGAGAAGCAGGTAATCTTGTGTTTTCTGGACATAAACAGGTCAAGAAAAAAGCTTCTGGATGGAATCATGGTTCTTCAAGAAGAACATATGTAGATGATTTTTTTTGGGTTCGGGAATGCTGTAGTGCAGCAAAACGACGAGATTTTGCCTCTATTTAAAGTTGTTTCGAGTTTAATTAGGTTGATATTAGGTAGAAAAATCTCTAAACAACTTTAAATGTGAACAAAACTGAGTCTTTTGCCACTGTAGTCGTAATCCTTATTTGTTGTTACAATTCTCTTTGACAAGCTAATTATTTTTTAATTCAATTTAAATGTATTTTGTACCTTTTCTTCCCCTATTGGGGGATGGAGGGTTATGATTTAATTGTCAAAATTTGTATGCAAAATGTTGTTATAAAGAAATTTGATTATTAATGTTGCTTCCAGTACTCTTAAGCCTTTAATTCTTTATATATAATTTCATGATTTGTATATATATATATGGTAGACCCCAAATTGCCTTTGTTTTTCCTGGATAGTTTACGTTTGAGCTATTACAGCTTCTGTACAACACCCAATTAGAAAAAGGAAAACTAATTTTTTGATGGTTCTTCAACAAGTATATATATAGATGATTTTTTTTTTTTTGTGTGGTTAATTTGTTGGGTTTCGGTGATGTAGTGCAGTAAAACGACGTAATTTTGCCTCTATTAATGATGTTCGAGCTTAATTATGTTTATATTAATTTGAAAAGTTTTTGAACAACTTTAAATGTGGACAAAATTTTGTCGTTTTGTTGTTGTACAGCGTTGTAGTGCGAGGGTGCACTACAACTTTCCGTAATTCTAGTTTGTTGATTCAGTTATCTTTCACAAGCTAATTATTTTTATAATACATTTTAAATGTATTTAGTACATTTTTAATTTAATTTGAATGTGTTACGGCCATTACGAACTTGAAAAATTAGTTAAAGGACAAATTTAAGTTGATTTGGCCCATTAAGGACGGACTAATTAATTTATGAGCTAGAGTCTATTATTTTAAAAGTGTTAATACGCTAGGTCCATAATTTTAAAAGTGTTAATAAGCGAGGTCTTTTAACGGATGAAATTACCCTCATTTTGTTGTTTGGCCATCAGTCGTTTATCGTGTCTCTTTAATTTTTTGTTTGACGCTTCTGTGTTTTTCTGTTATCTATTGCAATAGATAATGGTTAAGATATCAAAATAAACATATGTTGAACACTTATCTATTCTATCAAATTTTTTTGGGATAAACTATCGTATCAATTTTTATTATTTCAACAAAGAATTGATAATATTATCTTATCAGATAACATTAAAACTTTAAGTTATCTATTACAAATTTATCTGTTGTGTTACTATTTGGACTATTATATTTACTGACTTATTAATTTATTATTTTGATATTATTTAAAAAATTATAATTTTTTATTAGCTATTGGTTCATCTTGACAAGAAATTTTTAAAAAATAAAAAAATATGTTAAATAATTTTTTTTGGACATCAGATAATATTATTTGATAATGTTATGTGTTGGTCTATATGCAAAATGCAAGACTATCATCAGATAATATTATTTGTAAAGGCCATAGATAATATTATCTGATAATGTTATCCGATAATGTTATGTGTTGGTCTATATACAAAGATATTTTTAGAATCGTGTGCTAAAAGGACTTCCGGTTATAGTTTAGTTTTAGATGGACTAATTGCGTTACAAATCTCTTGTTGCATGTGGAATTGACCGAGTCTCCCCTACGAATTTGCAGTGATTTCTTTCGGACTAACCATGCCCCAATAGTATTTATGTGTCTCATGAACAAGATTTTCACTCCATACTTGAATAAACTTGTGGTAGTATTCATTGATGCATGACATACTAATTTATTCAATGATAGAGGAACAACATGAACACTACATGAGGGTTGTATTCCAGATTCTCCGAGACAACCAACTCTACCCATCTCTATAAGGTTTTATGTTTAATGATTACATCTTAAAATTATGTTTGATGATTTTATTTTTAAGTTGTGAGATTTTACTTTCCGTGTCTGATATAATTTTATGTTAAAAAATATTATCTGAGAAATGTATACTATTTTATAGCCTAAATAGTGCATGAAAATGCACCGGTACCGATACATACTATACTAGTAATAAAAATAGTACTACCAGATAGATAGCTTTGCCTTCATAGGGTTTAATCCTAGAAAGGGTAAATTATATTAAGCTCCCCCGAGATTTTTGGCAAATACATTAACCTCCTCGGTGTGATTTGAGAAATTACTCTAGTCTTCCTTACTTTTGAATGTATTATGCAGTTATCTCTCGTACTGTTAAAATCAGTCAACGCCATCAGTTAAACTATTAAGATTAAAATTCAACTTTATTTCTTTATTTTAAGAAGTAAACAGAAGCATAATTCTTGTTACGTCCAAAGTAGCCTTGTTACATTTTTTAATATTTTTTTAAAACCAAAACTCAGACTAGTTCCAAAAACATAATCCAAGTTTTCATTTCAAAAAAGTATTAAAAAGTGAATATAAGTTGTGTCGGAAGCGATATTAATTACGTTGCAGTTTATATTGGCAAAAAATCCTGAACTTAAAGTTTCAAGAAATTGACTAACGACACCTGCTTTATTTTAACGATAATAGAAAATAAAAGTATAATTATTTTAAAAGTAAAAAGCTTTAGAATAATTTATCAAATTACAAGGAATTTTTTAAAAATGTCAAGGGATGTCAATATAATATTTACTCTAGAAATAATGTGACTAGGTCAAATGATAAGCTTATTTTCTTTTGAAATAATCAAATGACGCGGTTAGTATTACGCAATTACGAACTTGCCCTGCATTTTACGAAGTTCATTGCTTGTAGACTGGAAAACCCACCTAGTTAACCGTCTTCTCGCTCTAGAATCTGTAGTCTCTCTCCAATCCCCGGAAGCCTATAAATTAGAAACCCAGCTCCCACTTTTCTGAACTGGAGAAGAAAAGAAGATGGCGTGGTCAAATTTGAAGTCGCATTTCTGTTAAAGAAATATATTTTCTTTGTATTATTATTTTTACAAAGGCTCCTATATATAGGAGAGATAGAGATAGAGATAGATATAGAGATTAGGATACATAATCCTAATCCTAAACTAAGTAGGAGGATAGAGATAGAGATAAAGATAGAGATAAAGATAGAGATAGAGACTAGGATACATAATCCTAATCTCTAATTTATCTCTAACTGAATCCCTAAATAGGCTCCTAATTATATGCCTATTATTTACATAGTCAACATTTTTTTTTATGGTGCCTTGGTCGACGAGGTGGCCTATTTTTATATTAGGTTTTAAGTTTTAGAATAATATCTCTAATAAATTTTGGAACATTACAATTATTTATAATAAAAAAAGGAGAAACTGGGGGTGGGGGTGGCATGTGCCACCTCCCCCCTCTCAATGGCTCCGCCACTGCCGGTACAATACGGTATTGACAACTTTGATCCTATCACTCCTTTGATGCTGTCACTGTATGGTAGATAAGGTTTGACATCCAGGACAGGAGTTCCATCAACCAGATCCACGCCAGAAACTAGAACCGTACATCCTTGTACTGCCACAACCTTTGCCAATGTAAGTCCAATGGGACATGGACGATGTGACGATCTTGTGGCAAAAACCCCCATCTTTCCACCCTTCAAACTTGGTACTCTAACCTTTGCCTTAAACTTTGACTCAAATGGATGCTTCCAAAGCTTATCAAGATTCGTATTCAAGTGAAAGACATAAATAATCCAGCAATGAGAATATTCTTCCAAACCTTCCAGAGATGCTGGAGGAACTCTAGCTGGATCAAACAGCAAGCGGCCCCTGGCGAGTAGTAAAGGTTGCCTAGGAGTTCCATTCCTCGTAGAGCAGCATGAACGGATGATGGCAATAGGTGCCATCGGATAAGAAGTCACATCCACATTCCCAAACTTAGGTTGAGCTTTCCTCAAAGCCTGTTGAGCCCTAATTCGGCCTTGCCTCTCAGCGGCGCAATCCTCTAAGGATAACTTGAGAGATATCTCAAGCTCTTTAACCCTCTCATTAACGTCTCTAGGTCTTCTTCTCCAAAAATAAACAGAGACGGCTGCTGTTGCAGAAATGGTAGCAAAGGCAAGCGCAGCGGAGAGAGGGAGCCATCCCGATTTTCCGTCCGAAGCAGCCATCGACTTCCACAGCCCACGATAAAGAAATATATTTTCTGTGTATTATTATTTTTACAAAGGCTCCTATATATAGGAGAGATAGAGATTAGGATACATAATCCTAATCCTAAACCAACTAGGAAGATAGAGATAGAGATAGAGATAGAGATAAAGATAGAGATAGAGATTAGGATACATAATCCTAATCTCTAATTTATCTCTAACTGAATCCCTAAATAGGCTCCTAATTATATGCCTATTATTTACATAGTCAACACTCCCCCTCAAGTTGGTGCAAAGATATCGATCGTGCCCAACTTGAATCAAGGAAAGAATCAAGGATATTGACCATATCAAATCAAATCCTTAATTTTAACAATTTCACGAAGAGAGGTTAGTTTTCTGAGTCTGCTCACGAGGAGGCTCAAGGATGGGATTGAACGCATCAAAGACCTTAGTGATATGTGTGTTGGGTATGGAAAGATGGGTGTGGCGAATGTTGTGAGTGAACTTGGGATGGACCAAAAGGGCTTTTTGGAGAAGTTAGAAGACCTTGAGAAGCAGATAATCTTGTGTTTTCTGGACATAAACAGGTCAAGAAAAAAGCTTCTGGATGGAATCATGGTTCTTCAAGAAGAACATATGTAGATGATTTTTTTTGGGTTCGGGAATGCTGTAGTGCAGCAAAACGACGAGATTTTGCCTCTATTTAAAGTTGTTTCGAGTTTAATTAGGTTGATTTTAGGTAGAAAAATCTCTAAACAACTTTAACTGTGAACAAAACTGAGTCTTTTTCCGTTGTAGTCGTAATCCTTATTTGTTATTTCAATTCTCTTTGACAAGCTAATTATTTTTTAATTCAATTTAAATGTATTTTGTACCTTTTCTTCCCCTATTGGGGGATGGAGGGTTATGATTTAATTGTCAAAATTTGTATAGAAAATGTTGTTATAAAGAAATTTGATTATTAATGTTGCTTCCAGTACTCTTAAGCCTTTAATTCTTTATATATAATTTCATGATTTGTATATATATATGGTACACCCCAAATTGCCTTTGTTTTTCCTGGATAGTTTACGTTTGAGCTATTACAGCTTCTGTACAACACCCAATTAGAAAAAGGAAAACTAATTTTTTGATGGTTCTTCAACAAGTATATATATAGATGATTTTTTTTTTTTGTGTGGTTAATTTGTTGGGTTTCGGTGATGTAGTGCAGTAAAACGACGTAATTTTGCCTCTATTAATTATGTTCGAGGTTAATTATGTTTATATTAATTTGAAAAGTTTTTGAACAACTTTAAATGTGGACAAAATTTTGTCGTTTTGTTGTTGTACAGCGTTGTAGTGCGAGGGTGCACTACAACTTTCCGTAATTCTAATTTGTTGATTCAATTATCTTTCACAAGCTAATTATTTTTATAATTCATTTTAAATGTATTTAGTACATTTTTAATTTAATTTGAATGTGTTACGGCCATTACGAACTTGAAAAATTAGTTAAAGGATAAATTTAAGTTGATTTGGCCCATTAAGGACGGACTAATTAATTTATGAGCTAGAGTCTATTATTTTAAAAGTGTTAATACGCTAGGTCCATAATTTTAAAAGTGTTAATAAGCGAGGTCTTTTAACGGATGAAATTACCCTCATTTTGTTGTTTGGCCATCAGTCGTTTATCGTGTCTCTTTCATTTTTTGTTTGATGCTTCTGTGTTTTTCTATTATCTATTGCAACAGATAATGGTTAAGATATCAAAATAAACATATGTTGAACACTTATCTATTCTATCAAATTTTTTTGGGATAAACTATTGTATCAATTTTTATTATTTCAACAAAGAATAGATAATATTATCTTATCAGATAACATTAAAACTTTAAGTTATCTATTACAAATTTATCTGTTGTGTTACTATTTGGACTATTATATTTACTGACTTATTAATTTATTATTTTGATATTATTTAAAAAATTATAATTTTTTATTAGCTATTGGTTCATCTTGACAAGAAATTTTTAAAAAATAAAAAAATATGTTAAATAATTTTTTTTGGACATCAGATAATATTATTTGATAATGTTATGTGTTGGTCTATATGCAAAATGCAAGACTATCATCAGATAATATTATTTGTAAAGGCCATAGATAATATTATCTGATAATGTTATCCGATAATGTTATGTGTTGGTCTATATACAAAGATATTTTTAGAATCGTGTGCTAAAAGGACTTCCGGTTATAGTTTAGTTTTAGATGGACTAATTGCGTTAAAAATCTCTTGTTGCATGTGGAATTGACCGAGTCTCCCCTACGAATTTGCAGTGATTTCTTTCGGACTAACCATGCCCCAATAGTATTTATGTGTCTCATGAACAAGATTTTCACTCCATACTTGAATAAACTTGTGGCAGTATTCATTGATGCATGACATACTAATTTATTCAATGATAGAGGAACAACATGAACACTACATGAGGGTTGTATTCCAGATTCTCCGAGACAACCAACTCTACCCATCTCTATAAGGTTTTATGTTTAATGATTACATCTTAAAATTATGTTTGATGATTTATTTTTAAGTTGTGAGATTTTACTTTCCGTGTCTGATATAATTTTATGTTAAAAAATATTATCTGAGAAATGTATACTATTTTATAGCCTAAATAGTGCATCAAAATGCACCGGTACCGATACATACTATACTAGTAATAAAAACAGTACTACCAGATAGATAGCTTTGCCTTCATACGGTTTAATCCTAGAAAGGGTAAATTATACTAAGCTCCCCCGAGATTTTTGGCAAATACATTAACCTCCTCGGTGTGATTTGAGAAATTACTCTAGTCTTCCTTACTTTTGAATGTATTATGCAGTTATCTCTCGTACCGTTAAAATCAGTCAACGCCATTAGTTAAACTATTAAAATTAAAATTCAACTTGATTTCTTTATTTTAAGAAGTAAACAGAAGCAAAATTCTTGTTACGTCCATAGTAGCCTTGTTACATTTTTTAAAATTTTTTTAAAACCAAAACTCAGACTAGTTCCAAAAACTTAATCCAAGTTCTCATTTCAAAAAAATTTTAAAAAGTGAATATAAGTTGTGTCAGAAGCGATATTAATTACGTTGCAGTTTATATTGTCAAAAAATCCTGAACCTAAAGTTTCAAGAAATTGACTAACGACAACTGCTTTATTTTAACGATAATAGAAAAATAAAAGTATAATTATTTTAAAAGTAAAAAGCTTTAGAATAATTTATCAAATTACAAGGAATTTTTTAAAAATCTCAAGGGATGTCAATATAATATTTACTCTAGAAATAATGTGACTAGGTCAAATGATAAGCTTATTTTCTTTTGAAATAATCAAATGACGCGGTTAGTATTACGCAATTACGAACTTGCCCTGCATTTTACGAAGTTCATTGCTTGTAGACTGGAAAACCCACCTAGTCAACCGTCTTCTCGCTCTAGAATCAGTAGTCTCTCTCCAATCCTCGGAAGCCTATAAATTAGAAACCCAGCTCCCACTTTTCTGAACTGGAGAAGAAAAGAAGATGGCGTGGTCAAATTTCAAGTCGCATTTCTGTTAAAGAAATATATTTTCTGTGTATTATTATTTTTACAAAGGCTCCTATATATAGGAGAGCTAGAGATAGAGATAGAGATAGAGATTAGGATACATAATCCTAATCCTAAACTAACTAGGAGGATAGAGATAGAGATAGAGATTAGGATACATAATCCTAATCTCTAATTTATCTCTAACTGAATCCCTAAATAGGCTCCTAATTATATGCCTATTATTTACATAGTCAACATTTTTTTTTATGGTGCCTTGGTCGACGAGGTGGCCTATTTTTATATTAGGTTTTCAGTTTTAGAATAATATCTCTAATAAATTTTAGAACATTACAATTACTTATATTAAAAAAAGGAGAAACTGGGGCTGGGGGTGGCATGTGCCACCTCCCCCCTCTCAATGGCTCCGCCACTGCCGGTACAGTACGGTATTGACAACTTTGATCCTATCACTCCTTTGATGCTGTCACTGTATGGTAGATAAGGTTTGACATCCAGGACAGGAGTTCCATCAACCAGATCCACGCCAGAAACTAGAACCGTACATCCTTGTACTGCCTCAACCTTTGCCAATGTAAGTCCAATGGGACATGGACGATGTGGTGATCTTGTGGCAAAAACCCCCATCTTTCCACCCTTCAAACTTGGTACTCTAACCTTTGCCTTAAACTTTGACTCAAATGGATGCTTCCAAAGCTTATCAAGATTCGTATTCAAGTGAAAGACATAAATAATCCAGCAATGAGAATATTCTTCCAAACCCTCCAGAGATGCTGGAGGAACTCTAGCTGGATCAAACAGCAAGCGGCCCCTGGCGAGTAGTAAAGGTTGCCCAGGAGTTCCATTCCTCGTAGAGAAGCATGAACGGATGATGGCAATAGGTGCCATCGGATAAGAAGTCACATCCACATTCCCAAACTTAGGTTGAGCTTTCCTCAAAGCCTGTTGAGCCCTAATTCGGCCTTGCCTCTCAGCGGCGCAATCCTCTAAGGATAACTTGAGAGATATCTCAAGCTCTTTAACCCTCTCATTAACGTCTCTAGGTCTTCTTCTCCAAAAATAAACAGAGACGGCTGCTGTTGCAGAAATGGTAGCAAAGGCAAGCGCAGCAGAGAGAGAGAGCCATCCCGATTTTCCGTCCGAAGCAGCCATCGACTTCCACAGCCCACAATAAAGAAATATATTTTCTGTGTATTATTATTTTTACAAAGGCTCCTATATATAGGAGAGATAGAGATTAGGATACATAATCCTAATCCTAAACCAACTAGGAAGATAGAGATAGAGATAGAGATAGAGATAAAGATAGAGATAGAGATTAGGATACATAATCCTAATCTCTAATTTATCTCTAACTGAATCCCTAAATAGGCTCCTAATTATATGCCTATTATTTACATAATCAACACTCCCCCTCAAGTTGGTGCGAAGATATCGATCATGCCCAACTTGAATCAAGGAAATAATCAAGGATATTGACCATATCAAATCAAATCCTTAATTTTAACAATTTCACGAAGAGAGGTTAGTTTTCTGAGTCTGCTCACGAGGAGGCTCAAGGATGGGATTGAACGCATCAAAGACCTTAGTGATATGTGTGTTAGGTATGGAAAGATGGGGGTGGCGAATGTTGTGAGTGAACTTGGGATGGACCAAAAGGGCTTTTTGGAGAAGTTAGAAGACCTTGAGAAGCAGATAATCTTGTGTTTTCTGGACATAAACAGGTCAAGAAAAAAGCTTCTGGATGGAATCATGGTTCTTCAAGAAGAACATATGTAGATGATTTTTTTTGGGTTCGGGAATGCTGTAGTGCAGAAAACGACGAGATTTTGCCTCTATTTAAACACTCTAAGTTAATCTGAACACTCTAAGTTAATCTGAACACTCTAAGTTATAAAAAAAAATATGCTTTAGATGGAAACAATTCAGGTAACATATCTACAAATTTACGTGTAATTACAATCTTGAACGCCTCCAAATTAAGTCTAAGATTAAGAGAGAACTATTGAGCATTTAATTATCACAGAACTTGTAAAATATACTTGTAATATCACTATATATATGATTATACCTTTGCATAATATACTTTAATACGTTACCTATGGGTTGATACCTTTGTATGTATTGGGAGTTGATAATTACATAATTAATTGTGTCAATTTCAAATCTCTGAGAGCTTAACTCGAACACAGTTTGTTTGATTTTCTGGAATTTTTTTATAAGAATAGGCCAGAAAAATGGAAATAGGCTAGAATGTAGACAATTTGTAAAATTAGTGCAAAATGCACTTTGAACTTGCGTATTTAGTCCACATGGCATAAGTCTACCACCATGGACAAATATTGTATGCATACTGACAACGCGGTCCATCATTTACGCAATTTGAATTTTGAACATGAGTGTTTGTGGTGGCTCTATATAATTCCGAAAAAGGAAAGTTTTGGATAAGACGAAGTGAGCATATTGATACAGTTGGTGATTGGGGGTGTTATGCATGAATTCATGTCAGAACCAATGACCACATACTTAGCGGAACACAGGTTATTGTAGAGATTGCATGAGTGTTACATGAGCAGTTACAAGGAGGAGTGCTTGAAAACTAACATGTTAATAGTTTGGTAGTGCAATGGTCTGATCTTTATGAGTACCGTTGATGCGTGTGAAGACCACAGGTCTCTGCCACGTTTGGATTATACGTAATAACCCATAATTTTAAACTTATATTTGTGTTAAATTTTATATTTGATATTCATTGAGAGCATTTCATTACTTAAATTCAAAATTTTGAAAAAAAAAAAAAAAAAAGCAGCTCGAGCGAGTGGTTGTTTTAGAGCAATTTCGAAAATGACTATCTTTTGAGATTTCTACACATTTATGGCCATAACTCTATGTTTAATGGATAAATTATGATTTCACCTCGGATTCATTTAAATTAAAACGAAATTATCTTATTAATTGGGGAATTTTATGGCCATTAAGATAAGGATTTAACTGGGATTGCATGGAGAGTAATTTCAAAAATTAATTTAGAATTTTATAACAGATTATGATTTCAAGTCTATATAAACCTAGCTCGTTTTCCTTTCCATTTTACCAATTTTGTAATTCAGAAGTCAGAAAGAATGCTAGAGGAAGAGAAAGAATGCTAGGACTTTGTGGAGCTCCCAACTCAAAATCATCCTTGTTCTTCGTTGATTTCTTTAAATTAAGGTAAGATTGTTTACCTACCAACTCTTAGAGTTTTACTTTCATATTTTTCGTATGATTTTAGGTTGTAATCGCATGTTTAGGGTTTCTATTTGTACCAGAATGTTCAGATATGTAATTTACAGATTCTAGAAAAAATGATGGCTCGCTCGAGTCGCTCAAGCGAGGTTAATTTTGAATTTTTTTTAATTTTTGAAAAAAGTATTTTTAATAGATCGCTCGAGCAAGCTCCGAAAATTTTTAATTTTGTAAATTTGGACAGAAGGCCTGTTTTTGCTACTTAAGCAAGCTGAGGTCGCTTAAGCGACTTGTCGAAAAATATAAAAACAAAAATCAGAACGTTTAACTTGTTTGGATTTTACGTGCTCTGGATTAGACCAATTTTATTTTACCAGAATGTATGTAAACCTCACACAAGTATACACACATTAGGAATTTGAACACAGGTCTCCAAGGGATCTCATGTGAGCCGGTACACTGGACAATAGACTTTTGATGAATATTTGCAAACATGAATTTTGCACGAATATTGTAGATATTATGTTGTTGTTGAAAATTTATAAGAGGAGGATAAAATTAAAGAATTTGAACAATGGTTACTGTGGTTATGTTTCGAGTATGGTCTCGTGTTGCCTGATGCTGGGCATCACCCCAAGGTGTGCTAAGGGGTAACCAATCCCACATGCAGGATTATTTATCAGACATCGTTCTGAGGTGTGCTATGGGATAACTAGTCCCACATTCGTGCTCGCTTATCGGGTTCAAGTCCCGAGATGTGCTAAGGGGTATTTAGTTCCACGTGCATTCTCCGACCGCTGTGCCATGTTCCACATGGGTTGGAGTCCTACCGGATGTCGTCCCACTTAAACAAGATAATCAAAATGAAAAAAGAGCATAACTTACCGATGTGTTTATTATTTATCTTTTCATTAATATAAGCATCTATCTACTATACTTGTTAAATTCTTTTGCTATGAACTATTATATGTTTGTATATCTTTGGATTTGTTTTTTTGAGTAACCTTTCTTATTGAGTTTCATTACTCATCGGTGTAATTTTTCTGTCCCTAGGGTTTCATGCCAAATGAAGAAGAACAAATAGAGGAACCGGTTGCACTGGAGAAGATTTGTGGTAGAAGCAAAAATCGCCTGCACAGAGACATTTTTTGGAGGCTTCATGTCGAGATCCCTGTGATGAACTGGCAGGTAATACGCTAGGGCTTGATTAAGGATGTTGCTAGAGATGCTGAGAGAAACTATTATAACCAAAGGGCTTTGATTAGAACCATTGAAAGAGACCCACAATATGGGTCTGATCCCAAAGTTTCAAATTTATCTGAGTAATTAAATTTTTAATTAGAGATTTGTAATTTAATTTTATGTATTTTAGTTGCAATGTTTGTATGAAGTTTAGATTGTCTAAAAAAGTTTATTGCTTGACCTAAACAGTAGTATGAGACCGACACAAATTATATGTTAAACCATCGTCCATAAAATAAAAATTAATATAAACTGCATAATTGAAGTAATCTATCTGCATGGTAGACTAATCATTATTAGAAAGGTAAACGCATACAAAAAGTTTGGATTTGCTTTGAAAAAACATAATGGTTTCTTCTTGAAACAAAATCTAGATGGCATGTACTTGACATATTTATCATCTTCCCCACCATCTTCCTCAAATTCCAAAAGTTCATCGTCGAACATGAGTAGTTCATCATTCATAATTTCTTGTAGACCTAGGTCAAGGCTGACGAATTGTCATTTAATATTTTTAATCTAATGAAATCTATATAATTGACGCTACATCTGTTTGATATTCGCTTTCAACCATGTAGTCAATGCATCTGAATCTTGTTGCGTGTCTACGCATAGTTCAACTGAATGAGCTTTAGGGACGCATAGACAATAATACCTGCAAAATACTTCCAGATCACCTTGTCGTAAAATTTCTGCCATTGAAGATTATTGCATTGTATTCTCAAATCAGGCGGCAGCATTTGAGATGTGGCACCCTTGATGACATGGCCAACATCTAAATCCCATGGTATGTACATTAGTAATGGTTTGTTCTTGAATCGACCCTTTACCCCGCGACATGTGTTGTACATCGGGTCATTGTAGGCTCCTACGGATTATGTTCGGTCGTCCAATTCCCTATTCCGAATTGATGGGTGTCGTTGGGAGGATGAGGCATGTATTGATATATTGAAGGACATTGTTATAGGTTTTCGAATGTGGTATTTTGTTTCCTAGTTCATTTGATGAATTTCGTGGAGTATTTACTACGAATAGTTTTGGTCAATGATTTTCATAGACAATGGTGGCAGGTATTTGAATACACTATAAGAATTATTGGTATTGGCCAGTGTCTTGTCTTTCCACAGTATGCTCTGCATCTACAGATCAGACAAACACAACCTGAAGATGAGTTCATGACCAATAATTCCTAAATTGTCCAACATGTGCACCAATTCTATTAAATTGAATACATGAGAAGATTTATTTAGTTAAATTATGATTGACCAATGAGAGACAAGGAACGACCAAGTCCCTAAAAAAGATGTTTCGGTTCACAACTGACTCACGACTCTTTCTAAGCTCACTCAACGACTAGACTCAAATAAATTTTGAAACAAGAGACTATCGGAGCAAAAAATCAAAGCCTCGAAAGGCTTAAGATCATTGAAGAAGAAGGAAATTTGGATTTGGGATGAGCAGAAATGAAGAAGAGGAGGGGTATTTATAGCCAAAGGAGAGCACAATACCTCTTGTGAACGCCACTTCAAACAATGACGCACACTGGTCGCTAAAGCTAGAGAATCTCTGCAAAGCTGTTAGTCCATACCTAACTGAGCGAAATGATGGCTGAGTCAAAATGGAACAATGTGCACCATGTCACTACAACACACGCCATGTCGAGATCACGTGTGCCTTGTCGACATTCTGAGTGTGCCAATCCAAATTGACGCACTAGCATTAAATGCCCTTCTGAATCAAATGTAGCAAATCTCAAAGAATTCTTGGCCCTAAACCATCACAATAGTTTTAGCTCTGGAAGCTTAATCATTGTTTGAAAGAGTTGACATATGTTCTCAACGTCGCAAAGAGACAAAGCGCAATATATTTTGAGTTGTACATTTTAGATAGGAAGTCTTTTCATCAACATTGTTTTGTTAGAGTATGTTTTTGTACATCACAACTTGTATTCTTATTTTTGGTCGATGTAATTGTCCAAGCAAGTAATAAATTGTGTTTGCAAAAAGAAAAAAAATTACCCATGCAAATTACGAAAGCATTTGCAATACACTAAACGAAATGAAAAGAAAAACAAAGTATCTATCAGGCACTTTAGCCCAATTATCATCCAAATTGGCGCGTAGGACATAACAACTTACTCTACCTATCTCTATGAGGGTGCACATGGCTCAAAAAGAACAAAAGATGCATACAGGCCCTGCTAGCCAATTGTCTTCACTCTATGCCTCAGCCATGCCTCAAACTCCTCTCCACCTGCGTAGAGCCACCCTCTCTCAGCATGTGACTATCGCTGCCCCGAGTGTATGGAACCAGAAACCCTCAAGCTCTCTAGATCAGCCCATCTCCGATGAGACCCAATTGGACCCTGTGCTGACCACCAGCCTACACCTGCATAGAAACTTACAATGTAAGAACAATCTACAAATTTGTCCAAAAAAAAAATACTAGATTGAGAGATGTACATACCTTATGGGGACGACTAGACCTCTTGCCATTAGGGTACTGAATCTAACTTGTGTAACCAAGAACAAGCATGCACACCAGGCAATGATAATCGAGAATGGTCCATATGCCTTTATGTCCCACTCAAGGGGATCCTACAGTTAGAAATAGAACATAGTTAGAATAGAGTAGAACAAGGTGAGTATGGAATCAGAAATAGAACAAACTGAATCAGAACAAGAGCAGTAGAGTGATACCCGAGCAGGAAACTTTGAAACCACGTCGCCAGGATTTGGGACCTTTATCATCCCATTCATGTAGTCCTTGTTCATCAATGAGATAAACCTAGGAATTACAGGGAATGGTATGCCCTCCTTAGGAATAGGTTGAAGATATGCTCCTCTAGGAGCATTCGTCGCAGCTCTATGCACCCTAGTTGCCACAAGCACCTCTCCAACCCCTTCAATAGTAGGCTTGGCCCTAACGCCCCTCGCAACATTTATAGTAGATGCCACAAGTAGCTCAACATCCTTCTCGACATAAAGGCCCAACTCGACATGACGAAGTCTGTGTAGGCCCAAACATCTCACAAGAAACTGTGCCATGTAGGCAGCATAGTTTCCCTTCCGATCAATAAGATTGCTAGCGAGTAGGGTTTGTGAGAAGGCAACCTTGTCCGCAAAAATGTTTGTATGGGTACTCAGAATCCCATGAGAAAGAGGCCCCTGGACCCAAGGGACATCTACATGGAATGCCTAATGGGAGAACAGGTCTCTTAAATACCATTAATGCTCGTAAGGGCACTCCAGCAAGACTCTACTCTGGGTCAACTCTTGGTTTTGAATCAAGAACTCGGCCTTCAGACCTCTCCACAATAGACAGAAAGGGTACATAATGGGAAATAGAAAAACACAAAGCAGAAAACAACATATTAGAAGTGTGTTAGGAAGGCAAAGAAGCAAGTCATATATGACCCAGAGAAGAGCAGTCCCCCTACGCAAACAAACCCATCAAAAAAATTGAGGTAATATCCTCATAATTGGGGTGGGTTTTGCGAGGCTTGCCCATTCCCAGAACTTTAAAACCCTAGTATTGTCTAGAATAATAATTATCATAGTACATTGTTTGAACAGAAGAAAATAGTGTTTGAATTGAATCGACAGGAATGAACAAAAAATAATCGATCATACCTCAAGGAGATGCCAGAAACCAGCGATGCTATTGCCCACTCCTCTAGAGACGGCTCCCAGAAAATAGTAAGGGGTGGCCAACATGACTGCACCTGAGTTGTTTTTCAAAATGGAAGCAAGGTCCTAGAGGGCGAGAAGGTAAGACATCTAAATCCTATTCTCCCTGTTTAAGAATGCGGTAGCCTCAAAGAAGTACAACAAAAAAGCATTGACATGTAAGAACCCGTATTTATTTAATTAGAGAATAGTAAAAGAAAGTTTATTAAATATGATCCTTTTTTTTTACTTTGGGTTAAAAAAAAAAGAAAATAAGATTTGGGTGTGATAAGTAAAGAAAGGGGGTAAATAGAGAAGTGAGTGGGTTAAATTGGCAACAAAACAAAACACACAAATCAGCCATCTTCCTCTTTGCTGCTGCCGAAATTTCCCCTCTCTCCTCTCCTCCATTTTTTTTCTTCTCTCAAGCTCATAACCCCCTCTCCTCTCAACCTCTTCAAGAACCAAGGCCATTTTTACGTTCTACGCGTCGTAAGGAGCTTGGGTTACCTTGGAATCGCGCCGAAAGCTTCAAAATTCGGATTCTACCATTAGGGCATTGTTCTTCATCAAATTTCACACAAAACCTTGAGGTAGGTGAACCAATTCTACTCTTTCTAGTTTTATATTCATGAGGTGTGGTATATATTCGGGTTAGGGCGTTGTTATTCTTAAATTTCGAAGTTTCCCCAAATTTGATATAGTTCCATTATTTGATTCTTAGATCTTTAAATTTCTTGTTGATTGATGAAATTGGGAGTGAACTTGGCCTCCCTTCATGTTTAATTGTTGCGTAGCATCTCAAATTTGAGCCTAAACCAGCTAGATTGTGATTGGGTTGGATTTTTACACCAAAAATGTCAAAATTCTGCATTCGGGTACTGTTCACCACAGCTCTCTGCATTTTTACTGTTCATGGCCGAATTTCACTATTCACAGAAATGCCCGTTTGATTCCCCTTTGATGTTCACTTGATTCCCTAATGCGTATTGCACTCCGAAAATGCCAAATTATGCTTTTTTCCACTGTTTTTGGGCAGATTCTGCATATTCACTGTTCATGGCAGATTTTTTTGGTAAAATTCCGGCCATTTCCCGGTTTTGTGATGGCCCTTTGATCCCCCTTTGACGTTTAATTGGTTCCCTAGCGTTTATCCCTTCATAAACCATTTAATTCGCTTCACTAATACCATTTATTTTTTTTACCACGAACGTTTTGGGGATAATCAGATATGTTTTCACGGATACCATTAACTTGAAAATTTATTTTGGTGAAGGCGCGCGGGGCCTATCGAACCCGGCAGAGGCGCGCGGGGCCTATTGAACCCGGCAGAGGCACGCGGGGCCTACAGAACCCGGCAGAGGGATTAAATCTCTATAACCAAATGAATAAGAAAAATGATGGTGGTTCTTCTATGAAAGAAATGGTTTGGTTTCCCTTTTAGGTTTTGTCGAAATTTTTTTAAAGAAAACCAAAACATGGGTTTGGTTTGTGAAATGACTCGGACACTTGGACACTTGTGTGTGTGGAAAACCTTCTATATTTTCTTTCTTTGGCTTGGACACTTGGACACTAGGACATCCACTTGACATCTCATCATCTCATATGCATGCATCATGTTTATATGCCTAGTGTTTGTAGAATGTTTTTCCTACTGGGCTAGTGTAGCTCAACCTGTAAATTTTTAGGTACCTAGCGTTGATCGAGCATGGTTTGGATTGCATGACTTGGATGAGGAGCATACATGGCATGGAGTTATTTTACTCATTTTCCTTGTATTAACTTCTTTTTGGGAAAAATGATTTTGTAACTCTAATCTTTTATCCACTTTTTGATTATGGAATTGTAACAACTTATGAACTATTATTTTGATCATCCCTTTGGGGTTCGGGTGCCCATATTGTTTTTCTTATTTTTTTTTCTTTCTTTTGATGGTCAAAGGGAATAGTGATGTACTTTAATTATGGAAACATTTTCTTTTAATGTGCTTAAGGTTCCGGTTCTCTTTATTTAATTTTTATGAAAATTGGGGCGTGACATGACAGCATGGGCCTGACGCTCCAAAGAATCTTTCTTGTAATGTGCATAATGCTCCATGAACCAGAAATGCGGGATTAATCTAGCCTCATAGGGAGGCATGTCACTGGAGGAAAAATCTTAGAGCTTGTGTGAATGTCAGATTTGAAGTGAATATGTTGACCACCCACTAGTAAACATGTCAGCGCAGCAACATCAAGAGGCATCACAGTCACCTCTCTACATAGAAAGTGGAAGGAGTTGCTCATGTCCCACCACCTATCAGACAAGGTCGTCACCATCACGTGGTCTCCCTATGAATCAGTCAACATCGGGATGATGCACTGAAAATCGTTCTCCTCTTGAAGTCTTGAGCATGCTCGACTTTAGGAGCATTGATTGCAACGTCACCAAGTAGGGGTTGGGCCAAATCATGGCTGAAGTCCACCCTTGAATCTATTAGAGCATCAATAGTCGTATGACCTGCGCTAGATTTGGCCACTAAGGGGTAGCAATTGAAACACCCATGTCAGGGGAACGAATGTCTGACATGATTGATTAGAGAAATTTTCTAGGGTTAGATTAACTCCAAGGTAGTTGAGAGACGAGATAGAAGACAAGCAATAATGGTGAGTTGAGCTTCCAACCCTAGCACCTTTTATAGGCTTCGGCCAAGTCCAGGCCTTTGGCGTGTGCCACTTCTCGCATATGTGCACACTAGACTGTTTAAAATCCCCAATATTGATTAGATCTTGCACCTGGTGCAATTGCCAATTCATCTGTGTGCGCCAATTCGGTACAAGATGCGACACAACCTTTGGTCATCTAACACTTCGCATATCTACTTACGCTAGTATATGATGGATGCATGAGAGTCCATTCTGCTTTGTGCATATGTTTGCACCCACCATTTTACCTTGGGTTTTGGACCGACCTTGTTGACTCAGGTTCTACGCTTTCTATTTTATCTTAGGTTTTGCACCCACCTTGTTGACTTGAGATCCGCACCCATCATTTTACCTTAGGTTCTACACCCACCTTGTTGACTCAGGTTTTGTGCCTGCCATTTTACCTTGGATTCCACACCCACCTTGTTTGCTTAGATTCTACACCCGCCATTTTACCTTGGGTTCTACACCCATCACTTCTTTTGTACCCTGAGTGCACACACCTACTTCTCTTCTACCTTGAGTACATGCACTCTGAGTACACCCAATCATCTTCTCTTTGAGTACATGCACCTTGAGTTCACACACCTATTTCTTTTGGAGCCACATCGTCCTCCATGACCCTGCCAAAATGGGCCCAAAGCCACCCCAACTTTAGCCTCCTCCCCTCCACTCATCCCTTATCGACTGAATCCCCAACAAATGCTTGCAAGGTCCATTGTAGTCATGATCTATTTTTCTTGTTGTTGCCCTCCAGTGGAAAGGTAATCCTAGAATCAGTTCTACGTCCTTTAGCATGATAGTGGCTTCTCTGTAGCGTAGGTGGAAATTGTGGGTCTTCAACCACCAGTGCTCCACTAGTGCTATAATGAGGCCACAGTCCAAAGAACGAAAAAGCACCTTGTGCAGCTCTCCAAAACCAACTTGACGTATCAGTGCAAGAATACTTGGGGAAACGTCACTATGCCATCGATGACTAGCCACGTACTGTCGACAAGTGAGAATTGTAGAGTCAACTGGGCCATGTCCCTAAAATACAGGTTCATCGACAATAAGCATGGCGATAATAATTATCTCCAACAATACATCAAGTAAAATTTGGAAAAATATTAAAAAAAATTCCTATCCCAATCTCCCATATTCCCTCTGAATGGTGCCAATGCTACAATGTAAGCAGAGATGCCTCCAATGGATCTCGATCCGTAACTATAAGAAAACATAAAAGGAAACATTTCATATAAATATTTTAAAGAATCCTACGAAATTGAAGAATTTTAAATTTAAAGACAAAATGGTAATTATGCACAGGCGCAATAACATAATTCTTAATTTTGAATGGTTCTTGATTTACAAATGATACCATGAAGATAAGCTTGTTCATTTACTATTATTATTTTGTACTTTTCTAAAAAATTGAAATACTAGTATTAATGCTTGTTATTCATTAAAATAGTATGACTCGTTAAATTCAAGGAAAATTATCCTCATTATCTTTACTCATTTCATAATAGTACATGGATTCATTTATAAGGAACTATACAACACTCGATCGTTCATAGGGGTACGTTTTCATGCAATTCAACAAAACACATAACAAATAGAAGAGAACAAAATAGTACAAACAAAGAGGTTGTTGCCTCAATACATACAATCTTTTCATACAAAATTGCATCATCCACAGTTGTCATACTCCTACACCAAAGTGAGTAATTCAAAGAAAAATATACATACATTGTGTTTATTTCATCAAAGCTCATTCATCAAAGTCTACCAAAATTGGGCACAAAACTACATCAGCTAATCAAAACCAACACATTTTTTAAATTACCATATACTATTTACTTACTATATACATAATATATATATATATATATTACATATATTACATATATATATATATACAGTATATATACTGCACATAAATAATGTATACCAAAATACATTTGTTATATAATATTGTATATAACTACTATATATAAATAATGTATACTCTAATACCTCATACAAATATATACTATGTAATGTATACATTATATATAAGTATATATAACATATATAGAATATATAAGTATAATGTACAATGTATATTATATATATAGTATTTATAAGTATAACATATATATAAGTATATAAGTACGTATATATATAGTAAGATATACAATATACATAATATATATACCACTCGTTATATACTGTATGTAACAACTGTACAGAAATAATATGTATACATCAATACCGCATACACATATATACTATATACTATATACAGTCTATATAACATATACAATACATATAAGTATAATACATATAATATAAATTGCATATAACATATATATAAGTACATAGTCCCCTTCATGTGAGAGATTCCTCATTTTGTTAAAATGCAGACCTTCTATTTTCTGATCAAATATTAATAATCTGAACCGTTCAATGTGTTTAAAATGTATTTTTAAGGGTGCTCATGAGAAATCGGTTCAAAACAATACCAAGAAGGGATTGATTGAAGCAATTTTTTATAAATGTTTACAGGAATAGTTTTATGAAAAACTGTTTGGATCAAACCCTTTCTGGTAATATTTTAAGTTGATTTCTAGTGGATACCCTTAAACACATTGAACGATTCGGATAATCACAATTTGATCAGAAAATGGGAGGTCCGCATTTTAACAAAATGAGGGATCCGTTATTATAAGTTTTTTGTATAAGTAAATCTATCGTAACATATGTTGTATACACGGACTAGAATATTAGATTGAGAGTAATCCCAAAGTCGGTCGGGTACCCAACTATAAAAATACATATGCAGTAATATATCCACTATACATAATATCTAAGCGGTATATATATACATAATATCTAAGCGACATATATATATTAGATCGAAAATAGCTTGATCCAAAAAGTGATTCAATATGCTGATAGGAACTGTTTTATGAACCACTGCTTGAATCAAGTCATTTCCGGTAATAGTTTGAGCTAATTTCTTGTGGATACCCTTAAAAATCTGTTTTAAAAACATTGAACAATTCGGATCATTAAAATTTAATCAGGAATAAAGAGTTTAGATGTTGGTTTAATATTGGTCTAAAAAAGTGTTGGTCTATGGAGCCTTTCCACACACACACACACACACACAGGGAATGACTCCATGGACCAAGATTTTTTGAGCCACTATTGAGCCAACCATAAGGATGCTTGGATGTGAATCAATCCAAGGGTTGAGATCAAAACAAACTAAAAACCCTTAAAATCCTAAAAGCCTATCCAACCCTTCTTCTCCCCCCCCCCCGCAATCTGCCTCCTCCCCCCAAAGAACCCCCATCCCTGTTTGCCCGTCGTCACCCTTGGCGCCGTTCATCTCGCCTGCCATTGCCTTTGCCTTGGTGGTTGTTGCCTGCCCTCATCGTGGTTCATCCCCTTTTCGCCCGTTGTCACCCTTGCCTTTGCCCATCATTCGTCCCCTTTCTCCCCCCGTAGCCCTCTCTCTCTCTCTCTCTCTCTCTCTCTTGTGTCATATTAAACCCTCAAAACATTAAGCGGATGAAATGAAAACGAAAAAATCTTTCTAGAATGATTTTGAAATTGGTAACATTATATAAGAAATAAAAAAAGTAGATAAGCTTTTCAATTTTAAAATCAAACATAAAAATAAGGGGAAAATCTAACCAATGAAACTTGAAATAGTGAAAAAAAATATAACCAATAAAAAAATCTCTCTGCTTTCCAGTTTTTAAATCTAACCAATAAAACTTGAAATGGTGAAACCTAGTGAGAGAAGGGCAATGGCGGCGGCGACGAGCTCCGGCTGGACAGAGAGAGCTAACTGGGGGTGAGAAGGGGGACAGATGGTTATAGATTGGAGGAGTTAGCTAGGGCTGGGAATCGATAATAATTAGTTGTATTGATTTGGGGGTTTAATCTCAACCCTTGGATTTCGGTGGATCCAAGGGTTATTTTAATTGGTAGGTAACTGGTTTAACTTGGATTGGTCTATAGAGCCATTCCTATATATACAATATGTTACTCTATACATATTATATGTAGTTTATATATATTATACATATATATATATATATATGTTGAGCATATATTTATAGATCTGTATACCTATATATGTACAAACGTATATGATAAGTGCCTAACACAAGGGTTAACCATTGTGTTAAATAGCATTAGGCTCCACCGCCCCCCAAAATAACACACCCAAAATAACCCTCCATCCAATCACTGAGTTATTTAACACACTCTCCTTAAAAATTACATCAATGTCGGTCACCCCACCTTATTTAACACACTCGGCTATTTAACACACTCGGCTTATTTAACATACCAAGAACTAAAGCAGCATCCAATCAGGCCATTGGATTTGAGTGGATCTAAGGGTCATTTTAATTGGTAGGTAAATTGGTTTACCTTGCATAGGTCCATAGAGTCATCCCCATACATACAATATATATACACATATGTACATATACAATATGTTACTCTATATATATTATATATAGTTTATATATTATACATATTGTATAGTTTATATATATACACACACACATACTGTATAATCTATACCGTACAATATATATATATGTATATATATATTGAGCATATATTTATAGATCCGCATACCTATATATGTACAAACATATATGATAAGTATGCAAATATTACTATTTTCACTGGCCAATTTACTGTTGTTAGTTCGGTTTATTATATCATTTGATGATTTATTCGTATTTTTAATGTTTAGAACTTGGAAATGATTGGCGGTGATTTTTTCAAAAAAAGTTAATTAATTAAAAAATCCATTCATATGGGACTATGGCACGTCTGGAGAGGACCTACTAGGTTCGGATAGGAAACTTTGGAGTCTGAACATGGCAACTTTCTGGAATTTTTCATTAGTTAGGCATTCGGACGGGACTGTAGCACATATGGATAGATCGAGTTGGCCAGAATGTCTATTTAAGCATCGAGAGTTCTATTTTTACGGGATCCAAAGCAAAAAATGGCCGAACAATAACACTAAAAAAATGAAAGGCTGAAGGAAGGAAAAATCAAGAAAAATCAGCATCCAATGGCCAGCTAATCCTATATCTAGGACGTAGATGAAGTTTCGATTATGAGTAATGTAGATTTTGTTTAGTCTTTTGCTTTATTATTAAAATTTGGGTTGTATGACATTGAACATTGATTTTTTGTGCACCAAAGTTACGACCACTTTCTATTTGTCATTTGTATTCGTATTCTGAATTTCCGAACACCAATATACAACAAAGAATCAACATATTCGTGTATGACTGATTGAGATAGGTTATGACTCGTAAGACTTGTCGTGCTATTAGACGATCCGTGCAATAGAGACTAATCATGTTGATATAACGGTTCGTGCTAAGTCAGGATAATTTATGTATGTCAGTGATCCATGAATAATCTTTAACGACATTGTGCAGACTTGCTACCTGCATAGTGTTTGGTAGATTTGAGCAATAGTAATAATAAGTATTAGGTTAAACATAATCGGCAAATCTCGAATCAATTTTATTACTACTTTATTTTTTAGCACTCAGATATCCTAAAACATAATCAAAACTCCATTTTTTGAATTAGAATTGTGCAACTTATTCCTCTTGTCCCTGAGTATCAGTACTCGGGTCACTACTATATATTGGAAATATACATGTAGTAAAGAGTTGTTGTAAGGACCGTCCCGGTCATGTAATTATTTTTGTTGTATATTATTGTAATTGTGAGACTTGGGATTTAATTGAGTAAAATAGAATGTTGAGAGCTTAATTGAAGAAGTATGGAACTTGAGGAGACAAGTGTAATAGTATAAAAATCATGTTTTACTTTTTGCCTTTCTTTTTTCCTTTGCCGCTTTCTCTCTCTTCCTCTCTTTCTCTCTCGCAGTAGATTTCAAATACTATTCATCTCTAATTCGATTTTTGCCAAATCAAAGCCTTTTCGCCCAAAATTTCAGAAAACACGAAATATCAACATTGTTCTACGCTTCGAGAGATTCGAGTTAAGCCTGGAATTGAGGGTGCTTGTGTTCAACCATTTTTTCGAAAATTTCTTGGAAGATTATGGATCGAAAATATTTGTAAAATATTTTTCAGATTCATGCTACGATAGCCTTGTAAGCCCTGCTCTTGGGCTAATGTGGAAATATTTGCCCTTACTCTAGGTTTATTATATATTGCTCACATATGGGATATGTGGGTGTATTTATTTATATTTTCAAAAGTCTATGATATTGGGTAAATCCTTGGTTGGTTGTTTTATATTCATGCTTGGCTTGTAGCCATTTTTATGTGTTGACAGTCTTAGTGACAATATGCATATTGCCTTAGTGGCGTAATGAATATGGCCTTCGTGGCGCTTTTGTGGGTACTGTCTTAGTGGTGTTATAGCTACTGTCTTAGTGACATTATGTGATTAGCTTAGGGCTGATATATATGCAAACTTATAATAATGGATTATTGATGAGAAGGGTGCATCGTGTGTCATGTGTATTGGATGAGAGATGTGTCGTGTATCCTATGTGTCAGAAAGGAAGACGCATTATGTGTACTTTGTGGTGGTTACATGATGTTTCACATGTCATATGTGTTGGATAGGAGGGTGTGAAGAGGAACTTGGTGTGAGTCTTGTAGGGTGCACGTGCTGTATAAGATTTCATATGAATATCAATATGAAAAAACCATTTGCGATATGTATATTTTTGCATTAAAGGAAAACTTATATGTTTTGATACAATATAGTGTTTAAACTTCTTTAAATCAGTTGTTTAGCATGCAATACGAGCTTCAACTTATGTTGTGTTATTAAAGCTTTTTCAAGTTAGGTTGTGGAACCAATGGAACAGAAGCTCTAGATATGTATTTAAGTACTTATTTCAATTGTAGAGAATTGTATATCAGTTTTTGTAAGGCGTTGTGGCCTTATGTACATTTTATCATTTTTAAATCCGGATTAATGTAATAACTTATTTACTCTAGTTTGTATTTGAGTTGTATGGTTTTATGTTTTTTTGGGATTGTATATATGGTTTATGTTTATGCTCAATGCGTACCTTGGAGAGTGGGGTGTGACTGTTGTTTTAATTTAATTTTCATATGACAAATACATCAATGATTTTGCTCAATAAGTATATATGTATAACATACATATATAGTACAAATTGTATATATACACGTACTGCACATTGAAAAAACTTAAAATTGTTTACGAACAAATTAGAACCATAGAGAGTAGATCCGTACCTAGTATGTGTACACCGGAGGAGATGAGAGTGGCCGGAGATGGATGGTTTGTTAGAGATCGATTTCCGAGACCCAATGATGAACGCTCAAAGATTATACAACAAAAAAATATAAAATCCTATAAGACAGAACTAAGGTTCATACCTTCAAGATCTCTCTGGTTTGATCTTGACAACTTTCACAATTTAATCTTGATATAAGTATGAGCATGACCGGAATGATCTTGCTCGACTGACCTCCCTATCTTCTACTATAATCCTATTGCACCTTGATCACGAATTGAGTGTGGGCTCAAACACGCGATCTCCTTGCTTTCACAGAATCTCTCTATTAATATTTCGAGTATTAAGTTGTGTCTGACCTAGAAGTTATAGCAATGTATATATATATAGGCAACAATAGAGACCCCAAGGAGAAGCACGGTCTGAGCTTTCTATATAATTCTTTTTTTTTTTTTGAAAGGCGCTTCCTATATAATTCGAAATCATAATCCAACCTTGATTAATTTTAAATTATATAAATTATAATTTATACCATTACAAAATTATAATTGCATTTCCTTTCTATATCTAAAAATTATATTTCGAGCTCCATGTTGTTAAATGGTTATTTATCCCCCCACGTTAAGATTACAGATACTCGTTGATTAAAGTAAATTACTGACAGTTTATTTAATCAAGATCTATAAAATTTCTTGAGACATTCTACTTAATTTATTCATTATGTCGGATACTAATATCTACCTACATGGTTTCACATAATTGAAATTTATAAGCTTCGATTCCATTAAGAGAATATTATGAATCCCTATAAAGGGACATAAATTCCATTAATAATTACCCCTCCATCCTATTTTTATCGTCCATTATTCCAATTTGGGACGTCCCAAAATGAAAGTTCACTTCTCAAAAATAATAATTGAAACTTGATTAAATTTTTTTTGCCCCTTTATTTAAATAAAACTTATACTGTACACATCAATCAAACTTTTTAGAAAAGACTCATTGATATTCTATCTCATGGCATATTTGAAAAGAAAAATATTTTTTGCAGCAATTATTACGTTTCCCTAAAAACTTAGAATTCCAAAGAGAGACTATAAATTTATGACGGATGGAGTAACCGTTGTCATACACTTAATATTATGACCTAATTCATCGAGATTGTTGGCCCACAAGGTCTCACTCTTTAATGAATCAAAGTCAACACCATTAATTGTACATATCCATTAATTATTTTTGAGTTAAGAGCACAAGCATTGAAATACCTCAAAATAGTCATGTTCAATATACACAAAGTGTACTAATACAGTAAGTTGAAACTACAGAATTTTTCATAGTCAAGACAGATCTACTGAAATACTGTGTTACAGTCCTACTGGTGGTGTGTCCAATTTCATCCAAGACTGTGAACCAAAGACTTATTTTCGACAAAAATTGATAATCTGATCCTCTGTGTGTAAGGCAAACTCTACACACTAGATTATCTACTATGTGGAATAAAAGATACCCATGCACAATATGATATGATATAATACAAACATTGCTCATAAAGATTCTCATCGTGAAAAGAAATAACTGTTTAATAAATAATTCAAACAAGTATTAATCCATTACATAAAATCGTGATTTGTAGTATAAAACTCTAACATGGTTAACACTAGAGTGAGAGATCGCCTATTTGCTTGATGAAATCACCAAGGATATTTGTGTGAGAGAGATCAGAGAGACAGTGTATTTCAAAAATGGGTTGATGAGGAGCTCTCTTCTGATTAAAGTTGAATGCAACTTATATGTGCGTACGCATTTAATTCTTTTGAGGAAACCTGAACCGTCAGGGGCAGAGCCAGTAGGAGACTGAGGGGCCCGGTGCTCGCCCAAAAATTTCAAGAAAATTTAGGACTTAGGTATAAATTTAAAAAATTATAAACAAAATTACATTTTGACCTCTCAAATTACATTCAGCCCTCTTTCTTTTCCAAAAAAATAAATTTCGACTCCCCAAATGTCGAATCCTAGTTTTGTCCCTGTGTACCATTATCCATCATTTCTAGGGCAAACACAAATAGAGATTGCGTATATCTTTTCACACTTGATGTGTTAGAATTAGAGGACAAGTTTTCTTGACATACATGTGTCTTTGGCATTAAGCATGTTCACCAGCGCATCAAATTTGATGGAATCTCCCCTTGTTCTAACAGTTCTTTTCAACTGATCAAATGTTGCAGGTAAACCATGCAAGGTGTAAAAGATTAGATTGTCATCATCAATAACGTAGTTAGTAGTAACCAATTTCTGATCACAGTCTCGAGTTGATTCTATATACTGATCCATTATAGATGATTTGGACATGTTATACAGTTTCCATTTCAAGTCATGAATGCATGACCTAGTTAAAGTATTGTACTTAAGTTCTAGAGATTTTCGTACCAAATAAGCATGATCACAACCATGTACTTGAGACAGAGCATTAGAAGAGAACGATGCAGTCAGGCATGAGAGTAATTAACTAACAATTAGACTCCACTTCATATAATCAGGATTTGATAATGAAGTTCTATCAGAATCAACAATTTCCTCAGATGGACATTTAATTGCTCTGTTTATATACTCGAAGTATCCATTTACTTTTTGTGGCATTTTGAACTTGCATCTTTCACACCAAGTAATTTGAGGAATCGATTGAGTTTAATTGTGACTAGAGAATAGAAATTAGACACTAGGAACATAAGAAATTGAGGTATTGTTACCATATTTGAAGGCATCATGAGATGTAAGTCCTACTTTTCTGAACTTTTGTTAGTTCCATTGGTTGATTTCAGATTAAGAGAGAAGATGATACCCAGGATTTGAAGCTTTGACTCTCGTCGTTTACTGCTCTGATACCATATGGAATGTACTTCATCTACTAAATCAAAGATTGAATGTGCAAAAATGTAAAAGATAAACTGAACAAACTAAAGAGAACTCAGTAATTGCAGAAAATGATCGACCTCGAGTTGCTTCTCATTTCGTTAGCTATTTATATCAAGGTTCTGAATACCAAATCGGTTTGGGTACCGATTTTTCTATTGGTACGATATGTATTGGTCAAGTACCGGGTACCATATCAAATTTAACGTAACTATCAATATATATATATATATATATAAACTATAGAGAGAAAACCCAAAAAAAATAATTTTTTTTGGTAACTTAAAAAAAAAATTTGGTACCGGCCGATATTAACCGGTATGAGCTGGTATTAAGAATGGTATGGTACTAGAGGTACTTGATACCATTTTATACCAAAATAGTACGTACTGCCTGGTACGATACTGTCACGACCCATCCCAAAATGGGGTGGATTAGTGACCGGCCAGTGAGTCTAACTCACTCAGGCCTCTCCGTAATTAAAAGTTTATGGAATTCTATCTGTCTCTTATGTTAAGTCATAAGAATTAATCAGAGTAGCGGAAACATGTAATTAAACGAAATATTTCACAAGGACGTGCATAAGCTGTCATTCAAGATTAAAGTACAAACGTAGTTTATATTACACTTTCAAAAGTGGCCAACTGTGGCCTATTGAACACAAGTCCTACATACACATACTTATCTACAAAGTAACTCAAAAAGTGGAGTAGTTTCTGTCTGTCTTCAACGTCTATCAGGATCCTGCTCGTGACCTGGCATGTTGTATAGCAACATTCATTAGCATAAAGCTAGTGTGAATCAAGATATGCAAACCTTACAGGTTTGCCATGTTCTAATCTCATTTATTGTGTCTTAAACATATCATCAATATTCAAGAATCGGTCCATAGGCCATAGCCTGAGGACATAATAAAGTACAATCTCAGTTTCTCGTAACCCGTAGGTTATGCAGTTTAAACAGTTCAATAACAATTCATACTTGACATTCAGAATGTAACCAACGGTATATGCCAGAGCTAGTGTAGGGAGCGACCCTCAATGTAATCTCAATGATAGGCATGACGTCACCCGATGCCACCTGGCCGTGGGACCCTTCCTTATTTCAAATCACCGTTTTTCTCACCCCCAGCGGTCAGGGATTTACCGTGTTATGAGATGTCAGTTATGCTTGTCTTTGTATTCAAAATTCATAATTATAACATGGCTTTATGATAGGTAAAACATCCTATCATTCAACGTGTTTAAACATGCCTTGAATGTAGACAAGTTTTCATATTAAACATAACAATACATGTTTGAACTCGCAGTAAAAATGTGCAAGTAAGATAAGCATATCCGGACTCACCTCACGTAATTTGACGATTTTCACTGACTTCGATGTCACGAGTGATTCCTATAATAAGAAATACAAAGGTTTAATAACTATCTTAGTTTCCAATTTCTAATGACAAGGTCATCCTAGACTCGGTACATTAACATTGACACCACCTATCCCAAATTGCTCAAACCTGAAGTAAACAGATCACACTAAGTCTAGCAAGGTTTGAAAGTGAATGTACAAAGTTTTGGGTGATTATAAAGCCAAAATGAGGGTCTCGGAGATTGAAATAACTCAAGTGTAAAACATGGCAGATTTGCTGAAATTTTACATCGATAGAAAATAGTTCGAGAACCTAATCTAATGGAGTCTAAAATTCACCAAATTTGGCAAGGTACTAGTTTAAGATGTTGGGAACATATTGTAAGAAGGAAACAAAGTCCAATTCAGTCTTTAGGTAGAGTAAAAATGCAACGGAACAAAACTGTTCCAGATTCGACACACCGTACGGAAATCTTAATTAAAGGAGTTCTAGATATCCAATTGAGTTGGTTCCAATTGGGGTTGAAAGACAACATATCAAGGTATATTCATACCAAATTTGAGGTCAATCCGAGGTCCGTAGCATTCTGGAGCTTAACTCAAAGTTCGGGGTCAAAACTGTCTAATCCGGCAGTCCGGAAATCCGGATAGGTAGCCGGATAGGTGGCCCGATAGGTGGCCGGATAGGCGGCCGGATGAGTTTCAGGACATGGTTTCTTATAATTTCTTGCTCTAATCTCAAATACCCTCTGATATATAACAAATATGTTTAAAACTAAGTCTATCTTAGTCCTAAAATCGGAGTATCAACAAAGAAATTATAACTTAGATGATAAAATAACTCACTGATGAAGAATAGGTGAAGAACAGATGAAGAAGCTGAAGGTAGACGATGAAGAACAGGTTGAAGAAGCTCCTCCCTCTCTCTCTCTAGCTCTCTGGTTTCTTACGTACAAATGAATTTGAGGAGCTTACCTTGGTTATATGGGCAAAATTGGAAGCAGGAGGTGGCTGTGAGCTGGTGTCTTAAGCTTCTGTGTGGCGGAAGTCTACATGCAAATATCTGAACGTGAAGTGTATCCACTGTTAATAGGAAAAAATCATCACCTGTTACTCGGTCCACCCCCCTAACGTTACAACATCGCGTAAATTTGCCTCGCCCACTTATCGTTCGATCCAATTCTGGGGTTTCGAACACGAATAAAAATAAAAGTCGTGATCATCTCTCGATCTTCATTTAAATCTCGAATTATCATCGAATTAGCGTTCAATTACAAATTTAATCCCCGCTAACGCCCTAAACTACCTAATTATGGGTCGGGGTCTCACAGATACGATATTCACATTCTTGAATTATATGCTATACAAAAACTAAGACCTCTATTTTAGCTACACCAACTTACTTTTGAGAAACAATGCCTGCTCATCATGTTTAAAAGAAGAAAAGCTAACAACTAACTATTAATTGCAACATTGTCCTTTACAAAATGGAAGTTTCATTTATTAAGAAAAATGTGCTTCTCACGTGCGAGTTTTGTCTACATGAAAGCCACAATGACAAGCAAGGCCACGCAAGCTGCTTTCTGGATCAAAATATGCATTTTAAAAGTAGATTGCTATCCCTCAAACCCCCCCCCCCCCGGCGGCGGGGGGACAAAAGTCATGCACCTCCTCAACAAATACCCAACCTTTTTTATATAATTACAAATGTGTCACTCCCTCTTTCTTCCATCTCTAAATTGCAAAAATGTCATTTCACATCTAAATTATAAAACTGCCACCTTTACTCTTTTTACTATTTCACATTAATTTCAATAAAAAGTATAATTAAAAAACATTTAAATAATACGTGGTTTTAAAAAAAAATTAACTAATTAAACTCTTTATTATCACAGTAATTCTTTATTTGTTTTTTGTCAAAACTCATAAAATTGAAGGTCACAATTAGTTTTAAAATTTATTAATTAGTCTACAGTTAAAATTTTTAAATTTTTTTAACCAATTATTTTTTTTCTTCACACTAATTTTTGATTTTTTTGAGAGAACTCATAAAATTGGATGCCACATTTAGCCTTAAATCTATTTACTAACGTGTAGTTAAAATTTTAATTTATTTAATCAATTCACATTTTATTATATATTTTTTTGTGATGTACACAGTTTATTGTGTATTTTTTTGTGATGTACATAGTTTATTGTATATTTTTATTCTTAAACTAGATATTTGTTAGACTTTTGTGTTCTAATTTACTTAAATATTTTGCACGTATCAAATAAGTTCACTAAATAAAGAATTTACGGAGATGATGACAAATAATAAACATGAAGCAATTTAATCAAATTGTGATGTAGTTCAAATAGTAAAGTTTGTCCAAGATTCAAGTGTTTTGAAAATATGCATTCTTACGTTTCTTATTTTTGGTAAAAAAAGTTAAAATGTAAAGCATGAAATAATTAATTCTTAGTAATTGTAACATTGTGAGAAGTAGGGGATTAAAATCCACCTTATCCAAATTTTGTTTCCCAATGCATTTTTCATTTCCCAATACTTTCTTTACTCCTCCTCATTAATTTATTTATTATATGTTTTATTTTTAAACTATTTTCTCACATCTATAAATAAAGAGAGAAGAAATGAGAAATAGGAAACTTGATTTATAATTTATCCTACTGAGATTGGTTATTTCTCTAGCTCTCTGACTTGTCATTTGCGTGGACAAACCAAATATCAAGAGAAATATATTATTGTAAGTTAATATTTATGTCAATAAGTTGTCTATAGTTGTCTGAGTAGGTTATGCTTTTTATTTTGTAGTTAAATGTTTGATCTGATAACACGAGACATAGAAGATGAAAAATTAATATCAACATGCTCGGATGTTTGGAGTTTTGCATGAAAATTTCTATATCGCAAGATTCATACCGATTCACATGATATGTCTTAAATACGCGAGCTACTGGATGTGGTTGACACCACTAGTGTACCTTGTGTATTAAGTTGTGACATGCTAATTATTTGATGCGTAAATTATTTTTTATTTGAAATTTTAAAAAAATAATTCTTTTTATTTATCTTTTCCAAAAAAGTAACTTTTCTTTAATTACAAAGAATTTGCGGAGATGATAATAAATAATAAACATGAAGTAATTTAATCAAGTTGTGATATAGTTCAAGTAGTAAAGTTTCTTGCTTAAAAAGTAAGGTTTAATGTTCAAGTGTTTGGAAATATGCATCCTTACGCTTTTTATTTTTGGTAAAAAAAAAAAAATTTTAAGTGTGAAGCATGGAATAATTAATTCTTAGTAATTGTAACACTGTGAGAAGTAGGGGATTAAAACCCACCTTATCCAAATTTTGTTTCCCAATGCATTTCTCATTTCTCAATACTTTCTTTACTCATCCTCATTAATTAATTTATTATATGTTTTAGTTTTTTCACTATTTTCTCACATCTATAAATAGAGAGAGAAAGAAGGAGAAATAGGAAAGTTAATTTATAATTTCTCCTATTGATATTGGTTATTTCTCTAGCTCTCTGACTTGTCATTTTTGTGGACAAACCAAATGTAGATGGGTAGATTTTCTCAATCAGGACGAAAAGCTAATACCTCAATGCCTGGCAGAAACAATACTCTTAATTTGGATGGACCTCTGATTTGCACACTAATAAATCGTCAAAGAGCCATCTACCGCTATGGCAGGAAGACACATCGATGATTAAGTCAGGCGAAAGCTTACAGGATGAACAATAACTCAAGCCAATATTCTCTATTAGCCAGCGAAATTATGCACTAGTTAAAACGTACCTTTTTTGTTGATGTGGGGCTTTATTTATAGACTTCTCTTGAATCCTAAATTTCTTAGGATTCTGATTGGAGTGAAGTGTCTTCTGATTGGTCACTAATGAGATAACTCTCTATCAATTTGTTATCTTCTATCATTATAGTTTTATTCAGTTAATACTTCTCATATTACATAAATTGGCCTTGAATTTCTCATCCATATCTGTTAGAATTGTATCCCGACTTATTTAGAATTTTGTCTTATCTCGGAGTAACAGTTATGCATCACCTTTCTCGGGTTGATGGTGTTCTCGGGCTACCCTTCTCTAGTCGGCAAGACGTGGGGCCGCCTTTCTCAGGTTGACTGATTACCAAACCGTCTTTCTCAGATCGGCTAACTAGATGTTTGACCTTTTCAGCTCGACTAAAGGCAGCCAAGAAGGCCAAGATATGGGCTCGTGCTTTGTTGGTCGATGGTTTGACTCCCATTATGGCTATTGATACGGCTGGCGACATAGATGTCACCTCGGCTCTTGCCGAAGCTCTGATGTTGTCGAGGAACATCGAGCCCTATTATGGATCCGAGGATTCTTCCTTGCTGCGGATAGTGATTGCTCATAATATTTTCGTAATTTTTTTGTACTTAGAATTTTTCCTGTGATTTACATGATGTCGTCTTAACTATGTTTGATGGTACAGGCAACCAAAAGACGATGCTATGTCTCGGACACAGCCAGGATCGGGAGGCACGACTTATTTCTGCTGAAGCCGAGGTTTGCGAGTTCAAGCTGAAGTTCTCCACGGCTCAAGATGAGGCTGATGGCTTCAAGAAAAAGGCTCTGGAAATTGCTCAAAGGGCTGAGTCCTTCAGCCATCTGTTGGCTAAGGAGAAGAAGAGGACTGCCGATCTGCTTGCCAAGATGATAGCTCTGAAGTTGAAACATGCTAAGGAGATGTCCAATGCAGAAAACAAGGCTCACAAGGGGGGCATGGATGAGGCTACTGAAGACTTTCTAAGCAACTAGGTCCCTGACTTACAGGAGGATTTTTTCGCAACTGGATGGAAAGCGGCACTGAAAGTCTGCAATGTGTCGAAGGATTCCCCTTTATATAAAGAAATTCTGCACTCATCGAAAGTTGCCGATGAGGGAGATGATGATGCTGAAGCAGAAGTGCCTAATGGAGGAGTCACCGACCTGACAACTGACAATCAAGAGGTTGGGGGTGTCAGCAATGAAATAGAGGAAAACACTCAGGAGGGCCCAGTCGATGTTGACTGATATTTTACCTTTTGTTTGTGCTTTTTACTGGTTTGTGCCGCACAGATACATTTGTCTTTTGGTCTTGTACTCAGATTTGTTTTTGCCGTGAACGTTTGATCTTAATGAATATACACCCTTTGGTTGGCTTACATGCTATTCCTTATGTCTTTTTAGCAGTCTGGTAGCTTATTTGCTTATGAAGCCAGCAAATTATTTGGATATACACTTGTCTTGAATATTGAACTTTTATCTTAAACTTTTCTCAATTTTGTTTGGATTGATCAAACTTTTCTCAAATTTAAACACATACTTTTCTCAAGTATGTTCGGGAGTTCATACTTTGCTTAAGTTTGAACTTACCTCAAACTTTTTCACAAGTATGTTCGGCTGCTAAACTTTTCTAAAGAGTTAGCCCGTACTCCTCTGCAGTATGGTCGGGAGTTCGAAAGTGTTGAACTTACTTCAAACTTTTCTCAAGTTTGTTCGGCTTGTTTAAACTTTTCTTAAGTTTAAACACATACTTTTTCCAAGTGTATTCGGGAGTTCAAACTTTTCTTAAATTGGAACCTACCTCAAACTTTTCTAAAGTTTGTTCAGATTGTTTAAATTTTTCTTAAGTTTAAACACATACTTGTCTAAAGTATGTTAGGAAGTTCAAACTTTTCTCAAGTTGGGAACTTACCTCAAACTTTTCTAAAATTTGTTCAGATTGTTTAAAACTTTTCTCAAGTTTAAACACATACTTTTCTCAAGTATGCTCAGGAATTACTCTCGCCCCCCAGTGTGGCAGTAAGGCAATTATGACATTTACAGTCTTACTGAATATTTGTCAATGAACGAAAATTTGTGCTTTTATTCATCAAATTAGAATTCGGTAAACAACAATGCGTAGAAAAAAGATAACTCTACTAGTAAAACTTTTTAAGGTTGGAGACATTCCAAGTACGTGGTACTTCTTTGTCGTCAAGATCTTGGAGTTTGTAGGCACCCTTCCCAGGGCGTCCTATAACCCTGTAGGGTCCCTCCCAATTGGCTCCGAGTTTGCCATCCGCTGGGTCTTTCGTGTGTTCCCATAACCTTGCGGAGGACTAGGTCACCGAGATCAAATTCACTTTGATAGACTCTCTTGTTGTATGACCTGGAGAGGGTAGACTGATAGGAGGCTAGTTTGATCATAGCTCGTTCCCGCTTCTCTTTGGTGAGATCAAGCTCTACTGCCAAGGCTTGATCGTTTCTTACTTGCTCCATTAGCTCAATGCGAAGGGTTGGGAGGCCGACTTCAAGTGGAATGACAGCCTCGGTACCATATGCAAATGAATACGGGGTGACTCTCGTAGATCGGCGAGGCATGGTCCTGTATGCCCATATGACCAGTGGTAACTCTTCTACCCATTTGCCTTTGGCTTTCTCTAGCTGTTTCTTGATACATCCCACTATCGTTTTGTTTGAGACTTTTGCCTACCCATTGCGTTGAGGATATGTCACTGAGGCATAGTAGTTACGGATTTAATATTGTGAGCAGAAGGCCTTAAACTTGTCTTGAAATTGGGTTCCATTGTCTGAGACAATGGCATATGGGATACCAAATCTGGTGATGATGTTCTGCCAGACAAACCGCTCAATATTCTTTTCTGTGATTTTGGTTAGGGGCTCCGCTTCTATCCATTTGGTGAAATAATCAATGCCGACCATCAGATATTCCCTTTCTCTAGTCGCTTTAGGAAGCGGACCGACGATATCTAGGCCCCATTGAGCAAAGGGCCAGGGGATGGTGAGTGGTGCTAGGTCGGCAGCAGGCTTATGGGTGACCGGGGCAAACTTCTGAGAGTTCTCACAAACTTGGACATATTTCTTTCCATCTTCCTGCATGTAAGGCCACCAATATCCCTGAGATATGACGCGGTGGGTAGTGGACCTGCCCCCGGCATGGTTTCCACAAGTGCCTTCATGAATTTCATATAGGAACGTTTGTACTAGGTTCGGGTGTACACACTTCAGGTAGGGACCAGTGTAAGACTTCTTGTAAAGTTCTTGCTTGGTTGAGAGCCAGAAATGTATTGCCTTGATCCGTAACTTGTGAGCTTCTCTCTTATCTTCGGGAACTGTACCCCCAGCGAGATAAGAGATGATTGGATCCATCCAGCTGGGGCCGAGATCGATTTTCAAGGCTTTCTCGGCAATCGGGATATCAATGCTCGGGTGTTCGATGGCATCCACATATATGGTTCGATGCTTATATCTTGGAATTGCCGAAGCCAAACAAGCTAAGGCATCCACGTGATTGTTCTGCCTCGAACTGATGTGGGTCATTTTGACTTTTTTGAACTAATTCCATTTTAGCTTTTTCGGCGTAAGCATCCATCCTCTCATCTCAGGTGGCATACTCACCGTTGAAGTGATTGAGGACACGTTGAGAATCACAGTAGACTGCCACATATATTGCGCCAAGATTATGCACGCATTTGAGCCCATGGATTAGTGCCTCATATTCAGCGACATTATTTGAAGCACTGAAGTTCAATTGAATGGACTGCTCAAAGTAACATCCGCCAGGTTCCTCGATAACACCGATTTTGGATCCTCGTGAACATGAGGATCCATCGACATATAACCTCCAGTAGGGTATTTGATCGACCGCAAGTTCTTTTTTGTGCTCCCTGTTCGGGCAGGCTTGTTTCTGAAATCTCAGAAAGTTCTGTCATTTGTTCGTGTGAGAACTCTGCAACAAAATCTACTAAGACCTAATCCTTTATCGCTGTCCTTGGAAGGAATCTGGTATCGTACTCCTCGAGTCCCACGGACCAGTTAACCACCCTACCCAATAGCTCTGATCTCTTCAAGACAGTGCTGAGGGGATGTTTGGTTGATACTTCTATCGCGTGGGCTAGAAAATAATGTTGTAATTTCCTAGAGGCTACCACAATGGATAAGATCAGTTTCTCCAAGGGGAGGTACCTTGTTTCAGAATCGAGCAGTGTCTTGCTCACATAGTAGATGGGTGTCTGCTCGCCATCCTTGCTTTTCATTAGTATTGCACTCACCTCGTGCTCGGACACGGTAAGATACAATGTCAAAATATCTCTTTTCTCGGGGGTTATGCTCAGGGGTGGATTCGCCAAGTAAGTCTTGATCTCATGGAAGGCTGTCTCACACTCTTCTTCCGAGGAATACTTAGACTGCTTTCTTAGTAGTTGAAAAAAAGCCGACATCGATCGGATGATCGGCTAATAAATCTGTTAAGAGCAGCCACCGTTCCTATTAATCTTTGTACTTCTTTCACAGTCTGGGGACTCTGTAAGTTCTGTAAAGCGATGATTCGATCTGGGTTGGCTTCTATACCCCTTTTAGTGACCAGATGTCCCAAAAATTTCTCGAGCCAACTCTGAATGCACATTTGGAGGCGTTTAGCTTAAGTTTGAGCTTTCTGAGCACTTAGAAGGTATTGCAAAGATCGGTGATATGGGTCTCGGCTTCCTCAGATTTGACGACCATATCTTCGATATACGCCTCCATACTCTTCCCGAGCAATTCTTTAAACATAAGTGTGGCTAATCTCTGATATGTAGCTCCTGCGTTCCTGAGTCTGAATGGCATTACTTTGTTGCAGAATAATCCTCGTGTAGTAATGAATTATGTCTTTTCTTGGTCTGACTCGTACATGGCAATCTGATGATAACCACGGTACGCATCCAAGAAGCTCATGCGTCGATATCCAGCAGTGGCATCCTCGAGCTGTTCTATTTTTGGCAGTGGAAGCTATCCTTGGGACAGGCTTTGTTTAGGTTGGTGAAGTCAATGCATACCCTCCACTTGCCGTTTTTCTTCTTAACCACCACTGTGTTCGACAACCACTTGGGGTAGTAAATTTCTCTGATGGCTCTGTTGAACTGTCGATCTTCTACGTTTTTGCATCACTGGCTTGTGGATAGGATTCACATTCAAATGATGGCAGACAATATCCGGGCTCACCCTAGGCATCTCCTGTGGCGTCCAAGCAAATACGTCGAAATGTTCCTTAGGAACCTGTACCAGAATTTTTTCGTCCTACTCGGATAGCTCTTCACTGATGAGAAAATATCTTTCTGTGTCTGTCTCATTGGCTGGTATTTGCTTGAATGTTTTCACAACCCGATCGACTGGATTACTCGCGATATCTTCTATCGTCAGCCGATTTGAAACCTCTATAAACTTCACGTGTTCGACTTTGGATTTGTGTTTTACGGAAGTAACGTAACAACTTTGCGCCATCGTCTTATTTTTCTGAACACATTCGATCCCCATTTTGCTAGGAAATTTAAACATTTGATAATATGTGGAAAGGATTGCACACATCCTATGGAGCTAGGTCCTCCTTGCAATTGCGTTGTAGGCTGATGGCACATCCACAAATAAGAAATCGATGTCCAGGGTTATCCTTCCTGCCTGTACAGGGATAGTGATGGATCCCAAAGGCCAGACTGCTTTGGTGCTGAATCCTATGAGTGGAATGTCGACTTTCTGCATATCTGCCTTATCAAGTTTGAGCTTTTTGAAAGCATCACAATATAGAATTTCTGTTGAGCTGCCCTGGTCAACTAGGATTCTCTCTGTGTTGATGGTGCCGAGGAGTAGCGTGATTACTAACGCATCATTGTGGGGATGGGTTACCCCCTCTAGATCCTTTTCTGAGAAGGATATCACCGTGTCTATCTTCATCTCGGGCTCTTTTCGCTTTTGCTTGAGATTCTGAACATGATGTTCATGCCCGTCACAGTGTAGTTGGAGCCGGACTTCTTTCTTATCTAGAACTGGTGTTGCAGCATGTATAACATGGACGGTTCCGGTTACCATTGCCTCTTCCTCAGAGGATTTCGTTTCCATTGGTTCCGGCTGAACTTTTGGTTGCCCTTAATCGGCCACAAATCGTCTAAGGTGTCCGGCTTCAACCAGTTCCTCTAAGAACCGTTTAAGTGGCTTGCATTTTTCTGTGATATGGCCATTATTGCAGTGATAGCTACACCAATCTCTGTTTGGGTCACGCCTCACGGGTTCTCCCCCTGAAACTGTTGGCCATTTCCAAAAGAGCTCATTTTTTAAAGGCTAGATTAGCTTAAAGATGCGAGTGTTAATAATTGTGCATATCGCTCTATATGCCTGGGGCCAGGTAGTTTGCGTCTCTTTATTACCTGCGCCACTTCGGCCACTTCAGTCCATGGTCTCTTTGTTGCTGGTTCTATCGTAGTGCTCCTATGCAGTTTGCTTGCGGGCCGATTCTTGTCTCGGCGTATCTCATCTTCAAACTTCGCATACTTTTTCACCCTTCCCATTAGATCGGCAATGGTGCTGGGAGGATCTATAGTGAGGGATTCTCTCAACCGATCTCGGTATCATAGCCCCAATCTAAAGGACTTTACGGCATAGGCTTCTATGCAGTCTCTGATCTCATTATAGGTTGCCCAGTAACTATTCGCATATTGACTGAGATCCTCATCGGGTCCTTTCCTTAGAGCTAAGAGAGTATTCACGTATTTTTTCTGTGCTCGATTAGTCACGAATTGTTTGAGGAACTCATCCACTAATTTTCTCCAACTAGTGATGGAACTCGAAGGGAGGGCTTGAAACCAGTTCAGGGCTATTTTTCCCAAACTCAAGGAAAAAAACCTTGCAGTATAGGCTATCATGGCCTACATAGATCATCATGGAGTTTGCGAATCTGTTGATGTGAGTCATTGGATCCGTTCATCCGTTATAGATAGAGAATTTTGGAGGGACAAACTTTCTGGGTAAGTCCTCCGCTTCGATCTGGACCGATAGTAGCGACACTGCCAGCTGCTGCAGCTCTTTATGGTTTTGGTCATCTTTTGGGCGATTTACTCCGCTGGCCGGGGCGGGCTACCATCCCCAAATGCTGATTCAACCACGCCCTCATGTCGGGAATCTGAGCAAGCGCTTGTATTACTGGGATGGCTATTGCTGGGTTAATGTTCGCAGCCATTCTTGTCCACTAGTTCAGCCAATCTCGCATATTGGGGATCGGTTGTACTGGAGATAATCCACCCACATTTGAACGAGCTCCAACTTGTTGCTCTCCTCCTTGGGATCTTTGAACTTGTTCACGTCGGCTGTCTCGTCACGACGGGCCAGTTTGGGAATGCTCATCTCGTCTTGATACCGACTGACGAGTAGCATCTTTCTGTTTCCGGAGATTCCGATTCTCTCTTTCCATGCGGTGTATATAACGCCTCATCTCTTCGATTTCTTGATCCTGCCTTCGGACCCGATCGATGTTACTGTTCTTTTCGTCTCTGCGATTCCCGTCATGAGTTCGGGATTCTCTCCCTCCCTCATTCTGGGTTTGCATGTAAGATTTATCTCTGGTTTAGGACCATTCTACTTCTCGCGGAAGATCAAGACGCTGCTCCAACGGCGCCAATGGCAGTGCGGCCTGGGTTGTGGGAGCCTCCACCGAGGCAACTGATGGCGGAAGTGCCCCTCCAAGCTGCCCTCCAACTAGCTTTGGGGGTGCGAGCTTAGGAACCTCTTTCCTAGTTTAGGACCATTCTGCTTCGTGGGAAAGATCAGGACGCTGCTCCAGCGGCACCAATGACAATGCGGCCTGGGGTGGGGGAGCCTCCGCTGAGGCAACAAGTGGCAGAATGGTAGGAGGAAGTACTCTTTCTCCAAGCTGCCGTCTGACTAGCTTTGGGGGTGCGACCTTAGGAACCTCTTTCCTAGACCCTTTTAGTTTCTGGGGAATTGGAGGAGGAGACCTAGACCTGTCTCTCCCGTCATGCTCTCTCCCATGATCTCTCTTGGGTGTTTCAGTCATGAGTTGTTAGCTTTCCCACAGACAACGCCAATTGTAGATGGGTAGATATTCTCAATCAGGACGGAAAGCTAATACCTCAATCCCCGGCAGAAACAATACTCTTAATCTGGATGGACCTATGATCTGCACACTAATAAATCGTCAAAGAGCCCTCTATTAGCCAGAAGACACTCCGATGATTAAGTCAGGCAAAAGCTCACCGGATGAACAATAACTCAAGCCAATATTCTCTATTAGCTAGCGAAATTATGCACTAGTTAAAACGTACCTTTTTTTTGTTGATGTGGAGCTTTATTTATAGATTTTTCTTCAATTCCAATTCTCTTAGGATTCTGAATAGAGTGAAGTGTCTTCTGATTGACCACTAATGAGATAACTCTCTATTAAGCAGTTATCTTCTATCATTAGAGTTTTGTTCAATCAATACTTCTCATATTAATTAAATTAGCTGTGGATTCCTTATCCATATCTGTCAGAACTGTATCCCGACATATTTGGAATTTTGTCTTATCTCGGAGTAACAATTATGCATCACCTTTCTCAGGTTGATGGTGTTCTCGGGCCACCCTTCTTTGATCGGCAAGACGTGGTGCCGCCTTCTCAGGCCGGCTGATTGCCAAACTGTCTTTCTTAGATCGGCTGATTGCCAAACTCTCTTTCTCAGATCGGCTAACTAGATATTTGATCGTCTCGGCCCGACTAAAGTATGGATAACACTCCTTATATCGGTCATACTCTCACGTGATCGACACATGTATGCTGATGTATCTTCTATTTGGTTCCAAACTTAATCTTTATTGAGGGGAATAAATTTATTTTGTTGATTACAGTTTTACCCTCATCATCAAATATCAAGAGAAATTATATTATTCTAAGTTAATATTTATGTCAATAAGTTGTCTATAGTTATTCATTTTAGCTTAAAGATGAATAGGTTATGTTTTTTATTCTATAAAAATTTAAATGTTCGATCCGATAACACGAGATGCAGACGATGGAAAATCATCGGAAACATACTTGGACCTTTGGAGTTTTACATGTAAATTTTTATACCGCAAAATTCATACTAATTCGTATGATATGTCTTAAATACTCAAGCTACTGGATGTGGTTGACCTCGCTAGTGTACCTTGTATATTAAGTTGTGACATGCTAATTATTTGATGCGTAAATTATTTTTATTTGAGATCTCAAAAAATAATTTTTTTATTTATCTTTTCCAAAAAAAATAACTCTTCTTTAATCAGAAAGAATTTGCGGAGATGATAATAAATATAAACATGAACTAATTTAATTAAGTTCTGATATGTTTCAAGTAGTAAGTTTTTTGCTTAAAAAAACAAGGTCTAAGGTTCAAATATTTGGAAATATGCATCCTTATGTTTTTTATTTTTGGTAAAAAAAAAATTTAAGTGTGAAGCATGAAATAATTAATTCATAATAATTGTAACAATGTGAGAAGTAGGGAATTAAAACCCACCTTATCCAAATTTTATTTCCCAATCCATTTTCCAATTCCCAATACTTTATCTACTCCTCCTCATTAATTAATTTATTATATGTTTTATTTTTTCACTATTTTCTTACATCTATAAATAGAGAGAGAAAGAAAGAGAAATAGAAAATTTAATTTATAATTTCTCCTACTAAGATTGGTTATTTCTCTAGCTCTCTGACTTGTTATTTGTGTAGACAAACCAAATATCAAGAGAAATTATATGGTTGGAAGTTAATATTTATGTTAATAAGTTATCTATAGTTATTCTTTTTACCTTGAAGTTGAGTAGGTTATGCTTTTTATTTCGTAGAAATTTAAATGTTCGATCCAATAACACGAGACGCAGAAAATGAAAAATCATTGAAAACAAACTCGGAGCTTTGTAGTTTTACATGTAAATTTTTATACCACAAGATTCATACCGATTCGCACGATATGTCTTAAATACTCGAGCTACTGGATGTGGTTGATCCCACTAGTGTACCTTCTGTATTAAGTTGTGACATACTAATTATTTGATGCATAAATTATTTTTTATTTGAGATTTCAAAAAATAATTCTTTTTATTTATCTTTTCCAAAAAAGTAACTTTTCTTTAATCAGAAAAACTTTGCGGAGATGATAATAAATAATAAATATGAAGTAATTTAATCAAGTTGTGATATAGTTCTAGTAGTAAAGTTTCTTGCTTTAAAATAGGTATCCTTACGTTTTTATTTTTGGTCAAAAAAATTTAAAGTGTGAAGCACGAAATAATTAATTCTTAGTAATTGTAACACTGTGAGAAGTAGGGGATTAAAATCCACCTTATCCAAATTTTGTTTCCCAATGCATTTTTCATTTCCCAATAATTTCTTTACTCCTCATTAATTAATTTATTATATGTTTTATTTTCTCACTATTTTCTTACATCTATAAATAGAGAGAGAAAGACGAAGAAATATGAAACGTGATTTATAATTTCTCCTACTAAGATTGATTATTTCTTTAGCTCTCTGACTTGTCATTTGTGTGGAGAAACCAAGTATCAAGAAAAATTATATTATTGCAAGTTAATATTTATGTCAATAAGTTGTCCATAGTTATTCATTTTACCTTGAAGATGAGCAGGTTATACTTTTTTTTCTATAAAAATTTAAATGTTCGATCCAATAACACGAGACGCATATGATGGAAAATCATCGGAAACATACTTCGACCTGTGGAGTTTTACATGTAAATTTCTATACAGCAAAATTCATACTGATTCGCATGATATGTTTTAAATACTCAAGCTGCTGGATGTAGTTGACCTCACTAGTGTACCTTGTATATTAAGTTGTGACATGCTAATTATTTGATGCGTAAATTATTATTTTTGAGATTTCAAAAAATAATTCTTTTTATTTATCTTTTCCAAAAAAGTAACTTTTCTTTAATCAGAAAAATTTTGCGGAGATGATAATAAATAATAAATATGAAGTAATTTAATCAAGTTGTGATATAGTTCTAGTAGTAAACTTTCTTGCTTTAAAATACGTATCCTTACGTTTTTATTTTTGGTCAAAAAAATTTAAAGTGTGAAGCACGAAATAATTAATTCTTAATGATTGTAACACTGTGAGAAGTAGGAGATTAAAATCCAACTTATCCAAATTTTGTTTCCCAATGCATTTTTCATTTCCCAATACTTTCTTTACTCCTCATTAATTAATTTATTATATGTTTTATTTTTTTCACTATTTTTTTACATCTATAAATAGAGAGAGAAAGAAGAAGAAATATGAAACGTGATTTATAATTTCTCCTACTGAGATTGGTTATTTCTCTAGCTCTCTGACTTGTCATTTGTGTGGATAAACCAAGTATCAAGAAAAATTATATTATTGTGAGTTAATATTTATGTCAATAAATTGTCTATAGTTATTCATTTTACCTTGAAGATGAGTAGGTTATATTTTTTATTCTATAAAAATTTAAATGTTCGATCCAATAACACGAGATGCATATGATGGAAAACCATCGGAAACATACTTGGACATGTGGAGTTTTACATGTAAATTTCTATACTGCAAAATTTATACTGATTCGCATGATATGTTTTAAATACTCAAGCTACTGGATGTAGTTGACCTCACTAGTGTACCTTGTATATTAAGTTGTGACATGCTAATTATTTGATGCGTAAATTATTATTTTTGAGATTTCAAAAAATAATTCTTTTTATTTATCTTTTCCAAAAAAGTAACTTTTCTTTAATCAGAAAGAATTTGCGGAGATGATAATAAATGATAAATATGAAATAATTTAATCAAGTTGTGATATAGTTCTAGTAGTAAAGTTTCTTGCTTTAAAAAAACAAGCTCTAAGGTTAAAGTGTTTGGAAATATGCATCCTTACATTTTTTATTTTTGGTGAAAAAAATTTAAAGTGTGAAGCACGAAATAATTAATTCTTAGTAATTGTAACATTGTTAGAAGTAGGGGATTAAAACCCACCTTCTCCAAATTTTGTTTCTCAATGCATTTTTCAGTTCTCAATACTTTCTTTACTCTTCCTCATTAATTAATTTATTATTTTTTTATTTTTTTCACTATTTTCTTACATCTATAAATTGAGAGACAAAGAAGAAGAAATATGAAACTTGATTTATAATTTCTCCTACTGAGATTAATTATTTCTCTAGCTCTCTAACTTGTCATTTGTGTGGAGAAAACAAGTTTCAAAAAAAATTAAATTATTGTAAGTTAATATTCATTTTACCTTGAAGATGAGTAGGTTATGCTTTTTATTCTATAAAAATTTAAATGTTCGATCCGATAACACGAGACGCAGACGATGGAAAATCATCGGAAACATACTTGGACCTTTTGAGTTTTACATGGAAATTTCTTTACAGCAAAATGCATACTGATTCGCATGATATGTTTTAAATACTCAAGCTATTGGATGTAGTTAACCTCACTAGTGTACTTTGTATATTAAGTTGTGACATGCTAATTATTTGATGCGTAAATTATTTTTTATTTGAGATATCAAAAAATAATTCTTTTTATTTATCTTTTCCAAAAAAGTAACTCTTCTTTAATCAGAAAGAATTTGCGGAGATGATAATAAATAATAAACATAAACTAATTTAATTAAGTTGTGATATGGTTCAAGTAGTAAAGTTTCTTGCTTAGAAAAACAAGGTCTAAGGTTCAAATATTTGGAAATATGCATCCTTACGTTTGTTATTTTTGGTTAAAAAAAATTTTAAGTGTGAAATACGAAATAATTAATTCTTATTAATTGTAACACTGTGAGAAGTACGGAATTAAAACCTACCTTATCCAAATTTTATTTTCCAATCCATTTCCCAATTCCCAATACTTTCTTTACTCCTCCTCATTAATTAATTTATTATATGTTTTATTTTTTCACTATTTTGTTACATCTATAAATACAGAGAGAAAGAAAGAGAAATAGGAAATTTGATTTATAATTTCTCCTACTATGATTGGTTATTTTTTTAGCTCTCTGACTTGTTATTTGCGTGGACAAACCAAATATCAAGAGAAATTATACGGTCGGCAGTTAATATTTATGTTAATAAGTTGTCTATAGTTATTCTTTTTACCTTGAAGTTGAGTAGGTTATGCTTTTTATTCTGTAGAAATTTAAATGTTCGATCCGATAACACGAAACGCAGAAAATGAAAAATCATCGAAAACGTACTCAGACGTTTGGAGTTTTACATGTATATTTCTATAACACAAGATTCATATCGATTCGCATGATATGTCTTAAATACTCGAGCTATTGGATGTGGTTGATCCCACTAGTGTACCTTGTCTATTAAGTTGTGACATACTAATTATTTGATGCGTAAATTATTTTTTATTTGAGATTTCAAAAAATAATTCTTTTTATTTATCTTTTCCAAAAAAGTAACTTTTCTTTAATCAGAAAAACTTTGCGGAGATGATAATAAATAATAAATATGAAGTAATTTAATCAAGTTGTGATATAGTTCTAGTAGTAAAGTTTCTTGCTTTAAAATATGTATCCTTACGTTTTTATTTTTAGTCAAAAAAATTTAAAGTGTGAAGCACGAAATAATTAATTCTTAGTAATTGTAACACTGTGAGAAGTAGGGGATTAAAATCCACTTTATCCAAATTTTGTTTCCCAATGCATTTTTCATATCCCAATAATTTCTTTACTCCTCATTAATTAATTTATTATATGTTTTATTTTTTCACTATTTTCTTACATCTATAAATAGAGAGAGAAAGAAGAAGAAATATGAAACGTGATTTATAATTTCTCCTACTAAGATTGGTTATTTCTCTAGCTCTCTGACTTGTCATTTGTGTGGAGAAACCAAGTATCAAGAGAAATTATATTATTGTAAGTTAATATTTATGTCAATAAGTTGTCTATAGTTATTCATTTTACCTTGAAGATGAGCAGGTTATACTTTTTTTTCTATAAAAATTTAAATGTTCGATCTAATAACACGAGACGCATATGATGGAAAATCATCGGAAACATACTTGGACATGTGGAGTTTTACATGTAAATTTCTATACAGCAAAATTCATAATGATTCGCATGATATGTTTTAAATACTCAAGCTACTGGATGTAGTTGACCTCACTAGTGTACCTTGTATATTAAGTTGTGACATGCTAATTATCTGATGCGTAAATTATTATTTTTGAGATTTCAAAAAATAATTTTTTTTATTTATCTTTTCCCAAAAAGTAACTTTTCTTTAATTAGAAAGAATTTGCGGAGATGATAATAAATAATAAATATGAAGTAATTTAATCAAGTTGTGATATAGTTCTAGTAGTAAAGTTTCTTGCTTTAAAAAACAAGCTCTTAGGTTAAAGTGTTTGGAAATATGCATCCTTACATTTTTTATTTTTGGAGAAAAAAATTTAATGTGTGAAGCACTAAATAATTAATTTTTAGTAATTGTAACATTGTGAGAAGTAGGGGATTAAAACCCACCTTCTCCAAATTTTGTTTCCCAACGCATTTTTCATTTCCCAATACTTTCTTTACTCTTCTTCATTAATTAATTTATTATATGTTTTATTTTTTTCACCATTTTCTTACATCTATAAATAGAGAGACAAAGAAGAAGAAATATGAAACTTGATTTATAATTTCTCCTACTGAGATTGGTTATTTCTCTAGCTCTCTGACTTGTCATTTGTTTGGAGAAACCAAGTATCAAGAAAAATAATATTATTGTAAGTTAATATTCATGTCAATAAATTGTATATAATTATTCATTTTACCTTCAAGATGAGTAGGTTATGCTTTTTATTCTATAAAAATTTAAATGTTCGATCCGATAACACGAGACGCAGACGATGGAAAATCATCAGAAACATACTTGGACCTTTGGAGTTTTACATGTAAATTTCTTTACAGCAAAATGCATACTGATTTGCATGATATGTTTTAAATACTCAAGCTATTGGATGTAGTTAACCTCACTAGTGTACCTTGTATATTAAGTTGTGACATGCTAATTATTTGATGCGTAAATTCTTTTTTATTTGAGATTTCAAAAAATAATTCTTTTTATTTATCTTTTCCAAAAAAATAACTCTTCTTTAATCAGAAAGAATTTGCGGAGATGATAATAAATAATAAACATAAACTAATTTAATTAAGGTGTGATATGGTTCAAGTAGTAAAGTTTCTTGCTTAAAAAAACAAGGTCTAAGGTTCAAATATTTGGAAATATGCATCCTTACATTTTTTATTTTTGGTTAAAAAAAATTTTAAGTGTGAAGTACGAAATAATTAATTCTTATTAATTGTAACACTGTGAGAATCCATTTCCCAATTCCCAATACTTTCTTTACTCCTCCTCATTAATTAATTTATTATATGTTTTATTTTTTCACTATTTTGTTACATCTATAAATACAGAGAGAAAGAAAGAGAAATAGGAAATTTGATTTATAATTTCTCATACTATGATTGGTTATTTCTCTAGCTCTCTGACTTGTTACTTGCGTGGACAAACCAAATGTCAAGAGAAATTATGTGGTTGGAAGTTAATATTTATGTTAATAAGTTGTCTATAGTTATTCTTTTTACCATGAAGTTGAGTAGGTTATGCTTTTTATTTCGTAGAAATTTAAATGTTCGATCCGATAACACGAGACGCAGAAAATGGAAAATCATCGAAAACATACTCGGAGCTTTGTAGTTTTACATGTAAATTTCTATACCGCATGATTCATAACGATTCGCATGATATGTCTTAAATACTCAAGCTACTGGATGTGGTTGACCCCATTAGTGTACCTTCTGTATTAAGTTGTGACATACTAATTATTTGATGCGTAAATTATTTTTTTATTAGAGATTTCAAAAAATAATTCTTTTTATTTATCTTTTCAAAAAAAGTAACTTTTCTTTAATCAGAAAATTTTTGCGGATATGATAATAAATAATAAATATGAAGTAATTTAATCAAGTTGTGATATAGTTCTAGTAGTAAAGTTTCTTGCTTTAAAATACGTATCCTTACGTTTTTATTTTTGGTCAAAAAAATTTAAAGTGTGAAGCACGAAATAATTAATTCTTAGTAATTGTAACACTGTGAGAAGTAGGGGATTAAAATCCACCTTATCCAAATTTTGTTTCCCAATGCATTTTTCATTTCCCAATACTTTCTTTACTCCTGATTAATTAATTTATTATATGTTTTATTTTTTTCACTATTTTCTTACATCTATAAATAGAGAGAGAAAGAAGAAGAAATATGAAATGTGATTTATAATTTCTCCTACTGAGATTAGTTATTTCTCCAGCTCTCTGACTTGTCATTTGTGTGGATAAACCAAGTATCAAGAAAAATTATTTTATTGTAAGTTAATATTTATGTCAATAAGTTGTCTATAGTTATTCATTTTACCTTGAAGATGAGTAGGTTATATTTTTTATTCTACAAAAATTTAAATGTTCGATCCAATAACACGAGATGCATATGATGGAAAATCATCGGAAACATACTTTGACATGTGGAGTTTTACATGTAAATTTCTATACTGCAAAATTTATACTGATTCGCATGATATGTTTTAAATACTCAAGCTACTGGACGTAGTTGACCTCACTAGTGTACCTTGTATATTAAGTTGTGACATGCTAATTATTTGATGCGTAAATTATTTTTTTTGAGATTTCAAAAAATAATTCTTTTTATTTATCTTTTCCAAAAAAGTAACTTTTCTTTAATCAGAAAGAATTTGCGGAAATGATAATAAATGATAAATATGAAGTAATTTAATCAAGCTGTGATATAGTTCTAGTAGTAAAGTTTCTTGCTTTAAAAAACAAGCTCTAAGGTTAAAGTGTTTGGAAATATGCATCCTTACATTTTTTATTTTCGGTGAAAAAATTTTAAAGTGTGAAGCACGAAATAATTAATTCTTAATAATTGTAACATTGTTAGAAGTAGGGGATTAAAACCCACCTTCTCCAAATTTTGTTTCTCAATGCATTTTTCATTTCCCAATACTTTCATTACTCTTCCTGATTAATTAATTTATTATATTTTTTATTTTTCTCACTATTTTCTTACATCTATAAATAGAGAGACAAAGAAGAAGAAATATGAAACTTGATTTATAATTTCTCCTACTGAGATTGGTTATTTCTCTAGCTCTCTGACTTGTCATTTGTGTGGAGAAAACAAGTATCAAGAAAAATTATATTATTGTAAGTTAATATTTATGTCAATAAATTGTCTATAATTATTCATTTTACCTTGAAGATGAGTAGGTTATGCTTTGTATTCTATAAAAATTTAAATGTTCGATCCGATAACACGAGACGCAAGCGATGGAAAATCATCGGAAACATACTTGGACCTTTGGAGTTTTACATGTAAATTTCTTTACAGCAAAATGCATACTGATTCGCATGATATGTTTTAAATACTCAAGCTATTGGATGTAGTTAACCTCACTAGTGTACCTTGTATATTAAGTTGTGACATGCTAATTATTTGATGCGTAAATTATTTTTTTTGAGATTTCAAAAAATAATTCTTTTTATTTATCTTTTCCAAAAAAGTAACTCTTCTTTAATCAGAAAGAATTTGCGGAGATGATAATAAATAATAAACATGAACTAATTTAATTAAGTTGTGATATGTTTCAAGTAGTAAAGTTTCTTGCTTAAAAAAAACAAGGTCTAAGGTTCAAATATTTGGAAATATGCATCCTTACATTTTTTATTTTTGGTTAAAAAAATTTTAAGTGTGAAATACGAAAAATTAATTCTTGTTAATTGTAACACTGTGAGAAGTACGGAATTAAAACCTACCTTATCCAAATTTTATTTTCCAATCCATTTCCCAATTCCCAATACTTTCTTTACTCCTCCTCATTAATTAATTTATTATATGTTTTATTTTTTTTACTATTTTGTTACATCTATAAATACAGAGAGAAAGAAAGAGAAATAGGAAATTTGATTTATAATTTCTCCTACTATGATTGGTTATTTTTTTAGCTCTCTGACTTGTTATTTGCGTGGACAAACCAAATATCAAGAGAAATTATATGGTTGGAAGTTAATATTTATGTTAATAAGTTGTCTATTGTTATTCTTTTTACCTTGAAGTTGAGTAGGTTATGCTTTTTATTCTGTAGAAATTTAAATGTTCGAGCCGATAACACGAAACGCAGAAAATGAAAAATCATCGAAAACATACTCAGACGTTTGGAGTTTTACATGTAAATTTCTATACCACAAGATTCATACCGATTCGCATGATATGTCTTAAATACTCGAGCTATTGGATGTGGTTGATCCCACTAGTGTACCTTGTCTATTAAGTTGTGACATACTAATTATTTGATGCGTAAATTATTTTTATTTGAGATTTCAAAAAAATAATTCTTTTTATTTATTTTTTCCAAAAAAGTAACTTTTCTTTAATCAGAAAGAATTTACGGAGATGATAATAAATAATAAACATGAAGTAATTTAATCAAGTTGTGATATAGTTCTAGTAGTAAAGTTTTTTGCTTAAAAAAACAGGATCTAAGGTTAAAGTGTTTGGAAATATGCATCCTTACGTTTTTAATTTTTGGTAAAAAAAATTTTAAAGTGTGAAGCACTAATTAATTAATTCTTAGTAATTGTAACACTGTGAGAAGTAGGGGATTAAAACCCACCTTATTCAAATTTTGTTTCCCAATGCATTTTCCATTTCTCAATATTTTCTTTACTCCTCATTAATTAATTTATTATATGTTTTATTTTTTTCACTATTTTCTTACATCTATAAATAGAGAGAGAAAGAAGAAAAAATAGGAAACTTAATTGATTTATAATTTCTCCTACTGAGATTGGTTATTTCTCCATGTCTCTGACTTGCCATTTGTGTGGAGAAATCAAGTATCAAGAAAAATTATATTATTGTAAGTTAATATTTATGTCAATAAGTTGTCTATAATTATTCCTTTTACCTTGAATATGAGTATGTTATTTTTTTGTTCTATAAAAATTTAAATGTTCAATTCGATAACGCGACACGCAGAAGATGGGAAACCATCAGAAACATGCTCGGACTTTTAGAGTTTACATGTAAATTTGTATACCGCAAGATTCGTACCGATTTACATGATATGTCTTAAATACCAAGCTACTGAATGTGTTTGAGCCCACTGTGTACCTTGTGTATTAAGTCGTGACACGCTAATTATTTGATGTGTAAATCATTTTTATTTGAGATTTGAAAAAAGTAATTCTTTTTATTTATCTTTTCCAAAAAAGCAACTATTTTTTAATCAGAAAGAATTTGCGGAGATGATAATAAATAATAAACATGAAGCAATTTAATCAAATTGTGATATAGTTCAAGTAGTAAAGTTTCTTACTTAAAAAAACAAGTTCAAGTGTTTGGAAATATGCATCCTTACGTTTTTATTTTTAGTAAAACAAATTAAAGTGTGAAGCACGAAATAATTGATTTCTAGTAATTGTAACATTGTGAATAATTTTTTTGAGAAGAAAAAAGGGGCTCATAAATGTTGGGCATGTGGGGAGCTAAGACATTACGCTAATTAATAATATAGAATTAAAGGAGCAAAAAAAATCAAAACCTTAGAAAGTCTAGATTATACAGAATTAGATGAGCAAAAAAAAGTAGAGTATTAATACTGCATCTATGTAAAATAACATTTGATAGTGGAGAACATTTAGGAAAGATTAGGAGGAATTTACCGTTGCCAGATCAAAAAAAATCTAAAAATCATAGGGGAAGTAAACCTTAGGAAAAATGATGAATATGTTTGTGTTTTAATCGGCAAAACGCAAATAATGAGTATTAATAGTCCAAAAATTATTTCCCAATGCATGTTTCATTTTTTGATTTTTTTTTCACTCCTAATAGTAATTGTATGATGACAATAAGTGTGAATTAATTTGGCTGAATAATTTTTTTTTAAAACAGTGGAGCTAATATTTTTATGTTTTTTACTTTTTGTCATGTTTTTCTATTTCTTCGATAGAAGGAATTGAAAAAGTATTAAAAAAATAGATCAAAACTAAAAAAATTGGACCGACATAAATTTTTATTTATTTTTCATTTCATAACATATGTTTTTATTTTTATAACTCACAGAACATCATGGCTAACTACAACCATTCAGATCTAGATAGTTGGGTAAATGAGAGTAAATTTTCAAGTGGAGAGAGCGTTTTCCAAAACTGTCACAACTACACGCCTGAATTTACCACCGACCAGGTTAGTTATTAATATGCAGAGAAAAAGAAACTTAAAAGCCAACATAATAAAAAACATATTAGCCAACGTATTTACGTATTTTTATTTTTTTGCAGATTTTTGAAAATAGAGATGATATGTTAGAGTGGGTGCGGAGGGTTGGTCGTGTAATGGTATTGTGGTTGTTATAAAAAATTCAGCTTCTTTAAAAGGCAACAAGCACCCAAAGTGTATTCTTGGTTGTGAAAGAGGAGGAACGTACAAACCGCCTCACTATCTCGACGAAGGGAAAACCCGCCAATGGAATACTGAGACCAAAAAATGCAGTTGTGCATTTGAGCTAGGAGGTATACCAATATCTCAAAATGGAGTCATGTGGGGTTTAAGGGTTTCGAGTGGTTTCCATAACCATTGAGCAGCAAAATATCTAGATGGCCACGAGTACCCGTCAAGGCTAAAGCAAGCGGAGAAAAATTTTGTTATTGACATGGGCAATAACACTGCGGCTCATGAAATTCTGAGTGTCTTGAAGGAAAGAGATTCATTAAACATCACGGGAATCAAGAGCATCTACAATGCCATACTTATTAATAAAGAAGCGAAACGAGGCAGCCTTAATCCAATTCAATATGTGTTATCTCAGTTGATTAAAAAAGCATACCTGCATGATTTTTGTACAAATTCAACCACCAACGAGATAACAGATATTCTTTGGGTTCATCCTAAAAACCTAGAGTTATATGTTAACTTTCTAGCTGTGTTGATCATTAATGCCATGTACAAGACCAACGAGTATCGGATACAACTTTTAGAGGTTGTGGGTATCGCATCCACAATGCGTACATATTCATTTATGTTCGCATATCTTAGTGAGAGGGAAGAGCGATTGATATGGGCTTTATCTACCCTAAAGAATTGGATAATCGCAAAGGTTGCATTGACGCCCTCAGTGTTTGTTTTAGATTGAGATTTGGCGCTTATTAACGCCATTGAAACATGTTTCCCAATGGCACGTCATATTCTTTGTATTTGGCACATAAACTAGAATGTAGTGAAGAATTGCAACCATGTGCTTGGTCTGCTGTCAAAATATTTTCTCGTGTTATGGTACTCACTTATAATGTCATCAACATCGTCGTCTTACAAGCAGAAGTAGCAGACCCTTTGCGTAGAGTTTAGATCGTACCCGCGTGTCTTAAATTACCTTAGAGAAACATGGTTGAAGCTATACAAAGAGAGATTTGTAAAGCATGGATAGATACTTGTATGCACCTCAACAACAATTCAAGTCAAAGGTATATTCACTTTAGTGAATATTTTACTTGTTTTAACTTTCCTATTTGAACACTTTCAATTATTCTAGTTTACTTTATTGCAAATGATTTTTCTAACTTTTCTATTTGAACAATTTGCATTATTCTATTGCAGGGCGGAGTTTGCCCATGCTAGACTGAAGAAGTATTTGGAAGATACCATGTCATCGTTAGAAACATCATTTGTTAAAATAGACAAGATGCTAAGAAATCAGCTTAGGATATTAAGAAGTCATTCGAGAAGTCTATCAATATTCCACGACACTAACAGGTAAATGATAACATTTATGATGAATTATGATGTTGCATTTCTTTGAAGGCCATGGAGCTGATCGATGGTCAACTACAATGAACTACAATGCTTCCCCCCACCTAGTTAGCTATTGTGACTGTACGACAAAAATCACATGCCGCATACCATGCGCGGACGATCTTGTATTTTATCATTCCCTTTCTATTCCAATTCCGCTAGGAGAGATAAACATTCACTGGACTAGGTTGTCAATGGATGCACACCAACCTAATGATGGAGGACACCCACCCGATAGGACATCTCATATTATTGACAGCTTAGAGGGTATAGACCCAAATATGCCAGAGCATATGATAAACAAGATTGTCGATATGACAGATCCATCTCATAGCACAATTCAAGCCCCAGCACATACAACACAGTTCATAGAGGTCGACCTGCAGGCAGAGATGAGCAAAATAGACGTTGCATACCTTCTAGTTTAGAGGCGTCTAGCTCAAGATCTAGGGGGCATCGAACTCAACACAGGGTGTATCGGTCACTCCATCGACTCCAACCTCGAAAGGGAGATGTGTGTGTGTGTTTGGGGGGGGGGGGGGAGTTCACAACACTGAACCAACCTATGCTCAATATCCGGTTTCTCCCGTTTTCGATTCTTACATTCAACAATTACCTGCAGCCTTTAGGAGTTATATAACCCACACTGTTGACGTCCGAGCTGATGGTCATTGTGGATTCAGAGCTATAGCTGCGCTAGTGGGTTATAGCGAAGATGATTGGAGACATGCACGAATGGATCTTATTGAAGAAATTCAACAAAATATGGACTTATATAGTGTGCTTTATCCACTGGCTAGTCTAGCAAACAATCTGCTAAATTTACTTGCTTGGTTTGCTCTTACGGCGCCAACTCAACAGTGGATGGACTCTATGACTTTAGAATGTGTCATTGCATCAAGGTACAATCTTGTACTACATACATTTGAGATAAATGCTTTGGGTTATTTTACTTACTTGCCATTGAGGTCCCATCTGATTGCAGTTCGGGCACGTCGAGAAATTACTATTGCCCGTATTGACCAACACTTCGTATAAGTTTTCTTGAGACCTCATTACCCTGTACCACCTATCCCAGTATGGTGGTGGCAAAATGCATCAGATGAAGCTAAGGGATGAACAACTCGTTATACAGTACGTCTTAACTTGTGGTCTGAAGTAATGGGTGGAGAAAATATTGATTATAATTTGTATTTCTATGTACTCTATAATTCACTATTGTATTGTAATGGACATTAGTATTAAGAGTTGAAGTAGTGATTAATTTAGAAAAATAGTAATTGAAAAAAGAAAGTATGTAACATTTGTTTAACTTCTATATTTTGTTAAATATAATTTTTAAGTACTAATTATTATAGTGGAACATAAAAAATATAACTTTTAAGTATAAATGATATTTCAAATTTTTTTGGCCCCTTTTTTCGTATCACGGAACACTTATATTTTTTTGTCGTTAATTCAAATGAAAAAAAGTGTGGAGAAAAATAAAAAAAATTAAGTACCATGAAACACTTAAATAGTTGAAAAATATATAATATTTAAATATTCATACTTAAATTTTTAAGTATTGCGGAACACTAAAAAAATAAAAATAATATTAATTTTTTAATAACCGAGCTCAGGTTAATTTTTAAATATTATTTTTAATCAATTGGTGAATTTTTTATATTTCTTCAACTAAAAACTTGCACAACACAAAATTTATTTTGATACCACACAAATAGTTAAAAATAAAAATAAGTAAATACAAAAATTTGAGTGCTTTTGAAAAGAGGAAAAAAAAAACCAAAAACCCCGGGATGAAACATGGGGACTTTTATGTAAAATTCACCGTGCCCCTCCCCCCGGGCCGGGAGTGTGTGAGTAGCAGCTCCCATTTTAAAATTGTGTTTTGCACTTATTTTATAAATTATTTACGTTCCAGTTTATTTCCCTCGATAATGTCCCTTTCTGGCTTAATCTGAAAAAAAAAAAAAAAATTGTTTGTCTGTGATCGGGTTTGAGCCAAACTTAGTAAGGTTTCGAGTTGTTTTTCTATCAGAAGTGGATTAAACAGCTTAATTAAGCCAAGTAGGTGGATTAGGCTCACTACAACTCGGAAGAGGTGTAAATGAACAACAAAACTTGAGATAAGGCTAAATTTCGGGCCAAGGTCGCCGGAAAATCATATCTCCGGCGCTGAGACCAAAGTAGAGATCACAGATATCTAGTACAAGTGGCCAATTAATTCTTTCAACTGTCTGTTAATTGTCTGCTAACAGGAAAAGAAGCATTAACACACAGAAATTTAATGTATGTAATGCACCTTGAAACCATCGCACATGTACTTTTCCTTTCTTATAAGAGTACAATTTGAGATCCCAAACGTTCCTCTCTCTCTCTCTCTCTCTCTCTCTCTCTCTCTCTCTCAATAAATAATATTGTGGGAGCATGATGTCCATGTGTGGTGGAAGAATTCTATTGTTTCATCTCACAAGTGCGTTTTTTGGGTTCCTCTGTACTTTGTTCTTTATTTTCGAGCTACTAACCCAAAGTTTTGTGTCTTTGTGTCTATGCCTTTTTGCAGGCAAAGCTGAAGGAACTTCAGTTCTATACATTCATCGCTGATTGAAAAAGGTTCTTTATTCAATTACTTATTTTACCAATGGATGATTCCTGCATAATACCTTGTATTTCCTAGTCATTTAATTAAACATAATTTTTCTTCTTTTTTTAAATTTGGTTGAGGGGGGGATGTCCACCAGATATATCCAAGTTCATTAATATGGGTTGTTCTTAAAATTTTACTGGAATTGAAATAAAGAAGAAGAAGACAATAGGGTATTGGGGATTTTATTGTCTTCTCAAGAATCTTTTCAATGGTGGTGAATCTTTCAGTTTGTTAGCTCTCATTTTCATGAATCTTTCAGTAGCCCAATTCACTGAACTTTACATCATCTTCTATTGTTTGGACTTAAGTCTCATTGAATTTCACCCCACTTTTAATGTTTTCCATTTGCTTTTTTTCTTTTCTTAGTGGTACTTGAGTATTCTTCTACATTTTCTTTGACTTGCGTAGTATTGTCTAGTGATGAGTGGGTATTGCTGTTTAGTTGTATTCTGGGGTTGAGATCCTATTCTTAGGCGGTGTTTGGATTATTCTTTTTTGGTTACAAAGAGAAAGGTAAAGGTAAAGGGAATGTTATGGCTTTGTTCAGTTCCAAGTTGTAAGTCAATAGGTTCTTTCATTCCCATACTTTCTTAGAAGTGCAAGTATTTTACACATTCCTTTTGTTTCACGGCGTGCTTATTTCTTTCCTCCATTACTAGATTATTGTTTCTTTGCTCAACTAGTATCTGTAATTGTTTATATGCAGGATCTGACTTGAAATATCACTCCAAGTAGTACCGACTTTGTTGTAAGTTACTTGCGTGCTGATCTGAACAAAAAAGCTCATATTTGCATAGTTTTTGTCTAATTGATATCTGATTTGCTGCTTTTTTTTATTTGCTTGCAATCCTTTTATTTGTCTGGGTTATCTTTAACAATCATCGCACTATTTGACACCAAACTTGGAGAGGAAATATTGCACCATTAATCTGTAAATATTAATTCTGCAAAAATTACTGTTAGTTAGTTAGTTAGGCCAGTAAGAGTTAGTTAGCTAACTAACTCGATCCATCAACGAATCCGACTTTGTTCTTGACTAATAGAGCAATTAACATTGCTCGACTCCATGAGTTGTAGTTGTCTCCAGTTAAAGGTTGCGATACCAAAACAAGTCCTGGACCATCAGAATGGTGAAGAAAGTAGGGGCTTGAATGTTCTTCCATGGCGGAAGATGTAAAAGCTTCAGGAACAGAAGCCATAAGACGAAGATAAATCGGAAATGAAGAACTGATTTAGGGCATGAAAATGGCGAAGGAAGAAGAAGCAGCTTATAAGCTCTGATACCATATTAGAGTTGGAAGCATAAAGAAGAGAATGAAATTCGTATTCATAGAAATCTTGATTACAGAAGAAATGAAGAGAAGAACTCTTCTTATACTGAGTATTCTAACAAACCGACTTAGTTAGCTAACTAACTCTAACAACCGACTTAACTAGCTAACTAACTCTTACTGGCCTAACTAACTAACTAACAGTAATATTTACAGAATTAATATTTACAGATTAATGGTGCAATAGGAAAAAATCAAGTCGAGGAGCATTTGTTCCAATTGCCCGCCCTCCGAACCGGACGTGAAGGTTTCCCTTCATCCGGCTCTCTGCATGCAGGGGAATCTCCACTCACTACTTCCCCTAAGATCCTCCCTTTACCACATCATGGGGGTTTACAGGAGATCGTAGAGGGTCGCTTGGAAAGGCTGCTATACCATACCTTTTTTTTTTTTACTCAAGTCACTAGACTCACTATAGTAGTCCACTATAGTAAGGGCCCCTTTCTTACTCGTTAGCACCATCTGTAATCTTTCTGATACAAGCACTGACTAAGCCAAATATGTAGAGTCTACTGCATAGTAGCTTTGCTGAAATAGATTTCTGTGAGCAGATATGATTTACAGATTCATATCTCTTCTCAAGTGGAATGATATCTGTGGCTTGTGCTCTTGGAGTTGATAAGCCTCTTTAATTTCCTACACTATCTTGTCTCTTTCAACCTTTTAGTGTCCATATTCCCTTTTGAAAGGAAAAAAATTGCTTCATTTCCATCTGAGCAGCGAAAAGTTTTTTGTTTCCCAGGAGATCGAAACAAAACATTGGCCGAATCCTGAAACTCCACTGTTTCCACCAACACATGCTGAAACACAATTGGCATGAAAAAATTCTATGCAAATTATGGAAACATTGAGTTGTTTCAGCGTATTAGAAATATCTGTGAAAGTGTATCTTGTAAATTAGGAATGATTTAGTATCTTTTATATTAGGCATGTTTATATTAGGAATGATTTAGTATCTTGTAAATTAGGAATGATTTAGTAGGATTTCCTAGTCTAAGTTTTCTATTTAAAGGCTCTTTGAGCATTGTAATATCATTCAGAAATAATAAAGTTTACAAGGTATCAGAGCCCCTCTAACATCTCCCGCTCCTCTCCGCCTGCTGCTCCTCCGACCGCCAGCAGCAGTAGCACCACCGCTCCTCCTATTGGCCGCTGCTCCTGTTCTGGCTTCGCCTCTGTTGATCACCTTTGTTGCTGTTGGCCGCTGATTCTCTGTTGTTCGCCTCTGTTGATTCCTTCGCTGTTGGCCGCTGCTCTCCTCTGTTTCTCTTGTTGCCGCTGCACCTCTCCGTTTGCCGACCTCTCCGGCTGCTGTTTCCGCTTTGCCGACCTCTCCGGCTGCTGTTTGCCGCTGTTTTCGCCTCTGGATGCCACCACCCCTCTGACCGATACCACCCCTCTGGCCGATACCACCTCTCCGGCTGCTGTCTGCTCTCCTCTGTTTCTTTGACTGATACCACCACCCCTCTGTTGTTCACCACCCCTCTGACCGATTGCGCCGCTGCTGCTATCAACCCATCAGCCCATCCGTGACTCTTTTTGTTTGGGTCCGGTCTACACTCTCTAAAAATCAGGTTTTCTGCTCCTTTATTTGAGAAATCTTACTTCATTTTACATCATGTCTGGGGATAAAAATCAATGCATTAGTGTCCGTCTGACCGGTAACAATTATTCTTATTGGGCACATGTCATGAAAAATTTTGTTGTTGGAAAAGGGGTGTGGGGACATGTGGACGGTTCAAAACCACAACCAATATCTAATCCCAAAACCGAAGACTATGATGCCACTACTCTTGAAAAATGGACCATCGAAAATGCACAAATCCTTACTTGGTTTCACAACTCTGTGGAACCAAGTATTGGGATGAATTTTTCAAAGTATGACACTTCTAAGAAAGTTTGGGATTATTTGAAGAGCATGTATCTGGAATCTAACTTTGCCAAACAGTATCAACTTGAGTCATCTATTCGTACCGCTAGACAGGGTGATAAGACAATTCAGGAGTTTTATAATGAGATGACTAGTTATTGGGATCAGTTAGCCTGTATGGAGCCTGCTGCTTTGCATTCCCAAGATGAGCTTGTTGATTATTGTGAGAAACGGAGGTTGGTCCAGTTCCTTATGCCTCTCCGATCTGAATTTGAGCCACTTCGCGGAGCCATTCTGCACCGTGACCCTCAACCTTCTGTGGATGAGGCTGTTCATGAGCTCATTGCAAAAGAAACCAGATTTAGAGTGGCTAGTATGGTTTCCCCATCAGAATCTGTCTTTGCTGCACCGGCCCCATTCCGCTCACCTTCAGCACCTCTTCTACCCACTCCTGCATCACATATGGGCAAGCCCAAGACACCCGTGGATACGTGCAGCTATTGTCACCAGAAAGGTCATTGGAAGCATGCGTGCCCTAAGAGTCTTCAGGCTAAGGGACGTAATGTTTCTCAGTCTATTGGTTCTTCAGGCTCTCAGGCACCACACCAGCATTCTCGCCCTCCTACAGCTTTGGCAACATCTTCCTCCAGCAGTTCAACTCCTCCTCCGTTTGATTTTGAGCAATTTCAGCAGTATCAGGCCTATATGGCAGCCATCCAGGGGAATTCATCCCAAGCTTCTGCCCTGACTACTACTACAGGTTTGCATGGTGCTTACACCACAGGTACCTTGCCCACCACTTGGCTTTTTGATTCTGGCTCCTCCCATCATATGACTCCTGACTTATCCCTCCTTAGTCATTGCATGCCTCCTGTTTCTCCTATTAGTATTTCCACTGCTAATGGTTCTCCCATGCACGTTGTTTCTATTGGTTCCATCCTCCCTACTACATCTTCTTCTCTCTCTATCCCTAATGTCTTTTATGTTCCTCAATTGACATTGAGCCTTCTTTCAATTAGCCAGTTGTCTGATTCAGGTTTTGATGTTATCTTTTCTTCTTCTGGTTGTGCTGTGCAGGATCGGGTTTCCAAGAAGCAGATTGGGACAGGCCGTAGAGTTGGTGACCTTTATATATTGGATCAGTTGCACATCCCACCAAAGTCTTCTTCCACTGCTGCATCGTCCTTCCGTTTAGATAATAAATCGTCTCTTTTTTATCTCTGGCATTCTAGGTTAGGGCATTTGTCTCATGAACGTTTGAAACTTTTGGTTAAATCAGGTTATTTGGGAAACATTCCTATTAGTGATATTTCTGAATGTAGTGGTTGCAAATTTGCTAAAATGTCTGCTCTACCGTTTCATAAAAGTACTTCTGTTTCTACTTCTCCCTTTCAGCTTGTCCATACTGATTTATGGGGCCCTTCCCCTGTTGTCACAAAAGGTGGTTTTGTTTATTATGTCTCATTTGTGGATGACTTTAGTCGGTATACATGGGTGTATTTAATGACACATAAATCTGATTTCTTTAAAATTTATCAACGTTTTCATGCTATGGTTCAAACTCAATTTTCTACATCCATTAAGATTCTCCGTTCCGACTTGAGAGGGGAGTATTCTCTCTCTGAGTTTCAAGCCTTTTTAGACTCCCATGGAACTATCCACCAGTCTTCTTGTACTGACACTCCCGCACAAAACGGTAAAGCTGAAAGAAAGCATCGTCATCTTCTTAATACTGCTCGGTCTATGCTCTTATCATCTTCTGTCCCCTCTACCTTTTGGGGAGAAGCTGTTCTCACTGCAGCCTACCTTCTGAATCGGATTCCCACTCCTCTTCTCTCTGGTAGTTCCCCTTATAAGCAACTCTATGGTCAGGTTCCTAACTACTCCCTGCTTAAAGTATTTGGTTGTACCTGTTTTATCCTCCTTCCCAAGAAAGATCGCACTGAGCTCAGCGCCCGTTGTGTCTTAGGCGTTTTCTTGGGATATGGCATTACTCAAAAAGGCTATCGGTGCTATGATCCTGTGACCACCAAGCTCTATGTCTCTAGGCATGTCGTTTTCTTAGAGCGTCTTCCATATTTTACTCTTCCTCCCAAAACTGCTCCTGTTGCCAAAGAGGATTTGATTTGCATTGACCCCTTTCCTATGGATGTGCCTACTGACGAATATACCTCTACTCTTGAGATATCTGATGTTTCTGCAGCCCCTCCTGGCCGTCCCCCAATCACTAAGGTCTACGCCCGTCGTCCGGCTTCTACTCCTGCTCCCCAATCTGTTTCTGAAGCTCCCGATCCACCTACTCCCCGGTATCCTATTCGCGCAAATCGGCACCCTCCGGTAAGATATGGCTTCACTAATACCTGTTTTTCGTCCTCTTATCAATCCTTTCTTTCTCGGATTCACACCTATTTTGAGCCTAGATCTTATAAAGAAGCTTGTACTGATCCTAATTGCGTGACTGCCATGGAAGCTTGTACTGGTTGCAAATGGGTCTACAAAGTCAAGACTCATTCTGATGGTTCTTTGGAGCGGTATAAAGCCCGCTTAGTTGCTAAAGGGTTTTCTCAAGAATATGGGATTGATTATGAGGAAACTTTTGCTCCCGTTGCCAAGATGACCACCGTTCGCACCCTGATCTCTGTCGCTGCTGTGCAACAGTGGTCTCTCTCTCAGTTGGATGTCAAAAATGCTTTTCTCAACGGATATCTTTCTGAGGAGGTTTATATGCGGCCTCCTCCTGGCTTTTCTCACCCCTCTGGTGTTGTTTTCCGTTTGCGTCGCGCTCTCTATGGATTGAAACAGTCACCTCGCGCTTGGTATGCGCGATTTCAGGATGTGGTTCTTCAGATTGGCTTTCAGCCCAGTATGCATGACTCTGCTCTCTTTCTTCGGCGCACCTCTCATGGCTTGGTTCTTCTTTTACTCTATGTTGATGATATGATCATCACTGGTTCTGATGTTACTGCTATTAGTGACGTGAAACGTCACCTTTTTCAGGAGTTTGACATGAAAGACTTGGGTCCTCTTCGGTATTTTCTTGGCATTGAAGTTGCTTCCTCTCCCCAAGGATATCTTTTGGGGCAGTCCAAGTATGCCTCTGATATTCTTCATCGCGCTCATCTCACTGATACTAAGACTGTCGATACTCCCCTTGAACTTCATGCCAAGTTCTCTGCTTCGGATGGTATTCCTCTTGAGGATCCCACCGAATATCGTGAATTGGTGGGTTGTTTGGTCTATCTTACTGTGACTTGCCCGGACATTGCTTATGCTGTTCACATTATCAGTCAGTTTGTCTCTGCTCCTCGGTCTACGCATTGGGCAGCTCTTTTACGCATACTCCGTTATGTTCGTAGTACTCTTCATCAGTGCCTTCTGATTTCCTCTACATCGAGCTTGACTCTTCATGCTTACGCGGACGCTGATTGGGCTGGGGATATTACCGACCGCAAATCTACATCCGGCCTGTGTGTTTTTCTGGGTGATTCTCTTATCTCCTGGAGAAGCAAAAAGCAATCTGTTGTTGCTCGCTCCACTGCTGAAGCCGAATATCGTGCTATGGCTCATGCTACGTTCGAAATTGTGTGGCTTCGCTGGCTCATCTCAAATATGGGTGTCTCTGTTACTTCACCCACGCCTCTTTACTGTGACAATAAGAGTGCAATTCAGATCGCCCACAACTCGGTCTTCCATGAGCGCACCAAGCACATCGAAATTGATTGTCACTTCATTCGCCAGCATCTTCAGTCTGACACTATTACTTTACCCTTTGTTTCTTCTACGCTGCAGTTGGCCGACTTCTTCACGAAGACCCATACTGCTGCCCGTTTTCGCTTTCTCATTGGCAAACTCTCGATGCTCTCTGCTCTAGCATCCTGAGTTTGAGGGGGGGGGGGGTGTGAAAGTGTATCTTGTAAATTAGGAATGATTTAGTATCTTTTATATTAGGCATGTTTATATTAGGAATGATTTAGTATCTTGTAAATTAGGAATGATTTAGTAGGATTTCCTAGTCTAAGTTTTCTATTAAAAGGCTCTTTGAGCATTGTAATATCATTCAGAAATAATAAAGTTTACAATATCCAAATGTAACTTTGGTGCTGCCCTAAATTCTCTCCATTTTCATCATGTCGGTTTACCATTTTCAAAATGTTTACATCACGTCCAATACATATCTGAAACTTTTCATTTTTCTAGCTAACCAAATCAACATAAAAGAAATTTAGATCCTTGATTTCTTTACCGTATTCATTTCTTTTCTCATGTATATGCTTTCATATGTAAGTTGCTTCGCTAGATGGTTAACCTTTTTTATGTACTTATAAGTAAAATTGCAGCTTTACGCACTAGCGTTGAACACTTCTCTACCTTACAGATAGCGAATCCACATGTTGGCGTCTATTCAAATTTGACAACATTACAATGGAAGAATTCAAGTTGGACAAAGAGACTTGTTTAGAGGATGAAAATATTAGCAATTGGCAGATGTATGAAGAGAACTCAGATTCTGATGCAAGCTTTGTGGATTGCGAAATGCCCAAACTTGTTAGTTTTGAGCTAGAGAGTGAATACCAGATTGTCAAAGTTATTTGCATCGACAGGGAAATTCCTTCCCTGGGTAGATGTTCAATTGAAAATTGTGAGGTGGACCACAGTATCATCTCTTGCTTACTCAACGCTGATGAGGAAACAGATGGTAAATCAACACCAGAAGCACTGACCAGAGTGTCATCCATTTCAAATTCATCGGATTGTCTTTCAGAACACGTCAAGCATCGTGATTCCACCGAGAATAGTGCAAGTTCAAGGTTGCTATTGGTCGCAGACTTGGACACGCAGTTATCGAATTCAAATGGAGATAGAGTTGAACCAAAACATGAGAAGGTGATTCCTCTGATGCATCTCTTGCCATGTGAATCGATCACCTAGTTCTATGTATAGTGTTTTAAAACTTATAAGTCTGCATTTTTCTAAGCAGTACCTTATTTGCTTTTCTCATTCATTATGTCAGCACTAAGTTCATGTGTCCTCCATGAAATTTGTATTCGTTGATTACTACACCGGTAAATGACCAACAACAATTTAAGCTCTTTTGTTTCTCCAATCTTCTTTGTTTAATCACTGAACAACATGAAATTTACTTGAAAAAGGAACTTTCATATTTTGCCCAGAGTACTAACATAACACAGTAGGAACTCCTAATAGAGGCAAACAATGAGTTGTTAGACATATATGTTTAGTCTCTTAAACACTTCAAATTAATGTGTGCAAAGGTTGGCTCTAATGTATGAATTTTATTTCAGAGTACAAATTAATGTTGATTACTTTGTTACGCGAGAATTTAAACAGTAGGAAACATTCAATAGTGAAATGTCGCTTATTCTTCCCTAGTTCCTCCCTAGGAAGCATAGGCACTTAAAAGGAAGAATTGATGTCTGTGTCAGACACAAACACTTTTTGGATACTCTCGAATACATATCTGATACTCCTTTATTCGTGTCCATAGAATAAGAAATAAGAATCTTAATCCTGACACATACCTGACACTGTTTTTACAACGTGTCAGACTCTTCTTAGGTGTCTGACTAAAAAACTGGAATTGACAATTCTTAAAACTTGTTAGCATGTTTCAATATCTAATACAAGTTGGATTTATTTGAACTTTACTAGAAGTTTGTAGAGAAATGAAAAAGGTACATTGAAGAAATTTTAGAGAGAGGATTAAGCATTTCCTAACCATGCTCATGCCCTTCTTTTAACGATTTCTTGAATCCTGTGTTTATCGAGATTCTTCATAACTTATTCTACCTTATCTACCATTTAATGAGCAACAAAAAACTTATGGCAATAGGTAAATAGCAAGATATCTCAATACAGACAATACAAAGTATCCTCAACGTGTCTATGTCTTTGGAAAAATAAGGAATTTGCGTGTTCGTATCGTATTCATGTTCCGCATTGGTATCCATATCTGTGTGACAACACATTTGATCCTCCCTCCTCAGAGCGAGCAAGGACCTGAAAGAAAAATAGGACACCGGTGTGGTGCTGACGAACACCCCTCTGATGAAAAAGTCAGAGATCGATGATTTGGGAAAAAGATAAAGACTAAAAATATTCACAATAATGAAAAGTCGTACCTGCTCCATCAGATCAGGATGCCCTTTTAAACCTCCCAAATCTTTGAGTCCTACTTTGGGTTTGCTTCCCCAGGGGTTGCGATAAGGTGGTCATCCCTGGGCGTTTTGGAGTCTTGGGGCCCTTATCTCTTGCGAATATGGCGTCAATCCCTTTCTATTCATGTGCAGGGTGATACACTCCTAGCCAGAGTCCAATTCTCAAAGTCCAGGCCTTAGCCACTTTAAGACCTCATTTGGATAAGAGGAAGCCTACCTATGTCGGGAGCCGAGGATTAATCATCATGGACAGAGGACCAAGCTGAGGATATGAGCAAACAACAAAAGTTGAGTTGACTAGGCCTTCCCGGTCGTAGGTTTCTCACCTACCGACTACTCCTCTGCTTTTGGGGATGAGTGTAGAGAATTTCCAAAAGCAATTCAAAAAAATTCAGGAAACTGACAGTTGCTTGCTTTACGTCAAGCATTTAATGCAAGTGTCAGGTGCCTCATGATTGCGACACGTGGGGGCGCATTTGTCCATCAGACATGCTGGCAGTTACAGGGTATTCCAGGATAGTTATTAGGCGACATGTATCTCATCGAAATCTTTAAGTGTGCCGATGGCCTAGGGTTGAGATTCAAACGCTTGGGAATTCCAATCGTTACCCCGCCCTTTCCCTTTTTCATTCTGCAACTTTCCATTTCTCTTTCCATTCCGCTTCATCACTTCCTTCCGCTCTTCCCTTCCTAGTGGAAACATATATGCTCCACCCTCGAGTTTGGTTTTTCGCATTAGGTAATGCCCCTTTCACTGCTCCTCTTCTTCTTCTTCTTCCTCTATTCCTCTCCCTTTATTGTTCTTCCCATTGGCCCTCATATGACCTTAGTTCCCCTTAAACCTAGACCCTGTTGGCCTAGGATATGGGACGACTTCCCTTTTCTCCGCCTCTACTTCTATATGACTTTGCACTCCCGTCCCCCTTCTCTAGGTTACTTTAGCAATAGTTCTTCCATTCATCATTACTATGGGAGTTTGTCTCTTTGATAAAGCCCTCGCTTTCCCATTTTCATGCTATGATTCCCAAATACCCAGTGGGACCAACAGCCCCACGTTGGCAAGGGTGATGTCTAGGGCCGAGGCCTCTTTGTCTTTCTCCTCTCAAGCACCCACTCCCTTGCACGTGGGATTTCTGACTGGGTAAAAGGTTAACACTATTGCTTCCTTCATTATCAAACTCGACCACGAGATTCCCCTCAGTGTTATTCTCAGGGTTTCCATGGCCTTCGACTGTGCTTGGACCCTTAGATCCAAGGTGTGTCTTCCTGTGATGCTTTTGAAGGGGGGCTCAGGCTCCCCTTCCCAAGGCCCATTAGGGACGTTCTCATCTATCTGAGTTTGTCCCGAGGTTAGTTGGCTCTGAATGCTTAGTAGACACTTGTGGGGTGGTAACTTGCTCAGATGAGGAGGCCGAGCTAGATTGAAAAACCTTCCTTTATACTTACCAAGTCAACATGGGGCCATAAGGGTGGCACTTCTTTTTGAAGAGGGATAGGACAACCACTCTGATAAAAGGGCTTCCATCCTCAGTGAAAAATTAGAAGGACGAGTTCTTTTCTATCGGGGACTAGATTGGAAAAGCCAGATTGGGAGTTCTTGCCCGGTTCTCCTGGGATTCGTTGCTTTTGGGGAGAGTCTTCAGCAGCACATAAGAGAGTTTATTTGTTAATTCTACTCATTTTGCTCTTCTCTCCTCTTCTTTTTGTGGTGTAATCTTGTGTCGTGTGTCATGCAGGGAAGTTGAGGTTGACGTTAACCAAGGAAAAGGAGGGCCTAATTCAGAAGGCACATAATCATCTTGGCTGCAAATTTTCTCTGCGCATGACTGCAGAGTCATTGGCTAAGTACTTATTTGGTTTGGAGCCTACGAGGGAGACACTTGCCTTCGAGAGAGTTAACTCCTCTTGTTTCCATCATTTCATCATCCTAATATGTTTATATCTTGATGTTGTCACTTTGCTGGGGAGCTTATTGAGGAGGAGATGAGGATCAACTGGAGAAGATAGCCAAGTTGAAGGAAGATAAGGATTCCATAGGTGAGAGGTTGGTGTTGAAGAAATGACAATTTCTCAAAAGAGTCAAGGACCCAGTAACATTCATCGATTCTGGTGTGACAACGAAATGGGTGGTAATTTGTGAACCCTCTACTGCTCCTATCATTGTGGTGGACAACCTTACCAATAAGAATGCGATTGCAGTCAAGGAGAAGAATAAGTTTGTTGCTTTTGGAAAGGGGCATCTCCGAGTTTGAAGGATAAGGGAAAAGCAAATGAGAAGACGAGGAAGGAGAAGGAGTATAGGACATTTTTAATGATGGTCCCGCTGCTATGGATGCGATATTAGTGTTTGATACCCCTTTGAATAGGCAAATACCCTGTGGGCTGGATGACACTAAGCTTACCTACTTGGCTGCTTTCACTGAAAGTCAAATAAGCTTTTCTTCTCAACTTTCTATTCTTTTGATCTCTTGTACTATTTTGCAATATTCCTCGTACCCTCTTTAGGTCATTTGTATGAGTTGTATAACTACCTGTTTGACGTCCGTACTACACTAAGGACATCCCAGAAAGAATGGGACAAAGCCCGTCATGAGTTGGATGATGAGAAGAAGATGTCGACTGATTTGTTCAATTTACTAAAGGTGGGAGGGAGAGTGGGAGAGACAGAGCGCTGAGAAGTCCATATTGAAGAATGAGCTTGCCCTAAAAGAGGGGCAAATTCGAGCTTGTCCAGATTGTTAGCTGGTCGTGAAAAAGCTAATGTCACCAAGGGGAAGGAGTTGGCCAAGACGGTTTAGAAGGTGGCCGATGAGGGTTGGTATTGTTGCCACATGGCAAGATGCCAAGGTGGAGTTTCTGAGGTCCTTGAAGTTCATAGAGTTCATGACTGAGTATTACTTTGCTAGTTTTGAGAAGTTATAGAAGCAAGCCAAGTTTGCCTTCCTTGACCTTAACTTCTAACCGTCCACAATAGATAATAAGGATATGGCCTCCACGACTGCACCTTGTGATGAGGTGGTTTGTGATGATACATTGGATGTCGTTGTCTCCCAGGATGCTTCTAGAGCAAGGGAAAGGCATGTTGGGGTAGAGGTGGCCAAGAATAGAGGTTCTGAGGACAAATTGCTTGAAAGGAGACTACTAGAAAGGAAATTGGTGAAGAGGTTGCTACAGGCCTGGGTGTTGGAGAACAAGCTGTTGCCGGCAGGGATGAGAGCACCTCTAGATCGCAGGAAGAGAAGGAGAGCACCGCAATAGTTGGTGATGTTGTCATCATTGTTGCGCTTAGACCTCCCATATTAACGATGTAATTTTTTCAGAAGGGCACCAGACTATTCCATCTGGAGATGGAAAATATTCTTCTATTTTTGGCTTGTTGGTTTGGTTAACTTTTTCCCTTGTACAACTGGGTAGTTTTCTATTACTTGCTTGCGTAGTGGTCACACCTGCATTGATGCTTGTATTTGACTTTTTTCTCTTCTGTATACCGAGCATGGATGTCTTGTTGCTACTGAATTGGAGATTCCTACAGGACATGCCTGTGCAGTTTTCAGAATGGTTGGATAATTTTTTGAGTGTTTATGTGCATGTGTGCTTGGCGTTATTTGGCTCTTGTGTAGTGTACCCAAGCAATCTTGCTGCTTGGACTTCGTTGGTTCCTTAGGACTTGGGGCGTTTAGCCTTTTTCGAGGGGTCTTACTGCTCTGTCTTCGTTGGTCCCATAGGACTTAGGGCATTTATCCATTTTCTAGCATTCTTGCTCCTCGTTCTTCATTGGTCCCTTAGGACTTGGGGCATTTGGTCTTTCCCAAGTAGGTTTGCTGCTCAGTCTTCATTTTGTCTATGCAGTCAAGTTTTGGGAGAATCTATATTATTCATTGATTATCAAATAATAAAGTGTTTTGTCTCTAAATAGCTATAAGTATTAAACATTATTGCATAAATGGAATAAAATAACAAGAAAAGAAAATAATAGAAGAGCAAAAGCCTGACTAATTGGCTATTGGCATTATTTCTTCAGGTGCTTGGCATTCCATGGGCTTGGTAATTCTTTTCCTTTCATCATTTTCAGCTTTTAGGCTCTTGCTTTGACGCATTCCTTGACTCTGAATCGGCCCTCCCAATTAGCCCTCAATATGGTGGGCTTATTGCCCATAGGGTCAACCTTTTCGAGGACCAAGTCACCAGGTCGGAAACTCTTCGGCTTGACATGTGCGTTGTGGTATTTGACCATTCTTTGTCGATACATAGCTGCCTTCAATTCTGTGGTTTCTATTCTCTCTTGCAAGAGGTCTAAGCTTCCCTTTAGTTCATCATCAGTTTCCATCTGCTCAGAAGTTGTTGTGCGATGGTTCAACATCCCAATTTCTACTGGTATGGCTGCCTTAGCTCCAAATGCCAAAGAGTAAAGTGTGTCCCCTATGGGCACTCTATTTGTCGTCGTCTATGCCCAAAGGATGTGAGGAAGCTCCTTTGACCAGCTCCCCTTGTATGCTTTCAGCCTCCTCTTCAACCCCTTCTTAATTGCTTTTTTTGTCATCTCTACCTGCCCACTAGCTCTAGGGTAAGCATTTGTTCACTGACCCATCCACGTGTAGAATCTATTGTTCCTTTTCACCCTCTTCTTGTTACGGTTCCCTATCTAGGAAGGTGTATCCTGCGATGAAATCAATGAGAACTTGCCACTTCAAAGCCAGTCTCGACAAAGATTCAATGTCAAACTCCCAAAGTTCTATTGACCACTGGACCAAACACTTGGAGGTGTCTGGTTTGCAATGCTATCTTAAGGGGTTAGTCGGTTAGAACCTTTATGGCGTGGGCCTATAAGTATGGTCTAGGCTTCTGAGGAGCCGCCATTAATAAAAATTCTATTTTTTGGATTAGTGGGTACATTACGTTTGCTTCACAGAGTGCTCTATTGGTATAGTAGACTGGAAATTGTATCCCCTCATCTTCTCGGATTAACACTGAGCTGCAAGACTTTTTCAGAGATGGATAAATAGAGGAAAAGATCCTCGCCCTACACTATCCTATTGTGAAGTGGGGGATTGACCAAGTACTGATTGAGCTGTTGAAAAACATTATCCCCTTTTTGAGTCTGCTTAAATGACTTTCTTAAGATTCTAAAGAAGGGTTAGCACTTGTCGGTTGCTCGAGAGATGAAGTGGTCAAGAGCTACTAGACGCGTTGTTAATCTCTGCACTTTTTTCATGATCTTGGGTGATTCCATCTCAAGAATGACCTGGATCTTTTCAGGGTTCGCCTCAATACCTCTATAAGAAACCATGAACTCCATGAATTTTCCTTAGGACACCCCATATGCACACTTGCCGAGATTTAGTTTCATCCCGTACTTGTCTAACACTACAAATGTCTCCTCCAAGTCTAGCAAATGACCCTTATGGCTTGCACTTTTAACCAACATATTATCCACATACACCTCTATTTCTTCCAATTTGTTGCTTAAACATTTGGTTCACCAACCTCTAATATGTAGCCCCAATATTTTTAAGCCCAAAGGGCATAACCATGTAGCAGCAAATTCCCCTTTCCGTGATGAAGAAGGTTTTCTCGTCGTCCACCTAAAATATCTTTATTTGGTTGTATCCAAAAAAAGAGATGAAATTGAGCAGCTCATGCCTAGCTTTGGAGTCCACCAACACATCAATACGTGGAAGGGAAAAACTATTCTTCGAGCATGTTTTGTTCAAGGTTATGAAATCCACACACATTATTTGCTTCACATTAGACTTCTTTACCATCACCACATTTGCCAACTAGTCCGGATAGTATACCTTCTTGATAAACTTGGCCTGACTAATTTTCTCTATCTCCTCAGCTACCGCCTAATTTCTCTCCAGGGCGAATGTCCTCTTCTGCTGCTTGATCAAATGTCTATCTAGGTCTATGTACATCTTGTGCACCATAACCTTTGGATCTGTCCCGCGCATGTCTTCATGAAACAAGGCAAAGACAACCTGGTTTATCCTAAAAAATTGCACCAACTCTTTTCATACTTTTGTATCAAGCCCAGTTTCAATCTTCACTGTTCTTGCATTGTCTCCTGGGACCAACTATACATCCATCAAGTCCTCAGCAAGCTCAACTTAATTTAATTTGTCTTCGTCCCTCAAGTCCATGTCTTCCGCCACCATTGTCAGCCCTGCTTGCCTTACAGGGGTGAAATGATATTCTCGGGCTACCTTTTGGTCCCCAGTCATTATTCTTATTTCTTCGAGGGTCTAGAACTTAACATTTAAATGATATGTAGAGATGATAACCCTTACAACGTTCAACACCATTTGGCCTAAAATCGCATTATATGCAAATGGGAAGTCCACTACCAAGAAGTCAACCATCATAGCCAACTTCTCTCCATCCTCATCCCCCATTCTCAATGGTAGAGCGATTTGACCAAGTGGGTATAAATGATTGCTTGAGAATCCCACCAGTAGTGACGTTATGGGTCAAAGTCTTTCTCTGCCCAACCCGAGCTGATCATATGGGTGTAGGAATAGGATACCTGTTCAACTCCTACTATCAATCAGTACCTTTCTCATCTTGTAGTTGGGCAGTGTGGTGGGGACCACTAGCGGGTTGTTGTGTAGCTGGTGGTCCCCATTAGTGTGCTCCTCTGTAAATGTTCTCAGTTGTTCTTCTCTTTGGGGAATTTTGGTTTTGCTTCGGCGAAACAGACCTCCATTTGTTCTCCTAAACGAATCTTATTCAAATGCGCTTTTCGTGCTAAGTTTGAATCTCCACTGCTTGCCATTCCCCCTGATATGGTTATGATTTCTCCGAAAGGGTCATTAGAGGACTTATCGGGAGTGCTAGGAGTTTCAATGAGAGCTACAAAAATAGTTGTCCTAGCCACAGCTTGGCCATGCATGCTGCCATGGCTACCTTATTGTCTGTACTATCTATTTCCATGGACTCAAAGTTAAAACGAGTGATGTACTTCCTTAAACTCTCCCATCTAAACTACTTAATACTAAGGAGATAGGTGGCAAGCTTCCTGTAACGTTGGTTAATGATATAGTAACCAACAAATTCTTTACCAATTGAAGGTTACAATCATACCTGGCTCCTGATGCATGACATACTAATTTATTCAATGATAGAGGAACAACATGAACACTACATGAGGGTTGTATTCCAGATTCTCCGAGACAACCAACTCTACCCATTTCTATAAGGTTTTATGTTTAATGATTACATCTTAAAATTATGTTTGATGATTTATTTTTAAGTTGTGAGATTTTACTTTCCGTGTCTGATATAATTTTATGTTAAAAAATATTATCTGAGAAATGTATACTATTTTATAGCCTAAATAGTGCATCACCGGTACCAATACATACTATACTAGTAATAAAAACAGTACTACCAGATAGATAGCTTTGCCTTCATAGGGTTTAATCCTAGAAAGGGTAAATTATACTAAGCTCCCCCGAGATTTTTGGCAAATACATTAACCTCCTCGGTGTGATTTGAGAAATTACTCTAGTCTTCCTTACTTTTGAATGTATTATGCAGTTATCTCTCGTACTGTTAAAATCAGTCAACGCCATCAGTTAAACTATTAAAATTAAAATTCAACTTTATTTCTTTATTTTAAGAAGTAAACAGAAGCAAAATTCTTGTTACGTCCATAGTAGCCTTGTTACATTTTTTAAAATTTTTTTAAAACCAAAACTCAGACTAGTTCCAAAAACTTAATCCAAGTTTTCATTTCAAAAAAATATTAAAAAGTGAATATAAGTTGTGTCGGAAGCGATATTAATTACGTTGCAGTTTATATTGTCAAAAAATCCTGAACTTAAAGTTTCAAGAAATTGACTAACGACAACTGCTTTATTTTAACGATAATAGAAAAATAAAAGTATAATTATTTTAAAAGTAAAAAGCTTTAGAATAATTTATCAAATTACAAGGAATTTTTTAAAAATCTCAAGGGATGTCAATATAATATTTACTCTAGAAATAATGTGACTAGGTCAAATGATAAGCTTATTTTCTTTTGAAATAATCAAATGACGCGGTTAGTATTACGCAATTACGAACTTGCCCTGCATTTTACGAAGTTCATTGCTTGTAGACTGGAAAACCCACCTAGTCAACCGTCTTCTCGCTCTAGAATCAGTAGTCTCTCTCCAATCCCCGGAAGCCTATAAATTAGAAACCCAGCTCCCACTTTTCTGAACTGGAGAAGAAAAGAAGATAGCGTGGTCAAATTGCAAGTCGCATTTCTGTTAAAGAAATATATTTTCTGTGTATTATTATTTTTACAAAGGCTCCTATATATAGGAGAGATAGAGATAGAGATAGAGATAGAGATAGAGATTAGGATACATAATCCTAATCCTAAACTAACTAGGAGGATAGAGATAGAGATAGAGATTAGGATACATAATCCTAATCTCTAATTTATCTCTAACTGAATCCCTAAATAGGCTCCTAATTATATGCCTATTATTTACATAGTTAACATTTTTTTTTATGGTGCCTTGGTCGACGAGGTGGCCTATTTTTATATTAGGTTTTAAGTTTTAGAATAATATCTCCAATAAATTTTAGAACATTACAATTATTTATAATAAAAAAAGGAGAAACTGGGGCTGGGGGTGGCATGTGCCACCTCCCCCCTCTCAATGGCTCCGCCACTGCCGGTACAGTACGGTATTGACAACTTTGATCCTATCACTCCTTTGATGCTGTCACTGTATGGTAGATAAGGTTTGACATCCAGGACAGGAGTTCCATCAACCAGATCCACGCCAGAAACTAGAACCGTACATCCTTGTACTGCCTCAACCTTTGCCAATGTAAGTCCAATGGGACATGGACGATGTGGTGATCTTGTGGCAAAAACCCCCATCTTTCCACCCTTCAAACTTGGTACTCTAACCTTTGCCTTAAACTTTGACTCAAATGGATGCTTCCAAAGCTTATCAAGATTCGTATTCAAGTGAAAGACATAAATAATCCAGCAATGAGAATATTCTTCCAAACCCTCCAGAGATGCTGGAGGAACTCTAGCTGGATCAAACAGCAAGCGGCCCCTGGCGGGTAGTAAAGGTTGCCTAGGAGTTCCATTCCTTGTAGAGAATCATGAACGGATGATGGCAATAGGTGCCATCGGATAAGAAGTCACATCCACATTCCCAAACTTAGGTTGAGCTTTCCTCAAAGCCTGTTGAGCCCTAATTCGGCCTTGCCTCTCAGCGGCGCAATCCTCTAAGGATAACTTGAGAGATATCTCAAGCCCTTTAACCCTCACATTAACGTCTCTAGGTCTTCTTCTCCAAAAATAAACAGAGACGGCTGCTGTTGCAGAAATGGTAGCAAAGGCAAGCGCAGCGGAGAGAGAGAGCCATCCCGATTTTCCGTCCGAAGCAGCCATCGACTTCCACAGCCCACGATAAAGAAATATATTTTCTGTGTATTATTATTTTTACAAAGGCTCCTATATATAGGAGAGATAGAGATAGAGATAGAGATAGAGATAGAGATTAGGATACATAATCCTAATCCTAAACCAACTAGGAAGATAGAGATAGAGATAGAGATAGAGATAAAGATAGAGATAGAGATTAGGATACATAATCCTAATCTCTAATTTATCTCTAACTGAATCCCTAAATAGGCTCTTAATTATATGCCTATTATTTACATAATCAACACTCCCCCTCAAGTTGGTGCGAAGATATCGATCATGCCCAACTTGAATCAAGGAAAGAATCAAGGATATTGACCATATCAAATCAAATCCTTAATTTTAACAATTTCACGAAGAGAGGTTAGTTTTCTGAGTCTGCTCACGAAGAGACTCAAGGATGGGATTGAACGCATCAAAGACCTTAGTGATATGTGTGTTAGGTATGGAAAGATGGGGGTGGCGAATGTTGTGAGTGAACTTGGGATGGACCAAAAGGGCTTTTTGGAGAAGTTAGAAGACCTTGAGAAGCAAATAATCTTGTGTTTTCTCGACATAAACAGGTCAAGAAAAAAGCTTCTGGATGGAATCATGGTTCTTCAAGAAGAACATATGTAGATGATTTTTTTTGGGTTCGGGAATGCTGTAGTGCAGCAAAACGACGAGATTTTGCCTCTATTTAAAGTTGTTTCGAGTTTAATTAGGTTGATATTAGGTAGAAAAATCTCTAAACAACTTTAAATGTGAACAAAACTGAGTCTTTTGCCACTGTAGTCGTAATCCTTATTTGTTGTTTCAATTCTCTTTGACAAGCTAATTATTTTTTAATTCAATTTAAATGTATTTTGTACCTTTTCTTCCCCTATTCGGGGATGGAGGGTTATGATTTAATTGTCAAAATTTGTATGTAAAATGTTGTTATAAAGAAATTTGATTATTAATGTTGCTTCCAGTAATTTTAAGCCTTTAATTCGTTATATATAATTTCATGATTTGTATATATATATGGTAGACCCCAAATTGCTTTTGTTTTTCCTGGATAGTTTACGTTTGAGCTATTACAGCCTCTGTACAACACCCAATTAGAAAAAGGAAAACTAATTTTTTGATGGTTCTTCAACAAGTATATATATAGATGATTTTTTTTTTGTGTGGTTAATTTGTTGGGTTTCGGTGATGTAGTGCAGTAAAACGACGTAATTTTGCCTCTATTAATGATGTTCGAGCTTAATTATGTTTATATTAATTTGAAAAGTTTTTGAACAACTTTAAATGTGGACGAAATTTTGTCGTTTTGTTGTTGTACAGCGTTGTAGTGCGAGGGTGCACTACAACTTTCCGTAATTCTAATTTGTTGATTCAGTTATCTTTCACAAGCTAATTATTTTTATAATTCATTTTAAATGTATTTAGTACATTTTTAATTTAATTTGAATGTGTTACGGCCATTACGAACTTGAAAAATTAGTTAGAGGACAAATTTAAGTTGATTTGGCCCATTAAGGACGGACTAATTAATTTATGAGCTAGAGTCTATTATTTTAAAAGTGTTAATACGCTAGGTCCATAATTTTAAAAGTGTTAATAAGCGAGGTCTTTTAACGGATGAAATTACCCTCATTTTGTTGTTTGGCCATCAGTCGTTTATCGTGTCTCTTTAATTTTTTGTTTGATGCTTCTGTGTTTTTCTGTTATCTATTGCAATAGATAATGGTTAAGATATCAAAATAAACATATGTTGAACACTTATCTATTCTATCAAATTTTTTTGGGATAAACTATTGTATCAATTTTTATTATTTCAAGAAAGAATAGATAATATTATCTTATCAGATAACATTAAAACTTTAAGTTATCTATTACAAATTTATCTGTTGTGTTACTATTTGGACTATTATATTTACTGACTTATTAATTTATTATTTTGATATTATTTAAAAAATTATAATTTTTTATTAGCTATTGGTTCATCTTGACAAGAAATTTTTAAAAAATAAAAAAATATGTTAAATAATTTTTTTTGGACATCAGATAATATTATTTGATAATGTTATGTGTTGGTCTATATGCAAAATGCAAGACTATCATCAGATAATATTATTTGTAAAGGCCATAGATAATATTATCTGATAATGTTATCCGATAATGTTATGTGTTGGTCTATATACAAAGACATTTTTAGAATCGTGTGCTAAAAGGACTTCCGGTTATAGTTTAGTTTTAGATGGACTAATTGCGTTAAAAATCTCTTGTTGCATGTGGAATTGACCGAGTCTCCCCTACGAATTTGCAGTGATTTCTTTCGGACTAACCATGCCCCAATAGTATTTATGTGTCTCATGAACAAGATTTTCACTCCATACTTGAATAAACTTGTGGTAGTATTCATTGATGCATGACATACTAATTTATTCAATGATAGAGGAACAACATGAACACTACATGAGGGTTGTATTCCAGATTCTCCGAGACAACCAACTCTACCCATCTCTATAAGGTTTTATGTTTAATGATTACATCTTAAAATTATGTTTGATGATTTATTTTTAAGTTGTGAGATTTTACTTTCCGTGTCTGATATAATTTTATGTTAAAAAATATTATCTGAGAAATGTATACTATTTTATAGCCTAAATAGTGCATCAAAATGCACCGGTACCGATACATACTATACTAGTAATAGAAACAGTACTACCAGATAGATAGCTTTGCCTTCATAGGGTTTAATCCTAGAAAGGGTAAATTATATTAAGCTCCCCCGAGATTTTTGGCAAATACATTAACCTCCTCGGTGTGATTTGAGAAATTACTCTAGTCTTCCTTACTTTTGAATGTATTATGCAGTTATCTCTCGTACTGTTAAAATCAGTCAACGCCATCAGTTAAACTATTAAGATTAAAATTCAACTTTATTTCTTTATTTTAAGAAGTAAACAGAAGCATAATTCTTGTTACGTCCATAGTAGCCTTGTTACATTTTTTAAAATTTTTTTAAAACCAAAACTCAGACTAGTTCCAAAAACTTAATCCAAGTTTTCATTTCAAAAAAATATTAAAAAGTGAATATAAGTTGTGTCGGAAGCGATATTAATTACGTTGCAGTTTATATTGGCAAAAAATCCTGGACTTAAAGTTTCAAGAAATTGACTAACGACACCTGCTTTATTTTAACGATAATAGAAAAATAAAAGTATAATTATTTTAAAAGTAAAAAGCTTTAGAATAATTTATCAAATTACAAGGAATTTTTTAAAAATCTCAAGGGATTTCAATATAATATTTACTCTAGAAATAATGTGACTAGGTCAAATGATAAGCTTATTTTCTTTTGAAATAATCAAATGACGCGGTTAGTATTACGCAATTACGAACTTGCCCTGCATTTTACGAAGTTCATTGCTTGTAGACTGGAAAACCCACCTAGTCAACCGTCTTCTCGCTCTAGAATCAGTAGTCTCTCTCCAATCCCCGGAAGCCTATAAATTAGAAACCCAGCTCCCACTTTTCTGAACTAGAGAAGAAAAGAAGATGGCGTGGTCAAATTTCAAGTCGCATTTCTGTTAAAGAAATATATTTTCTGTGTATTATTATTTTTACAAAGGCTCCTATATATAGGAGAGATAGAGATAGAGATAGAGATAGAGATTAGGATACATAATCCTAATCCTAAACTAACTAGGAGGATAGAGATAGAGATAGAGATAGAGATAGAGATAGAGATAGAGATAGAGATTAGGATACATAATCCTAATCTGTAATTTATCTCTAACTGAATCCCTAAATAGGCTCCTAATTATATGCCTATTATTTACATAGTCAACATTTTTTTTATGGTGCCTTGGTAGACGAGGTGGCCTATTTTTATATTCGGTTTTAAGTTTTAGAATAATATCTCTAATAAATTTTAGAACATTACAATTATTTATAATAAAAAAAGGAGAAACTGGGGCTGGGGGTGGCATGTGCCACCTCCCCCCTCTCAATGGCTCCGCCACTGCCGGTACAGTACGGTATTGACAACTTTGATCCTATCACTCCTTTGATGCTGTCACTGTATGGTAGATAAGGTTTGACATCCAGGACAGGAGTTCCATCAACCAGATCCACGCCAGAAACTAGAACCGTACATCCTTGTACTGCCTCAACCTTTGCCAATGTAAGTCCAATGGGACATGGACGATGTGGTGATCTTGTGGCAAAAACCCCCATCTTTCCACCCTTCAAACTTGGTACTCTAACCTTTGCCTTAAACTTTGACTCAAATGGATGCTTCCAAAGCTTATCAAGATTCGTATTCAAGTGAAAGACATAAATAATCCAGCAATGAGAATATTCTTCCAAACCCTCCAGAGATGCTGGAGGAACTCTAGCTGGATCAAACAGCAAGCGGCCCCTGGCGAGTAGTAAAGGTTGCCTAGGAATTCCATTCCTCGTAGAGAAGCATGAACGGATGATGGCAATAGGTGCCATCGGATAAGAAGTCACATCCACATTCCCAAACTTAGGTTGAGCTTTCCTCAAAGCCTGTTGAGCCCTAATTCGGCCTTGCCTCTCAACGGCGCAATCCTCTAAGGATAACTTGAGAGATATCTCAAGCTCTTTAACCCTCTCATTAACGTCTCTAGGTCTTCTTCTCCAAAAATAAACAGAGACGGCTGCTGTTGCAGAAATGGTATCTAAGGCAAGCGCAGCGGAGAGAGAGAGCCATCCCGATTTTCCGTCCGAAGCAGCCATCGACTTCCACAGCCCACGATAAAGAAATATATTTTCTGTGTATTATTATTTTTACAAAGGCTCCTATATATAGGAGAGATAGAGATTAGGATACATAATCCTAATCCTAAACCAACTAGGAAGATAGAGATAGAGATAGAGATAGAGATAAAGATAGAGATAGAGATTAGGATACATAATCCTAATCTCTATTTTATCTCTAACTGAATCCCTAAATAGGCTCCTAATTATATGCCTATTATTTACATAGTCAACACTCCCCCTGAAGTTGGTGCGAAGATATCGATCGTGCCCAACTTGAATCAAGGAAAGAATCAAGGATATTGACCATATCAAATCAAATCCTTAATTTTAACAATTTCACGAAGAGAGGTTAGCTTTCTGAGTCGGCTCACGAGGAGGCTCAAGGATGGGATTGAACGCATCAAAGACCTTAGTGATATGTGTGTTGGGTATGGAAAGATGGGGGTAGCGAATGTTGTGAGTGAACTTGGGATGGACCAAAAGGGCTTTTTGGAGAAGTTAGAAGACCTTGAGAAGCAGATAATCTTGTGTTTTCTGGACATAAACAGGTCAAGAAAAAAGCTTCTAGATGGAATCATGGTTCTTCAAGAAGAACATATGTAGATGATTTTTTTTGGGTTCGGGAATGCTATAGTGCAGCAAAACGATGAGATTTTGCCTCTATTTAAAGTTGTTTCGAGTTTAATTAGGTTGATTTTAGGTAGAAAAATCTCTAAACAACTTTAAATGTGAACAAAACTGAGTCTTTTTCCGCTGTAGTCGTAATCCTTATTTGTTATTTCAATTCTCTTTGACAAGCTAATTATTTTTTAATTCAATTTAAATGTATTTTGTACCTTTTCTTCCCCTATTGGGGGATGGAGGGTTATGATTTAATTGTCAAAATTTGTATGGAAAATGTTGTTATAAAGAAATTTGATTATTAATGTTGCTTCCAGTACTCTTAAGCCTTTAATTCTTTATATATAATTTCATGATTTGTATATATATATGGTAGACCCCAAATTGCCTTTGTTTTTCCTGGATAGTTTACGTTTGAGCTATTACAGCTTCTGTACAACACCCAATTAGAAAAAGGAAAACTAATTTTTTGATGGTTCTTCAACAAGTATATATATAGATGATTTTTTTTTGTGTGGTTAATTTGTTGGGTTTCGGTGATGTAGTGCAGTAAAACGACGTAATTTTGCCTCTGTTAATTATGTTCGAGGTTAATTATGTTTATATTAATTTGAAAAGTTTTTGAACAACTTTAAATGTGGACAAAATTTTGTCGTTTTGTTGTTGTACAGCGTTGTAATGCGAGGGTGCACTACAACTTTCCGTAATTCTAATTTGTTGATTCAATTATCTTTCACAAGCTAATTATTTTTATAATTCATTTTAAATGTATTTAGTACATTTTTAATTTAATTTGAATGTGTTACGGCCATTACGAACTTGAAAAATTAGTTAAAGGACAAATTTAAGTTGATTTGGCCCATTAAGGACGGACTAATTAATTTATGAGCTAGAGTCTATTATTTTAAAAGTGTTAATACGCTAGGTCCATAATTTTAAAAGTGTTAATAAGCGAGGTCTTTTAACGGATGAAATTACCCTCATTTTGTTGTTTGGCCATCAGTCGTTTATCGTGTCTCTTTAATTTTTTGTTTGATGCTTCTGTGTTTTTCTATTATCTATTGCAATAGATAATGGTTAAGATATCAAAATAAACATATGTTGAACACTTATCTATTCTATCAAATTTTTTTGGGATAAACTATTGTATCAATTTTTATTATTTCAACAGAGAATAGATAATATTATCTTATCAGATAACATTAAAACTTTAAGTTATCTATTAATTTATCTGTTGTGTTACTATTTGGACTATTATATTTGCTGACTTATTAATTTATTATTTTGATATTATTTAAAAAATTATAATTTTTTATTAGCTATTGGTTCATCTTGACAAGAAATTTTTAAAAAATAAAAAAATATGTTAAATAATTTTATTTGGACATCAGATAATATTATTTGATAATGTTATGTGTTGGTCTATATGCAAAATGCAAGACTATCATCAGATAATATTATTTGTAAAGGTTACAGATAATATTATCTGATAATGTTATCCGATAATGTTATGTGTTGGTCTATATACAAAGATATTTTTAGAATCGTGTGCTAAAAGGACTTCCGGTTATAGTTTAGTTTTAGATGGCCTAATTGCGTTAAAAATCTCTTGTTGCATGTGGAATTGACTGAGTCTCCCCTACGAATTTGCAGTGATTTCTTTCGGACTAACCATGCCCCAATAGTATTTATGTGTCTCATGAACAAGATTTTCACTCCATACTTGAATAAACTTGTGGTAGTATTCATTGATGCATGACATACTAATTTATTCAATGATAGAGGAACAACATAAACACTACATGAGGGTTGTATTCCAGATTCTCCGAGACAACCAACTCTACCCATCTCTATAAGGTTTTATGTTTAATGATTACATCTTAAAATTATGTTTGATGATTTATTTTTAAGTTGTGAGATTTTACTTTCCGTGTCTGATATAATTTTATGTTAAAAAATATTATCTGAGAAATGTATACTATTTTATAGCCTAAATAGTGCATCAAAATGCACCGGTACCGATACATACTATACTAGTAATAAAAACAGTACTACCAGATAGATAGCTTTGCCTTCATAGGGTTTAATCCTAGAAAGGGTAAATTATACTAAGCTCCCCCGAGATTTTTGGCAAATACATTAACCTCCTCGGTGTGATTTGAGAAATTACTCTAGTCTTCCTTACTTTTGAATGTATTATGCAGTTATCTCTCGTACTGTTAAAATCAGTCAACGCCATCAGTTAAACTACTAAAATTAAAATTCAACTTTATTTCTTTATTTTAAGAAGTAAACAGAAGCATAATTCTTGTTACATCCATAGTAGCCTTGTTACATTCTTTAAAATTTTTTTAAAACCAAAACTCAGACTAGTTCCAAAAACTTAATCCAAGTTTTCATTTCAAAAAAATATTAAAAAGTGAATATAAGTTGTGTCGGAAGCGATATTAATTACGTTGCAGTTTATATTGGCAAAAAATCCTGGACTTAAAGTTTCAAGAAATTGACTAACGACACCTGCTTTATTTTAACGATAATAGAAAAATAAAAGTATAATTATTTTAAAAGTAAAAAGCTTTAGAATAATTTATCAAATTACAAGGAATTTTTTAAAAATCTCAAGGGATGTCAATATAATATTTACTCTAGAAATAATGTGACTAGGTCAAATGATAAACTTATTTTCTTTTGAAATAATCAAATGACGCGGTTAGTATTACCCAATTACGAACTTGCCCTGCATTTTACGAAGTTCATTGCTTGTAGACTGGAAAACCCACCTAGTCAACCGTCTTCTCGCTCTATAATCAGTAGTCTCTCTCCAATCCCCGGAAGCCTATAAATTAGAAACCCAGCTCCCACTTTTCTGAACTGGAGAAGAAAAGAAGATGGCGTGGTCAAATTTCAAGTCGCATTTCTGTTAAAGAAATATATTTTCTGTGTATTATTATTTTTACAAAGGCTCCTATATATAGGAGAGATAGAGATATAGAAAGAGATTAGGATACATAATCCTAATCCTAAACTAACTAGGAGGATAGAGATAGAGATAGAGATTAGGATACATAATCCTAATCTCTAATTTATCTCTAACTGAATCCCTAAATAGGCTCCTAATTATATGCCTATTATTTACATAGTCAACATTTTCTTTTTTATGGTGCCTTGGTCGACGAGGTGGCCTATTTTTATATTAGGCTTTAAGTTTTAGAATAATATCTCTAATAAATTTTAGAACATTACAATTATTTATAATAAAAAAAGGAGAAACTGGGGCTGGGGGTGGCACATGCCACCTCCCCCCTCTCAATGGCTGCGCCACTGCCGGTACAGTACGGTATTGACAACTTTCATCCTATCACTCCTTTGATGCTGTCACTGTATGGTAGATAAGGTTTGACATCCAGGATAGGAGTTCCATCAACCAGATCCACGCCAGAAACTAGAACCGTACATCCTTGTACTGCCTCAACCTTTGCCAATGTAAGTCCAATGGGACATGGACGATGTGGTGATCTTGTGGCAAAAACCCCCATCTTTCCACCCTTCAAACTTGGTACTCTAACCTTTGCCTTAAACTTTGACTCAAATGGATGCTTCCAAAGCTTATCAAGATTCGTATTCAAGTGAAAGACATAAATAATCCAGCAATGAGAATATTCTTCCAAACCCTCCACAGATGCTGGAGGAACTCTAGCTGGATCAAACAGCAAGCGGCCCCTGGCGAGTAGTAAAGGTCGCCTAGGAGTTCCATTCCTCGTAGAGAAGCATGAACGGATGATGGCAATAGGTGCCATCGGATAAGAAGTCAGATCCACATTCCCAAACTTAGGTTGAGCTTTCCTCAAAGCCTGTTGAGCCCTAATTCGGCCTTGCCTCTCAGCGGCGCAATCCTCTAAGGATAACTTGAGAGATATCTCAAGCTCTTTAACCCTCTCATTAACGTCTCTAGGTCTTCTTCTCCAAAAATAAACAGAGACGGCTGCTGTTGCAGAAATGGTAGCAAAGGCAAGCGCAGCGGAGAGAGAGAGCCATCCCGATTTTCCGTCCGAAGCAGCCATCGACTTCCACAACCCACGATAAAGAAATATATTTTCTGTGTATTATTATTTTTACAAAGGCTCCTATATATAGGAGAGATAGAGATTAGGATACATAATCCTAATCCTAAACCAACTAGGAAGATAGAGATAGAGATAGAGATAGAGATAGAGATTAGGATACATAATCCTAATCTCTAATTTATCTCTAACTGAATCCCTAAATAGGCTCCTAATTATATGCCTATTATTTACATAGTCAACACTCCCCCTCAAGTTAGTGCGCAGATATCGATCGTGCCCAACTTGAATCAAGGAAAGAATCAAGGATATTGACCATATCAAATCAAATCCTTAATTTTAACAATTTCACGAAGAGACGGTTAGTTTTCTGAGTCTGCTCACGAGGAGGCTCAAGGATGGGATTGAACGCATCAAAGACCTTAGTGATATGTGTGTTGGGTATGGAAAGATGGGGGTGGCGAATGTTGTGAGTGAACTTGGGATGGACCAAAAGGGCTTTTTGGAGAAGTTAGAAGACCTTGAGAAGCAGATAATCTTGCGTTTTCTGGACATAAACAGGTCAAGAAAAAAGCTTCTGGATGGAATCATGGTTCTTCAAGAAGAACATATGTAGATGATTTTTTTTGGGTTCGGGAATGCTGTAGTGCAGCAAAACGACGAGATTTTGCCTCTATTTAAAGTTGTTTCGAGTTTAATTAGGTTGATATTAGGTAGAAAAATCTCTAAACAACTTTAAATGTGAACAAAACTGAGTCTTTTTCCGCTGTAGTCGTAATCCTTATTTGTTATTTCAATTCTCTTTGACAAGCTAATTATTTTTTAATTCAATTTAAATGTATTTTGTACCTTTTCTTCCCCTATTGGGGGATGGAGGGTTATGATTTAATTGTCAAAATTTGTATGTAAAATGTTGTTATAAAGAAATTTGATTATTAATGTTGCTTCCAGTACTCTTAAGCCTTTAATTCTTTATATATAATTTCATGATTTGTATATATATATGGTAGATCCCAAATTGCCTTTGTTTTTCGTGGATAGTTTACGTTTGAGCTATTACAGCTTCTATACAACACCCAATTAGAAAAAGGAAAACTAATTTTTTGATGGTTCTTCAACAAGTATATATATAGATGATTTTTTTTTTTTGTGTGGTTAATTTGTTGGGTTTCGGTGATGTAGTGCAGTAAAACGACGTAATTTTGCCTCTATTAATTATGTTCAAGGTTAATTATGTTTATATTAATTTGAAAAGTTTTTGAACAACTTTAAATGTGGACAAAATTTTGTCGTTTTGTTGTTGTACAGCGTTGTAGTGCGAGGGTGCACTACAACTTTCCGTAATTCTAATTTGTTGATTCAATTATCTTTCACAAGCTAATTATTTTTATAATTCATTTTAAATGTATTTAGTACATTTTTAATTTAATTTGAATGTGTTACGGCCATTACGAACTTGAAAAATTAGTTAAAGGACAAATTTAAGTTGATTTGGCCCATTAAGGACAGGACTAATTAATTTATGAGCTAGAGTCTATTATTTTAAAAGTGTTAATACGCTAGGTCCATAATTTTAAAAGTGTTAATAAGCGAGGTCTTTTAACGGATGAAATTACCCTCATTTTGTTGTTTGGCCATCAGTCGTTTATCGTGTCTCTTTCATTTTTTGTTTGATGCTTCTGTGTTTTTCTATTATCTATTGCAATAGATAATGGTTAAGATATCAAAATAAACATATGTTGAACACTTATCTATTCTATCAAATTTTTTTTGGGATAAACTCTTGTATCAATTTTTATTATTTCAACTAAGAATAGATAATATTATCTTATCAGATAACATTAAAACTTTAAGTTATCTATTACAAATTTATCTGTTGTGTTACTATTTGGACTATTATATTTACTGACTTATTAATTTATTATTTTGATATTATTTAAAAATTTATAATTTTTTATTAGCTATTGGTTCATCTTGACAAGAAATTTTTCAAAAATAAAAAAATATGTTAAATAATTTTTTTTGGACATCAGATAATATTATTTGATAATGTTATGTGTTGGTCTATATGCAAAATGCAAGATTATCATTAGATAATATTATTTGTAAGGCCATAGATAATATTATCTGATAATGTTATCCGATAATGTTATGTGTTGGTCTATATACAAAGATATTTTTAGAATCGTGTGCTAAAAGGACTTCCGGTTATAGTTTAGTTTTAGATGGACTAATTGCGTTAAAAATGTCTTGTTGCATGTGGAATTGACCGAGTCTCCCCTACGAATTTGCAGTGATTTCTTTCGGACTAACCATGCCCCAATAGTATTTATGTGTCTCATGAACAAGATTTTCACTCCATACTTGAATAAACTTGTGGTAGTATTCATTGATGCATGACATACTAATTTATTCAATGATAGAGGAACAACATGAACACTACATGAGGGTTGTATTCCAGATTCTCCGAGACAACCAACTCTACCCATCTCTATAAGGTTTTATGTTTAATGATTACATCTTAAAATTATGTTTGATGATTTATTTTTAAGTTGTGAGATTTTACTTTCCATGTCTGATATAATTTTATGTTAAAAAATATTATCTGAGAAATGTATACTATTTTATAGCCTAAATAGTGCATCAAAATGCACCGGTACCGATACATACTATACTAGTAATAAAAACAGTACTACCAGATAGATAGCTTTGCCTTCATAGGGTTTAATCCTAGAAAGGGTAAATTATACTAAGCTCCCCCGAGATTTTTGGCAAATACATTAACCTCCTCGGTGTGATTTGAGAAATTACTCTAGTCTTCCTTACTTTTGAATGTATTATGCAGTTATCTCTCGTACCGTTAAAATCAGTCAACGCCATCAGTTAAACTATTAAAATTAAAATTCAACTTGATTTCTTTATTTTAAGAAGTAAACAGAAGCAAAATTCTTGTTACGTCCATAGTAGCCTTGTTACAGTTTTTAAAATTTTTTTAAAACCAAAACTCAGACTAGTTCCAAAAACTTAATCCAAGTTTTCATTTCAAAAAAATTTTAAAAAGTGAATATAAGTTGTGTCGGAAGCGATATTAATTACGTTGCAGTTTATATTGTCAAAAAATCCTGAACTTAAAGTTTCAAGAAATTGACTAACGACAACTGCTTTATTTTAACGATAATAGAAAAATAAAAGTATAATTATTTTAAAAGTAAAAAGCTGTAGAATAATTTATCAAATTACAAGGAATTTTTTAAAAATCTCAAGGGATGTCAATATAATATTTACTCTAGAAATAATGTGACTAGGTCAAATGATAAGCTTATTTTCTTTTGAAATAATCAAATGACGCGGTTAGTATTACGCAATTACGAACTTGCCCTGCATTTTACGAAGTTCATTGCTTGTAGACTGGAAAACCCACCTAGTCAACCGTCTTCTCGCTCTAGAATTTGTAGTCTCTCTCCAATCCCCGGAAGCCTATAAATTAGAAACCCAGCTCCCACTTTTCTGAACTGGAGAAGAAAAGAAGATGGCGTGGTCAAATTTCAAGTCGCATTTCTGTTAAAGAAATATATTTTCTGTGTATTATTATTTTTACAAAGGCTCCTATATATAGGAGAGATAGAGATAGAGATAGAGATTAGGATACATAATCCTAATCCTAAACTAACTTGGAGGATAGAGATAGAGATAGAGATTAGGATACATAATCCTAATCTCTAATTTATCTCTAACTGAATCCCTAAATAGGCTCCTAATTATATGCCTATTATTTACATAGTCAACATTTTTTTTTATGGTGCCTTGGTCGACGAGGTGGCCTATTTTTATATTAGGTTTTAAGTTTTAGAATAATATCTCTAATAAATTTTAGAACATTACAATTATTTATATTAAAAAAAGGAGAAACTGGGGCTGGGGGTGGCATGTGCCACCTCCCCCCTCTCAATGGCTCCGCCACTGCCGGTACAGTACGGTATTGACAACTTTGATCCTATCACTCCTTTGATGCTATCACTGTATGGTAGATAAGGTTTGACATCCAGGACAGGAGTTCCATCAACCAGATCCACGCCAGAAACTAGAACCGTACATCCTTGTACTGCCTCAACCTTTGCCAATGTAAGTCCAATGGGACATGGACGATGTGGTGATCTTGTGGCAAAAACCCCCATCTTTCCACCCTTCAAACTTGGTACTCTAACCTTTGCCTTAAACTTTGACTCAAATGGATGCTTCCAAAGCTTATCAAGATTCGTATTCATGTGAAAGACATAAATAATCCAGCAATGAGAATATTCTTCCAAACCCTCCAGAGATGCTAGAGGAACTCTAGCTGGATCAAACAGCAAGCGGCCCCTGGCGAGTAGTAAAGGTTGCCCAGGAGTTCCATTCCTCGTAGAGAAGCATGAACGGATGATGGCAATAGGTGCCATCGGATAAGAAGTCACATCCACATTCCCAAACTTAGGTTGAGCTTTCCTCAAAGCCTGTTGAGCCCTAATTCGGCCTTGCCTCTCAGCGGCGCAATCCTCTAAGGATAACTTGAGAGATATCTCAAGCTCTTTCACCCTCTCATTAACGTCTCTAGGTCTTCTTCTCCAAAAATAAACAGAGACGGCTGCTGTTGCAGAAATGGTAGCAAAGGCAAGCGCAGCGGAGAGAGAGAGCCATCCCGATTTTCCGTCCGAAGCAGCCATCGACTTCCACAGCCCACGATAAAGAAATATATTTTCTGTGTATTATTATTTTTACAAAGGCTCCTATATATAGGAGAGATAGAGATAGAGATAGAGATTAGGATACATAATCCTAATCCTAAACCAACTAGGAAGATAGAGATAGAGATAGAGATAGAGATAAAGATAGAGATAGAGATTAGGATACATAATCCTAATCTCTAATTTATCTCTAACTGAATCCCTAAATAGGCTCCTAATTATATGCCTATTATTTACGTAATCAACACTCCCCCTCAAGTTGGTGCGAAGATATCGATCATGCCCAACTTGAATCAAGGAAAGAATCAAGGATATTGACCATATCAAATCAAATCCTTAATTTTAACAATTTCACGAAGAGAGGTTAGTTTTCTGAGTCTGCTCACGAGGAGACTCAAGGATGGGATTGAACGCATCAAAGACCTTAGTGATATGTGTGTTAGGTATGGAAAGATGGGCGTGGCGAATGTTGTGAGTGAACTTGGGATGGACCAAAAGGGCTTTTTGGAGAAGTTAGAAGACCTTGAGAAGCAGATAATCTTGTGTTTTCTCGACATAAACAGGTCAAGAAAAAAGCTTCTGGATGGAATCATGGTTCTTCAAGAAGAACATATGTAGATGATTTTTTTTGGGTTCGGGAATGCTGTAGTGCAGCAAAACGACGAGATTTTGCCTCTATTTAAAGTTGTTTCGAGTTTAATTAGGTTGATATTAGGTAGAAAAATCTCTAAACAACTTTAAATGTGAACAAAACTGAGTCTTTTGCCACTGTAGTCGTAATCCTTATTTGTTGTTTCACTTCTCTTTGACAAGCCAATTATTTTTTAATTCAATTTAAATGTATTTTGTACCTTTTCTTCCCCTATTGGGGGATGGTGGGTTATGATTTAATTGTCAAAATTTGTATGTAAAATGTTGTTATAAAGAAATTTGATTATTAATGTTGCTTCCAGTACTTTTAAGCCTTTAATTCTTTATATATAATTTCATGATTTGTATATATATATGGTAGACCCCAAATTGCCTTTGTTTTTCCTGGATAGTTTACGTTTGAGCTATTAAGCCTCTGTACAACACCCAATTAGAAAAAGAAAAACTAATTTTTTGATGGTTCTTCAACAAGTATATATATAGATGATTTTTTTTTGTGTGGTTAATTTGTTGGGTTTCGGTGATGTAGTGCAGTAAAACGACGTAATTTTGCCTCTATTAATGATGTTCGAGCTTAATTATGTTTATATTAATTTGAAAAGTTTTTGAACAACTTTAAATGTGGACGAAACTTTGTCGTTTTGTTGTTCTACAGCGTTGTAGTGCGAGGGTGCACTACAACTTTCCGTAATTCTAATTTGTTGATTCAGTTATCATTCACAAGCTAATTATTTTTATAATTCATTTTAAATGTATTTAGTACATTTTTAATTTAATTTGAATGTGTTACGGCCATTACGAACTTGAAAAATTAGTTAAAGGACAAATTTAAGTTGATTTGGCCCATTAAGGACGGACTAATTAATTTATGAGCTAGAGTCTATTATTTTAAAAGTGTTAATATGCTATGTCCATAATTTTAAAAGTGTTAATAAGCGAGGTCTTTTAACGGATGAAATTACCCTCATTTTGTTGTTTGGCCATCAGTCGTTTATCGTGTCTCTTTCATTTTTTGTTTGATGCTTCTGTGTTTTTCAATTATCTATTGCAATAGATAATGGTTAAGATATCAAAATAAACATATGTTGAACACTTATCTATTCTATCAAATTTTTTTGGGATAAACTATTGTATCAATTTTTATTATTTCAACGAAGAATAGATAATATTATCTTATCAGATAACATTAAAACTTTAAGTTATCTATTAATTTATCTGTTGTGTTACTATTTGGACTATTATATTTACTGACTTATTAATTTATTATTTTGATATTATTTAAAAAATTATAATTTTTTATTAGCTATTGGTTCATCTTGACAAGAAATTTTTAAAAAATAAAAAAATATGTTAAATAATTTTTTTTGGACATCAGATAATATTATTTGATAATGTTATGTGTTGGTCTATATGCAAAATGCAAGACTATCATCAGATAATATTATTTGTAAAGGCCATAGATAATATTATCTGATAATGTTATCCGATAATGTTATGTGTTGGTCTATATACAAAGATATTTTTAGAATCGTGTGCTAAAAGGACTTCCGGTTATAGTTTAGTTTTAGATGGACTAATTGCGTTAAAAATCTCTTGTTGCATGTGGAATTGACCGAGTCTCCCCTACGAATTTGCAGTGATTTCTTTCGGACTAACCATGCCCCAATAGTATTTATGTGTCTCATGAACAAGATTTTCACTCCATACTTGAATAAACTTGTGGTAGTATTCATTGATGCATGACATACTAATTTATTCAATGATAGAGGAACAACATAAACACTACATGAGGGTTGTATTCCAGATTCTCCGAGACAACCAACTCTACCCATCTCTATAAGGTTTTATGTTTAATGATTACATCTTAAAATTATGTTTGATGATTTATTTTTAAGTTGTGAGATTTTACTTTCCGTGTCTGATATAATTTTATGTTAAAAAATATTATCTGAGAAATGTATACTATTTTATAGCCTAAATAGTGCATCAAAATGCACCGGTACCGATACATACTATACTAGTAATAAAAATAGTACTACCAGATAGATAGCTTTGCCTTCATAGGGTTTAATCCTAGAAAGGGTAAATTATACTAAGCTCCCCCGAGATTTTTGGCAAATACATTAACCTCCTCGGTGTGATTTGAGAAATTACTCTAGTCTTCCTTACTTTTGAATGTATTATGCAGTTATCTCTCGTACTGTTAAAATCAGTCAACGCCATCAGTTAAACTACTAAAATTAAAATTCAACTTTATTTCTTTATTTTAAGAAGTAAACAGAAGCATAATTCTTGTTAAGTCCATAGTAGCCTTGTTACATTTTTTTAAATTTTTTTAAAACCAAAACTCAGACTAGTTCCAAAAACTTAATCCAAGTTTTCATTTCAAAAAAATATTAAAAAGTGAATATAAGTTGTGTCGGAAGCGATATTAATTACGTTGCAGTTTATATTGTCAAAAAATCCTGAACTTAAAGTTTCAAGAAATTGACTAACGACAACTGCTTTATTTTAACGATAATAGAAAAATAAAAGTATAATTATTTTAAAAGTAAAAAGCTTTAGAATAATTTATCAAATTACAAGGAATTTTTTAAAAATCTCAAGGGATGTCAATATAATATTTACTCTAGAAATAATGTGACTAGGTCAAATGATATGCTTATTTTCTTTTGAAATAATCAAATGACGCGGTTACTATTACGCAATTACGAACTTGCCCTGCATTTTACGAAGTTCATTGCTTGTAGACTGGAAAACCCACCTAGTCAACCGTCTTCTCGCTCTAGAATCAGTAGTCTCTCTCCAATCCCCGGAAGCCTATAAATTAGAAACCCAGCTCCCACTTTTCTGAACTAGAGAAGAAAAGAAGATGGCGTGGTCAAATTTCAAGTCGCATTTCTGTTAAAGAAATATACTTTCTGTGTATTATTATTTTTACAAAGGCTCCTATATATAGGAGAGATAGAGATAGAGATAGAGATTAGGATACATAATCCTAATCCTAAACTAACTAGGAGGATAGAGATAGAGATAGAGATTAGGATACATAATCCTAATCTCTAATTTATCTCTAACTGAATCCCTAAATAGGCGCCTAATTATATGCCTATTATTTACATAGTCAACATTTTTTTTTATGGTGCCTTGGTCGACGAGGTGGCCTATTTTTATATTAGGTTTTAAGTTTTAGAATAATATCTCTAATAAATTTTAGAACATTACAATTATTTATAATAAAAAAAGGAGAAACTGGGGCTGGGGGTGGCACATGCCACCTCCCCCCTCTCAATGGCTCCGCCACTGCCGGTACAGTACGGTATTGACAACTTTGATCCTATCACTCCTTTGATGCTGTCACTGTATGGTAGATAAGGTTTGACATCCAGGACAGGAGTTCCCACTACAAGAAATTACACTTTCGGTGACAAAAAATTTAGTCACGAAAAGACTGTATTTAGTCACCAAAGGTCTACGGTGACCACTTCCAACTTAGTCATGGAACCCTGGTCGTAGAAAGGTATTGGTGACCAATATGTGATTAGTCACCGAAATATGATTTTTGGTGAACACATGTTGGTCACCGTTGAAGACCTTTCGTGACCAAGGCCAGTAGTCACCAAATCCATTTTGGTCGCCAAAGGTGTGTTTCAGGGACCACTTATTAGTCACCAATAACCGAACCGCTTTTCAGAGAGCAAACATGTAGTCATAGTTATGTATCGGTGACCAATGTATACTTGGTCACCGAAAGTCTAACCACTTTTCAATGGCCAATTCATATTTGGTCACAACATGTTTTTGTTGACCAAACAGATTAGTCACCAAAAAACATGTCTTTCGCGACCAAATATGATTTGGTCTCTCAAAGGTTGACTTTCGGTGACCAATATAACACTTTTCTATGAACAATAAAAAAAATTTTTGTGACCAATTTAGTACTTTTCTGTAACCAAATTAATTTATATTTATTTATTGAATTCTAAACCGATAACACTTATAAGTTCAACACAATTGCATTCATAACCAAATATCGAATTTCAACCAAAATACAAAATCCAAGCTTTCATAGTCATCCAAAAACCCAACATCGTGTCATCTCATGTATCATGCTCAAATAAATACTAACAAAATGCAAAATGATCTACAAACTACGAGAAACATTTGCTACCAAAAAATATGAGTAAAAGTCTTCTTGAGTTGTGCCGCAAAGTAATCTTCAAACTCCTACAAGTTCTCCATGATCTGAAAAAGCACACAAAAAGGTACAATTATTATACACTAGAGGCCGAGACAATTTTAATGAAATTGACTTTTGTAATGAAATTCACAATGCAGTCCTCAATATATATGTACAAAAACATAAGTCAAGCCTACCTTAACATGTTCAGTTTCTAGGATATACATTTTCTAGGATATTCCAGAAAACCAGAGTTGAAGCTACAAACATCGACTGGACACAATCATCAACACTCCAGGATAACAACTTGATAGAATCGAAACAACAAATATAATGTTTGTGGAATAGCAACTGTAATAGCTATGGATAACCAAATTGATGAGCAGATTGCCTAATCAATAAGCCAACACCAGTTACATACTTACCTCTTTTTTACCACTTGAGCTAACAGTTTGAGTTAAATTAATACACTACCACTTGGACACATCACATATGTTCAAAGTCAAGCTCTTTTCTTTTTAAGCAATTTTTCAAATAACAATGTATTTTAACACAGCCATTTCAAGCATCATAAGAAATGTTTAACTTGGGAGCGGTGTCCCACAATAAGTAAGCTACTGCCCAAACCATCAGCCATCAATATGTCCTTGAATCTTGCAATTTGGTAGGTAACTTGGCACTGTTCATGGAAAATAGAAAATTGTACTAATTTCCTACCTAATAACCAAACAAATAGATGTCATAAGATAGCTTGATACTACATATCACACAGCACACCTAAGTTATGCATCATAAATCACTTTCAATGGACCTCTTACCTCATAAAGACTTCACAACAATTTAGGTCACTCAACCTCTATAATTAGAATTTACAATAAGTCTAAATGTATTTACTCCCATTAGGCGATGGAGTACACCCAAATACCTATGACCACTGGAGCATCATTTTACAGTTGCAATAAAAAATGAAAGGAGTGAATACAGTTTATATAATTCAATATCTATACATCGGAAATAGATAAAAGTATATGCTATCCTCACTTTTATATTAACTTGTGTGAGAAATAAAGCATTTGTTATCTTGAGATGCTTGAAAATTGATTTGGGGTTCTCTCTTGTGGATGAACAAAGTGTGAACAAACTGGACTCCCCCATAAAGTCCATCTTCTTTGTCTTATCTCTGTTTCTTTCGTCAACCAATTTTTTTTTTGCGAACTCTCTTGTCAATACCGGGGACTCAGAAAAGGATAGAAAATTGAGGAGAACAACATCAAAAAATACAAAACAAACACCCACTAAAAGGACCCACTCAATTATGAGTCCAATCCTAAGCTCTTGGAGAGTTAAAGGTAATTTTCAATAAGGATGACTTTCTATTTGCCAATCAAAGGTACCTAACAAGGCGAAGCCTAATACTAGGATATTTTGAAAGAAGATCATCAGCCCAATATATTTCAAGCCTCCTCAAACCTTCTAGCCAAGATGACCATTCAAAAGCGTACCTTATTGACAGTACTCCACTCAAAATAATAAGCTAAAAAAGATCGCGAGCCTACAAAGAGTTAGTACGAGGAAACATTTTGACAGGAAGTACTGATCTTTTGACAGGAAGTACTGATCTTTCTTCTCGCTAAATCGAATTATCAAATTGGCCAATAAGGTTGGTTGACTCCCTGCGCATATGAACTATGGAATGAGACCATTCAGTGACTAAATCATATGGAGCCTATCTAAAATTCATCAATGTATGACTTATGAATTGCACTCATATCCACAACCAGCTATAATTTCAAAGCTGAAGAAAATGGGTAATGCAATATGCCTGATCTAATTAGAACTTTCAGAACCGAATGTGAGTCACAAAGGACCCAACAACCAGACAGTCTGGAGTGCTAAAAGAATGGAATAAGATAACAACCAGGAAATCTCGAGCAGAGAAGAAACAACTTCCTTTTTTTTTTCCCTCCCAAATCATAAGTGCGGGGGACATGTGGGGTACACGAGAGGATCATAAGTTAAGGGGACACACGGGGATACTTGAGGGAGGGACACACGGAGAAACGTAAGGGACACATGGGGGGAGGAGACACACAAGGGAAGAGGACACAGGGAGATCATAAGTTGGTTTTGGGAAGGGGGGGGGGGGGGGGGGGGAGGGGGAACATATGGGGGAGGGGGCTAGGGACATGATGGAATCTCTTAGTTTTGGCTTAGTTTTTCTAAACTTTCATCCAACAAGGATATCTAGAATCATAGCATTCCTTCGTTATATATGTTGGACAACTCTAATTAATTTAAGTTAACATCATATTACAAGTGGACATGAAAGTACTTAGTAGGTTTGTGTACTTACTAACGAGACGGCTATCACCTGTCAACAATGTGCGCACAACGCGATGTGTAGAAGAACTATGAGTGTTGTCTTTTGTTGCATGAAAATTGTGACCATGCTTTCAAGCTCTAATATTTTCTTCTGCCCTAGCTCGTGTAGCCTCCTCTCCTCTTCACGATCCGTCCTTTCAATTCTGATATCGTAATGGAACTTCATTTTGCTTGTTACTCTATTTTTTATTGTCATCCAACTCTTTCCATTTTTCCACCTATGAAGTCAACATTGTACATGTCAATGCATAACTCACACACTATGTGAGGTCCCATTCGAAATGGACAACAAATTTTGAAACTTATTTCATCCGAAACATACCCGTAAATGAAAGCTATAATGCAATTACACTAAGGTTAAGAATGATGAAGGACAAAAAAATAAAGAAGTTCCATATCGGAAAGCAATTATGGTGTGGTTATAACTACTTGAAGCCCTTAAAACCAAAACATAGAAACACCTAGCCACTCGTCAAAATAGAAGGTCAATGGCACATGGAAGTCCGACATATAATTAAAGATTGGAACGTTTGGGACACATATTTTTCACCCATAAATACACACTCTATGTAGTGAGAGTATAGGAATCCACATATATTACGAGTGTGTAGATTTATGCGTGCAAAAATGAGTACGGTGGTGATAGTAATAAAACTCTCTTATTTTTAGTACATCAATGTGGACAGACGGGGCTGATTTGTTAACTTTGATTAACTTCAAATATATTTACCAAAAAGACATCACAAACCCCAATGAGCAGCGTCAACATTGTCCTTGGGTAGGGTGGCTCATATTATTTTGTACTATCGAACACAAGTTACATGTAACTTTGGTGAAATATGGGAACAAAAAGGGGGATTGGATACCAATTGACATCAACAAACTGTGGTGTCTTTTGAAGAAAAAGGAAAGTAACAAACAAACTATACCACTAATAAATGGATAATGAGTCAAAGACATCATCATGCAAATTACAATAAGGCTCAATCAAATATCAAAAAAAGAACTCCCATTGGTAAGATCAGAAGTGATAGACTTTTGAATGTCCAAAATATTTGAATTTTTAATTCCAATTCCATTCATCTCAAGGTAAAAAAAATCCCTTTTGATCAAGTCTTTTATTTTAGGTGGTAAGTGTTATGTGCTCTTACAATAAGGTTAGTAGCATCCCCACTTGCACTGACCACTCCTCCGCCAAACCGTTTGTGAGAATTGGTGGCTCAATCGGTAAAGATTTTTATATACACTTTACATATATGCAATATCATTGCTGCTAAATCCATATTTGCATTGGTGTTTGGGTACCTAATTATTCAAAGGTACATAGTCTCTGACTGTGACTCAGTTAGAGTTTTCTAGGATAATTTTTTTTTGACCAGCCGAAAAAATGATATATAGAAAAGAGATGAAATACAAAGCGTAAAGGGTGTAACCATGGTTGGATATAACTCAACCATAGGCACAGAGAAAAACAAAGAAGGGGAAAGCTTGGATAAGGGTCCTGATTGTGATGGAAACTTCGAGCCCCAAATCACAAGTCCACCTCAACCAAAAAAATGAGAATTAAAAATACATAGAGTTTGCTAGTAGAGGATTAACAACCACACAGACCTACCTTTACTGCTCCCAAAATAGAGCTCCAAATAATCACTACACATCAACGCCAAAAGAAACAGTTGCAATTGCAATTAAATTAAAGCAGGTTAATCCATTCCCTAACCCACTATTTAACTTGTCTCTTCTTCAAGGATATCCTAATTTGTTCTAAAAAAAATTTTAATCAGGTTTGGATTTGAATTGCGGGCCATTTCTAATGGCACACACAGAGGAAGGCATAAACAGAGGAATTTTGAGAGACGAGGATGTTGATGGGGCTTTAGTTAATATGTCACAACCCAAATGAGACTGAGAATGTTCGACGAAGAGCCATCAGATCATCATTTATATGGGAAATTTGGTCCCAAAGATTGCAAAGCAACAACAGATGAACTCTAGCTGAAAAACCCTAATTTTTGAAAATAAAAATTATTGAATTTTCAGAATCAATCTTAGCAATCTAGCCCTCATTTGTAACCCAGAACCTCATACAATGAAAATCCTAAATCGAAGGTTCAAAGTTTTTTGGATTCTGGTTCTTCTCGAGACCGGGAGATAGAGATATATATATATATATATATATATATATATATAGTTGAATACCTGAGATTGAGAATGGCGGTCAAGATAGCCGAAATCAGTCGTGAGAGGCCACCGTCGGAAGGGAAGGAAACCGTAAGTCTTGAGCTATTCAATCTGCAGGTTGTGGAATCGAAAGAGAAAATGGAGTTCTCAAACTTTTAGAGGTCTGAACATCAAGTAAGTGGGCGAAAAGAAAAAGGGGGTTTCAAATATTGGGGGACAATCAGACTTTTTGTATTTTTCGCTTCTAAAATATAAAACTACGTAGTTTTAGATTTTTTAAACTTTCCGTGAGTATTAACTTAGTCACCGAATAATTTGACTCCCGCGTATATATTTTCATCTCAAAATTTGGATCGAATTATGCTACTTTCCGTGACTAACAATTAAGTAGTCTCCAAAAGTATGGCATCCGAGACCAAACATTAGTCACAAATACTTTACCTTTTTTCCCTCCAAATTTTGGCGCCCACGCCATTTCTTTCAGTGACCAAAAATTAATTTAGTCACGAATAATTAACCTTCAGTGAGTAAAATAACTTTGGTCACTCATAATATCACTTTCTATGACCACAATTTAATGTAGTTGAAAGGAATCATGAAGCACTTCTCATTTCTTTCAATTTAATCCATACAAGGCAGAAGGACAAAACATCTACTTATAGGCGCAACATTCAGCTATAACAAAACTAACTAACCTCCTGTAACAGCCTAACAAATGCTAACCAATTCTGTTACACATAAGGGAGGAATCCTCTACATTGGTACATAGGAACTTGGAGAACTCCCTTCTTCTAACAGCCGTTGATGAGAGGGCTTGGGAGCTGACTGATTAGTCAGTGTTAACAAAGGCACAGAACTATGCTCGCTATCAGTAGTCACCAAAAGTGGTCACTAAAAGTGCAATTTCTTGTAGTGTCCATCAACCAGATCCACGCCAGAAACTAGAACCGTACATCCTTGTACTGCCTCAACCTTTCCCAATGTAAGTCCAATGGGACATGGACGATGTGGTGATCTTGTGGCAAAAACCCCCATCTTTCCACCCTTCAAACTTGGTACTCTAACCTTTGCCTTAAACTTTGACTCAAATGGATGCTTCCAAAGCTTATCAAGATTCGTATTCAAGTGAAAGACATAAATAATCCAGCAATGAGAATATTCTTCCAAACCCTCCAGAGATGCTGGAGGAACTCTAGCTGGATCAAACAGCAAGCGGCCCCTGGCGAGTAGTAAAGGTTGCCTAGGAGTTCCATTCCTCGTAGAGAAGCATGAACGGATGATGGCAATAGGTGCCATCGGATAAGAAGTCACATCCACATTCCCAAACTTAGGTTGAGCTTTCCTCAAAGCCTGTTGAGCCCTAATTCGGCCTTGCCTCTCAGCGGCGCAATCCTCTAAGGATAACTTGAGAGATATCTCAAGCTCTTTAACCCTCTCATTAACGTCTCTAGGTCTTCTTCTCCAAAAATAAACAGAGACGGCTGCTGTTGCAGAAATGGTAGCAAAGGCAAGCGCAGCGGAGAGAGAGAGCCATCCCGATTTTCCGTCCGAAGCAGCCATCGACTTCCACAGCCCACGATAAAGAAATATATTTTCTGTGTATTATTTTTTTTACAAAGGCTCCTATATATAGGAGAGATAGAGATAGAGATAGAGATAGAGATAGAGATAGAGATTAGGATACATAATCCTAATCCTAAACCAACTAGGAAGATAGAGATAGAGATAGAGATAGAGATAGAGATAAAGATAGAGATAGAGATTAGGATACATAATCCTAATCTCTAATTTATCTCTAACTGAATCCCTAAATAGGCTCCTAATTATATGCCTATTATTTACATAATCAACACTCCCCCTCAAGTTGGTGCGAAGATATCGATCATGCCCAACTTGAATCAAGGAAAGAATCAAGGATATTGACCATATCAAATCAAATCCTTAATTTTAACAATTTCACGAAGAGAGGTAATTTTTTTGAGTCTGCTCACGAGGAGGCTCAAGGATAGGATTGAACGCATCAAAGACCTTAGTGATATGTGTGTTAGGTATGGAAAGATGGGGGTGGCGAATGTTGTGAGTGAACTTGGGATGGACCAAAAGGGCTTTTTGGAGAAGTTAGAAGACCTTGAGAAGCAGATAATCTTGTGTTTTCTCGACATAAACAGGTCAAGAAAAAAGCTTCTGGATGGAATCATGGTTCTTCAAGAAGAACATATGTAGATGATTTTTTTTGGGTTCGGGAATGCTGTAGTGCAGCAAAACGACGAGATTTTGCCTCTATTTAAACACTCTAAGTTAATCTGAACACTCTAAGTTATAAAAAAAAAAAATGCTTTAGATGGAAACAATTCAGGTAACATATCTACAAATTTACGTGTAATTACAATCTTGAACGCCTCCAAATTAAGTCTAAGATTAAGAGAGAACTATTGAGCATTTAATTATCACAGAACTTGTAAAATATACTTGTAATATCACTATATATATGATTATACCTTTGCATAATATACTTTAATACGTTACCTATGGGTTGATACCTTTGTATGTATTGGGAGTTGATAATTACATAATTAATTGTGTCAATTTCAAATCACTGAGAGCTTAACTCGAACACAATTTGTTTGATTTTCTGGAATTTTTTTATAAGAATAGGCCAGAAAAAAGGAAATAGGCTAGAATGTAGACAATTTGTAAAATTAGTGCAAAATGCACTTTGAACTTGCGTATTTAGTCCACCTGGCATAAGTCTACCACCATGGACAAATATTGTATGCATACTGACAACGCGGTCCATCATTTACGCAATTTGAATTTTGAACATGAGTGTTTGTGGTGGCTCTATATAATTCCGAAAAAGGAAAGTTTTGGATAAGACGAAGTGAGCATATTGATACAGTTGGTGATTGGGGGTGTTATGCATGAATTCATGTCAGAACCAATGACCACATACTTAGCGGAACACAGGTTATTGTAGAGATTGCATGAGTGTTACATGAGCAGTTACAAGGAGGAGTGCTTGAAAACTAACATGTTAATAGTTTGGTAGTGCAATGGTCTGATCTTTATGAGTACCGTTGATGCGTGTGAAGACCACAGGTCTCTGCCACGTTTGGATTATACGTAATAACCCATAATTTTAAACTTATATTTGTGTTAAATTTTATATTTGATATTCATTGAGAGCATTTCATTACTTAAATTCAAAATTTTGAAAAAAAAAAAAAAAAAGCAGCTCGAGCGAGTGGGTGTTTTAGAGCAATTTCGAAAATGACTATCTTTTGAGATTTCTACACATTTATGGCCATAACTCTATGTTTAATGGATAAATTATGATTTCGCCTCGGATTCATTTAAATTAAAACGAAATTATCTTATTAATTGGGGAATTTTATGGCCATTAAGATAAGGATTTAACTGGGATTGCATGGAGAGTAATTTCATAAATTAATTTAGAATTTTATAACAGATTATGATTTCAAGTCTATATAAACCTAGCTCGTTTTCCTTTCCATTTTACCAATTTTGTAATTCAGAAGTCAGAAAGAATGCTAGAGGAAGAGAAAGAATGCTAGGACTTTGTGGAGCTCCCAACTCAAAATCATCCTTGTTCTTCGTTGATTTCTTTAAATTAAGGTAAGATTGTTTACCTACCAACTCTTAGAGTTTTACTTTCATATTTTTCGTATGATTTTAGGTTGTAATCGCATGTTTAGGGTTTCTATTTGTACCAGAATGTTCAGATATGTAATTTACAGATTCTAGAAAAAATGATGGCTCGCTCGAGTCGCTCAAGCAAGGTTAATTTTGAATTTTTTTTAATTTTTGAAAAAAGTATTTTTAATAGATTGCTCGAGCAAGCTCCGAAAATTTTTAATTTTGTAAATTTGGACAGAAGGCCTGTTTTTGCTACTTAAGCAAGCTGAGGTCGCTTAAGCGACTTGTCGAAAAATATAAAAACAAAAATCAGAACGTTTAACTTGTTTGGATTTTACGTGCTCTGGATTAGACCAATTTTATTTTACCAGAATGTATGTAAACCTCACACAAGTATACACACATTAGGAATTTGAACACAGGTCTCCAAGGGATCTCATGTGAGCCGGTACACTGGACAATAGACTTTTGATGAATATTTGCAAACATGAATTTTGCACGAATATTGTAGATATTATGTTGTTGTTGAAAATTTATAAGAGGAGGATAAAATTAAAGAATTTGAACAATGGTTACTGTGGTTATGTTTCGAGTATGGTCTCGTGTTGCCTGATGCTGGGCATCACCCCAAGGTGTGCTAAGGGGTAACCAATCCCACATGCAGGATTATTTATCAGACATCGTTCTGAGGTGTGCTATGGGATAACTAGTCCCACATTCGTGCTCGCTTATTGGGTTCAAGTCCCGAGATGTGCTAAGGGGTATTTAGTTCCACGTGCATTCTCCGACCGCTGTGCCATGTTCCACATGGGTTGGAGTCCTACCGGATGTCGTCCCACTTAAACAAGATAATCAAAATGAAAAAAGAGCATAACTTACCGATGTGTTTATTATTTATCTTTTCATTAATATAAGCATCTATCTACTATACTTGTTAAATTCTTTTGCTATGAACTATTATATGTTTGTATATCTTTGGATTTGTTTTTTTGAGTAACCTTTCTTATTGAGTTTCATTACTCATCGGTGTAATTTTTCTGTCCCTAGGGTTTCATGCCAAATGAAGAAGAACAAATAGAGGAACCGGTTGCACTGGAGAAGATTTGTGGTAGAAGCAAAAATCGCCTGCACAGAGACATTTTTTGGAGGCTTCATGTCGAGATCCCTGTGATGAACTGGCAGGTAATACGCTAGGGCTTGATTAAGGATGTTGCTAGAGATGCTGAGAGAAACTATTATAACCAAAGGGCTTTGATTAGAACCATTGAAAGAGACCCACAATATGGGTCTGATCCCAAAGTTTCAAATTTATCTGAGTAATTAAATTTTTAATTAGAGATTTGTAATTTAATTTTATGTATTTTAGTTGCAATGTTTGTATGAAGTTTAGATTGTCTAAAAAAGTTTATTGCTTGACCTAAACAGTAGTATGAGACCGACACAAATTATATGTTAAACCATCGTCCATAAAATAAAAATTAATATAAACTGCATAATTGAAGTAATCTATCTGCATGGTAGACTAATCATTATTAGAAAGGTAAACGCATACAAAAAGTTTGGATTTGCTTTGAAAAAACATAATGGTTTCTTCTTGAAACAAAATCTAGATGGCATGTACTTGACGTATTTATCATCTTCCCCACCATCTTCCTCAAATTCCAAAAGTTCATCGTCGAACATGAGTAGTTCATCATTCATAATTTCTTGTAGACCTAGGTCAAGGCTGACGAATTGTCATTTAATATTTTTAATCTAATGAAATCTATATAATTGACGCTACATCTGTTTGATATTCGCTTTCAACCATGTAGTCAATGCATCTGAATCTTGTTGCGTGTCTACGCATAGTTCAACTGAATGAGCTTTAGGGACGCATAGACAATAATACCTGCAAAATACTTCCAGATCACCTTGTCGTAAAATTTCTGCCATTGAAGATTATTGCATTGTATTCTCAAATCAGGCGGCAGCATTTGAGATGTGGCACCCTTGATGACATGGCCAACATCTAAATCCCATGGTATGTACATTAGTAATGGTTTGTTCTTGAATCGACCCTTTACCCCGCGACATGTGTTGTACATCGGGTCATTGTAGGCTCCTACGGATTATGTTCGGTCGTCCAATTCCCTATTCCGAATTGATGGGTGTCGTTGGGAGGATGAGGCATGTATTGATATATTGAAGGACATTGTTATAGGTTTTCGAATGTGGTATTTTGTTTCCTAGTTCATTTGATGAATTTCGTGGAGTATTTACTACGAATAGTTTTGGTCAATGATTTTCATAGACAATGGTGGCAGGTATTTGAATACACTATAAGAATTATTGGTATTGGCCAGTGTCTTGTCTTTTCCACAGTATGCTCTGCATCTACAGATCGGACAAACACAACCTGAAGATGAGTTCATGACCAATAATTCCTAAATTGTCCAACATGTGCACCAATTCTATTAAATTGAATACATGAGAAGATTTATTTAGTTAAATTATGATTGACCAATGAGAGACAAGGAACGACCAAGTCCCTAAAAAAGATGTTTCGGTTCACAACTGACTCACGACTCTTTCTAAGCTCACTCAACGACTAGACTCAAATAAATTTTGAAACAAGAGACTATCGGAGCAAAAAATCAAAGCCTCGAAAGGCTTAAGATCATTGAAGAAGAAGGAAATTTGGATTTGGGATGAGCAGAAATGAAGAAGAGGAGGGGTATTTATAGCCAAAGGAGAGCACAATACCTCTTGTGCACGCCACTTCAAACAATGACGCACACTGGTCGCTAAAGCTAGAGAATCTCTGCAAAGCTGTTAGTCCATACCTAACTGAGCGAAATGATGGCTGAGTCAAAATGGAACAATGTGCACCATGTCACTACAACACACGCCATGTCGAGATCACGTGTGCCTTGTCGACATTCTGAGTGTGCCAATCCAAATTGACGCACTAGCATTAAATGCCCTTCTGAATCAAATGTAGCAAATCTCAAAGAATTCTTGGCCCTAAACCATCACAATAGTTTTAGCTCTGGAAGCTTAATCATTGTTTGAAAGAGTTGACATATGTTCTCAACGTCGCGAAGAGACAAAGCGCAATATATTTTGAGTTGTATCATTTTAGATAGGAAGTCTTTTCATTAACATTGTTTTGTTAGAGTATGTTTTTGTACATCACAACTTGTATTCTTATTTTTGGTCGATGTAATTGTCCAAGCAAGTAATAAATTGTGTTTGCAAAAAGAAAAAAAATTACCCATGCAAATTACGAAAGCATTTGCAATACACTAAACGAAATGAAAAGAAAAACAAAGTATCTATCAGGCACTTTAGCCCAATTATCATCCAAATTGGCGCGTAGGACATAACAACTTACTCTACCTATCTCTATGAGGGCGCACATGGCTCAAAAAGAACAAAAGATGCATACAGGCCCTGCTAGCCAATTGTCTTCACTCTATGCCTCAGCCATGCCTCAAACTCCTCTCCACCTGCGTAGAGCCACCCTCTCTCAGCATGTGACTATCGCTGCCCCGAGTGTATGGAACCAGAAACCCTCAAGCTCTCTAGATCAGCCCATCTCCGATGAGACCCAATTGGACCCTGTGCTGACCACCAGCCTACACCTGCATAGAAACTTACAATGTAAGAACAATCTACAAATTTGTCCAAAATAAAATACTAGATTGAGAGATGTACATACCTTATGGGGACGACTAGACCTCTTGCCATTAGGGTACTGAATCTAACTTGTGTAACCAAGAACAAGCATGCACACCAGGCAATGATAATCGAGAATGGTCCATATGCCTTTATGTCCCACTCAAGGGGATCCTACAGTTAGAAATAGAACATAGTTAGAATAGAGCAGAACAAGGTGAGTATGGAATCAGAAATAGAACAAACTGAATCAGAACAAGAGCAGTAGAGTGATACCCGAGCAGGAAACTCTGAAACCACGTCGCCAGGATTTGGGACCTTTATCATCCCATTCATGTAGTCCTTGTTCATCAATGAGATAAACCTAGGAATTACAGGGAATGGTATGCCCTCCTTAGGAATAGGTTGAAGAGATGCTCCTCTAGGAGCATTCGTCGCAGCTCTATGCACCCTAGTTGCCACAAGCACCTCTCCAACCCCTTCAATAGTAGGCTTGGCCCTAACGCCCCTCGCAACATTTATAGTAGATGCCACAAGTAGCTCAACATCCTTCTCGACATAAAGGCCCAACTCGACATGACGAAGTCTGTGTAGGCCCAAACATCTCACAAGAAACTGTGCCATGTAGGCAGCATAGTTTCCCTTCCGATCAATAAGATTGCTAGCGAGTAGGGTTTGTGAGAAGGCAACCTTGTCCGCAAAAATGTTTGTATGGGTACTCAGAATCCCATGAGAAAGAGGCCCCTGGACCCAAGGGACATCTACATGGAATGCCTAATGGGAGAACAGGTCTCTTAAATACCATTAATGCTCGTAAGGGCACTCCAGCAAGACTCTACTCTGGGTCAACTCTTGGTTTTGAATCAAGAACTCGGCCTTCAGACCTCTCCACAATAGACAGAAAGGGTACATAATGGGAAATAGAAAAACACAAAGCAGAAAACAACATATTAGAAGTGTGTTAGGAAGGCAAAGAAGCAAGTCATATATGACCCAGAGAAGAGCAGTCCCCCTACGCAAACAAACCCATCAAAAAAATTGAGGTAATATCCTCATAATTGGGGTGGGTTTTGCGAGGCTTGCCCATTCCCAGAACTTTAAAACCCTAGTATTGTCTAGAATAATAATTATCATAGTACATTGTTTGAACAGAAGAAAATAGTGTTTGAATTGAATCGACAGGAATGAACAAAAAATAATCGATCATACCTCAAGGAGATGCCAGAAACCAGCGATGCTATTGCCCACTCCTCTAGAGACGGCTCCCAGAAAATAGTAAGGGGTGGCCAACATGACTGCACCTGAGTTGTTTTTCAAAATGGAAGCAAGGTCCTAGAGGGCGAGAAGGTAAGACATCTAAATCCTATTCTCCCTGTTTAAGAATGCGGTAGCCTCAAAGAAGTACAACAAAAAAGCATTGACATGTAAGAACCCGTATTTATTTAATTAGAGAATAGTAAAAGAAAGTTTATTAAATATGATCCTTTTTTTTTACTTTGGGTTAAAAAAAAAAGAAAATAAGATTTGGGTGTGATAAGTAAAGAAAGGGGGTAAATAGAGAAGTGAGTGGGTTAAATTGGCAACAAAACAAAACACACAAATCAGCCATCTTCCTCTTTGCTGCTGCCGAAATTTCCCCTCTCTCCTCTCCTCCATTTTTTTTCTTCTCTCAAGCTCATAACCCCCTCTCCTCTCAACCTCTTCAAGAACCAAGGCCATTTTTACGTTCTACGCGTCGTAAGGAGCTTGGGTTACCTTGGAATCGCGCCGAAAGCTTCAAAATTCGGATTCTACCATTAGGGCTTTGTTCTTCATCAAATTTCACACAAAACCTTGAGGTAGGTGAACCAATTCTACTCTTTCTAGTTATATATTCATGAGGTGTGGTATATATTCGGGTTAGGGCGTTGTTATTCTTAAATTTCGAAGTTTCCCCAAATTTGATATAGTTCCATTATTTGATTCTTAGATCTTTAAATTTCTTGTTGATTGATGAAATTGGGAGTGAACTTGGCCTCCCTTCATGTTTAATTTTTGCGTAGCATCTCAAATTTGAGCCTAAACCAGCTAGATTGTGATTGGGTTGGATTTTTACACCAAAAATGTCAAAATTCTGCATTCGGGTACTGTTCACCACAGCTCTCTGCATTTTTACTGTTCATGGCCGAATTTCACTATTCACAGAAATGCCCGTTTGATTCCCCTTTGATGTTCACTTGATTCCCTAACGCGTATTCCACTCCGAAAATGCCAAATTATGCTTTTTTCCACTGTTTTTGGGCAGATTCTGCATATTCACTGTTCATGGCAGATTTTTTTGGTAAAATTCCGGCCATTTCCCGGTTTTGTGATGGCCCTTTGATCCCCCTTTGACGTTTAATTGGTTCCCTAGCGTTTATCCCTTCATAAACCATTTAATTCGCTTCACTAATACCATTTCTTTTTTTTACCACGAACGTTTTGGGGATAATGAGATATGTTTTCACGGATACCATTAACTTGAAAATTTATTTTGGTGAAGGCGCGCGGGGCCTATCGAACCCGGCAGAGGGATTAAATCTCTATAATCAAATGAATAAGAAAAATGATGGTGGTTCTTCTATGAAAGAAATGGTTTGGTTTCCCTTTTAGGTTTTGTCGAAATTTTTTTTAAAGAAAACCAAAACATGGGTTTGGTTTGTGAAATGAGTCGGACACTTGGACACTTGTGTGTGTGGAAAACCTTCTATATTTCCTTTCTTTGGCTTGGACACTTGGACACTAGGACATCCACTTGACATCTCATCATCTCATATGCATGCATCATGTTTATATGCCTAGTGTTTGTAGAATGTTTTTCCTACTGGGCTAGTGTAGCTCAACCTGTAAATTTTTAGGTACCCAGCGTTGATCGAGCATGGTTTGGATTGCATGACTTGGATGAGGAGCATACATGGCATGGAGTTATTTTACTCATTTTCCTTGTATTAACTTCTTTTTGGGAAAAATGATTTTGTAACTCTAATCTTTTATCCACTTTTTGATTATGGGATTGTAACAACTTATGAACTATTATTTTGATCATCCCTTTGGGGTTCGGGTGCCCATATTGTTTTTCTTATTTTTTTTCTTTCTTTTGATGGTCAAAGGGAATAGTGATGTACTTTAATTATGGAAACATTTTCTTTTAATGTGCTTAAGGTTCTGGTTCTCTTTATTTAATTTTTATGAAAATTGGGGCGTGACAACTTGGTATCAGAGAAAGCGTTTTCGAAAACTTTGAGACCGTGGGAAAACGTTAAATTTCGGGAGTTAAAAACTTTGCAGTGATTTTTTTTCACTTTTGCCATTCATTGTGTGTTTGTGTGACATTCACGAGCCTGACGTCATGGTAGTAGCATTGCATCTCATGTGAAGGCATAGTATTGAGTTGTACCCATGTTGGGAATTGGTGTTGGATGCTTTGACGTTGTTGAGATATTGTGGGACTAAACACTTTTTTTTTTATTTATCTTATATTAGAACTATGCCACCTCGACGTAACCCACCGGCTAGGGGTGTGGGGAGACCTAGGGGAGGTAGGGGCCGCGGTCGCCATACTCAACGGGTTGAGGATGAAGTTAGTCGGCATGGAGAAAATCCAAGGGATGAGGAAAGGCACGAAACGGGAGCGCAAGATTCTCAAGGACCACTTTTGGCTCAATTGGTCACCGCTTTAACAACCGCCATCAACCAACCAAGAGTGAGCCACACACCTAGCGCCATGGAGATTGCCGAGAAATTTGGTAGGTTGCACCCTCCACAATTTGATGGGAAATCCGGGGATCCGCTTGATGCTAACCATTGGCTTGCGGAGATGAGGAAGCGTTTTGATGTCATGGACATCACTAGTGACATGACGAAGATTCATTTGATGGCTTGTCAACTCTTCGGCGAGCCGAATGAGTGGTGGGAATCTATTTTGGCGGCACGTAGGGATGCACGGAGAGCCGATAGGGCGGCGAGGTATGTTGTGGAACCGGATGTTGAGAACATCACATGGGCGGAGTTTGAGAGTTTGTTTGAAAACCAATATTTTCCACAATCATACCGCGAGAATTTGAGGGAGCAATTTGAGGATCTTGAGCAAGGGAACATGACCGTTAATGAGTATGCACTCAAATTCCAATCCTTGAGTCGTTATGCACCGGAGTTGATTAGCTCCGAGAAGGGGAAATGTCGCCGATTCGAAAGGGGGTTGAATTCGTCTGTTAAGAGGCTAGTTATTAGTAGCCAGGTGAAGTCCTTTACGGATATTGTTGAACTAGCAAGGAACTTGGAATTGCCGAAGGATGCAGGGAGGAACTCACGGGGTTCGGATGTTAGGCACTCAACTGGGAACGCGAGCGTGACTACGGGGAGCTTTGGGAGTCAAAGTAGAAAGAGACAGAGGGATGCTGTGCCACCACCACCGAATCGATCGGGCTCTCGTACATTTGTTTCTTCTGGTTCTGGAGGACCATCTTCTCATTCTTCGAGGTCCCAGGCCACATGCTTCTATTGTCGACAGGAGGGGCATGTTCGGGCTAACTGCCCTAAGCTTCGATCTCAGTCTCAGTCTAGGCCTCCTCCTCCACCACCGCGTCCTCATACTCCAGGGGCTTGTTTTGAGTGTGGTGGGTTTGGCCACATTGCCAGGTATTGTCCTCAGAGAGGGGTTTCGCATAGTGAGTCGGGCTCAGTTCAGCAGCCTAGGGTTGGACAGGGTTTCAGTCAGCAGAGGGGCACACAGAGTCAGCCGTACTACCGTCAGACCACCACAGTTCCGGGGCCACGGGCTGATAGGGGGACGAGTTCATCTACACCAGCTCAGACAGTTCAGGGCAGAGCTTACGCCGTTACTGCAGCCACACCACCATCACCTCCTTTCCCGACCTCTACTCCGGCGCCAGATGCTTCTGTTGTGAGGGGTACTTTCCTCCTCTCCAATTCCTTTGCTAAGATTTTGTTTGATTCTGGAGCATCGCACTCTTTCATTGCTGCATCATTTGTACATGCACTAGAGTTAGAAACCGAGGAGCTTAGTCCCGTATTGTTTGTTGACACACCGTTGGGTGGTAGAACTTCGCTAGACCGTATATGTCGGGGTTGTGAGTTGGTGATCCTTGACCGTCGATTCTTGTTTGATTTCATCGTCTTGGGTATGTCCGGGTTTGATCTTATTTTGGGGATGGATTGGTTATCAACATTTCACGCAACTATTGATTGTTTCAAGCGTTGAGTTCGGATATGTCCGCCGGAAGGGGGTTGTTTTGAGTTTTTCGGGGAACGTCGGGAACCGCTAGAGCCGTATTTGTATGGGTCTCGGGAAAGGGAATCGATTGCATGCTTGTTAGCGGGTTTGACACTTGATGAGGATTTATCCACCCGTGGGGAGTTACCGATGGTCGTTTGTGACTTTCCGGACGTTTTTCCGGAAGAGTTACCGGGTTTACCACCTGAGCGGGAGGTTGAGTTCATGATAGATTTATTGCTCGGCACCGCACCTATGTCTATGTCACCTTATCGCTTTGCACCGGCCGAGTTGAGAGAATTGAAAACCCAACTCCAAGAGTTACAGGACTTAGACTTCATTCGCCCTAGTACTTCGCCATGGGGCGCACCGGCTCTTTTTGCGCAAAAGAAGGATGGGTCTCTCCGTTTATGTATTGACTACCGTAAGCTAAATCGGGTCACCATTAAGAACAAGTATCCCATGCCTAGGATTGACGATTTGTTTGATCAATTAAGGGGCGCGACTTGCTTTTCTAAAATTGATTTGAGATCTGGTTATCATCAACTTAGAGTTCGTCGAGAAGATATTCCGAAAACCGCCTTTCGTACTCGATATGGTCATTATGAGTTTGTGGTCATGCCTTTTGGTCTCACTAATGCTCCTGCTACTTTTATGGACTTGATGAATCGCATCTTTCGTGCCTATCTTGATCGGTTTGTGGTTGTGTTTGTTGATGATATTCTTGTTTATTCACCTACCGAGGAAGATCACAAATCTCACCTCACCATTGTTCTTGAAATCTTGAGAGAGCACCGGTTGTATGCTAAGTTGAGCAAGTGCGAGTTTTGGTTGTCCGAGGTTAAATTCTTAGGTCACGTGGTATCTAAGGATGGGGTTTCCGTAGATCCGGGCAAGATAGAGTCAATTTTGAATTGGGAGCATCCTAAGAGCGTGTTTGAGATTCGGAGCTTTTTGGGTTTGGCCGGGTATTATCGACGATTTGTTCTTGACTTTTCGCGACTAGCGGCACCGATAACACAGTTGACACGTAAGGGTACACGGTTTGTGTGGAACAACAAGTGTGAGTCGGCATTTCAAGAGTTGAAGAAACGATTGACTAGCGCGCCTATCTTGATTGTGCCCGAGCATGGGGTTGGCTACTCCGTTTATTGTGATGCTTCTCGGGAGGGGCTTGGTTGCGTGTTAATGCAAAATGGGCGAGTTGTGGCATATGGGTCTCGACAACTTAAGACACATGAGCGTAACTATCCCGCTCACGACTTAGAGTTGGCGGTTGTTGTCTTTGCATTGAAGAGTTGGAGGCATTATCTTTATGGTGAGAAGTTTGAGGTGTTTTCGGATCATAAGAGCTTGAAGTATTTGTTCTCCCAAAAAGAATTGAACCTTAGGCAACGCAGGTGGATGGAACACATAGAAGATTATGACTTTGATCTCCAATTTTTATTATTTCAACAAAGAATAGATAATATTATCTTATCAGATAACATTAAAACTTTAAGTTATCTATTAATTTATCTGTTGTGTTACTATTTGGACTATTATATTTACTGACTTATTAATTTATTATTTTGATATTATTTAAAAAATTATAATTTTTTATTAGCTATTGGTTCATCTTGACAAGAAATTTTTAAAAAATAAAAAAATATGTTAAATAATTTTTTTTGGACATCAGATAATATTATTTGATAATGTTATGTGTTGGTCTATATGCAAAATGCAAGACTATCATCAGATAATATTATTTGTAAAGGCCATAGATAATATTATCTGATAATGTTATCCGATAATGTTATGTGTTGGTCTATATACAAAGATATTTTTAGAATCGTGTGCTAAAAGGACTTCCGGTTATAGTTTAGTTTTAGATGGACTAATTGCGTTACAAATCTCTTGTTGCATGTGGAATTGACCGAGTCTCCCCTACGAATTTGCAGTGATTTCTTTCGGACTAACCATGCCCCAATAGTATTTATGTGTCTCATGAACAAGATTTTCACTCCATACTTGAATAAACTTGTGGTAGTATTCATTGATGCATGACATACTAATTTATTCAATGATAGAGGAACAACATGAACACTACATGAGGGTTGTATTCCAGATTCTCCGAGACAACCAACTCTACCCATCTCTATAAGGTTTTATGTTTAATGATTACATCTTAAAATTATGTTTGATGATTTATTTTTAAGTTGTGAGATTTTACTTTCCGTGTCTGATATAATTTTATGTTAAAAAATATTATCTGAGAAATGTATACTATTTTATAGCCTAAATAGTGCATGAAAATGCACCGGTACCGATACATACTATACTAGTAATAAAAATAGTACTACCAGATAGATAGCTTTGCCTTCATAGGGTTTAATCCTAGAAAGGGTAAATTATATTAAGCTCCCCCGAGATTTTTGGCAAATACATTAACCTCCTCGGTGTGATTTGAGAAATTACTCTAGTCTTCCTTACTTTTGAATGTATTATGCAGTTATCTCTCGTATTGTTAAAATCAGTCAACGCCATCAGTTAAACTATTAAGATTAAAATTCAACTTTATTTCTTTATTTTAAGAAGTAAACAGAAGCATAATTCTTGTTACGTCCATAGTAGCCTTGTTACATTTTTTAAAATTTTTTTAAAACCAAAACTCAGACTAGTTCCAAAAACTGAATCCAAGTTTTCATTTCAAAAAAATATTAAAAAGTGAATATAAGTTGTGTCGGAAGCGATATTAATTACGTTGCAGTTTATATTGTCAAAAAATCCTGAACTTAAAGTTTCAAGAAATTGACTAACGACAACTGCTTTATTTTAACGATAATAGAAAAATAAAAGTATAATTATTTTAAAAGTAAAAAGCTTTTGAATAATTTATCAAATTACAAGGAATTTTTTAAAAATCTCAAGGGATGTCAATATAATATTTACTCTAGAAATAATGTGACTAGGTCAAATGATAAGCTTATTTTCTTTTGAAATAATCAAATGACGCGGTTAGTATTACGCAATTACGAACTTGCCCTGCATTTTACGAAGTTCATTGCTTGTAGACTGCGAAACCCACCTAGTCAACCGTCTTCTCGCTCTAGAATCTGTAGTCTCTCTCCAATCCCCGGAAGCCTATAAATTAGAAACCCAGCTCCCACTTTTCTGAACTGGAGAAGAAAAGAAGATGGCGTCGTCAAATTTCAAGTCGCATTTCTGTTAAAGAAATATATTTTCTGTGTATTATTATTTTTACAAAGGCTCCTATATATAGGAGAGATAGAGATAGAGATAGAGATAGATATAGAGATTAGGATATATAATCCTAATCCTAAACTAACTAGGAGGATAGAGATAGAGATAAAGATAGAGATAGAGATTAGGATACATAATCCTAATCTCTAATTTATCTCTAACTGAATCCCTAAATAGGCTCCTAATTATATGCCTATTATTTACATAGTCAACATTTTTTTTTATGGTGCCTTGGTCGACGAGGTGGCCTATTTTTATATTAGGTTTTCAGTTTTTAGAATAATATCTCTAATAAATTTTAGAACATTACAATTATTTATAATAAAAAAAGGAGAAACTAGGGCTGGGGGTGGCATGTGCCACCTCCCCCCTCTCAATGGCTCCGCCACTGCCGGTACAGTACTGTATTGACAACTTTGATCCTATCACTCCTTTGATGCTGTCACTGTATGGTAGATAAGGTTTGACATCCAGGACAGGAGTTCCATCAACCAGATCCACGCCAGAAACTAGAACCGTACATCCTTGTACTGCCTCAACCTTTGCCAATGTAAGTCCAATGGGACATGGACGATGTGGTGATCTTGTGGCAAAAACCCCCATCTGTCCACCCTTCAAACTTGGTACTCTAACCTTTGCCTTAAACTTTGACTCAAATGGATGCTTCCAAAGCTTATCAAGATTCGTATTCAAGTGAAAGACATAAATAATCCAGCAATGAGAATATTCTTCCAAACCCTCCAGAGATGCTGGAGGAACTCTAGCTGGATCAAACAGCAAGCGGCCCCTGGCGAGTAGTAAAGGTTGCCTAGGAGTTCCATTCCTCGTAGAGAAGCATGAACGGATGATGGCAATAGGTGCCATCGGATAAGAAGTCACATCCACATTCCCAAACTTAGGTTGAGCTTTCCTCAAAGCCTGTTGAGCCCTAATTCGGCCTTGCCTCTCAGCGGCGCAATCCTCTAAGGATAACTTGAGAGATATCTCAAGCTCTTTAACCCTCTCATTAACGTCTCTAGGTCTTCTTCTCCAAAAATAAACAGAGACGGCTGCTGTTGCAGAAATGGTAGCAAAGGCAAGCGCAGCGGAGAGAGGGAGCCATCCCGATTTTCCGTCCGAAGCAGCCATCGACTTCCACAGCCCACGATAAAGAAATATATTTTCTGTGTATTATTATTTTTACAAAGGCTCCTATATATAGGAGAGATAGAGATTAGGATACATAATCCTAATCCTAAACCAACTAGGAAGATAGAGATAGAGATAGAGATAGAGATAAAGATAGAGATAGAGATTAGGATACATAATCCTAATCTCTAATTTATCTCTAACTGAATCCCTAAATAGGCTCCTAATTATATGCCTATTATTTACATAGTCAACACTCCCCCTCAAGTTGGTGCGAAGATATCGATCGTGCCCAACTTGAATCAAGGAAAGAATCAAGGATATTGACCATATCAAATCAAATCCTTAATTTTAACAATTTCACGAAGAGAGGTTAGTTTTCTGAGTCTGCTCACGAGGAGGCTCAAGGATGGGATTGAACGCATCAAAGACCTTAGTGATATGTGTGTTGGGTATGGAAAGATGGGGGTGGCGAATGTTGTGAGTGAACTTGGGATGGACCAAAAGGGCTTTTTGGAGAAGTAAGAAGACCTTGAGAAGCAGATAATCTTGTGTTTTCTGGACATAAACAGGTCAAGAAAAAAGCTTCTGGATGGAATCATGGTTCTTCAAGAAGAACATATGTAGATGATTTTTTTTGGGTTCGGGAATGCTGTAGTGCAGCAAAACGATGAGATTTTGCCTCTATTTAAAGTTGTTTCGAGTTTAATTAGGTTGATTTTAGGTAGAAAAATCTCTAAACAACTTTAAATGTGAACAAAACTGAGTCTTTTTCCGCTGTAGTCGTAATCCTTATTTGTTATTTCAATTCTCTTTGACAAGCTAATTATTTTTTAATTCAATTTAAATGTATTTTGTACCTTTTCTTCCCCTATTGGGGGATGGAGGGTTATGATTTAATTGTCAAAATTTGTATGGAAAATGTTGTTATAAAGAAATTTGATTATTAATGTTGCTTCCAGTACTCTTAAGCCTTTAATTCTTTATATATAATTTCATGATTTGTATATATATATGGTAGACCCCAAATTGCCTTTGTTTTTCCTGGATAGTTTACGTTTGAGCTATTACAGCTTCTGTACAACACCCAATTAGAAAAAGGAAAACTAATTTTTTGATGGTTCTTCAACAAGTATATATATAGATGATTTTTTTTTTGTGTGGTTAATTTGTTGGGTTTCGGTGATGTAGTGCAGTAAAACGACGTAATTTTGCCTCTATTAATTATGTTCGAGGTTAATTATGTTTATATTAATTTGAAAAGTTTTTGAACAACTTTAAATGTGGACAAAATTTTGTCGTTGTACAGCGTTGTAGTGCGAGGGTGCACTACAACTTTCCGTAATTCTAATTTGTTGATTCAATTATCTTTCACAAGCTAATTATTTTTCTAATTCATTTTAAATGTATTTAGTACATTTTTAATTTAATTTGAATGTGTTACGGCCATTACGAACTTGAAAAATTAGTTAAAGGACAAATTTAAGTTGATTTGGCCCATTAAGGACGGACTAATTAATTTATGAGCTAGAGTCTATTATTTTAAAAGTGTTAATACGCTAGGTCCATAATTTTAAAAGTGTTAATAAGCGAGGTCTTTTAACGGATGAAATTACACTCATTTTGTTGTTTGGCCATCAGTCGTTTATTGTGTCTCTTTCATTTTTTGTTTGATGCTTCTGTGTTTTTCTGTTATCTATTGCAATAGATAATGGTTAAGATATCAAAATAAACATATTTTGAACACTTATCTATTCTATCAAATTTTTTTGGGATAAACTATTGTATCAATTTTTATTATTTCAACAAAGAATAGATAATATTATCTTATTAGATAACATTAAAACTTTAAGTTATCTATTACAAATTTATCTGTTGTGTTACTATTTGGACTATTATATTTACTGACTTATTAATTTATTATTTTGATATTATTTAAAAAATTATAATTTTTTATTAGCTATTGGTTCATCTTGACAAGAAATTTTTAAAAAATAAAAAAATATGTTAAATAATTTTTTTTGGACATCAGATAATATTATTTGATAATGTTATGTGTTGGTCTATATGCAAAATGCAAGACTATCATCAGATAATATTATTTGTAAGGGCTATAGATAATATTATCTGATAATGTTATCCGATAATGTTATGTGTTGGTCTATATACAAAGATATTTTTAGAATCGTGTGCTAAAAGGACTTCCGGTTATAGTTTAGTTTTAGATGGACTAATTGCGTTAAAAATCTCTTGTCGCATGTGGAATTGACCGAGTCTCCCCTACGAATTTGCAGTGATTTCTTTCGGACTAACCATGCCCCAATAGTATTTATGTGTCTCATGAACAAGATTTTCACTCCATACTTGAATAAACTTGTGGTAGTATTCATTGATGCATGACATACTAATTTATTCAATGATAGAGGAACAACATGAACACTACATGAGGGTTGTATTCCAGATTCTCCGAGACAACCAACTCTACCCATATCTATAAGGTTTTATGTTTAATGATTACATCTTAAAATTATGTTTGATGATTTATTTTTAAGTTGTGAGATTTTACTTTCCGTGTCTGATATAATTTTATGTTAAAAAATATTATCTGAGAAATGTATACTATTTTATAGCCTAAATAGTGCATCAAAATGCACCGGTACCGATACATACTATACTAGTAATAAAAACAGTACTACCAGATAGATAGCTTTGCCTTCAGAGGGTTTAATCCTAGAAAGGGTAAATTATACTAAGCTCCCCCGAGATTTTTGGCAAATACATTAACCTCCTCGGTGTGATTTGAGAAATTACTCTAGTCTTTCTTACTTTTGAATGTATTATGCAGTTATCTCTCGTACCGTTAAAATCAGTCAACGCCATCAGTTAAACTATTAAAATTAAAATTCAACTTGATTTCTTTATTTTAAGAAGTAAACAGAAGCATAATTCTTGTTACGTCCATAGTAGCCTTGTTACATTTTTTAAAATTTTTTTAAAACCAAAACTCAGACTAGTTCCAAAAACTTATTCCAAGTTTTCATTTCAAAAAAATTTTAAAAAGTGAATATAAGTTGTGTCGGAAGCGATATTAATTACGTTGCGGTTTATATTTTCAAAAAATCCTGAACTTAAAGTTTCAAGAAATTGACTAACGACAACTGCTTTATTTTAACGATAATAGAAAAATAAAAGTATAATTATTTTAAAAGTAAAAAGCTTTAGAATAATTTATCAAATTACAAGGAATTTTTTAAAAATCTCAAGGGATGTCAATATAATATTTACTCTAGAAATAATGTGACTAGGTCAAATGATAAGCTTATTTTCTTTTGAAATAATCAAATGACGCGGTTAGTAATACGCAATTACGAACTTGCCCTGCATTTTACGAAGTTCATTGCTTGTAGACTGCAAAACCCACCTAGTTAACCGTCTTCTCGCTCTAGAATCAGTAGTCTCTCTCCAATCCCCGGAAGCCTATAAATTAGAAACCCAGCTCCCACTTTTCTGAACTGGAGAAGAAAAGAAGATGGCGTGGTCAAATTTCAAGTCGCATTTCTGTTAAAGAAATATATTTTCTGTGTATTATTATTTTTACAAAGGCTCCTATATATAGGAGAGATAGAGATAGAGATAGAGATTAGGATACATAATCCTAATCCTAAACTAACTAGGAGGATAGAGATAGAGATAGAGATTAGGATACATAATCCTAATCTCTAATTTATCTCTAACTGAATCCCTAAATAGGCTCCTAATTATATGCCTATTATTTACATAGTCAACATTTTTTTTTATGGTGCCTTGGTCGACGAGGTGGCCTATTTTTATATTAGGTTTTAAGTTTTAGAATAATATCTCTAATAAATTTTAGAACATTACAATTATTTATAATAAAAAAAGGAGAAACTGGGGCTGGGGGTGGCATGTGCCACCTCCCCCCTCTCAATGGCTCCGCCACTGCCGGTACAGTACTGTATTGACAACTTTGATCCTATCACTCCTTTGATGCTGTCACTGTATGGTAGATAAGGTTTGACATCCAGGACAGGAGTTCCATCAACCAGATCCACGCGAGAAACTAGAACCGTACATCCTTGTACTGCCTCAACCTTTGCCAATGTAAGTCCAATGGGACATGGACGATGTGGTGATCTTGTGGCAAAAACCCCCATCTTTCCACCCTTCAAACTTGGTACTCTAACCTTTGCCTTAAACTTTGACTCAAATGGATGCTTCCAAAGCTTATCAAGATTCGTATTCAAGTGAAAGACATAAATAATCCAGCAATGAGAATATTCTTCCAAACCCTCCAGAGATGCTGGAGGAACTCTAGCTGGATCAAACAGCAAGCGGCCCCTGGCGAGTAGTAAAGGTTGCCTAGGATTTCCATTCCTCGTAGAGAAGCATGAACGGATGATGGCAATAGGTGCCATCGGATAAGAAGTCACATCCACATTCCCAAACTTAGGTTGAGCTTTCCTCAAAGCCTGTTGAGCCCTAATTCGGCCTTGCCTCTCAGCGGCGCAATCCTCGAAGGATAACTTGAGAGATATCTCAAGCTCTTTAACCCTCTCATTAACGTCTCTAGGTCTTCTTCTCCAAAAATAAACAGAGACGGCTGCTATTGCAGAAATGGTAGCAAAGGCAAGCGCAGCGGAGAGAGAGAGCCATCCCGATTTTCCGTCCGAAGCAGCCATCGACTTCCACAGCCCACGATAAAGAAATATATTTTCTGTGTATTATTATTTTTACAAAGGCTCCTATATATAGGAGAGATAGAGATAGAGATAGAGATAGAGATTAGGATACATAATCCTAATCCTAAACCAACTAGGAAGATAGAGATAGAGATAGAGATAGAGATAAAGATAAAGATAGAGATAGAGATTAGGATACATAATCCTAATCTCTAATTTATCTCTAACTGAATCCCTAAATAGGCTCCTAATTATATGCCTATTATTTACATAATCAACACTCCCCCTCAAGTTGGTGCGAAGATATCGATCATGCCCAACTTGAATCAAGGAAAGAATCAAGGATATTGACCATATCAAATCAAATCCTTAATTTTAACAATTTCACGAAGAGAGGTTAGTTTTCTGAGTCTGCTCATGAGGAGGCTCAAGGATGGGATTGAACGCATCAAAGACCTTAGTGATATGTGTGTTAGGTATGGAAAGATGGGGGTGGCGAATGTTGTGAGTGAACTTGGGATGGACCAAAAGGGCTTTTTGGAGAAGTTAGAAGACCTTGAGAAGTAGATAATCTTGTGTTTTCTGGACATAAACAGGTCAAGAAAAAAGCTTCTGGATGGAATCATGGTTCTTCAAGAAGAACATATGTAGATGATTTTTTTTGGGTTCGGGAATGCTGTAGTGCAGCAAAACGACGAGATTTTGCCTCTATTTAAACACTCTATGTTAATCTGAACACTCTAAGTTAATCTGAACACTCTAAGTTATAAAAAAAAAATATGCTTTAGATGGAAACAATTCAGGTAACATATCTACAAATTTACGTGTAATTACAATCTTGAACGCCTCCAAATTAAGTCTAAGATTAAGAGAGAACTATTGAGCATTTAATTATCACAGAACTTGTAAAATATACTTGTAATATCACTATATATATGATTATACCTTTGCATAATATACTTTAATACGTTACCTATGGGTTGATACCTTTCTATGTATTGGGAGTTGATAATTACATAATTAATTGTGTCAATTTCAAATCTCTGAGAGCTTAACTCGAACACAATTTGTTTGATTTTCTGGAATTTTTTTATAAGAATAGGCCAGAAAAAAGGAAATAGGCTAGAATGTAGACAATTTGTAAAATTAGTGCAAAATGCACTTTGAACTTGCGTATTTAGTCCACATGGCATAAGTCTACCACCATGGACAAATATTGTATGCATACTGACAACGCGGTCCATCATTTACGCAATTTGAATTTTGAACATGAGTGTTTGTGGTGGCTCTATATAATTCCGAAAAAGGAAAGTTTTGGATAAGACGAAGTGAGCATATTCATACAGTTGGTGATTGGGGGTGTTATGCATGAATTCATGTCAGAACCAATGACCACATACTTAGCGGAACACAGGTTATTGTAGAGATTGCATGAGTGTTACATGAGCAGTTACAAGGAGGAGTGCTTGAAAACTAACATGTTAATAGTTTGGTAGTGCAATGGTCTGATCTTTATGAGTACCGTTGATGCGTGTGAAGACCACAGGTCTCTGCCACGTTTGGATTATACGTAATAACCCATAATTTTAAACTTATATTTGTGTTAAATTTTATATTTGATATTCATTGAGAGCATTTCATTACTTAAATTCAAAATTTTGAAAAAAAAAAAAAAGCAGCTCGAGCGAGTGGGTGTTTTAGAGCAATTTCGAAAATGACTATCTTTTGAGATTTCTACACATTTATGGCCATAACTCTATGTTTAATGGATAAATTATGATTTCGCCTCGGATTCATTTAAATTAAAACGAAATTATCTTATTAATTGGGGAATTTTATGGCCATTAAGATAAGGATTTAACTGGGATTGCATGGAGAGTAATTTCATAAATTAATTTAGAATTTTATAACAGATTATGATTTCAAGTCTATATAAACCTAGCTCGTTTTCCTTTCCATTTTACCAATTTTGTAATTCAGAAGTCAGAAAGAATGCTAGAGGAAGAGAAAGAATGCTAGGACTTTGTGGAGCTCCCAACTCAAAATCATCCTTGTTCTTCGTTGATTTCTTTAAATTAAGGTAAGATTGTTTACCTACCAACTCTTAGAGTTTTACTTTCATATTTTTCGTATGATTTTAGGTTGTAATCGCATGTTTAGGGTTTCTATTTGTACCAGAATGTTCAGATATGTAATTTACAGATTCTAGAAAAAATGATGGCTCGCTCGAGTCGCTCAAGCAAGGTTAATTTTGAATTTTTTTTAATTTTTGAAAAAAGTATTTTTAATAGATTGCTCGAGCAAGCTCCGAAAATTTTTAATTTTGTAAATTTGGACAGAAGGCCTGTTTTTGCTACTTAAGCAAGCTGAGGTCGCTTAAGCGACTTGTCGAAAAATATAAAAACAAAAATCAGAACGTTTAACTTGTTTGGATTTTACGTGCTCTGGATTAGACCAATTTTATTTTACCAGAATGTATGTAAACCTCACACAAGTATACACACATTAGGAATTTGAACACAGGTCTCCAAGGGATCTCATGTGAGCCGGTACACTGGACAATAGACTTTTGATGAATATTTGCAAACATGAATTTTGCACGAATATTGTAGATATTATGTTGTTGTTGAAAATTTATAAGAGGAGGATAAAATTAAAGAATTTGAACAATGGTTACTGTGGTTATGTTTCGAGTATGGTCTCGTGTTGCCTGATGCTGGGCATCACCCCAAGGTGTGCTAAGGGGTAACCAATCCCACATGCAGGATTATTTATCAGACATCGTTCTGAGGTGTGCTATGGGATAACTAGTCCCACATTCGTGCTCGCTTATTGGGTTCAAGTCCCGAGATGTGCTAAGGGGTATTTAGTTCCACGTGCATTCTCCGACCGCTGTGCCATGTTCCACATGGGTTGGAGTCCTACCGGATGTCGTCCCACTTAAACAAGATAATCAAAATGAAAAAAGAGCATAACTTACCGATGTGTTTATTATTTATCTTTTCATTAATATAAGCATCTATCTACTATACTTGTTAAATTCTTTTGCTATGAACTATTATATGTTTGTATATCTTTGGATTTGTTTTTTTGAGTAACCTTTCTTATTGAGTTTCATTACTCATCGGTGTAATTTTTCTGTCCCTAGGGTTTCATGCCAAATGAAGAAGAACAAATAGAGGAACCGGTTGCACTGGAGAAGATTTGTGGTAGAAGCAAAAATCGCCTGCACAGAGACATTTTTTGGAGGCTTCATGTCGAGATCCCTGTGATGAACTGGCAGGTAATACGCTAGGGCTTGATTAAGGATGTTGCTAGAGATGCTGAGAGAAACTATTATAACCAAAGGGCTTTGATTAGAACCATTGAAAGAGACCCACAATATGGGTCTGATCCCAAAGTTTCAAATTTATCTGAGTAATTAAATTTTTAATTAGAGATTTGTAATTTAATTTTATGTATTTTAGTTGCAATGTTTTATGAAGTTTAGATTGTCTAAAAAAGTTTATTGCTTGACCTAAACAGTAGTATGAGACCGACACAAATTATATGTTAAACCATCGTCCATAAAATAAAAATTAATATAAACTGCATAATTGAAGTAATCTATCTGCATGGTAGACTAATCATTATTAGAAAGGTAAACGCATACAAAAAGTTTGGATTTGCTTTGAAAAAACATAATGGTTTCTTCTTGAAACAAAATCTAGATGGCATGTACTTGACGTATTTATCATCTTCCCCACCATCTTCCTCAAATTCCAAAAGTTCATCGTCGAACATGAGTAGTTCATCATTCATAATTTCTTGTAGACCTAGGTCAAGGCTGACGAATTGTCATTTAATATTTTTAATCTAATGAAATCTATATAATTGACGCTACATCTGTTTGATATTCGCTTTCAACCATGTAGTCAATGCATCTGAATCTTGTTGCGTGTCTACGCATAGTTCAACTGAATGAGCTTTAGGGACGCATAGACAATAATACCTGCAAAATACTTCCAGATCACCTTGTCGTAAAATTTCTGCCATTGAAGATTATTGCATTGTATTCTCAAATCAGGCGGCAGCATTTGAGATGTGGCACCCTTGATGACATGGCCAACATCTAAATCCCATGGTATGTACATTAGTAATGGTTTGTTCTTGAATCGACCCTTTACCCCGCGACATGTGTTGTACATCGGGTCATTGTAGGCTCCTACGGATTATGTTCGGTCGTCCAATTCCCTATTCCGAATTGATGGGTGTCGTTGGGAGGATGAGGCATGTATTGATATATTGAAGGACATTGTTATAGGTTTTCGAATGTGGTATTTTGTTTCCTAGTTCATTTGATGAATTTCGTGGAGTATTTACTACGAATAGTTTTGGTCAATGATTTTCATAGACAATGGTGGCAGGTATTTGAATACACTATAAGAATTATTGGTATTGGCCAGTGTCTTGTCTTTTCCACAGTATGCTCTGCATCTACAGATCGGACAAACACAACCTGAAGATGAGTTCATGACCAATAATTCCTAAATTGTCCAACATGTGCACCAATTCTATTAAATTGAATACATGAGAAGATTTATGTAATTAAATTATGATTGACCAATGAGAGACAAGGAACGACCAAGTCCCTAAAAAAGATGTTTCGGTTCACAACTGACTCACGACTCTTTCTAAGCTCACTCAACGACTAGACTCAAATAAATTTTGAAACAAGAGACTATCGGAGCAAAAAATCAAAGCCTCGAAAGGCTTAAGATCATTGAAGAAGAAGGAAATTTGGATTTGGGATGAGCAGAAATGAAGAAGAGGAGGGGTATTTATAGCCAAAGGAGAGCACAATACCTCTTGTGCACGCCACTTCAAACAATGACGCACACTGGTCGCTAAAGCTAGAGAATCTCTGCAAAGCTGTTAGTCCATACCTAACTGAGCGAAATGATGGCTGAGTCAAAATGGAACAATGTGCACCATGTCACTACAACACACGCCATGTCGAGATCACGTGTGCCTTGTCGACATTCTGAGTGTGCCAATCCAAATTGACGCACTAGCATTAAATGCCCTTCTGAATCAAATGTAGCAAATCTCAAAGAATTCTTGGCCCTAAACCATCACAATAGTTTTAGCTCTGGAAGCTTAATCATTGTTTGAAAGAGTTGGCATATGTTCTCAACGTCGCGAAGAGACAAAGCGCAATATATTTTGAGTTGTATCATTTTAGATAGGAAGTCTTTTCATTAACATTGTTTTGTTAGAGTATGTTTTTGTACATAACAACTTGTATTCTTATTTTTGGTCGATGTAATTGTCCAAGCAAGTAATAAATTGTGTTTGCAAAAAGAAAAAAAATTACCCATGCAAATTACGAAAGCATTTGCAATACACTAAACGAAATGAAAAGAAAAACAAAGTATCTATCAGGCACTTTAGCCCAATTATCATCCAAATTGGCGCGTAGGACATAACAACTTACTCTACCTATCTCTATGAGGGCGCACATGGCTCAAAAAGAACAAAAGATGCATACAGGCCCTGCTAGCCAATTGTCTTCACTCTATGCCTCAGCCATGCCTCAAACTCCTCTCCACCTGCGTAGAGCCACCCTCTCTCAGCATGTGACTATCGCTGCCCCGAGTGTATGGAACCAGAAACCCTCAAGCTCTCTAGATCAGCCCATCTCCGATGAGACCCAATTGGACCCTGTGCTGACCACCAGCCTACACCTGCATAGAAACTTACAATGTAAGAACAATCTACAAATTTGTCCAAAAAAAATACTAGATTGAGAGATGTACATACCTTATGGGGACGACTAGACCTCTTGCCATTAGGGTACTGAATCTAACTTGTGTAACCAAGAACAAGCATGCACACTAGGCAATGATAATCGAGAATGGTCCATATGCCTTTATGTCCCACTCAAGGGGATCCTACAGTTAGAAATAGAACATAGTTAGAATAGAGCAGAACAAGGTGAGTATGGAATCAGAAATAGAACAAACTGAATCAGAACAAGAGCAGTAGAGTGATACCCGAGCAGGAAACTCTGAAACCACGTCGCCAGGATTTGGGACCTTTATCATCCCATTCATGTAGTCCTTGTTCATCAATGAGATAAACCTAGGAATTACAGGGAATGGTATGCCCTCCTTAGGAATAGGTTGAAGATATGCTCCTCTAGGAGCATTCGTCGCAGCTCTATGCACCCTAGTTGCCACAAGCACCTCTCCAACCCCTTCAATAGTAGGCTTGGCCCTAACGCCCCTCGCAACATTTATAGTAGATGCCACAAGTAGCTCAACATCCTTCTCGACATAAAGGCCCAACTCGACATGACGAAGTCTGTGTAGGCCCAAACATCTCACAAGAAACTGTGCCATGTAGGCAGCATAGTTTCCCTTCCGATCAATAAGATTGCTAGCGAGTAGGGTTTGTGAGAAGGCAACCTTGTCCGCAAAAATGTTTGTATGGGTACTCAGAATCCCATGAGAAAGAGGCCCCTGGACCCAAGGGACATCTACATGGAATGCCTAATGGGAGAACAGGTCTCTTAAATACCATTAATGCTCGTAAGGGCACTCCAGCAAGACTCTACTCTGGGTCAACTCTTGGTTTTGAATCAAGAACTCGGCCTTCAGACCTCTCCACAATAGACAGAAAGGGTACATAATGGGAAATAGAAAAACACAAAGCAGAAAACAACATATTAGAAGTGTGTTAGGAAGGCAAAGAAGCAAGTCATATATGACCCAGAGAAGAGCAGTCCCCCTACGCAAACAAACCCATCAAAAAAATTGAGGTAATATCCTCATAATTGGGGTGGGTTTTGCGAGGCTTGCCCATTCCCAGAACTTTAAAACCCTAGTATTGTCTAGAATAATAATTATCATAGTACATTGTTTGAACAGAAGAAAATAGTGTTTGAATTGAATCGACAGGAATGAACAAAAAATAATCGATCATACCTCAAGGAGATGCCAGAAACCAGCGATGCTATTGCCCACTCCTCTAGAGACGGCTCCCAGAAAATAGTAAGGGGTGGCCAACATGACTGCACCTGAGTTGTTTTTCAAAATGGAAGCAAGGTCCTAGAGGGCGAGAAGGTAAGACATCTAAATCCTATTCTCCCTGTTTAAGAATGCGGTAGCCTCAAAGAAGTACAACAAAAAAGCATTGACATGTAAGAACCCGTATTTATTTAATTAGAGAATAGTAAAAGAAAGTTTATTAAATATGATCCTTTTTTTTTTACTTTGGGTTAAAAAAAAAAGAAAATAAGATTTGGGTGTGATAAGTAAAGAAAGGGGGTAAATAGAGAAGTGAGTGGGTTAAATTGGCAACAAAACAAAACACACAAATCAGCCATCTTCCTCTTTGCTGCTGCCGAAATTTCCCCTCTCTCCTCTCCTCCATTTTTTTTCTTCTCTCAAGCTCATAACCCCCTCTCCTCTCAACCTCTTCAAGAACCAAGGCCATTTTTACGTTCTACGCGTCGTAAGGAGCTTGGGTTACCTTGGAATCGCGCCGAAAGCTTCAAAATTCGGATTCTACCATTAGGGCTTTGTTCTTCATCAAATTTCACACAAAACCTTGAGGTAGGTGAACCAATTCTACTCTTTCTAGTTATATATTCATGAGGTGTGGTATATATTCGGGTTAGGGCGTTGTTATTCTTAAATTTCGAAGTTTCCCCAAATTTGATATAGTTCCATTATTTGATTCTTAGATCTTTAAATTTCTTGTTGATTGATGAAATTGGGAGTGAACTTGGCCTCCCTTCATGTTTAATTGTTGCGTAGCATCTCAAATTTGAGCCTAAACCAGCTAGATTGTGATTGGGTTGGATTTTTACACCAAAAATGTCAAAATTCTGCATTCGGGTACTGTTCACCACAGCTCTCTGCATTTTTACTGTTCATGGCCGAATTTCACTATTCACAGAAATGCCCGTTTGATTCCCCTTTGATGTTCACTTGATTCCCTAACGCGTATTCCACTCCGAAAATGCCAAATTATGCTTTTTTCCACTGTTTTTGGGCAGATTCTGCATATTCACTGTTCATGGCAGATTTTTTTGGTAAAATTCCGGCCATTTCCCGGTTTTGTGATGGCCCTTTGATCCCCCTTTGACGTTTAATTGGTTCCCTAGCGTTTATCCCTTCATAAACCATTTAATTCGCTTCACTAATACCATTTCTTTTTTTTACCACGAACGTTTTGGGGATAATGAGATATGTTTTCACGGATACCATTAACTTGAAAATTTATTTTGGTGAAGGCACGCGGGGCCTATTGAACCCGGCAGAGGCGCGCGGGGCCTATCGAACCCGGCAGAGGCGCGCGGGGCCTATTGAACCCGGCAGAGGCACGCGGGGCCTATAGAACCCGGCAGAGGGATTAAATCTCTATAATCAAATGAATAAGAAAAATGATGGTGGTTCTTCTATGAAAGAAATGGTTTGGTTTCCCTTTTAGGTTTTGTCGAAATTTTTTTTAAAGAAAACCAAAACATGGGTTTGGTTTGTGAAATGACTCGGACACTTGGACACTTGTGTGTGTGGAAAACCTTCTATATTTTCTTTCTTTGGCTTGGACACTTAGACACTAGGACATCCACTTGACATCTCATCATCTCATATGCATGCATCATGTTTATATGCCTAGTGTTTGTAGAATGTTTTTCCTACTGGGCTAGTGTAGCTCAACCTGTAAATTTTTAGGTACCCAGCGTTGATCGAGCATGGTTTGGATTGCATGACTTGGATGAGGAGCATACATGGCATGGAGTTATTTTACTCATTTTCCTTGTATTAACTTCTTTTTGGGAAAAATGATTTTGTAACTCTAATCTTTTATCCACTTTTTGATTATGGGATTGTAACAACTTATGAACTATTATTTTGATCATCCCTTTGGGGTTCGGGTGCCCATATTGTTTTTCTTATTTTTTTTCTTTCTTTTGATGGTCAAAGGGAATAGTGATGTACTTTAATTATGGAAACATTTTCTTTTAATGTGCTTAAGGTTCCGGTTCTCTTTATTTAATTTTTATGAAAATTGGGGCGTGACAACTTGGTATCAGAGCAAGCGTTTTCGAAAACTTTGAGACCGTGGGAAAACGTTAAATTTCGGGAGTTAAAAACTTTGCAGTGATTTTTTTTCACTTTTGCCATTCATTGTGTGTTTGTGTGACATTCACGAGCATGACGTCATGGTAGTAGCATTGCATCTCATGTGAAGGCATAGTATTGAGTTGTACCCGTGTTGGGAATTGGTGTTGGATGCTTTGACGTTGTTGAGATATTGTGGGACTAAACACTTTTTTTTTATTTATCTTATATTAGAACTATGCCACCTCGACGTAACCCACTGGCTAGGGGTGTGGGGAGACCTAGGGGAGGTAGGGGCCGCGGTCGCCATACTCAACGGGTTGAGGATGAAGTTAGTCGGCATGGAGAAAATCCGAGGGATGAGGAAAGGCACGAAACGGGAGCGCAAGATTCTCAAGGACCACTTTTGGCTCAATTGGTCACCGCTTTAACAACCGCCATCAACCAACCAAGAGTGAGCCACACACCTAGCGCCATGGAGATTGCCGAGAAATTTGGTAGGTTGCACCCTCCACAATTTGATGGGAAATCCGGGGATCCGCTTGATGCTAACCATTGGCTTGCGGAGATGAGGAAGCGTTTTGATGTCATGGACATCACTAGTGACATGACGAAGATTCGTTTGATGGCTTGTCAACTCTTCGGCGAGCCGAATGAGTGGTGGGAATCTATTTTGGCGGCACGTAGGGATGCACGGAGAGCCGATAGGGCGGCGAGGTATGTTGTGGAACCAGATGTTGAGAACATCACATGGGCGGAGTTTGAGAGTTTGTTTGAAAACCAATATTTTCCACAATCATACCGCGAGAATTTGAGGGAGCAATTTGAGGATCTTGAGCAAGGGAACATGACCGTTAATGAGTATGCACTCAAATTCCAATCCTTGAGTCGTTATGCACCGGAGTTGATTAGCTCCGAGAAGGGGAAATGTCGCCGATTCGAAAGGGGGTTGAATTCGTCTGTTAAGAGGCTAGTTATTAGTAGCCAGGTGAAGTCCTTTACGGATATTGTTGAACTAGCAAGGAACTTGGAATTGCCGAAGGATGCAGGGAGGAACTCACGGGGTTTGGATGTTAGGCACTCAACTGGGAACGCGAGCGTGACTACGGGGAGCTTTGGGAGTCAAAGTAGAAAGAGACAGAGGGATGCTGTGCCACCACCACCGAATCGATCGGGCTCTCGTACATTTGTTTCTTCTGGTTCTGGAGGACCATCTTCTCATTCTTCGAGGTCCCAGGCCACATGCTTCTATTGTCGACAGGAGGGGCATGTTCGGGCTAACTGCCCTAAGCTTCGATCTCAGTCTCAGTCTAGGCCTCCTCCTCCACCACCGCGTCCTCATACTCCAGGGGCTTGTTTTGAGTGTGGTGGGTTTGGCCACATTGCCAGGTATTGTCCTTAGAGAGGGGTTTCGCATAGTGAGTCGGGCTCAGTTCAGCAGCCTAGGGTTGGACAGGGTTTCAGTCAGCAGAGGGGCACACAGAGTCAGCCGTACTACCGTCAGACCACCACAGTTCCGGGGCCACGGGCTGATAGGGGGACGAGTTCATCTACACCAGCTCAGACAGTTCAGGGCAGAGCTTACGCCGTTACTGCAGCCACACCACCATCACCTCCTTTCCCGACCTCTACTCCGGCGCCAGATGCTTCTGTTGTGAGGGGTACTTTCCTCCTCTCCAATTCCTTTGCTAAGATTTTGTTTGATTCTGGAGCATCGCACTCTTTCATTGCTGCATCATTTGTACATGCACTAGAGTTAGAAACCGAGGAGCTTAGTCCCGTATTGTTTGTTGACACACCGTTGGGTGGTAGAACTTCGCTAGACCGTATATGTCGGGGTTGTGAGTTGGTGATCCTTGACCGTCGATTCTTGTTTGATTTCATCGTCTTGGGTATGTCCGGGTTTGATCTTATTTTGGGGATGGATTGGTTATCAACATTTCACGCAACTATTGATTGTTTCAAGCGTTGAGTTCGGATATGTCCGCCAGAAGGGGGTTGTTTTGAGTTTTTCGGGGAACGTCGGGAACCGCTAGAGCCGTATTTGTATGGGTCTCGGGAAAGGGAATCGATTGCATGCTTGTTAGCGGGTTTGACACTTGATGAGGATTTATCCACCCGTGGGGAGTTACCGATGGTCGTTTGTGACTTTCCGGACGTTTTTCCGGAAGAGTTACCGGGTTTACCACCTGAGCGGGAGGTTGAGTTCATGATAGATTTATTGCCCGGCACCGCACCTATGTCTATGTCACCTTATCGCTTTGCACCGGCCGAGTTGAGAGAATTGAAAACCCAACTCCAAGAGTTACAGGACTTAGACTTCATTCGCCCTAGTACTTCGCCATGGGGCGCACCGGCTCTTTTTGCGCAAAAGAAGGATGGGTCTCTCCGTTTATGTATTGACTACCGTAAGCTAAATCGGGTCACCATTAAGAACAAGTATCCCATGCCTAGGATTGACGATTTGTTTGATCAATTAAGGGGCGCGACTTGCTTTTCTAAAATTGATTTGAGATCCGGTTATCATCAACTTAGAGTTCGTCGAGAAGATATTCCGAAAACCGCCTTTCGTACTCGATATGGTCATTATGAGTTTGTGGTCATGCCTTTTGGTCTCACTAATGCTCCTGCTACTTTTATGGACTTGATGAATCGCATCTTTCGTGCCTATCTTGATCGGTTTGTGGTTGTGTTTGTTGATGATATTCTTGTTTATTCACCTACCGAGGAAGATCACAAATCTCACCTCACCATTGTTCTTGAAATCTTGAGAGAGCACCGGTTGTATGCTAAGTTGAGCAAGTGCGAGTTTTGGTTGTCCGAGGTTAAATTCTTAGGTCACGTGGTATCTAAGGATGGGGTTTCCGTAGATCCGGGCAAGATAGAGTCGATTTTGAATTGGGAGCATCCTAAGAGTGTGTTTGAGATTCGGAGCTTTTTGGGTTTGGCCGGGTATTATCGACGATTTGTTCTTGACTTTTCGCGACTAGCGGCACCAATAACACAGTTGACACGTAAGGGTACACGGTTTGTGTGGAACAACAAGTGTGAGTCGGCATTTCAAGAGTTGAAGAAACGATTGACTAGCGCGCCTATCTTGATTGTGCCCGAGCATGGGGTTGGCTACTCCGTTTATTGTGATGCTTCTCGGGAGGGGCTTGGTTGCGTGTTAATGCAAAATGGGCGAGTTGTGGCATATGGGTCTCGACAACTTAAGACACATGAGCGTAACTATCCCGCTCACGACTTAGAGTTGGCGGCTGTTGTCTTTGCATTGAAGAGTTGGAGGCATTATCTTTATGGTGAGAAGTTTGAGGTGTTTTCGGATCATAAGAGCTTGAAGTATTTGTTCTCCCAAAAAGAATTGAACCTTAGGCAACGCAGGTGGATGGAACACATAGAAGATTATGACTTTGATCTCCAATATCATCCGGGTAAGGCGAATGTAGTAGCGGATGCCTTGAGTAGAAAGCGGGCTAGCTTGGCGAGTTTGGCAATTAGAGAGCGGAAAATGATGAAGGAGTTAAGTCTTTGTGCATTGTATGGCGAGGAGGTTCGTGAGGGAGTTACCTTATGCAACCTAACCATTCATTCAACACTATCGACTCGTGTAGTGGAGGCACAACAAACGGACGAGGAAACGGGGGTGTTTCGTGCTAAGATCCTTAGTGGAGAGGCAAGCGAGGGTTGGATGATTTACGCCGATCAAAGTATTCGTTTTCATGGGAAGCTTTTCGTACCTATTTCGTGCCGAGAGGAAATCTTGCGAGAATTTCACCATTCACCGTTGGCCGTACATCCGGGTGGGACGAAAATGTATCATGACTTGCGTCGGCAATTTTGGTGGCCGGGGATGAAAAGGGACATAGCCATCTTTGTCTCTAAGTGCTTGACATGTCAACAAGTGAAAGCGGAACATCAACGACCGGCGGGGGAACTACAACCGTTACCGGTAGCCAAGTGGAAATGGGAGAATGTGACCATGGATTTCGTTACGGGTTTGCCGAGATCGCCGAGGAGACATGATGCCATATGGGTCATTGTGGATCGATTGACTAAAACCGCACATTTCTTACCGATTCAAGTGACCGATTCTATTGAGACACTTAGTCATTTGTACATTCGGGAGATAATCCGACTTCATGGGATTCCGGTTTCGATAGTATCCGATAGAGATCCGCGTTTTACCGCTCGATTTTGGCAAAGTTTGCAATCCGCACTTGGTACGAATTTGCTCTTTAGCACCGCTTATCATCCGCAGACCGATGGGCAATCCGAGAGGACGATTCAAATTTTAGAAGATATGCTGCGAGCATGCGTGATGGAATTTCGGGGTAGTTGTGAGGATCACTTGTCATTGGCCGAATTTGCGTATAATAATAGTTACCAATCGAGCATTGAGATGGCGCCTTTTGAGGCATTATATGGTAGACCTTGTAGATCGTCGATATGTTGGTCCGAGTTGGGCGAAACTACCATTGTGGGGCCAGAGTTAGTTACCGAAACCGCCGAGAGCATGAGTATAATTCGTAAGAAGCTTAAGGACGCGCAAGAGGCAACCACCGAGAAGATCAAAGTGATTCGCCAACGTTTGCTCACCGCTCAGAGTCGACAAAAGAGTTATGCCGATCGACGTAGACGACCGTTGTCATTTGAGGTGGGAGACCATGTGTTTCTCAAGGTATCACCGCGCCGTGGATTGAGACGCTTTGGGCGAGGAGGTAAATTATCACCACGTTATATTGGGCCGTTTGACATCATAGAGCGGATTGGGGAAGTAGCGTATCGATTGGCACTACCGCCAAGGTTATCGGGCATTCATGATGTTTTTCATGTTTCCATGTTGAAGAAATACGAACCGGATCCGTCGCATGTCCTTGAGTGGTCCGAATTAGAGCTAGAAGCAGATGCATCTTATGGAGAGAAACCGATACGGGTGATGGATTCGAAGGAGAAAGTGCTAAGGGGTAAAACGATTCGTTTGGTGAGAGTCTTGTGGAATAACTTTGGTAGCGAGGAATCCACGTGAGAACGGGAAGATGAGATGAAAGAGAAATATCCGGGTTTGTTCACTGCATAATCTATGTGAGTTTTCGATTTAAGAGTTGTGCATTTCGTTGACACGGTGTTGGATAGACTAGCAATACGATTGCATGTCATGCATATCACATGTTACACATTCATGCATTGGCGTACGAAATTTTGAGGACAAAATTTTTCGTAGGAGGGTAGGATGTAAGAACCCGTATTTATTTAATTAGAGAATAGTAAAAGAAAGTTTATTAAATATGATCCTTTTTTTTTACTTTGGGTTAAAAAAAAAAGAAAATAAGATTTGGGTGTGATAAGTAAAGAAAGGGGGTAAATAGAGAAGTGAGTGGGTTAAATTGGCAACAAAACAAAACACACAAATCAGCCATCTTCCTCTTTGCTGCTGCCGAAATTCCCCTCTCTCCTCTCCTCCATTTTTTTTCTTCTCTCAAGCTCATAACCCCCTCTCCTCTCAACCTCTTCAAGAACCAAGGCCATTTTTACGTTCTACGCGTCGTAAGGAGCTTGGGTTACCTTGGAATCACGCCGAAAGCTTCAAAATTCGGATTCTACCATTAGGGCTTTGTTCTTCATCAAATTTCACACAAAACCTTGAGGTAGGTGAACCAATTCTACTCTTTCTAGTTATATATTCATGAGGTGTGGTATATATTCGGGTTAGGGCGTTGTTATTCTTAAATTTCGAAGTTTCCCCAAATTTGATATAGTTCCATTATTTGATTCTTAGATCTTTAAATTTCTTGTTGATTGATGAAATTGGGAGTGAACTTGGCCTCCCTTCATGTTTAATTGTTGCGTAGCATCTCAAATTTGAGCCTAAACCAGCTAGATTGTGATTGGGTTGGATTTTTACACCAAAAATGTCAAAATTCTGCATTCGGGTACTGTCCACCACAGCTCTCTGCATTTTTACTGTTCATGGCCGAATTTCACTATTCACAGAAATGCCCGTTTGATTCCCCTTTGATGTTCACTTGATTCCCTAACGCGTATTCCACTCCGAAAATGCCAAATTATGCTTTTTTCCACTGTTTTTGGGCAGATTCTGCATATTCACTGTTCATGGCAGATTTTTTTGGTAAAATTCCGGCCATTTCCAGGTTTTGTGATGGCCCTTTGATCCCCCTTTGACGTTTAATTGGTTCCCTAGCGTTTATCCCTTCATAAACCATTTAATTCGCTTCACTAATACCATTTCTTTTTTTTACCACGAACGTTTTGGGGATAATGAGATATGTTTTCACGGATACCATTAACTTGAAAATTTATTTTGGTGAAGGCACGCGGGGCCTATTGAACCCGGCAGAGGCGCGCGGGGCCTATCGAACCCGGCAGAGGCGCGCGGGGCCTATCGAACCCAGCAGAGGCACGTCGGCAAAATATTATACTTTATCAAATAAAATACACTTTTGCCGATAAGAAAAAATGTCGCTAAAACTACCGTCTTTTGCCGATGAAAAAAGTTACATTGACAAATCTCATTAGCGGCATGCATTTGACGACAAGGTGCCGACGCAAGGTCTTCCATCGGCAAAACGTATGTCTTTTATCGACGAAGGAAATTGCATTGGTAAATCTCATTAGCAACATGTCTATGGCGACAAGATGCCGACACAATATTTTTCATCGGCAAAAGTATTGTCTTTTACCGACGAAGAGAGTTTGCATCGGCAAATCTCATTAGCGACATGCATCTGGCGACAAAGCGCCGACGTAAGGTCTTCCATCGGCAAAAGCCTTTGCCTACACAAATATACATTTGCCGATATACTGAGTTACGTAGGCATATCATGAATTTGTTGTAGTGTAATGTTTGTGGAATAGCAACTGTAATAGCTATGGATAACCAAATTGATGAGCAGATTGCCTAATCAATAAGCCAACACCAGTTACATACTTACCTCTTTTTTACCACTTGAGCTAACAGTTTGAGTTAAATTAATACACTACCATTTGGACACATCACATATGTTCAAAGTCAAGCTCTTTTCTTTTTAAGCAATTTTTCAAATAACAATGTATTTTAACACAGCCATTTCAAGCATCATAAGAAATGTTTAACTTGGGAGCGGTGTCCCACAATAAGTAAGCTACTGCCCAAACCATCAGCCATCAATATGTCCTTGAATCTTGCAATTTGGTAGGTAACTTGGCACTGTTCATGGAAAATAGAAAATTGTACTAATTTCCTACCTAATAACCAAACAAATAGATGTCATAGACAGCTTGATACTACATATCACACAGCACACCTAATTTATGCATCATAAATCACTTTCAATGGACCTCTTACCTCATAAAGACTTCACAACAATTTAGGTCACTCAACCTCTATAATTAGAATTTACAATAAGTCTAAATGTATTTACTCCCATTAGGCGATGGAGTACACCCAAATACCTATGACCACTGGAGCATCATTTTACAGTTGCAATAAAAAATGAAAGGAGTGAATACAGTTTATATAATTCAATATCTATACATCGGAAATAGATAAAAGTATATGCTATCCTCACTTTTATATTAACTTGTGTGAGAAATAAAGCATTTGTTATCTTGAGATGCTTGAAAATTGATTTGGGGTTCTCTCTTGTGGATGAACAAAGTGTGAACAAACTGGACTCCCCCATAAAGTCCATCTTCTTTGTCTTATCTCTGTTTCTTTCGTCAACCAATTTTTTTTTTGCGAACTCTCTTGTCAATACCGGGGACTCAGAAAAGGATAGAAAATTGAGGAGAACAACATCAAAAAATACAAAACAAACACCCACTAAAAGGACCCACTCAATTATGAGTCCAATCCTAAGCTCTTGGAGAGTTAAAGGTAATTTTCAATAAGGATGACTTTCTATTTGCCAATCAAAGGTACCTAACAAGGCGAAGCCTAATACTAGGATATTTTGAAAGAAGATCATCAGCCCAATATATTTCAAGCCTCCTCAAACCTTCTAGCCAAGATGACCATTCAAAAGCGTACCTTATTGACACTCCACTCAAAATAATAAGCTAAAAAAGATCGCGAGCCTACAAAGAGTTAGTACGAGGAAACATTTTGACAGGAAGTACTGATCTTTTGACAGGAAGTACTGATCTTTCTTCTCGCTAAATCGAATTATCAAATTGGCCAATAAGGTTGGTTGACTCCCTTCGCATATGAACTATGGAATGAGACCATTCAGTGACTAAATCATATGGAGCCTATCTAAAATTCATCAATGTATGACTTATGAATTGCACTCATATCCACAACCAGCTATAATTTCAAAGCTGAAGAAAATGGGTAATGCAATATGCCTGATCTAATTAGAACTTTCAGAACCGAATGTGAGTCACAAAGGACCCAACAACCAGACAGTCTGGAGTGCTAAAAGAATGGAATAAGATAACAACCAGGAAATCTCGAGCAGAGAAGAAACAACTTCCTTTTTTTTTTCCCTCCCAAATCATAAGTGCGGGGGACATGTGGGGTACACGAGAGGATCATAAGTTAAGGGGACACACGGGGATACTTGAGGGAGGGACACACGGAGAAACGTAAGGGACACATGGGGGGAGGAGACACACAAGGGAAGAGGACACAGGGAGATCATAAGTTGGTTTTGGGAAGGGGGGGGGGGGGGGGGGAGGGGGAACATATGGGGGAGGGGGCTAGGGACATGATGGAATCTCTTAGTTTTGGCTTAGTTTTTCTAAACTTTCATCCAACAAGGATATCTAGAATCATAGCATTCCTTCATTATATATGTTGGACAACTCTAATTAATTTAAGTTAACATCATATTACAAGTGGACATGAAAGTACTTAGTAGGTTTGTGTACTTACTAACGAGACGGCTATCACCTGTCAACAATGTGCGCACAACGCGATGTGTAGAAGAACTATGAGTGTTGTCTTTTGTTGCATGAAAATTGTGACCATGCTTTCATGCTCTAATATTTTCTTCTGCCCTAGCTCGTGTAGCCTCCTCTCCTCTTCACGATCCCTCCTTTCAATTCTGATATCGTAATGGAACTTCATTTTGCTTGTTACTCTATTTTTTATTGTCATCCAACTCTTTCCATTTTTCCACCTATGAAGTCAACATTGTACATGTCAATGCATAACTCACACACTATGTGAGGTCCCATTCGAAATGGACAACAAATTTTGAAACTTATTTCATCCGAAACATACCCGTAAATGAAAGCTATAATGCAATTACACTAAGGTTAAGAATGATGAAGGACAAAAAACTAAAGAAGTTCCATATCGGAAAGCAATTATGGTGTGGTTATAACTACTTGAAGCCCTTAAAACCAAAACATAGAAACACCTAGCCACTCGTCAAAATAGAAGGTCAATGGCACATGGAAGTCCGACATATAATTAAAGATTGGAACGTTTGGGACACATATTTTTCACCCATAAATACACACTCTATGTAGTGAGAGTATAGGAATCCACATATATTACGAGTGTGTAGATTTATGCATGCAAAAAGAGTACGGTGGTGATAGTAATAAAACTCTCTTATTTTTAGTACATCAATGTGGATAGACGGGGCTGATTTGTTAACTTTGATTAACTTCAAATATATTTACCAAAAAGACATCACAAACCCCAATGAGCAGCGTCAACATTGTCCTTGGGTAGGGTGGCTCATATTATTTTGTACTATCGAACACAAGTTACATGTAACTTTGGTGAAATATGGGAACAAAAAGGGGGATTGGATACCAATTGACATCAACAAACTGTGGTGTCTTTTGAAGAAAAAGGAAAGTAACAAACAAACTATACCACTAATAAATGGATAATGAGTCAAAGACATCATCATGCAAATTACAATAAGGCTCAATCAAATATCAAAAAAAGAACTCCCATTGGTAAGATCAGAAGTGATAGACTTTTGAATGTCCAAAATATTTGAATTTCTAATTCCAATTCCATTCATCTCAAGGTAAAAAAAATCCCTTTTGATCAAGTCTTTTATTTTAGGTGGTAAGTGTTATGTGCTCTTACAATAAGGTTAGTAGCATCCCCACTTGCACTGACCACTCCTCCGCCAAACCGTTTGTGAGAATTGGTGGCTCAATCGGTAAAGATTTTTATATACACTTTACATATATGCAATATCATTGCTGCTAAATCCATATTTGCATTGGTGTTTGGGTACCTAATTATTCAAAGGTACATAGTCTCTGACTGTGACTCAGTTAGAGTTTTCTAGGATAATTTTTTTTTGACCAGCCGAAAAAATGATATATAGAAAAGAGATGAAATACAAAGCGTAAAGGGTGTAACCATGGTTGGATATAACTCAACCATAGGCACAGAGAAAAACAAAGAAGGGGAAAGCTTGGATAAGGGTCCTGATTGTGATGGAAACTTCGAGCCCCAAATCACAAGTCCACCTCAACCAAAAAAATGAGAATTAAAAATACATAGAGTTTGCTAGTAGAGGATTAACAACCACACAGACCTACCTTTACTGCTCCCAAAATAGAGCTCCAAATAATCACTACACATCAACGCCAAAAGAAACAGTTGCAATTGCAATTAAATTAAAGCAGGTTAATCCATTCCCTAACCCACTATTTAACTTGTCTCTTCTTCAAGGATATCCTAATTTGTTCTAAAAAAATTTTTAATCAGGTTTGGATTTGAATTGCGGGCCATTTCTAATGGCACACACAGAGGAAGGCATAAACAGAGGAATTTTGAGAGAGGAGGATGTTGATGGGGCTTTAGTTAATATGTCACAACCCAAATGAGACTAAGAATGTTCGACGAAGAGCCATCAGATCATCATTTATATGGGAAATTTGGTCCCAAAGATTGCAAAGCAACAACAGATGAACTCTAGCTGAAAAACCCTAATTTTTGAAAATAAAAATTATTGAATTTTCAGAATCAATCTTAGCAATCTAGCCCTCATTTGTAACCCAGAACCTCATACAATGAAAATCCTAAATCGAAGGTTCAAAGTTTTTTGGATTCTGGTTCTTCTCGAGACCGGGAGATAGAGATATATGTATATATATATATATATATATAGTTGAATACCTGAGATTGAGAATGGCGGTCAAGATAGCCGAAATCAGTCGTGAGAGGCCACCGTCGGAAGGGAAGGAAACCGTAAGTCTTGAGCTATTCAATCTGCAGGTTGTGGAATCGAAAGAGAAAATGGAGTTCTCAAACTTTTAGAGGTCTGAACATCAAGTAAGTGGGCGAAAAGAAAAAGGGGGTTTCAAATATTGGGGGACAATCAGACTTTTTGTATTTTTCGCTTCTAAAATATAAAACTACGTAGTTTTAGATTTTTTAAACTTTCCGTGAGTATTAACTTAGTCACCGAATAATTTGACTCCCGCGTATATATTTTCATCTCAAAATTTGGATCGAATTATGCTACTTTCCGTGACTAACAATTAAGTAGTCTCCAAAAGTATGGCATCCGAGACCAAACATTAGTCACAAATACTTTACCTTTTTTCCCTCCAAATTTTGGCGCCCACGCCATTTCTTTCGGTGACCAAAAATTAATTTAGTCACGAATAATTAACCTTCAGTGAGTAAAATAACTTTGGTCACTGATAATATCACTTTCTGTGACCACAATTTAATGTAGTTGAAAGGAATCATGAAGCACTTCTCATTTCTTTCAATTTAATCCATACAAGGCAGAAGGACAAAACATCTACTTATAGGCGCAACATTCAGCTATAACAAAACTAACTAACCTCCTGTAACAGCCTAACAAATGCTAACCAATTCTGTTACACATAAGGGAGGAATCCTCTACATTGGTACATAGGAACTTGGAGAACTCCCTTCTTCTAACAGCCGTTGATGAGAGGGCTTGGGAGCTGACTGATTACTCAGTGTTAACAAAGGCACAGAACTATGCTCGCTATCATTCCCCCTCAAGCGAGTGGGTGAAGAGCAAACCAGGAGCTTGTCACGCAAATAATGAAAGCGAGAGATGGGCAGAGGCTTGGTAAAGACATCAGCAATCTGGTCCAAGGAAGAAATATGACGAAGTACAAGCTGTTTGGCTGCAACTTGTTCCCGAACAAAATGGTAATCGATCTCGATGTGTTTGGACCTGGCGTGAAACACCGGATTAGTAGCTAAGGCCAGAGTACTGAGATTATCACACCAGACAGTTGGTAAGGAAGTGGTAGGAACAGCAAAATCTCTCAGCAGCATTTGAATCCATCTCAACTCAGCCACAGCATGAGCAAGAGCTCGATATTCAGCCTCGGTGGAAGATCGAGACACTATAGTTTGTTTCTTAGCAGACCATGAAATGAGATTGGAGCCCAGAAAAATACAAAACCCAGAGGTAGACCTTCGGTCATGAGAGTCACCAGCCCAATCCGAGTCAGAGAAGACTTGCAATTGAAATGGGCCAGGAGTAAAAGTGAGCCCATAATCCAGAGTTCCTTTAACATAACGAAGCAATCTTTTAACAGCACTAAAATGACCAATAGTAGGTGAAGCCATATGCTGACAAGCTTGATTAACAGCATAAGCCAGATCAGGACGAGTAATGGTTAAGTATTGAAGCGCACCAACCAAACTTCGGTATAGAGAAGGGTTATCAAATGGTAACGCATCATCAGACGAGCAAGAGGGTTTGAGAGCTATAGGAGAAGCATAGGGCTTACAAGATTGCATAACAGCCTTTAACAGAATTTCAGTAGCATACTTACGTTGAGATAACATGTAATCAGCACCTTGACGTTGAACAGAAACACCAAGAAAGTAAGAGACAGGCCCCATATCCTTGAGGGCAAAAGCTTCTTTCATGTGATGAAGAAGGTCTGCAATAGCCGGAGAATCATTTCCAGTGACCAATATGTCATCAACATAAACAAGAACCAGAACAATAGAAGAGGCAGATTTGTGAACAAAGAGAGAGTTATCACAATGACTGTTGAGAAAGCCTTGTGAAATAAGAAAGGAGGATAAGGTAGAGTACCAAGCTCGTGGAGCTTGCTTGAGCCCGTAAAGAGCCTTGTGAAGCTTGCAAACTAGGTGAGGTTGAGAGCTATTAGTAAACCCAGGTGGCTGGACCATAATGACCTCTTCTTCAAGAATACCATGCAAGAAGGCATTGGAAATGTCCAATTGTCGAATAGACCAATTAAAGGTCAAAGCAAGACTGATGAAAATCCGAATTGTAGGCTGCTTTGCGACAGGACTAAAGGTTTCATAATAGTCGATGCCTTCTTCTTGAAGATATCCCTTTGCCACAAGGCGAGCTTTGTGCCTAGCAATAGTACCATCAGCATTAAGCTTCAATTTGAACACCCATTTACAACCAATGGCAGTTTTATGAGACGGGAGAGGCACAAGAGACCAAGTGCCCTGTTTTTGAAGGGCTTGATATTCTTCTAGCATAGCCTGAGACCATTTAGGGGACTTGAGAGCCTCTTTAACAGTTTGAGGTTCAGAATCAGAGGTCTGGGTAACAGCAGTGAGGCAAGTAGGGGTAAAAAGAGGACCTTTAGACCGAGTATGCATAGAATGGTGATTAAGAGGTATAGGAGCAGGGATAGGAAGGGAAACAGACAATGAATTGATGGGGATATGACCACTAGGAATAGAAGAAGAAGGAGAAGAAAAAGACTGAGAAGGAGTACTGAGAACAGGAGAAGGAGGAACAGAAGGTCCAACCGAAGATGAAGGTGAAATGGGTAACACTGAAGAAGGAGAAGCGGGTGATAAATCATGGGAAACGGGAGATGAAGAATATAAAGGAGACCAAAAGAAAGTGGAAACCTGGTCAAATGAAGGAGGAGAAGGATGAGAGGAAGAGTTCTTATATGGAAAAATGTGTTCATGGAACACAACATGGCGAGACAAGTAGATTTTACCAGTAGTGGGATCCAAACACCTGTAGCCTTTCACAGTAGGGTGATATCCAATAAAAACACATGGAATGGAACGAGGTTGCAGCTTGTGAGAAGTATAGGGCCTCAACCAAGGGTAACACTGACAACCAAAGACCTTGAAACTGGCATAATATGGAGAATGATTGAACAAAGCTTCATAAGGGCTAAGATGTTGTAAAGAGGTACTGGGCATTCGGTTAATGAGGAAAATAGCAGTAGCTATGACCTCAAACCAATAGGTAAGAGGAACACCCGATTGATAGAGTAAGGCCACGGCTGTTTCAGTGATATGTCTATGTTTCCGTTCAGAAATACCATTTTGAGATGAAGTGTAAGGACAAGAATGCTGGTGAACTATGCCATGGTGAACAAGAAACTGATCCATTTTATGATTGATATATTCTGTGCCCCCATCAGTACGAAAAATCTTGAGAGTGGTAGAAAACTGAGTTTCAGCATAAGATTTAAATGCAACAAACTTATCAAACACTTCACTTTTGTAAGTAAGAGGATATAACCACGTAAATCAGCTGTAGTCATCAACAAACATAACATAATATCTGAAAGAAGAATTGGACTTATTAAAAGGACCCCAAACATCACTATGCACCAAAGCCAAAGGTTGATTAACAGAGGAATTGGAAAGTTTAAATGGTAATCTATGACTTTTGGCCACACAACAAGAAGCACAAGAAAGAGAAGATGCAGATTTCCCACATGACACTTTAAGAGTGTTAAGCATATATTGAAACTTTAAGGAAGAAGGATGTCCCAAGCGTTGATGCCAAACCTCAGAAGAGACTGAGTTTGTATGAGAGGTAATGAAGGCCCTGGGTGCAGACGGTGGAGCTAAAGGAAAATGATAGAGGCCATTGAGATTAGAGCCCTTGTGCAGGACCTGACTCGTAGCTTTGTCCTGAACCACGAAGCAATCAGAGTCAAAAGTGATTGTACAATGGTTATCTTTGGTGAGTTGATTAACTAACAAGAGATTAGTGGACATGGAAGGAATATGAAGAACATTTTTCAATTGAAAAGAGTGATGTGGAGTAGGTAAAAGACCGTTACCAGTGTGATGAATTGGAAGTGAAGCCCCATTACCCACTGTGACTTGATCTGATCCCGAATACGGTTGATAGTTCTCAAGTCCTTGGAGATCATTGGTGACGTGGTTAGTAGCTGCAGAATCTAGATACCAATCAGCAGTCCCAGAATTACCAGTGGACCAATTGCCGGATGCAACATAAGCTTTAGGTTGGGAAGTAGGAGGCTGAGAAGAACCAGTAGACACACTATTATCCTGTCTATACCAGCAACGCTTGGCTGTGTGCCCAGGTTTGTCACATATTTGGCAAACCACTCCATCAAAGGCACCACCAGAACCTGAAAATCCACTAGCAGACCTGAATGGTCTTGAATTAGGTCCCTGAAACGTGTTATGTCCACCGCCAAAATTACCACGATGTGAACCATGAAAACCACCACCACGAAAATTATTGCCATTGTGTCGACCTCCTCCACGAGAATGTCCTCCAAATGATCCAAAATTACCACGATGAGAACCAGATCCTCTGGACATCGTATAGGCAACATTTAATTTAGAACCAGACTTGCGTTTAGCTTTGGCTTCTACATGAATTTCCTCAGCACAAAGGAGAGAGAACACCTGTTCCATAGTGATTGTTCCTAATTGGGCCCTAATTGTGGTTTTTACAGGATCATATTCATCTGGTAGGCCATTTACAGCAGCAAGTATCATATCTTCATCATCCACAGAAGACTTAACAAGGGACAATTGATTAGCTAGATCTCGGATTTGGTTAAGATAAACTTCCATAGAAACAGATTTCTTGGAGATATTATTGAGTTTGTTGGTCAGCTGATGAACATGTGATCGGGACATGGAGGTAAATTTCTTCTCAAGGAAATGCCAGACTTCATGACTGGTCGAAAAGTTGAGAACAGAGGTATAAAAGGATGGAGTTAGGGTTGCGGTAATACAACTCAGAAGATGAGTATCAACAAGCTTCCACAGGTGATATGCTTCATTCTCAATTTCTTTATTAAGGCTATCCCTAATTTTGAGAGGAGGACATGAAATTGTACCTTCAACATAGCCAATCAACACATTCGCTCGTAGAATATTCTGGAATTGACGACTCCAGATGAGATAATTGGAGGAGTCGAGCTTCACGGTGACGAAGGAACCCAAATTTGAGATAAAATGACTGAGATATGAAGGAATTGTAGAAGGCGAAGACATTGCCATGATTTCGGATCGGAAAGCTCGTGGGAGCTTCAGAGCTCTGATACCATGAAAGGAATCATGAAGCACTTCTCATTTCTTTCAATTTAATCCATACAAGGCAGAAGGACAAAACATCTACTTATAGGCGCAACATTCAGCTATAACAAAACTAACTAACCTCCTGTAACAGCCTAACAAATGCTAACCAATTCTGTTACACATAAGGGAGGAATCCTCTACATTGGTACATAGGAACTTGGAGAACTCCCTTCTTCTAACAGCCGTTGATGAGAGGGCTTGGGAGCTGACTGATTAGCCATCGACTTCCACAGCCCACGATGAAGAAATATATTTTCTGTGTATTATTATTTTTACAAAGGCTCCTATATATAGGAGAGATAGAGATTAGGATACATAATCCTAATCCTAAGCCAACTAGGAAGATAGAGATAGAGATAGACATAGAGATAAAGATAGAGATAGAGATTAGGATACATAATCCTAATCTCTAATTTATCTCTAACTGAATCCCTAAATAGGCTCCTAATTATATGCCTATTATTTACATAGTCAACACTCCCCCTCAAGTTAGTGCGAAGATATCGATCGTGCCCAACTTGAATCAAGGAAAGAATCAAGGATATTGACCATATCAAATCAAATCCTTAATTTTAACAATTTCACGAAGAGAGGTTAGTTTTCTGAGTCTGCTCACGAGGAGGCTCAAGGATGGGATTGAACGCATCAAAGACCTTAGTGATATGTGTGTTGGGTATGGAAAGATGGGGGTGGCGAATGTTGTGAGTGAACTTGGGATGGACCAAAAGGGCTTTTTGGAGAAGTTAGAAGACCTTGAGAAGCAGATAATCTTGTGTTTTCTGGACATAAACAGGTCAAGAAAAAAGCTTCTGGATGGAATCATGGTTCTTCAAGAAGAACATATGTAGATGATTTTTTTTGGGTTCGGGAATGCTGTAGTGCAGCAAAACGACGAGATTTTGCCTCTATTTAAAGTTGTTTCGAGTTTAATTAGGTTGATATTAGGTAGAAAAATCTCTAAACAACTTTAAATGTGAACAAAACTGAGTCTTTTTCCGCTGTAGTCGTAATCCTTATTTGTTATTTCAATTCTCTTTGACAAGCTAATTATTTTTTAATTCAATTTAAATGTATTTTGTACCTTTTCTTCCCCTATTGGGGGATGGAGGGTTATGATTTAATTGTCAAAATTTGTATGTAAAATGTTGTTATAAAGAAATTTGATTATTAATGTTGCTTCCAGTACTCTTAAGCCTTTAATTCTTTATATATAATTTCATGATTTGTATATATATATGGTAGACCCCAAATTGCCTTTGTTTTTCCTGGATAGTTTACGTTTGAGCTATTACAGCTTCTGTACAACACCCAATTAGAAAAAGGAAAACTAATTTTTTTATGGTTCTTCAACAAGTATATATATAGATGATTTTTTTTTTGTGTGGTTAATTTGTTGGGTTTCGGTGATGTAGTGCAGTAAAACGACGTAATTTTGGCTCTATTAATTATGTTCGAGGTGAATTATGTTTATATTAATTTGAAAAGTTTTTGAACAACTTTAAATGTGGACAAAATTTTGTCGTTTTGTTGTTGTACAGCGTTGTAGTGCGAGGGTGCACTACAACTTTCCGTAATTCTAATTTGTTGATTCAATTATCATTCACAAGCTAATTATTTTTATAATTCATTTTAAATGTATTTAGTACATTTTTAATTTAATTTGAATGTGTTACGGCCATTACGAACTTGAAAAATTAGTTAAAGGACAAATTTAAGTTGATTTGGCCCATTAAGGACGGACTAATTAATTTATGAGCTAGAGTCTATTATTTTAAAAGTGTTAATACGCTAGGTCCATAATTTTAAAAGTGTTAATAAGCGAGGTCTTTTAACGGATGAAATTACCCTCATTTTGTTGTTTGGCCATCAGTCGTTTATCGTGTCTCTTTCATTTTTTGTTTGATGCTTCTGTGTTTTTCTATTATCTATTGCAATAGATAATGGTTAAGATATCAAAATAAACATATGTTGAACAGTTATCTATTCTATCAAATTTTTTTGGGATAAACTATTGTATCAATTTTTATTATTTCAACAAAGAATAGATAATATTATCTTATCAGATAACATTAAAACTTTAAGTTATCTATTAATTTATCTGTTGTGTTACTATTTGGACTATTATATTTACTGACTTATTAATTTATTATTTTGATATTATTTAAAAAATTAATAATTTTTTATTGGCTATTGGTTCATCTTGACAAGAAATTTTTAAAAAATAAAAAAATATGTTAAATAATTTTTTTTGGACATCAGATAATATTATTTGATAATGTTATGTGTTGGTCTATATGCAAAATGCAAGACTATCATCAGATAATATTATTTGTAAAGGCCATAGATAATATTATTTGATAATATTATCCGATAATGTTATGTGTTGGTCTATATACAAAGATATTTTTAGAATCGTGTGCTAAAAGGACTTCCGGTTATAGTTTAGTTTTAGATGGACTAATTGCGTTAAAAATCTCTTGTTGCATGTGGAATTGACCGAGTCTCCCCTACGAATTTGCAGTGATTTCTTTCGGACTAACCATGCCCCAATAGTATTTATGTGTCTCATGAACAAGATTTTCACTCCATACTTGAATAAACTTGTGGTAGTATTCATTGATGCATGACATACTAATTTATTCAATGATAGAGGAACAACATGAACACTACATGAGGGTTGTATTCCAGATTCTCCGAGACAACCAACTCTACCCATCTCTATAAGGTTTTATGTTTAATGATTACATCTTAAAATTATGTTTGATGATTTATTTTTAAGTTGTGAGATTTTACTTTCCGTGTTTGATATAATTTTATGTTAAAAAATATTATCTGAGAAATGTATACTATTTTATAGCCTAAATAGTGCATGAAAATGCACCGGTACCGATACATACTGTACTAGTAATAAAAATAGTACTACCAGATAGATAGCTTTGCCTTCATAGGGTTTAATCCTAGAAAAGGTAAATTATATTAAGCTCCCCCGAGATTTTTGGCAAATACATTAACCTCCTCGGTGTGATTTGAGAAATTACTCTAGTCTTCCTTACTTTTGAATGTATTATGCAGTTATCTCTCGTACTGTTAAAATCAGTCAACGCCATCAGTTAAACTATTAAGATTAAAATTCAACTTTATTTCTTTATTTTAAGAAGTAAACAGAAGCATAATTCTTGTTACGTCCATAGTAGCCTTGTTACATTTTTTAAAATTTTTTTAAAACCAAAACTCAGACTAGTTCCAAAAACTGAATCCAAGTTTTCATTTCAAAAAAATATTAAAAAGTGAATATAAGTTGTGTCGGAAGCGATATTAATTACGTTGCAGTTTATATTGTCAAAAAATCCTGAACTTAAAGTTTCAAGAAATTGACTAACGACAACTGCTTTATTTTAACGATAATAGAAAAATAAAAGTATAATTATTTTAAAAGTAAAAAGCTTTAGAATAATTTATCAAATTACAAGGAATTTTTTAAAAATCTCAAGGGATGTCAATATAATATTTACTCTAGAAATAATGTGACTAGGTCAAATGATAAGCTTATTTTCTTTTGAAATAATCAAATGACGCGGTTAGTATTACGCAATTACGAACTTGCCCTGCATTTTACGAAGTTCATTGCTTGTAGACTGGAAAACCCACCTAGTCAACCGTCTTCTCGCTCTAGAATCTGTAGTCTCTCTCCAATCCCTGGAAGCCTATAAATTAGAAACCCAGCTCCCACTTTTCTGAACTGGAGAAGAAAAGAAGATGGCGTGGTCAAATTTCAAGTAGCATTTCTGTTAAAGAAATATATTTTCTGTGTATTATTATTTTTACAAAGGCTCCTATATATAGGAGAGATAGAGATAGAGATAGAGATAGATATAGAGATTAGGATATATAATCCTAATCCTAAACTAACTAGGAGGATAGAGATAGAGATAAAGATAGAGATAGAGATTAGGATACATAATCCTAATCTCTAATTTATCTCTAACTGAATCCCTAAATAGGCTCCTAATTATATGCCTATTATTTACATAGTCAACATTTTTTTTTATGGTGCCTTGGTCGACGAGGTGGCCTATTTTTATATTAGGTTTTCAGTTTTAGAATAATATCTCTAATAAATTTTAGAACATTACAATTATTTATAATAAAAAAAGGAGAAACTGGGGCTGTGGGTGGCATGTGCCACCTCCCCCCTCTCAATGGCTCCGCCACTGCTGGTACAGTACGGTATTGACAACTTTGATCCTATCACTCCTTTGATGCTGTCACTGTATGGTAGATAAGGTTTGACATCCAGGACAGGAGTTCCATCAACCAGATCCACGCCAGAAACTAGAACCGTACATCCTTGTACTGCCTCAACCTTTGCCAATGTAAGTCCAATGGGACATGGACGATGTGGTGATCTTGTGGCGAAAACCCCCATCTTTCCACCCTTCAAACTTGGTACTCTAACCTTTGCCTTAAACTTTGACTCAAATGGATGCTTCCAAAGCTTATCAAGATTCGTATTCAAGTGAAAGACAAATAATCCAGCAATGAGAATATTCTTCCAAACCCTCCAGAGATGCTGGAGGAACTCTAGCTGGATCAAACAGCAAGCGGCCCCTGGCGAGTAGTAAAGGTTGCCTAGGAGTTCCATTCCTCGTAGAGAAGCATGAACGGATGATGGCAATAGGTGCCATCGGATAAGAAGTCACATCCACATTCCCAAACTTAGGTTGAGCTTTCCTCAAAGCCTGTTGAGCCCTAATTCGGCCTTGCCTCTCAGCGGCGCAATCCTCTAAGGATAACTTGAGAGATATCTCAAGCTCTTTAACCCTCTCATTAACGTCTCTAGGTCTTCTTCTCCAAAAATAAACAGAGACAGCTGCTGTTGCAGAAATGGTAGCAAAGGCAAGCGCAGCGGAGAGAGAGAGCCATCCCGATTTTCCGTCCGAAGCAGCCATCGACTTCCACAGCCCACGATAAAGAAATATATTTTCTGTGTATTATTTTTTTTACAAAGGCTCCTATATATAGGAGAGATAGAGATAGAGATAGAGATAGAGATAGAGATAGAGATTAGGATACATAATCCTAATCCTAAACCAACTAGGAAGATAGAGATAGAGATAAAGATAGAGATAGAGATTAGGATACATAATCCTAATCTCTAATTTATCTCTAACTAAATCCCTAAATAGGCTCCTAATTATATGCCTATTATTTACATAATCAACACTCCCCCTCAAGTTGGTGCGAAGATATCGATCATGCCCATTGAATCAAGGAAAGAATCAAGGATATTGACCATATCAAATCAAATCCTTAATTTTAACAATTTCACGAAGAGAGGTTAGTTTTCTGAGTCTGCTCACAAGGAGGCTCAAGGATGGGATTGAACGCATCAAAGACCTTAGTGATATGTGTGTTAGGTATGGAAAGATGGGGGTGGCGAATGTTGTGAGTGAACTTGGGATGGACCAAAAGGGCTTTTTGGAGAAGTTAGAAGACCTTGAGAAGCAGATAATCTTGTATTTTCTGGACATAAACAGGTCAAGAAAAAAGCTTCTGGATGGAATCATGGTTCTTCAAGAAGAACATATGTAGATGATTTTTTTTGGGTTCGGGAATGCTGTAGTGCAGCAAAACGACGAGATTTTGCCTCTATTTAAAGTTGTTTCGAGTTTATTTAGGTTGATATTAGGTAGAAAAATCTCTAAACAACTTTAAATGTGAACAAAACTGAGTCTTTTGCCACTGTAGTCGTAATCCTCATTTGTTGTTTCAATTCTCTTTGACAAGCTAATTATTTTTTAATTCAATTTAAATGTATTTTGTACCTTTTCTTCCCCTATTGGGGGATGGAGGGTTATGATTTAATTGTCAAAATTTGTATGCAAAATGTTGTTATAAAGAAATTTGATTATTAATGTTGCTTCCAGTACTCTTAAGCCTTTAATTCTTTATATATAATTTCATGATTTGTATATATATATATGGTAGACCCCAAATTGCCTTTGTTTTTCCTGGATAGTTTACGTTTGAGCTATTACAGCTTCTGTACAACCCCCAATTAGAAAAAGGAAAACTAATTTTTTGATGGTTCTTCAACAAGTATATATATAGATGATTTTTTTTTTGTGTGGTTAATTTGTTGGGTTTCGGTGATGTAGTGCAGTAAAACGACGTAATTTTGCCTCTATTAATGATGTTCGAGCTTAATTATGTTTATATTAATTTGAAAAGTTTTTGAACAACTTTAAATGTGGACAAAATTTTGTCGTTTTGTTGTTGTACAGCGTTGTAGTGCGAGGGTGCACTACAACTTTCCGTAATTCTAATTTGTTGATTCAGTTATCTTTCACAAGCTAATTATTTTTATAATTCATTTTAAATGTATTTAGTACATTTTTAATTTAATTTGAATGTGTTACGGCCATTACGAACTTGAAAAATTAGTTAAAGGACAAATTTAAGTTGATTTGGCCCATTAATGACGGACTAATTAATTTATGAGCTAGAGTCTATTATTTTAAAAGTGTTAATACGCTAGGTCCATAATTTTAAAAGTGTTAATAAGCGAGGTCTTTTAACGGATGAAATTACCCTCATTTTGTTGTTTGGCCATCAGTCGTTTATCGTGTCTCTTTAATTTTTTGTTTGACGCTTCTGTGTTTTTCTGTTATCTATCGCAATAGATAATGGTTAAGATATCAAAATAAACATATGTTGAACACTTATCTATTCTATGAAATTTTTTTGGGATAAACTATTGTATCAATTTTTATTATTTCAACAAAGAATAGATAATATTATCTTATCAGATAACATTAAAACTTTAAGTTATCTATTACAAATTTATCTGTTGTGTTACTATTTGGACTATTATATTTACTGACTTATTAATTTATTATTTTGATATTATTTAAAAAATTATAATTTTTTATTAGCTATTGGTTCATCTTGACAAGAAATTTTTAAAAAATAAAAAAATATGTTAAATAATTTTTTTTGGACATCAGATAATATTATTTGATAATGTTATGTGTTGGTCTATATGCAAAATGCAAGACTATCATCAGATAATATTATTTGTAAAGGCCATAGATAATATTATCTGATAATGTTATCCGATAATGTTATGTGTTGGTCTATATACAAAGATATTTTTAGAATCGTGTGCTAAAAGGACTTCCGGTTATAGTTTAGTTTTAGATGGACTAATTGCGTTACAAATCTCTTGTTGCATGTGGAATTGACCGAGTCTCCCCTATGAATTTGCAGTGATTTCTTTCGGACTAACCATGCCCCAATAGTATTTATGTGTCTCATGAACAAGATTTTCACTCCATACATGAATAAACTTGTGGTAGTATTCATTGATGCATGACATACTAATTTATTCAATGATAGAGGAACAACATGAACACTATATGAGGGTTGTATTCCAGATTCTCCGAGACAACCAACTCTACCCATCTCTATAAGGTTTTATGTTTAATGATTACATCTTAAAATTATGTTTGATGATTTATTTTTAAGTTGTGAGATTTTACTTTGCGTGTCTGATATAATTTTATGTTAAAAAATATTATCTGAGAAATGTATACTATTTTATAGCCTAAATAGTGCATGAAAATGCACCGGTACCGATACATACTATACTAGTAATAAAAACAGTACTACCAGATAGATAGCTTTGCCTTCATAGGGTTTAATCCTAGAAAGGGTAAATTATATTAAGCTCCCCCGAGATTTTTGGCAAATACATTAACCTCCTCGGTGTGATTTGAGAAATTACTCTAGTCTTCCTTACTTTTGAATGTATTATGCAGTTATCTCTCGTACTGTTAAAATCAGTCAACGCCATCAGTTAAACTATTAAGATTAAAATTCAACTTTATTTCTTTATTTTAAGAAGTAAACAGAAGCATAATTCTTGTTACGTCCATAGTAGCCTTGTTACATTTTTTAAAATTTTTTTAAAACCAAAACTCAGACTAGTTCCAAAAACTGAATCCAAGTTTTCATTTCAAAAAAATATTAAAAAGTGAATATAAGTTGTGTCGGAAGCGATATTAATTACGTTGCAGTTTATATTGTCAAAAAATCCTGAACTTAAAGTTTCAAGAAATTGACTAACGACAACTGCTTTATTTTAACGATAATAGAAAAATAAAAGTATAATTATTTTAAAAGTAAAAAGCTTTAGAATAATTTATCAAATTACAAGGAATTTTTTAAAAATCTCAAGGGATGTCAATATAATATTTACTCTAGAAATAATGTGACTAGGTCAAATGATAAGCTTATTTTCTTTTGAAATAATCAAATGACGCGGTTAGTATTACGCAATTACGAACTTGCCCTGCATTTTACGAAGTTCATTGCTTGTAGACTGGAAAACCCACCTAGTCAACCGTCTTCTCGCTCTAGAATCTGTAGTCTCTCTCCAATCCCTGGAAGCCTATAAATTAGAAACCCAGCTCCCACTTTTCTGAACTGGAGAAGAAAAGAAGATGGCGTGGTTAAATTTCAAGTAGCATTTCTGTTAAAGAAATATATTTTCTGTGTATTATTATTTTTACAAAGGCTCCTATATATAGGAGAGATAGAGATAGAGATAGAGATAGATATAGAGATTAGGATATATAATCCTAATCCTAAACTAACTAGGAGGATAGAGATAGAGATAAAGATAGAGATAGAGATTAGGATACATAATCCTAATCTCTAATTTATCTCTAACTGAATCCCTAAATAGGCTCCTAATTATATGCCTATTATTTACATAGTCAACATTTTTTTTTATGGTGCCTTGGTCGACGAGGTGGCCTATTTTTATATTAGGTTTTCAGTTTTAGAATAATATCTCTAATAAATTTTAGAACATTACAATTATTTATAATAAAAAAAGGAGAAACTGGGGCTGTGGGTGGCATGTGCCACCTCCCCCCTCTCAATGGCTCCGCCACTGCTGGTACAGTACGGTATTGACAACTTTGATCCTATCACTCCTTTGATGCTGTCACTGTATGGTAGATAAGGTTTGACATCCAGGACAGGAGTTCCATCAACCAGATCCACGCCAGAAACTAGAACCGTACATCCTTGTACTGCCTCAACCTTTGCCAATGTAAGTCCAATGGGACATGGACGATGTGGTGATCTTGTGGCGAAAACCCCCATCTTTCCACCCTTCAAACTTGGTACTCTAACCTTTGCCTTAAACTTTGACTCAAATGGATGCTTCCAAAGCTTATCAAGATTCGTATTCAAGTGAAAGACATAAATAATCCAGCAATGAGAATATTCTTCCAAACCCTCCAGAGATGCTGGAGGAACTCTAGCTGGATCAAACAGCAAGCGGCCCCTGGCGAGTAGTAAAGGTTGCCTAGGAGTTCCATTCCTCGTAGAGAAGCATGAACGGATGATGGCAATAGGTGCCATCGGATAAGAAGTCACATCCACATTCCCAAACTTAGGTTGAGCTTTCCTCAAAGCCTGTTGAGCCCTAATTCGGCCTTGCCTCTCAGCGGCGCAATCCTCTAAGGATAACTTGAGAGATATCTCAAGCTCTTTAACCCTCTCATTAACGTCTCTAGGTCTTCTTCTCCAAAAATAAACAGAGACGGCTGCTGTTGCAGAAATGGTAGCAAAGGCAAGCGCAGCGGAGAGAGAGAGCCATCCCGATTTTCCGTCCGAAGCAGCCATCGACTTCCACAGCCCACGATAAAGAAATATATTTTCTGTGTATTATTTTTTTTACAAAGGCTCCTATATATAGGAGAGATAGAGATAGAGATAGAGATAGAGATAGAGATAGAGATTAGGATACATAATCCTAATCCTAAACCAACTAGGAAGATAGAGATAGAGATAAAGATAGAGATAGAGATTAGGATACATAATCCTAATCTCTAATTTATCTCTAACTAAATCCCTAAATAGGCTCCTAATTATATGCCTATTATTTACATAATCAACACTCCCCCTCAAGTTGGTGCGAAGATATCGATCATGCCCATTGAATCAAGGAAAGAATCAAGGATATTGACCATATCAAATCAAATCCTTAATTTTAACAATTTCACGAAGAGAGGTTAGTTTTCTGAGTCTGCTCACAAGGAGGCTCAAGGATGGGATTGAACGCATCAAAGACCTTAGTGATATGTGTGTTAGGTATGGAAAGATGGGGGTGGCGAATGTTGTGAGTGAACTTGGGATGGACCAAAAGGGCTTTTTGGAGAAGTTAGAAGACCTTGAGAAGCAGATAATCTTGTATTTTCTGGACATAAACAGGTCAAGAAAAAAGCTTCTGGATGGAATCATGGTTCTTCAAGAAGAACATATGTAGATGATTTTTTTTGGGTTCGGGAATGCTGTAGTGCAGCAAAACGACGAGATTTTGCCTCTATTTAAAGTTGTTTCGAGTTTATTTAGGTTGATATTAGGTAGAAAAATCTCTAAACAACTTTAAATGTGAACAAAACTGAGTCTTTTGCCACTGTAGTCGTAATCCTCATTTGTTGTTTCAATTCTCTTTGACAAGCTAATTATTTTTTAATTCAATTTAAATGTATTTTGTACCTTTTCTTCCCCTATTGGGGGATGGAGGGTTATGATTTAATTGTCAAAATTTGTATGCAAAATGTTGTTATAAAGAAATTTGATTATTAATGTTGCTTCCAGTACTCTTAAGCCTTTAATTCTTTATATATAATTTCATGATTTGTATATATATATATGGTAGACCCCAAATTGCCTTTGTTTTTCCTGGATAGTTTACGTTTGAGCTATTACAGCTTCTGTACAACCCCCAATTAGAAAAAGGAAAACTAATTTTTTGATGGTTCTTCAACAAGTATATATATAGATGATTTTTTTTTTGTGTGGTTAATTTGTTGGGTTTCGGTGATGTAGTGCAGTAAAACGACGTAATTTTGCCTCTATTAATGATGTTCGAGCTTAATTATGTTTATATTAATTTGAAAAGTTTTTGAACAACTTTAAATGTGGACAAAATTTTGTCGTTTTGTTGTTGTACAGCGTTGTAGTGCGAGGGTGCACTACAACTTTCCGTAATTCTAATTTGTTGATTCAGTTATCTTTCACAAGCTAATTATTTTTATAATTCATTTTAAATGGATTTAGTACATTTTTAATTTAATTTGAATGTGTTACGGCCATTACGAACTTGAAAAATTAGTTAAAGGACAAATTTAAGTTGATTTGGCCCATTAATGACGGACTAATTAATTTATGAGCTAGAGTCTATTATTTTAAAAGTGTTAATACGCTAGGTCCATAATTTTAAAAGTGTTAATAAGCGAGGTCTTTTAACGGATGAAATTACCCTCATTTTGTTGTTTGGCCATCAGTCGTTTATCGTGTCTCTTTAATTTTTTGTTTGACGCTTCTGTGTTTTTCTGTTATCTATCGCAATAGGTAATGGTTAAGATATCAAAATAAACATATGTTGAACACTTATCTATTCTATGAAATTTTTTTGGGATAAACTATTGTATCAATTTTTATTATTTCAACAAAGAATAGATAATATTATCTTATCAGATAACATTAAAACTTTAAGTTATCTATTACAAATTTATCTGTTGTGTTACTATTTGGACTATTATATTTACTGACTTATTAATTTATTATTTTGATATTATTTAAAAAATTATAATTTTTTATTAGCTATTGGTTCATCTTGACAAGAAATTTTTAAAAAATAAAAAAATATGTTAAATAATTTTTTTTGGACATCAGATAATATTATTTGATAATGTTATGTGTTGGTCTATATGCAAAATGCAAGACTATCATCAGATAATATTATTTGTAAAGGCCATAGATAATATTATCTGATAATGTTATCCGATAATGTTATGTGTTGGTCTATATACAAAGATATTTTTAGAATCGTGTGCTAAAAGGACTTCCGGTTATAGTTTAGTTTTAGATGGACTAATTGCGTTACAAATCTCTTGTTGCATGTGGAATTGACCGAGTCTCCCCTATGAATTTGCAGTGATTTCTTTCGGACTAACCATGCCCCAATAGTATTTATGTGTCTCATGAACAAGATTTTCACTCCATACATGAATAAACTTGTGGTAGTATTCATTGATGCATGACATACTAATTTATTCAATGATAGAGGAACAACATGAACACTATATGAGGGTTGTATTCCAGATTCTCCGAGACAACCAACTCTACCCATCTCTATAAGGTTTTATGTTTAATGATTACATCTTAAAATTATGTTTGATGATTTATTTTTAAGTTGTGAGATTTTACTTTGCGTGTCTGATATAATTTTATGTTAAAAAATATTATCTGAGAAATGTATACTATTTTATAGCCTAAATAGTGCATGAAAATGCACCGGTACCGATACATACTATACTAGTAATAAAAACAGTACTACCAGATAGATAGCTTTGCCTTCATAGGGTTTAATCCTAGAAAGGGTAAATTATATTAAGCTCCCCCGAGATTTTTGGCAAATACATTAACCTCCTCGGTGTGATTTGAGAAATTACTCTAGTCTTCCTTACTTTTGAATGTATTATGCAGTTATCTCTCGTACTGTTAAAATCAGTCAACGCCATCAGTTAAACTATTAAGATTAAAATTCAACTTTATTTCTTTATTTTAAGAAGTAAACAGAAGCATAATTCTTGTTACGTCCATAGTAGCCTTGTTACATTTTTTAAAATTTTTTTAAAACCAAAACTCAGACTAGTTCCAAAAACTTAATCCAAGTTTTCATTTCAAAAAAGTATTAAAAAGTGAATATAAGTTGTGTCGGAAGCGATATTAATTACGTTGCAGTTTATATTGGCAAAAAATCCTGAACTTAAAGTTTCAAGAAATTGACTAACGACACCTGCTTTATTTTAACGATAATAGAAAATAAAAGTATAATTATTTTAAAAGTAAAAAGCTTTAGAATAATTTATCAAATTACAAGGAATTTTTTAAAAATGTCAAGGGATGTCAATATAATATTTACTCTAGAAATAATGTGACTAGGTCAAATGATAAGCTTATTTTCTTTTGAAATAATCAAATGACGCGGCTAGGATTACGCAATTACGAACTTGCCCTGCATTTTACGAAGTTCATTGCTTGTAGACTGGAAAACCCACCTAGTCAACCGTCTTCTCGCTCTAGAATCTGTAGTCTCTCTCCAATCCCCGGAAGCGTATAAATTAGAAACCCAGCTCCCACTTTTCTGAACTGGAGAAGAAAAGAAGATGGCGTGGTCAAATTTCAAGTCGCATTTCTGTTAAAGAAATATATTTTCTTTGTATTATTATTTTTACAAAGGCTCCTATATATAGGAGAGATAGAGATAGAGATAGAGATAGAGATAGATATAGAGATTAGGATACATAATCCTAATCCTAAACTAACTAGGAGGATAGAGATAGAGATAAAGATAGAGATAGAGACTAGGATACATAATCCTAATCTCTAATTTATCTCTAACTGAATCCCTAAATAGGCTCCTAATTATATGCCTATTATTTACATAGTCAACATTTTTTTTTATGGTGCCTTGGTCGACGAGGTGGCCTATTTTTATATTAGGTTTTAAGTTTTAGAATAATATCTCTAATAAATTTTAGAACATTACAATTATTTATAATAAAAAAAGGAGAAACTGGGGCTGGGGGTGGCATGTGCCACCTCCCCCCTCTCAATGGCTCCGCCACTGCCGGTACAATACGGTATTGACAACTTTGATCCTATCACTCCTTTGATGCTGTCACTGTATGGTAGATAAGGTTTGACATCCAGGACAGGAGTTCCATCAACCAGATCCACGCCAGAAACTAGAACCGTACATCCTTGTACTGCCACAACCTTTGCCAATGTAAGTCCAATGGGACATGGACGATGTGGCGATCTTGTGGCAAAAACCCCCATCTTTCCACCCTTCAAACTTGGTACTCTAACCTTTGCCTTAAACTTTGACTCAAATGGATGCTTCCAAAGCTTATCAAGATTCGTATTCAAGTGAAAGACATAAATAATCCAGCAATGAGAATATTCTTCCAAACCCTCCAGAGATGCTGGAGGAACTCTAGCTGGATCAAACAGCAAGCGGCCCCTGGCGAGTAGTAAAGGTTGCCTAGGAGTTCCATTCCTCGTAGAGAAGCATGAACGGATGATGGCAATAGGTGCCATCGGATAAGAAGTCACATCCACATTCCCAAACTTAGGTTGAGCTTTCCTCAAAGCCTGTTGAGCCCTAATTCGGCCTTGCCTCTCAACGGCGCAATCCTCTAAGGATAACTTGAGAGATATCTCAAGCTCTTTAACCCTCTCATTAACGTCTCTAGGTCTTCTTCTCCAAAAATAAACAGAGACGGCTGCTGTTGCAGAAATGGTAGCAAAGGCAAGCGCAGCGGAGAGAGGGAGCCATCCCGATTTTCCGTCCGAAGCAGCCATCGACTTCCACAGCCCACGATAAAGAAATATATTTTCTGTGTATTATTATTTTTACAAAGGCTCCAATATATAGGAGAGATAGAGATTAGGATACATAATCCTAATCCTAAACCAACTAGGAAGATAGAGATAGAGATAGAGATAGAGATAGAGATAAAGATAGAGATAGAGATTAGGATACATAATCCTAATCCCTAATTTATCTCTAACTGAATCCCTAAATAGGCTCCTAATTATATGCCTATTATTTACATAGTCAACACTCCCCCTCAAGTTGGTGCGAAGATATCGATCGTGCCCAACTTGAATCAAGGAAAGAATCAAGGATATTGACCATATCAAATCAAATCCTTAATTTTAACAATTTCACGAAGAGAGGTTAGTTTTCTGAGTCTGCTCACGAGGAGGCTCAAGGATGGGATTGAACGCATCAAAGACCTTAGTGATATGTGTGTTGGGTATGGAAAGATGGGGGTGGCGAATGTTGTGAGTGAACTTGGGATGGACCAAAAGGGCTTTTTGGAGAAGTTAGAAGACCTTGAGAAGTAGATAATCTTGTGTTTTCTAGACATAAACAGGTCAAGAAAAAAGCTTCTGGATGGAATCATGGTTCTTCAAGAAGAACATATGTAGATGATTTTTTTTGGGTTCGGGAATGCTGTAGTGCAGCAAAACGACGAGATTTTGCCTCTATTTAAAGTTGTTTCGAGTTTAATTAGGTTGATTTTAGGTAGAAAAATCTCTAAACAACTTTAAATGTGAACATAACTGAGTCTTTTTCCGCTGTAGTCGTAATCCTTATTTGTTATTTCAATTCTCTTTGACAAGCTAATTATTTTTTAATTCAATTTAAATGTATTTTGTACCTTTTCTTCCCCTATTGGGGGATGGAGGGTTATGATTTAATTGTCAAAATTTGTATGGAAAATGTTGTTATAAAGAAATTTGATTATTAATGTTGCTTCCAGTACTCTTAAGCCTTTAATTCTTTATATATAATTTCATGATTTGTATATATATATATGGTAGACCCCAAATTGCCTTTGTTTTTCCTGGATAGTTTACGTTTGAGCTATTACAGCTTCTGTACAACACCCAATTAGAAAAAGGAAAACTAATTTTTTGATGGTTCTTCAACAAGTATATATATAGATGATTTTTTTTTTTGTGTGGTTAATTTGTTGGGTTTCGGTGATGTAGTGCAGTAAAACGACGTAATTTTGGCTCTATTAATTATGTTCGAGGTTAATTATGTTTATATTAATTTGAAAAGTTTTTGAACAACTTTAAATGTGGACAAAATTTTGTCGTTTTGTTGTTGTACAGCGTTGTAGTGCGAGGGTGCACTACAACTTTCCGTAATTCTAATTTGTTGATTCACTTATCTTTCACAAGCTAATTATTTTTATAATTCATTTTAAATGTATTTAGTACATTTTTAATTTAATTTGAATGTGTTACGGCCATTACGAACTTGAAAAATTAGTTAAAGGACAAATTTAAGTTGATTTGGCCCATTAAGGACGGACTAATTAATTTATGAGCTAGAGTCTATTATTTTAAAAGTGTTAATACGCTAGGTCCATAATTTTAAAAGTGTTAATAAGCGAGGTCTTTTAACGGATGAAATTACCCTCATTTTGTTGTTTGGCCATCAGTCGTTTATCGTGTCTCTTTCATTTTTTGTTTGATGCTTCTGTGTTTTTCTATTATCTATTGCAATAGATAATGGTTAAGATATCAAAATAAACATATGTTGAACACTTATCTATTCTATCAAATTTTTTTGGGATAAACTATTGTATCAATTTTTATTATTTCAACAAAGAATACATAATATTATCTTATTAGATAACATTAAAACTTTAAGTTATCTATTACAAATTTATCTGTTGTGTTACTATTTGGACTATTATATTTACTGACTTATTAATTTATTATTTTGATATTATTTAAAAAATTATAATTTTTTATTAGCTATTGGTTCATCTTGACAAGAAATTTTTAAGAAATAAAAAAATATGTTAAATAATTTTTTTTGGACATCAGATAATATTATTTGATAATGTTATGTGTTGGTCTATATGCAAAATGCAAGACTATCATCAGATAATATTATTTGTAAAGGCCATAGATAATATTATCTGATAATGTTATCCGATAATGTTATGTGTTGGTCTATATACAAAGATATTTTTAGAATCGTGTGCTAAAAGGACTTCCGGTTATAGTTTAGTTTTAGATGGACTAATTGCGTTAAAAATCTCTTGTTGCATGTGGAATTGACCGAGTCTCCCCTACGAATTTGCAGTGATTTCTTTCGGACTAACCATGCCCCAATAGTATTTATGTGTCTCATGAACAAGATTTTCACTCCATACTTGAATAAACTTGTGGTAGTATTCATTGATGCATGACATACTAATTTATTCAATGATAGAGGAACAACATGAACACTAGATGAGGGTTGTATTCCAGATTCTCCGAGACAACCAACTCTACCCATCTCTATAAGGTTTTATGTTTAATGATTACATCTTAAAATTATGTTTGATGATTTATTTTTAAGTTGTGAGATTTTACTTTCCGTGTCTGATATAATTTTATGTTAAAAAATATTATCTGAGAAATGTATACTATTTTATAGCCTAAATAGTGCATCAAAATGCACCGGTACCGATACATACTATACTAGTAATAAAAACAGTACTACCAGATAGATAGCTTTGCCTTCATAGGGTTTAATCCTAGAAAGGGTAAATTATACTAAGCTCCCCCGAGATTTTTGGCAAATACATTAACCTCCTCGGTGTGATTTGAGAAATTACTCTAGTCTTCCTTACTTTTGAATGTATTATGCAGTTATCTCTCGTACCGTTAAAATCAGTCAACGCCATCAGTTAAACTATTAAAATTAAAATTCAACTTTATTTCTTTATTTTAAGAAGTAAACAGAAGCATAATTCTTGTTACGTCCATAGTAGCCTTGTTACATTTTTTTTAATTTTTTTAAAACCAAAACTCAGACTAGTTCCAAAAACTTATTCCAAGTTTTCATTTCAAAAAAATTTTCAAAAGTGAATATAAGTTGTGTCGGAAGCGATATTAATTACGTTGCAGTTTATATTGTCAAAAAATCCTGAACTTAAAGTTTCAAGAAATTGACTAACGACAACTGCTTTATTTTAACGATAATAGAAAAATAAAAGTATAATTATTTTAAAAGTAAAAAGCTTTAGAATAATTTATCAAATTACAAGGAATTTTTTAAAAATCTCAAGGGATGTCAATATAATATTTACTCTAGAAATAATGTGACTAGGTCAAATGATAAGCTTATTTTCTTTCGAAATAATCAAATGACGCGGTTAGTATTACGCAATTACGAACTTGCCCTGCATTTTACGAAGTTCATTGCTTGTAGACTGGAAAACCCACCTAGTCAACCGTCTTCTCGCTCTAGAATCAGTAGTCTCTCTCCAATCCCCGGAAGCCTATAAATTAGAAACCCAGCTCCCACTTTTCTGAACTGGAGAAGAAAAGAAGATGGCGTGGTCAAATTTCAAGTCGCATTTCTGTTAAAGAAATATATTTTCTGTGTATTATTATTTTTACAAAGGCTCCTATATATAGGAGAGATAGAGATAGAGATAGAGATTAGGATACATAATCCTAATCTCTAATTTATCTCTAACTGAATCCCTAAATAGGCTCCTAATTATATGCCTATTATTTACATAGTCAACATTTTTTTTTTATGATGCCTTGGTCGACGAGGTGGCCTATTTTTATATTAGGTTTTAAGTTTTAGAATAATATCTCTAATAAATTTTAGAACATTACAATTATTTATAATAAAAAAAGGAGAAACTGGGGCTGGGGGTGGCATGTGCCACCTCCCCCCTCTCAATGGCTCCGCCACTGCCGGTACAGTACGGTATTGACAACTTTGATCCTATCACTCCTTTGATGCTGTCACTGTATGGTAGATAAGGTTTGACATCCAGGACAGGAGTTCCATCAACCAGATCCACACCAGAAACTAGAACCGTACATCGTTGTACTGCCTCAACCTTTGCCAATGTAAGTCCAATGGGACATGGACGATGTGGTGATCTTGTGGCAAAAACCCCCATCTTTCCACCCTTCAAACTTGGTACTCTAACCTTTGCCTTAAACTTTGACTCAAATGGATGCTTCCAAAGCTTATCAAGATTCGTATTCAAGTGAAAGACATAAATAATCCAGCAATGAGAATATTCTTCCAAACCCTCCAGAGATGCTGGAGGAACTCTAGCTGGATCAAACATCAAGCGGCCCCTGGCGAGTAGTAAAGGTTGCCTAGGAGTTCCATTCCTCGTAGAGAAGCATGAACGGATGATGGCAATCGGTGCCATCGGATAAGAAGTCACATCCACATTCCCAAACTTAGGTTGAGCTTTCCTCAAAGCCTGTCGAGCCCTAATTCGGCCTTGTCTCTCAGCGGTGCAATCCTCTAAGGATAACTTGAGAGATATCTCAAGCTCATTAACCCTCTCATTAACGTCTCTAGGTCTTCTTCTCCAAAAATAAACAGAGACGGCTGCTGTTGCAGAAATGGTAGCAAAGGCAAGCGCAGCGGAGAGCGAGAGCCATCCCGATTTTCCGTCCGAAGCAGCCATCGACTTCCACAGCCCACGATAAAGAAATATATTTTCTGTGTATTATTATTTTTACAAAGGCTCCTATATATAGGAGAGATAGAGATAGAGATTAGGATACATAATCCTAATCCTAAACCAACTAGGAAGATAGAGATAGAGATAAAGATAGAGATAGAGATTAGGATACATAATCCTAATCTCTAATTTATCTCTAACTGAATCCCTAAATAGGCTCCTAATTATATGCCTATTATTTACATAATCAACACTCCCCCTCAAGTTGGTGCGAAGATATCGATCATGCCCATTGAGTCAAGGAAAGAATCAAGGATATTGACCATATCAAATCAAATCCTTAATTTTAACAGTTTCACGAAGAGAGGTTAGTTTTCTGAGTCTGCTCACGAGGAGGCTCAAGGATGGGATTGAACGCATCAAAGACCTTAGTGATATGTGCGTTAGGTATGGAAAGATGGGGGTGGCGAATGTTGTGAGTGAACTTGGGATGGACCAAAAGGGCTTTTTGGAGAAGTTACAAGACCTTGAGAAGCAGATAATCTTGTGTTTTCTGGACATAAACAGGTCAAGAAAAAAGCTTCTGGATGGAATCATGGTTCTTCAAGAAGAACATATGCAGATGATTTTTTTTGGGTTCGGGAATGCTGTAGTGCAGCAAAACGATGAGATTTTGCCTCTATTTAAAGTTGTTTCGAGTTTAATTAGGTTGATATTAGGTAGAAAAATCTTTAAACAACTTTAAATGTGAACAAAACTGAGTCTTTTGCCACTGTAGTCGTAATCCTTATTTGTTGTTTCAATTCTCTTTGACAAGCTAATTATTTTTTAATTCAATTTAAATGTATTTTGTACCTTTTCTTCCCCTATTGGGGGATGGAGGGTTATGATTTAATTGTGAAAATTTGTATGCAAAATGTTGTTATAAAGAAATTTGATTATTAATGTTGCTTCCAGTACTCTTAAGCCTTTAATTCTGTATATATAATTTCATGATTTGTATATATACATGGTAGACCCCAAATTGCCTTTGTTTTTCCTGGATAGTTTACGTTTGAGCTATTACAGCTTCTGTACAACACCCAATTAGAAAAAGGAAAACTAATTTTTTGATGGTTCTTCAACAAGTATATATATAGATGATTTTTTTTTTGGTGTGGTTAATTTGTTGGGTTTCGGTGATGTAGTGCAGTAAAACGACGTAATTTTGCCTCTATTAATTATGTTCAAGGTTAATTATGTTTATATTAATTTGAAAAGTTTTTGAACAACTTTAAATGTGGACAAAATTTTGTCGTTTTGTTGTTGTACAGCGTTGTAGTGCGAGGCTGCACTACAACTTTCCGTAATTCTAATTTGTTGATTCAATTATCTTTCACAAGCTAATTATTTTTATAATTCATTTTAAATGTATTTAGTACATTTTTAATTTAATTTGAATGTGTTACGGCCATTACGAACTTGAAAAATTAGTTAAAGGACAAATTTAAGTTGATTTGGCCCATTAAGGACGGACTAATTAATTTATGAGCTAGAGTCTATTATTTTAAAAGTGTTAATACGCTAGGTCCATAATTTTAAAAGTGTTAATAAGCGAGGTCTTTTAACGGATGAAATTACCCTCATTTTGTTGGTTGGCCATCAGTCGTTTATCGTGTCTCTTTCATTTTTTGTTTGATGCTTCTGTGTTTTTCTATTATCTATTGCAATAGATAATGGTTAAGATATCAAAATAAACATATGTTGAACACTTATCTATTCTATCAAATTTTTTTGGGATAAACTATTGTATCAATTTTTATTATTTCAACAGAGAATAGATAATATTATCTTATCAGATAACATTAAAACTTTAAGTTATCTATTAATTTATCTGTTGTGTTACTATTTGGACTATTATATTTACTGACTTATTAATTTATTATTTTGATATTATTTAAAAAATTATAATTTTTTATTAGCTATTGGTTCATCTTGACAATAAATTTTTAAAAAATAAAAAAATATGTTAAATAATTTTTTTTGGACATCAGATAATATTATTTGATAATGTTATGTGTTGGTCTATATGCAAAATGCAAGACTATCATCAGATAATATTATTTGTAAAGGCCATAGATAATATTATCTGATAATGTTATCCGATAATGTTATGTGTTGGTCTATATACAAAGATATTTTTAGAATCGTGTGCTAAAAGGACTTCCGGTTATAGTTTAGTTTTAGATGGACTAATTGCGTTAAAAATCTCTTGTTGCATGTGGAATTGACCGAGTCTCCCCTACGAATTTGCAGTGATTTCTTTCGGACTAACCATGCCCCAATAGTATTTATGTGTCTTGACCGGACCGGCAAAGTGCGTGTCGTTAGGGTGTGCCGGCCACTAAGTCAGTGGTTTAATTTCATAAAACTGAACTTATCCTCAGAATATTAAAAAACGAGTATAGGGATAGTCCGGAGTATCGATCCACAGGGAAAAGAACGTTGTAATCAGAGAATACGCAAATTAGTGTTTTCGACGTTTCGGACGTCAACCTTAAAGTTTTGTTTGGTGCGATTAAGCAATTATATCAACTAGAATGAGGATTAAAACTAGATTAAAGAGTGGGGTTAAGTCCTAAGGTTTGGTTTATTCGAAACTTTCGTTGGTCTATCTCTTCTCTTTTATAACTCAATCTAACTCCCGGTCCCGGGTGTTCGATCGGAAAATTCTTCGATGAAAACAAGGATTTTAATTCTAAAAATAGTTTTGACAGATCTTTCAAGTTTAAAGGAAATGGGATTAAAAGATGAAGGACATCGATTCAGGTATTAAATATACCAACTCTAAGGATGGCTATATCTAATCAAGAACTTAACACTTCATTTTTATTTCAAAAGAAAAAGCTTAGAAAGATCCATCAATGGCATTAAAATTTGGAGAAGATAGAGACCAACATGGTTTTTGAACAAACCTCACATTTAGACTTAACCCACACTAAATTAACTACTCATGCTTTGACATAAACATAATGGAATTGAAAGAAAGCATAATAAAACAAGTTAATCTAAAGACAATGAGGAAGAACTAAGTAAAACTAAAAAGGAATCAGATATTAAAGCAATAAGAACAGTATTTAAGACAGAAATGTAAATAAAACTTGATAAACTTAAGTGCTTCCAAGAGAATTCAAAGATTCAAAGGGGAAGAACACTTAAGAGATGAAGAACTTGACAAGAATTGAAGAAGAATTGAAGAACAAGACAAGAAATATGAAGAACAATGTATATTAGCTCTCAACAGAAAAAACTATGTAAAATACGTTATGTTCTATCTGGTGTATATTGAAAAGGGAGGCTACTCCTCTTAGCAAGGAAAACAACCTAAATTAGAAAATCCTACCAAACCTTAGTGAAAGTACCAATCTACCCTTTACAATGTCATTAAAAGAAGCTTCTAATTCCCTGATTTGGCCAGAAATCGAGATAAAGTCGGCCCCACAAAATCTGCCGTTTTTGGGTCTCTACCGATAGAGGTTGTTTCTCTACCGGTAGAGATACCTTCTGTCTTCTTTATTTTCTCTTCTCTACCGATAGAAGTGACTTCCTACCGATAGAGAAGTCTTCTGATCTCTTTTGGTTTTCTTCTTTCTACCGATAGAAGTGAGCTTCTACCGGTAGAGATACCTTCTGACCTCTTTTGATTTTTTCTTCTTTCTACCGATAGAAGTGACTTTCTACCGGTAGAAATGGCTTCTGACTTTTTTTCTGGTTTTCTCTTCTATCGATAGATTATTCCCCTACCGGTAGAACCTCGTTGAGTTTGATTCTGATTCCTCCTTGTCTACCTATAGGACTTGAGTCTCTATCGGTAGACAACCCTTCTGAGGTGATTTTCTGGTTTTCTTCACTTTTCAATTCAACTTTATTTCCGTCGTTCCCAGGCCTTTCTTGGTTCTCAAACGAAGTCGTAATTGGTCCGAGCCTTTGGTTCGTGCTTGAGCTTTACAACATTCTTTTAATGCCTGGAAACCTGCGAGGTGAACAAAAACAACTACGCGTGCAATATCAACTAGATAAATATACTTGCCTACGCATAATTGCTAAAATGAGTAATTTGAGCCACATTATTATGCAATATAGTGCGCTCATCACACCCCCCGACTTGAAGGTTGCTAGTCCCTAGCAACGCATCATACTAAAAACAACAAAAACAGAGAGTTCTCATGAAAACTTGATTCCATCCTATGCTTGATTCAAAATTTTATTCATGGATAAAGTATATACTTCAAGCCAATGAGTTGTCATCCATTCATATGTAATTTCCATGAACCATATCGAGCATGTGAGAATAGCCCATAGTTTAAGCTTTATTGACCAAAGCGAGCCTCGATTCCAATTCTCACAGGTTGCCCTCACAATAACGTTTACTCTCTCAGAAATTGCATCACCACCCTCGAACATGTAAACCGGAAGTATGGCTGTGCAACGGGTAATTGCGCGCAACCATGAAGGAAGTAATAAGTGGGTAATCAAGGAATGTGTGTTTGCAGTATGGAAGTATCACAGTCTTATCCATGCAACTTGCTATCATGCATCAAAATAGAATTTCAAACATAACAAGGATCTATTAGGACTTAGAAATGTAATAATCGTGGGTTCATTCATTTAGATGGATCATACAAAATTGGTGCCGACTGAACTGTGGTTAGGTTAACTTCCTAAGCCGGCACACCAACTACCCAATATGCACAAAGTGCCCCATACAATGACAATCAAGACCCAACGACTCACTTGACTTGACTCGACTCGACTCGACTCTACTTCCTTTTTATGATCACCCTACTCGTCTCCCCCCTGAATTTCCTCTTCTGAGTCACCACTGATCTCTTCCTCTTCCTCACCACTGATCTCTTCCTCTTCCTCACTTTCTTCCTCCTGTTGCTCATCCTCGGACACATATGGGCGTCCAGATTGAGATGCCACATGTTCCATTGTGTACTCTTGCCTTCGCAGAATCCGCTTCTGTGTTTTGAGGATCTCCTTCTGTGTCTTTTTAATTTCTGCCTGACCACAGAAGATCTTTTTCATCAACTTCCACATCTTGCCCTTGAATGAGCTCTTGTCAGATTTCCCCACAGGAGGGGCAGAGGATGACGCAGCGGTCCTTGCGGAAGGTTGTCTTCTTATTCCTAGGGATGGTGGACTCCTATATTCAGTAGGATCCTTTGAGTGAGCATTGCTTTTGCTCGCAGTTACGCCCGAAATTTGGCCCAATCCCTTGGTCTTCACATCACTTGTGGATTCAGGAACCCCGGCTCGGATACAAAGTTGGGTTATCAGTGCCGGGTAAGGAAAATTTGCCCGGAGCATTGTTCCTGTGCGGTACTCCACCAACTGCCTAAACATGAACCGCCCTATATCCATTATATCATCATGCAAAAAGGCATACACCAATTGGACCTCTTTTCTTCCCAAAAGTTTCTCAACCCCTCGGGGGTAGAGATTGAAGTGCAGAATTTTGTTCATCAAACGATATTCTTCTTTAAGGCTTCCCACGGGGAATAGCCCTTGAAACTCCTCGGGGTGTACAAACATTTCATCCGCGAAGAACCGCGGGTCGTACTCATCTTCCTCTTCATTTTTCGGGAAGGTACACATGGTTTCATCATATGCAGGACATCCCAAATACAACGTGATAATCATTGGACTAACGAGTACTTGTATACCTCTCACCGTTGATGTTATGTAGTCCCTTGCTTCCGGAATGGTCAGGTTTTCGAAGAATTCTTGCACCATTGGTCGGATGTAGCCTTCAACCGGATCAAACCATATCTTCAATCCCCGATCCCGGATGCTCATCACCACTTCAGTTTCCCCTATGTGTTGCCTATCCACCATACGTTCGCAAGTAACCTTCCTCCCTGCCATGGATAGTTCCCATTTTCCCTTGGTTTTCTTTGAACCCTTGGTTTTCTTTGTCTTACTTGTTGAAGAAGAGGCCTTTCTTTTTCCCCTTCGTACTTCTTCCCTACGCGCGGCGACGGCCTCATCTTGCCTCAAAACATCTTCTTCTTCCGCTCTCACATTTGGAATCTTGGTTCTAGCCATGGAGGGAAGTGGAGGAACAAGGGTTTGGTTCTGATTTCGACTTAAGATGAACAGTGCTTCGAAAATGGCTTCTATCGGTAGTGAGGAAGTGAGAGGGGAGGGGTGGGTATCGGTATTTATGGTTGGAATCGGAAAGGGTTGTGATTGTTGGGTGTATCGGTAGTGGGGAGGTGAGAGATCACGATGTATGGAGAGAGAGAGAAAGTTGGATCGGTAGGGGAAAGGGTTGTGACGTTTTAATTTTTTCAGATCTGGGTTTTATTCCGATTTTTTTCCGTCTCTACCGATAGAGACAATGTCTCTACCGATAGAGAAGTACACTGACTTTTTCTCATCTACCCGCTCTACCGATAGACAGAACCCTCTACCGGTAGAGAATGCTACTGGATTTTTCCTAAACTTTGTTCTACCGATAGGCACACTTTTTCTACCGGTAGAGAAGTCCACTGACTTTTTGTCACACCTTTCCCTACCGATAGGCATTCTTCCTCTACCGGTAGGACTACTCTGTGCTTTGTCTCTACCGATAGGCATTCTTCCTCTACCGGTAGACAAGTTCACTGATCCACTTCTGCCTTTTTGCCCAATTTCTTCAAATTTTTTTCTTCTTTTCTTCTCAAAACCCTTCAACACATCCCCAAACCACTCCTTTACATCCGGCTTCCTAAGTGTTTCTCAAAGATTGGTTGACTCGGACTTGGTTCAAGATTGGAATTACGGGACTCATATGTGGTTTATGCAAGCAATGATGGCCTAATTTCCTTTCCTTGATATGTGATGAATTCCACATTGATACATGCGAGATGCAAAGCATAAATTGAGCATGACATGGATTAATATAAGAGTGATAGAGTGTATGGGATGCTTTGCAATTTAAATCTCCACTCTAAATGGTCAATTCACTCAATTTACTAACCTTACTCAAGATATTCCAAATGGTTCATGGTTATGCAAGTGAATGGAACAAAATTATTAAGCATACGCTACAATTCAACTTTCATGAGAAATGGAACAAAAATTTAAAAAAAACAAATGGGACTAAAATGACTCAATTAACACTAAAATTTGGACTAACCCTTCCCCCCAACTTGAAATTTGCATTGTCCTCAATGCAAGAAGACAACGCACCATTAAGCATAAAAGGGGGACGATCATACCTGCGAGGTGGAATGTCAACCACCATATACCTCGACCAAGTTTGAGGATTTCTCGTCACGTGCACTGTTTGTCATTGGAAGGGCTTCCAAGGTGTACTCTTTCGGCTCCAACTTGTGGACCATAGCTAGTCACATAGGATCATCGCCGGAATTTTGTTGGACTAACAACCGTAGCACATAGCTACACCCATGACTTTGGGCTCTTGAATGCCGCATTCACCCCGTACTTAGACCCAAACTACCAAGGCTGATGTGGTAGCGTGTACACCTTGCGAAGACTGAACCACCAACTACCTAATAAGAGCAAACATGACTACATGGGACACAAAATTTCATTAGCAGGTTAGTAAGCAATAAATCCACCAACTTCTTCACGCGAAGGACACGAGTACTACTTTTCTTCCTTGTCAAAGACTGTGTTTCCCTATTGTTGGAAGGACAGTATGCGTGGGGTTCAACAATATCTAGAGAAGCAGCGCCATCATCTAATAGGCTACCACTCCCTTTGGAGGGGGTCCCCCCAAATTCCTTACCCCTTCATTCCGCTTTGAAGAAATCTCCACGGAACTTGACACTAAAGCCGAAAGGGTTCAGACAGATTTCTCATTGTCCACGCGCCTGCCGTCAGACCCAACCTCAAGGTACTACATACGTAGCTTGACAAGGTGGCTATACCAGACCGTCGGATGCCGTTCGAGCACGGCAAACACTGGAGGTATCACATACTCCATGGATTTATAGTCTCCTAGACTTCAAATAAGGCTCACGGACCCAAAGGATTGGGGTCCACATGGTTCACATCGGATCCGTCATAGACCGGGTCTCTCAATTCCTCTATGGATTCCTCAGGATCAAATTTTTCAAAGTAAGGCTTCAACCGGTGACCATTCACCTTAAAAGTGGTTCCATTCTTGGGGTTTTCAAGTTCAACCGCTCCATGAGTGGAGACGGTTTTCACAATGTAGGGACCTCCCCACCGGGATCGCAATTTACCCGGAAACAAATGCAACCTAGAGTTGTACAGCAAGACCTTTTGACCCGGGATGAATGTTTTCTGGACAATGTTCTTGTCGTGAAAGGCCTTAACCTTACACTTGTAAATGTGGGCATTGTCGTACGCATCCCGGCGTATTTCTTCAAGCTCATCCAATTGGAGCTTGCGGTGGGCACCGGCTTCGGGCATCCGGTAATTCAATTGTTTGATAGCCCAAAAAGCCTTGTGCTCCATTTCCACCGGTAAGTGGCAAGCTTTGCCATATACCAAGCGGTAGGGAGACATGCCCAACACAGTCTTGTAGGCAGTACGGTAAGCCCACAAAGCATCAATTAGTCTAAGAGACCAATCTTTGCGATTCGGGTTCACCGTTTTTTCTAAGATGTGCTTGATCTCACGGTTGGCCAATTCATCTTGGCCATTGGTCTGTGGGTGATAAGCAGTGGAAACTTTGTGATTGACCCCATATTTCTTGACCAAGTCTTCCATAGGGCGATTGCAGAAGTGCGTGCCCTGATCACTAATTAGGGCTTTGGGCATCCCAAACCGGGAGAAGATGTTCTCTTTAAGGAATCGGACCACAATAGAGTGGTCATTGGTTCGGGTTGGAATGGCCTCCACCCATTTGGACACGTAGTCCACGGCTAACAGAATGTAAAGATTCCCAAAAGAATTGGGAAATGGACCCATGAAATCGATGCCCCAACAGTCAAAAACTTCAATTATCAAGATGGGTTGGAGGGGCATCATGTTACGTCGTGACAAGGCACCTAATTCTTGACAGCGCGGGCAAGCCTTGCAGAATTCAAAGGCATCCTTAAAGATGTGGGGCCAATAGAAGCCACACTGCAAAATTTTAGCAGCCGTCTTCTTAGAGGAAAAATGCCCGCCACATGCCTCGGTGTGGCAAAAGGTCAAGATTGACTTTTGTTCGTCATTGGGCACACACCGCCGGACAATTTGGTCCGGGCAGAATTTAAAAAGATAGGGATCATCGAAGACGAATCTCCTCACCTCAGCTAGAAATTTTCTCCTATCTTGAGGAGTCCAATGTGAAGGGAGTTGTCCCGTGGCCAAGTAATTGGCAATATCAGCATACCACGGGCAACTCGAAATGGCCAAGAGTTGTTCATCGGGAAAGGAGTCGTGAATGGGTGTGTTAGAGGAATGATCCTCAAACTCGAGGCGAGACAAATGGTCCGCCACGACATTCTCGACCACCTTCTTATCTTTTATGGTCAAGTCAAACTCTTGCAACAGCAGTACCCACCTAATTAGCCGAGCTTTAGCATCAGGCTTGGTCATGAGGTATTTGAGGGCGGCATGGTCGGTGTAAATCACAATGGGTGATCCTATGAGATAGGACCGGAATTTACCAAGAGCAAATACCACCGCCAACAACTCCTTTTCAGTGGTAGTGTAGTTCAATTGGGCCTCATTCAGGGTCTTGCTTGCATAAGCAATGACATGAGGCACCTTCCCATCCCTTTGACCTAAGACCGCCCCAATGGCATAGTCACTAGCGTCACACATGAGCTCAAATGGTAAGCTCCAGTTAGGGGATTGCATGATTGGAGGAGTCGTGAGAGCGACTTTGAGTTTTGAAAAGGCCTCCTCACAATCATTCGTCCACACAAAGGTTGTGTCTTTTGACAGCAAGTGACACAAGGGACGAGAAATGGCGCTGAAATTTTGAATGAAGCGCCTATAGAACCCGGCATGTCCAAGGAAAGAACGGATATCCTTGACACACTTAGGAGTGGGTAGCTTAGAGATAAGTTCCACTTTGGACTTGTCTACCTCAATCCCCCTAGAAGAGACTATATGCCCAAGAACGATACCTTGGGTAACCATAAAATGACATTTTTCCCAATTGAGCACAAGGTTAGTCTCTTCACACCTCACAAGTACAGATTCCAGATTATTGAGACATGACTCAAAGGAGTCACCAAAGACAGAAAAGTCGTCCATGAACACTTCCACCACTTTTTCAATCATGTCGCTGAAGATACCCGTCATACACCTAGAAAAGGTGCCGGGAGCATTGCAAAGCCCGAAGGGCATGCGACGGTAGGCGAAAGTGCCAAATGGGCAAGTGAAAGTGGTCTTTTCTTGGTCCTCTAGGGCTACCTCTATTTGGTTATATCCAGAATAACCATTTAGGAAGCAATAAAATGGGTGACCGGCTACCCTCTCCAACATTTGGTCAATGAAGGGGAGAGGAAAGTGGTCTTTCCTAGTGGAGGTATTCAGCTTCCGATAATCAATGCATACTCTCCACCCGGTGACAACACGTGTGGGGATCAAGTCCCCCCCCTCATTAGCCACTACAGTCACCCTGGATTTTTTTGGAACCACTTGGATGGGGCTTACCCACTTGCTATCGGCAATAGGGTAGATGATTCCCACATCCAACAATTTTAACACCTCATCTCGCACAACGTCTCTCATGATGGGATTCAAACGGCGTTGGGGTTGGCGAGATGGTTTGATATCATCCTCAAGGTATATATGGTGTTTGCAAAGTAGGGGGCTTATACCTTGGATGTCAGCTATGGTCCACCCTATAGCTCTCTTGTGGTCCCTCAAGATTGTCAAGAGGGCTTGTTCTTGGTGATCATCAAGGCTAGATGAAATCACTACCGGAAAGGTCTCGGAATCACCAAGAAAAGCATACTTGAGAGTAGAGGGAAGAGTTTTGAGCTCAAGCTTGGGTGGTTGGATGGTAGAAGGCAGAGTTTTGGGTTTTGCCAATGGTAAAGCTTCAAAAGTGGGTACCCACCTCTCGGTACCCATCACTTCTTCTTCATTCAGGAGGGAGTAAATGTACTCAACCTCGGGAGAGTCTAAGAATTCCGTCTCTTCCACAGTAAGCATGGCCTCTAGGGGGTCGGAAAAGAGATGACAATCGACGTGCTCTTGAACAAGTGCGTCTATAACGCTCACATCGCGAATGTCATCATCATCCCCCATTTGGCTCCCAATGTTAAAAATGTTGAGCTCTAGGGTCATGTTCCCAAACGTCATTTTAAGCAGCCCATTCCGACAATGGATCACTGCGTTGGATGTGGCCAAGAAAGGCCTTCCAAGTATAATGGGCGTTTGGGCTTGCAGATTGGACGTGGGGAGAGTATCAAGGACTATAAAGTCCACCGGGTACACAAAATTGTCCACTTGGACAAGCACATCTTCAACCAAACCCCTCGGTACCCGGACACTACGGTCAGCTAATTGGAGGGTCACCGAGGTTGGTTTCATATCCCCCAACCCAAGTTGCTCATACACCGAGTATGGCAACAAATTCACACTAGCCCCCAAGTCCAGCAGGGCTTTCTCTACTACCTTCCCCCCAACTCTCACAGAAATTGTAGGACACCCGGGGTCCTTGTACTTTGGTGCAATGGGGGTTTGTATGATCGAACTCACTTGCTGAGTTAAGAATACCTTCTTTTGCACATTGTGCTTGCGCTTTATTGTGCACAAGTCCTTCAAAAATTTGGCATAGGAAGGTATTTGCTTGATTGCATCAAGCAACGGGATATTGATCTTCACTTGCTTGAAGAGCTCGAATATCTCGCTGGAGTTCGTCAACTTGGGTAAAGGCCTCAATCTTTGTGGGAAAGGGGCTGGCATTGGGCAAGTTGAGACTATGGGTTCTCCCCTAGGAGCAGATGTGGATGTGGAAATGGGGGGAGGTTGAGGCAGATCACTTGGTTCATCATCATGGGGTTGTGGAGTAGGCACCGAAGGAGGAGTGGGAATTGTTTTCGGGAGAATGGTCTTATCGACCTCTTTCCCACTCCTTAAAGTGGTGATTGCCTTAGCTTGTTCCACATTTGACCCCGAAGGAGACTCTCCTTGTATAAAATGTTGACCTTGGGGGTTTGCTTGAGGTTGGGCTGGAAATTTCCCTTTCTCGTGCTGCATGGTACCCAAAGTGGTGGTCAACTTAGTGAGTTGGGAGCGGATGTCCCCAATGGCCTGAGTGTTCTGTTCGTTGACATTTGCTTGTCCTTGCATGAACATTTGCAAGGTATCCTCCAAGCTTCGCCGGTTAGGCGGTTGGTAAGAGTTGGGACCCGTGGAGGGACCCGGAGGATTGTAGGAGTTTGGTGGATACCGCGGTGGTGCCGGCCCTTGAGTGTTTTGATGGGCCGGGTATTGTCCCTGAAATCCCGGGGGTGCTTGGGGTTGTGCACCCGCCTCATTGTTCCTCCAACTAAAGTTGGGATGATTTCTCAATCCCGGATGGTAGTTGTTGTTGTTGAAGGGCATATTGGTAGGCTTTTGGCCTTGGTGAAGGGCGTGGACCTCAGCATGGTCCGGACCATGGAGTACCTCTTTGAAAGCAGGTATGGTTGGACAAATATTGGTTGTGTGGTCCATGGTGTCACAGATAGCACAAGCCTCCCCGGGCTTTGAAACAGAAGAAACCTCGTTCACCCTATTAATCTCCAATTTCTCTAGTTTCCTAGAGAGGTGATCGAGGCGTTTGCTGATGTCGTCCTCGTCCCTAGGCACATGTTTGCCCATGGTTCCATGATTAGTGGGGGGTTTGTAGGAGCGGTCATTGGGATCCGAATAATCCCATGATTGGTTATTCTCCGCTAGCTCATCTAGATAAGCCAAAGCCGCGGAGGCTCCTTGGTTCAGAAATTCCCCACTTGTCATGAGGTTGATAAATTGGCGATTGCGGACTGAGATGGCTTCATAAAAGAATGCCACAATCTGCCAATCCTCATACCCGTGATGAGGGACAGCGAGGAGACGCTCCTTGTATCTCTCCCAACATGAACAAAAAGATTCGTTGGGTATTTCATCGAACTTTTGAATCTTCTTCTTTAAGGTGGTGGTACGGTGGAGTGGGAACCATTTTTTATGGAACTCCACCTGCATCTCCACCCAACTTGTCACCGAATTGGCTCTCAAGGAGAGAAACCATCGCTTGGCCTTCTCCTTGAGAGAAAAGGGAAAGAGCTTAAGACGTGCCGACTCCAGATGGGCGGTCACGTTGGTGAAAGTGTTCACCACCTCCTCAAATTCTTTAATATGGACATAGCAGTTCTCCGATTCCATCCCATAGAAGGTTGGTAACATGCCAAGCATGTTAGGCTTGACATGAAATTGTTGTCCTTCGGGAGTATCGGTTGGAAAGCGTATGCAAGAGGTCGTCGTGGTGTGAGTGGGGTGCAAGTAGTCCCGCATGGTGCGACCCATGGGTGCATCATTTTCATCATGGTGTTCTGCCATTGGATTGAAAGGAAGATTGTCTTGGCGAATTAGCCGATTTGTCGCGTCACGAGTGTAAACACTCATACACCAAAGACAGTCTCCGAATCAATCAAGTGTGAGCGAAAAAGAAAATAAAATAAAATCTGCAAATTACACGTCCCTTTGGCTTGCGTTACACCTTAGGTTTACCAAAATGGGTAGGTTAAAGGTTTCCGCCAAAGAAACTTGCACTTTGCAAAAATCTGCGATTATCTAAAAACAACTATTCAATTCCCCGGCAGCGGCGCCAAAAACATGACCGGACCGGCAAAGTGCGTGTCGTTAGGGTGTGCCGGCCACTAAGTCAGTGGTTTAATTTCATAAAACTGAACTTATCCTCAGAATATTTAAAAACGAGTATAGGGATAGTCCGGAGTATCGATCCACAGGGAAAAGAACGTTGTAATCAGAGAATACGCAAATTAGTGTTTTCGACGTTTCGGATGTCAACCTTAAAGTTTTGTTTGGTGTGATTAAGAAATTATATCAACTAGAATGAGGATTAAAACTAGATTAAAGAGTGGGCTTAAGTCCTAAGGTTTGGTTTATTCGAAACTTTCGTTGGTCTATCTCTTCTCTTTTATAACTCAATCTAACTCCCGGTCCTGGGTGTTCGATCGGAAAATTCTTCGATGAAATCAAGGATTTTAATTCTAAAAATAGTTTTGACAGATCTTTCAAGTTTAAAGGAAATGGGATTAAAAGATGAAGGACATCGATACAAGTATTAAATATACCAACTCTAAGGATGGCTATATCTAATCAAGAACTTAACACTTCATTTTTATTTCAAAAGAAAAAGCTTAGAAAGATCCATCAATGGCATTAAAATTTGGAGAAGATAGAGACCAACATGGTTTTTGAACAAACCTCACATTTAGACTTAACCCACACTAAATTAACTACTCATGCTTTGACATAAACATAATGGAATTGAAAGAAAGCATAATAAAACAAGTTAATCTAAAGACAATGAGGAAGAACTAAGTAAAACTAAAAAGGAATCAGATATTAAAGCAATAAGAACAGTATTTAAGACAGAAATGTAAATAAAACTTGATAAACTTAAGTGCTTCCAAGAGAATTCAAAGATTCAAAGGGGAAGAACACTTAAGAGATGAAGAACTTGACAAGAATTGAAGAAGAATTGAAGAACAAGACAAGAAATATGAAGAACAATGTATATTAGCTCTCAACAGAAAAAACTATGTAAAATACGTTATGTTCTATCTGGTGTATATTGAAAAGGGAGGCTACTCCTCTTAGCAAGGAAAACAACCTAAATTAGAAAATCCTACCAAACCTTAGTGAAAGTACCAATCTACCCTTTACAATGTCATTAAAAGAAGCTTCTAATTCCCTGATTTGGCCAGAAATCGAGATAAAGTCGGCCCCACAAAATCTGCCGTTTTTGGGTCTCTACCGATAGAGGTTGTTTCTCTACCGGTAGAGATACCTTCTGTCTTCTTTATTTTCTCTTCTCTACCGATAGAAGTGACTTCCTACCGATAGAGAAGTCTTCTGATCTCTTTTGGTTTTCTTCTTTCTACCGATAGAAGTGAGCTTCTACCGGTAGAGATACCTTCTGACCTCTTTTGATTTTTTCTTCTTTCTACCGATAGAAGTGACTTTCTACCGGTAGAAATGGCTTCTGACTTTTTTTCTGGTTTTCTCTTCTACCGATAGATTATTCCCCTACCGGTAGAACCTCGTTGAGTTTGATTCTGATTCCTCCTTGTCTACCGATAGAACTTGAGTCTCTATCGGTAGACAACCCTTCTGAGGTGATTTTTTGGTTTTCTTCACTTTTCAATTCAACTTTATTTCCGTCGTTCCCAGGCCTTTCTTGGTTCTCAAACGAAGTCGTAATTGGTCCGAGCCTTTGGTTCGTGCTTGAGCTTTACAACATTCTTTTAATGCCTGGAAACCTGCGAGGTGAACAAAAACAACTACGCGTGCAATATCAACTAGATAAATATACTTGCCTACGCATAATTGCTAAAATGAGTAATTTGAGCCACATTATTATGCAATATAGTGCGCTCATCACACCCCCCGACTTGAAGGTTGCTAGTCCCTAGCAACGCATCATACTAAAAACAACAAAAACAGAGAGTTCTCATGAAAACTTGATTCCATCCTATGCTTGATTCAAAATTTTATTCATGGATAAAGTATATACTTCAAGCCAATGAGTTGTCATCCATTCATATGTAATTTCCATGAACCATATCGAGCATGTGAGAATAGCCCATAGTTTAAGCTTTATTGACCAAAGCGAGCCTCGATTCCAATTCTCACAGGTTGCCCTAACAATAACGTTTACTCTCTCAGAAATTGCATCACCACCCTCGAACATGTAAACCGGAAGTATGGCTGTGCAACGGGTAATTGCGCGCAACCATGAAGGAAGTAATAAGTGGGTAATCAAGGAATGTGTGTTTGCAGTATGGAAGTATCACAGTCTTATCCATGCAACTTGCTATCATGCATCAAAATAGAATTTCAAACATAACAAGGATCTATTAGGACTTAGAAATGTAATAATCGTGGGTTCATTCATTTAGATGGATCATACAAAATTGGTGCCGACTGAACTGTGGTTAGGTTAACTTCCTAAGCCGGCACACCAACTACCCAATATGCACAAAGTGCCCCATACAATGACAATCAAGACCCAACGACTCACTTGACTTGACTCGACTCGACTCGACTCTACTTCCTTTTTATGATCACCCTACTCGTCTCCCCCCTGAATTTCCTCTTCTGAGTCACCACTGATCTCTTCCTCTTCCTCACTTTCTTCCTCCTGTTGCTCATCCTCGGACACATATGGGCGTCCAGATTGAGATGCCACATGTTCCATTGTGTACTCTTGCCTTCGCAGAATCCGCTTCTGTGTTTTGAGGATCTCCTTCTGTGTCTTTTTAATTTCTGCCTGACCACAGAAGATCTTTTTCATCAACTTCCACATCTTGCCCTTGAATGAGCTCTTGTCAGATTTCCCCACAGGAGGGGCAGAGGTTGACGCAGCGGTCCTTGCGGAAGGTTGTCTTCTTATTCCTAGGGATGGTGGACGCCTATATTCAGTAGGATCCTTTGAGTGAGCATTGCTTTTGCTCGCAGTTACGCCCGAAATTTGGCCCAATCCCTTGGTCTTCACATCACTTGTGGATTCAGGAACCCCGGCTCGGATACAAAGTTGGGTTATCAGTGCCGGGTAAGGAAAATTTGCCCGCAGCATTGTTCCTGTGCGGTACTCCACCAACTGCCTAAACATGAACCGCCCTATATCCATTATATCATCATGCAAAAAGGCATACACCAATTGGACCTCTTTTCTTCCCAAAAGTTTCTCAACCCCTCGGGGGTAGAGATTGAAGTGCAGAATTTTGTTCATCAAACGGTATTCTTCTTTAAGGCTTCCCACGGGGAATAGCCCTTGAAACTCCTCGGGGTGTACAAACATTTCATCCGCGAAGAACCGCGGGTCGTACTCATCTTCCTCTTCATTTTTCGGGAAGGTACACATGGTTTCATCATATGCAGGACATCCCAAATACAACGTGATAATCATTGGACTAACGAGTACTTGTATACCTCTCACCGTTGATGTTATGTAGTCCCTTGCTTCCGGAATGGTCAGGTTTTCGAAGAATTCTTGCACCATTGGTCGGATGTAGCCTTCAACCGGATCAAACCATATCTTCAATCCCCGATCCCGGATGCTCATCACCACTTCAGTTTCTCCTATGTGTTGCCTATCCACCATACGTTCGCAAGTAACCTTCCTCCCTGCCATGGATAGTTCCCATTTTCCCTTGGTTTTCTTTGAACCCTTGGTTTTCTTTGTCTTACTTGTTGAAGAAGAGGCCTTTCTTTTTCCCCTTCGTACTTCTTCCCTACGCGCGGCGACGGCCTCATCTTGCCTCAAAACATCTTCTTCTTCCGCTCTCACATTTGGAATCTTGGTTCTAGCCATGGAGGAAAGTGGAGGAACAAGGGTTTGGTTCTGATTTCGACTTAAGATGAACAGTGCTTCGAAAATGGCTTCTATCGGTAGTGAGGAAGTGAGAGGGGAGGGGTGGGTATCGGTATTTATGGTTGGAATCGGAAAGGGTTGTGATTGTTGGGTGTATCGGTAGTGGGGAGGTGAGAGATCGCGATGTATGGAGAGAGAGAGAAAGTTGGATCGGTAGGGGAAAGGGTTGTGACGTTTTAATTTTTTCAGATCTGGGTTTTATTCTGATTTTTTTCCGCCTCTACCGATAGAGACAATGTCTCTACCGATAGAGAAGTACACTGACTTTTTCTCATCTACCCGCTCTACCGATAGACAGAACCCTCTACCGGTAGAGAATGCTACTGGATTTTTCCCAAACTTTGTTCTACCGATAGACACACTTTTTCTACCGGTAGAGAAGTCCACTGACTTTTTGTCACACCTTTCCCTACCGATAGGCATTCTTCCTCTACCGGTAGGACTACTCTGTGCTTTGTCTCTACCGATAGGCATTCTTCCTCTACCGGTAGACAAGTTCACTAATCCACTTCTGCCTTTTTGCCCAATTTCTTCAAATTTTTTTCTTCTTTTCTTCTCAAAACCCTTCAACACATCCCCAAACCACTCCTTTACATCCGGCTTCCTAAGTGTTTCTCAAAGATTGGTTGACTCGGACTTGGTTCAAGATTGGAATTACGGGACTCATATGTGCTTTATTCAAGCAATGATGGCCTAATTTCCTTTCCTTGATATGTGATGAATTCCACATTGATACATGCGAGATGCAAAGCATAAATTGAGCATGACATGGATTAATATAAGAGTGATAGAGTGTATGGGATGCTTTGCAATTTAAATCTCCACTCTAAATGGTCAATTCACTCAATTTACTAACCTTACTCAAGATATTCCAAATGGTTCATGGTTATGCAAGTGAATGGAACAAAATTATTAAGCATATGCTACAATTCAACTTTCATGAGAAATGGAACAAAAATTTAAAAAAAACAAATGGGACTAAAATGACTCAATTAACACTAAAATTTGGACTAACCCTTCCCCCCAACTTGAAATTTGCATTGTCCTCAATGCAAGAAGACAACGCACCATTAAGCATAAAAGGGGGACGATCATACCTGCGAGGTGGAATGTCAACCACCATATACCTTGACCAAGTTTGAGGATTTCTCGTCACGTGCACTGTTTGTCATTGGAAGGGCTTCCAAGGTGTACTCTTTCGGCTCCAACTTGTGGACCATAGCTAGTCACATAGGATCATCGCCGGAATTTTGTTGGACTAACAACCGTAGCACATAGCTACACCCATGACTTTGGGCTCTTGAATGCCGCATTCACCCCGTACTTAGACCCAAACTACCAAGGCTGATGTGGTAGCGTGTACACCTTGCGAAGACTGAACCACCAACTACCTAATAAGAGCAAACATGACTACATGGGACACAAAATTTCATTAGCAGGTTAGTCCAAAAATAACAATAAATGAAAGTAAGCAATAAATCCACCAACTTCTTCACGCGAAGGACACGAGTACTACTTTTCTTCCTTGTCAAAGACTGTGTTTCCCTATTGTTGGAAGGACAGTATGCGTGGGGTTCAACAATATCTAGAGAAGCAGCGCCATCATCTAATAGGCTACCACTCCCTTTGGAGGGGGTCCCCCCAAATTCCTTACCCCTTCATTCCGCTTTGAAGAAATCTCCACGGAACTTGACACTAAAGCCGAAAGGGTTCAGACAGATTTCTCATTGTCCACGCGCCTGCCGTCAGACCCAACCTCAAGGTACTACATACGTAGCTTGACAAGGTGGCTATACCAGACCGTCGGATGCCGTTCGAGCACGGCAAACACTGGAGGTATCACATACTCCATGGATTTATAGTCTCCTAGACTTCAAATAAGGCTCACGGACCCAAAGGATTGGGGTCCACATGGTTCACATCGGATCCGTCATAGACCGGGTCTCTCAATTCCTCTATGGATTCCTTAGGATCAAATTTTTCAAAGTAAGGCTTCAACCGGTGACCATTCACCTTAAAAGTGGTTCCATTCTTGGGGTTTTCAAGTTCAACCGCTCCATGAGTGGAGACGGTTTTCACAATGTAGGGACCTCCCCACTGGGATCGCAATTTACCCGGAAACAAATGCAACCTAGAGTTGTACAGTAAGAACTTTTGACCCGGGATGAATGTTTTCCGGACAATGTTCTTGTCGTGAAAGGCCTTAACCTTACACTTGTAAATGTGGGCATTGTCGTACGCATCCCGGCGTATTTCTTCAAGCTCATCCAATTGGAGCTTGCGGTGGGCACCGGCTTCGGGCATCCGGTAATTCAATTGTTTGATAGCCCAAAAAGCCTTGTGCTCCATTTCCACCGGTAAGTGGCAAGCTTTGCCATATACCAAGCGGTAGGGAGACATGCCCAACACAGTCTTGTAGGCAGTACGGTAAGCCCACAAAGCATCAATTAGTCTAAGAGACCAATCTTTGCGATTCGGGTTCACCGTTTTTTCTAAGATGTGCTTGATCTCACGGTTGGCCAATTCAGCTTGGCCATTGGTCTGTGGGTGATAAGCAGTGGAAACTTTGTGATTGACCCCATATTTCTTGACCAAGGCTTCCATAGGGCGATTGCAGAAGTGCGTGCCCTGATCACTAATTAGGGCTTTGGGCATCCCAAACCGGGAGAAGATGTTCTCTTTAAGGAATCGGACCACAACAGAGTGGTCATTGGTTCGGGTTGGAATGGCCTCCACCCATTTGGACACGTAGTCCACGGCTAACAGAATGTAAAGATTCCCAAAAGAATTGGGAAATGGACACATGAAATCGATGCCCCAACAGTCAAAAACTTCAATTATCAAGATGGGTTGGAGGGGCATCATGTTACGTCGTGACAAGGCACCTAATTCTTGACAGCGCGGACAAGCCTTGCAGAATTCAAAGGCATCCTTAAAGATGTGGGGCCAATAGAAGCCACACTGCAAAATTTTAGCAGCCGTCTTCTTAGAGGAAAAATGCCCGCCACATGCCTCGGTGTGGCAAAAGGTCAAGATTGACTTTTGTTCGTCATTGGGCACACACCGCCGGACAATTTGGTCCGGGCAGAATTTAAAAAGATAGGGATCATCGAAGACGAATCTCCTCACCTCAGCTAGAAATTTTCTCCTATCTTGAGGAGTCCAATGTGAAGGGAGTTGTCCCGTGGCCAAGTAATTGGCAATATCAGCATACCACGGGCAACTCAAAATGGCCAAGAGTTGTTCATCGGGAAAGGAGTCGTGAATGGGTGTGTTAGAGGAATGATCCTCAAACTCGAGGCGAGACAAATGGTCCGCCACGACATTCTCGACCCCCTTCTTATCTTTTATGGTCAAGTCAAACTCTTGCAACAGCAGTACCCACCTAATTAGCTGAGCTTTAGCATCAGGCTTGGTCATGAGGTATTTGAGGGCGGCATGGTCGGTGTAAATCACAATGGGTGATCCTATGAGATAGGACCGAAATTTATCAAGAGCAAATACCACCGCCAACAACTCCTTTTCAGTGGTAGTGTAGTTCAATTGGGCCTCATTCAGGGTCTTGCTTGCATAAGCAATGACATGAGGCACCTTCCCATCCCTTTGACCTAAGACCGCCCCAATGGCATAGTCACTAGCGTCACACATGAGCTCAAATGGTAAGCTCCAGTTAGGGGATTGCATGATTGGAGGAGTCGTGAGAGCGACTTTGAGTTTTGAAAAGGCCTCCTCACAATCATTCGTCCACACAAAGGTTGTGTCTTTTGACAGCAAGTGACACAAGGGACGAGAAATGGCGCTGAAATTTTGAATGAAGCGCCTATAGAACCCGGCATGTCCAAGGAAAGAACTGATATCCTTGACACACTTAGGAGTGGGTAGCTTAGAGATAAGTTCCACTTTGGACTTGTCTACCTCAATCCCCCTAGAAGAGACTATATGCCCAAGAACGATACCTTGGGTAACCATAAAATGACATTTTTCCCAATTGAGCACAAGGTTAGTCTCTTCACACCTCACAAGTACAGATTCCAGATTATTGAGACATGACTCAAAGGAGTCACCAAAGACAGAAAAGTCGTCCATGAACACTTCCACCACTTTTTCAATCATGTCGCTGAAGATACCCGTCATACACCTAGAAAAGGTGCCGGGAGCATTGCAAAGCCCGAAGGGCATGCGACGGTAGGCGAAAGTGCCAAATGGGCAAGTGAAAGTGGTCTTTTCTTGGTCCTCTAGGGCTACCTCTATTTGGTTATATCCAGAATAACCATCTAGGAAGCAATAAAATGGGTGACCGGCTACCCTCTCCAACATTTGGTCAATGAAGGGGAGAGGAAAGTGGTCTTTCCTAGTGGAGGTATTCAGCTTCCGATAATCAATGCATACTCTCCACCCGGTGACAACAGGTGTGGGGATCAAGTCCCCCCCCCTCATTAGCCACTACAGTCACCCTGGATTTTTTTGGAACCACTTGGATGGGGCTTACCCACTTGCTATCGGCAATAGGGTAGATGATTCCCACATCCAACAATTTTAACACCTCATCTCGCACAACGTCTCTCATGATGGGATTCAAACGGCGTTGGGGTTGGCGAGATGGTTTGATATCATCCTCAAGGTATATATGGTGTTTGCAAAGTAGGGGGCTTATACCTTGGATGTCAGCTATGGTCCACCCTATAGCTCTCTTGTGGTCCCTCAAGATTGTCAAGAGGGCTTGTTCTTGGTGATCATCAAGGCTAGATGAAATCACTACCGGAAAGGTCTCGGAATCACCAAGAAAAGCATACTTGAGAGTAGAGGGAAGAGTTTTGAGCTCAAGCTTGGGTGGTTGGATGGTAGAAGGCAGAGTTTTGGGTTTTGCCAATGGTAAAGCTTCAAAAGTGGGTACCCACCTCTCGGTACCCATCACTTCTTCTTCATTCAGGAGGGAGTAAATGTACTCAACCTCGGGAGAGTCTAAGAATTCCGTCTCTTCCACAGTAAGCATGGCCTCTAGGGGGTCGGAAAAGAGATGACAATCGACGTGCTCTTGAACAAGTGCGTCTATAACGCTCACATCGCGAATGTCATCATCATCCCCCATTTGGCTCCCAATGTTAAAAATGTTGAGCTCTAGGGTCATGTTCCCAAACGTCATTTTAAGCAGCCCATTCCGACAATGGATCACTGCGTTGGATGTGGCCAAGAAAGGCCTTCCAAGTATAATGGGCGTTTGGGCTTGCAGATTGGACGTGGGGAGAGTATCAAGGACTATAAAGTCCACCGGGTACACAAAATTGTCCACTTGGACAAGCACATCTTCAACCAAACCCCTCGGTACCCGGACACTACGGTCAGCTAATTGGAGGGTCACCGAGGTTGGTTTCATATCCCCCAACCCAAGTTGCTCATACACCGAGTATGGCAACAAATTCACACTAGCCCCCAAGTCCAGCAGGGCTTTCTCTACTACCTTCCCCCCAACTCTCACAGAAATTGTAGGACACCCGGGGTCCTTGTACTTTGGTGCAATGGGGGTTTGTATGATCGAACTCACTTGCTGAGTTAAGAATACCTTCTTTTGCACATTGTGCTTGCGCTTTATTGTGCACAAGTCCTTCAAAAATTTGGCATAGAAAGGTATTTGCTTGATTGCATCAAGCAACGGGATATTGATCTTCACTTGCTTGAAGAGCTCGAATATCTCGCTGGAGTTCGTCAACTTGGGTAAAGGCCTCAATCTTTGTGGGAAAGGGGCTGGCATTGGGCAAGTTGAGACTATGGGTTCTCCCCTAGGAGCAGATGTGGATGTGGAAATGGGGGGAGGTTGAGGCAGATCACTTGGTTCATCATCATGGGGTTGTGGAGTAGGCACCGAAGGAGGAGTGGGAATTGTTTTCGGGAGAATGGTCTTATCGACCTCTTTCCCACTCCTTAAAGTGGTGATTGCCTTAGCTTGTTCCACATTTAACCCCGAAGGAGACTCTCCTTGTATAAAATGTTGACCTTGGGGGTTTGCTTGAGGTTGGGCTGGAAATTTCCCTTTCTCGTGCTGCATGGTACCCAAAGTGATGGTCAACTTAGTGAGTTGGGAGCAGATGTCCCCAATGGCCTGAGTGTTCTGTTCGTTGACATTTGCTTGTCCTTGCATGAACATTTGCAAGGTATCCTCCAAGCTTCGCCGGTTAGGCGGTTGGTAAGAGTTGGGACCCGTGGAGGGACCCGGAGGATTGTAGGAGTTTGGTGGATACCGCGGTGGTGCCGGCCCTTGAGTGTTTTGATGGGCCGGGTATTGTCCCTGAAATCCCGGGGGTGCTTGGGGTTGTGCACCCGCCTCATTGTTCCTCCAACTAAAGTTGGGATGATTTCTCAATCCCGGATGGTAGTTGTTGTTGTTGAAGGGCATATTGGTAGGCTTTTGGCCTTGGTGAAGGGCGTGGACCTCAGCATGGTCCGGACCATGGAGTACCTCTTTGAAAGCAGGTATGGTTGGACAAATATTGGTTGTGTGGTCCATGGTGTCACAGATAGCACAAGCCTCCCCGGGCTTTGAAACAGAAGAAACCTCGTTCACCCTATTAATCTCCAATTTCTCTAGTTTCCTAGAGAGGTGATCGAGGCTTTTGCTGATGTCGTCCTCGTCCCTAGGCACATGTTTGCCCATGGTTCCATGATTAGTGGGGGGTTTGTAGGAGCGGTCATTGGGATCCGAATAATCCCATGATTGGTTATTCTCCGCTAGCTCATCTAGATAAGCCAAAGCCGCGGAGGCTCCTTGGTTCAGAAATTCCCCACTTGTCATGAGGTTGATAAATTGGCGATTGCGGACTGAGATGGCTTCATAAAAGAATGCCACAATCTGCCAATCCTCATACCCGTGATGAGGGACAGCGAGGAGACGCTCCTTGTATCTCTCCCAACATGAACAAAAAGATTCGTTGGGTATTTCATCGAACTTTTGAATCTTCTTCTTTAAGGTGGTGGTACGGTGGAGTGGGAACCATTTTTTATGGAACTCCACCTGCATCTCCACCCAACTTGTCACCGAATTGGCTCTCAAGGAGAGAAACCATCGCTTGGCCTTCTCCTTGAGAGAAAAGGGAAAGAGCTTAAGACGTGCCGACTCCAGATGGGCGGTCACGTTGGTGAAAGTGTTCACCACCTCCTCAAATTCTTTAATATGGACATAGCAGTTCTCCGATTCCATCCCATAGAAGGTTGGTAACATGCCAAGCATGTTAGGCTTGACATGAAATTGTTGTCCTTCGGGAGTATCGGTTGGAAAGCGTATGCAAGAGGTCGTGGTGGTGTGAGTGGGGTGCAAGTAGTCCCGCATGGTGCGACCCATGGGTGCATCATTTTCATCATGGTGTTCTGCCATTGGATTGAAAGGAAGATTGTCTTGGCGAATTAGCCGATTTGTCGCGTCACGAGTGTAAACACTCATACACCAAAGACAGTCTCCGAATCAATCAAGTGTGAGCGAAAAAGAAAAGAAAAGAAAATCTGCAAATTACACGTCCCTTTGGCTTGCGTTACACCTTAGGTTTACCAAAATGGGTAGGTTAAAGGTTTCCGCCAAAGAAACTTGCACTTTGCAAAAATCTGCGATTATCTAAAAACAACTACTCAATTCCCCGGCAGCGGCGCCAAAAACATGACCGGACCGGCAAAGTGCGTGTCGTTAGGGTGTGCCGGCCACTAAGTCAGTGGTTTAATTTCATAAAACTGAACTTATCCTCAGAATATTTAAAAACGAGTATAGGGATAGTCCGGAGTATCGATCCACAGGGAAAAGAACGTTGTAATCAGAGAATACGCAAATTAGTGTTTTCGACGTTTCGGACGTCAACCTTAAAGTTTTGTTTGGTGCGATTAAGCAATTATATCAACTAGAATGAGGATTAAAACTAGATTAAAGAGTGGGGTTAAGTCCTAAGGTTTGGTTTATTCGAAACTTTCGTTGGTCTATCTCTTCTCTTTTATAACTCAATCTAACTCCCGGTCCTGGGTGTTCGATTGGAAAATTCTTCGATGAAAACAAGGATTTTAATTCTAAAAATAGTTTTGACAGATCTTTCAAGTTTAAAGGAAATGGGATTAAAAGATGAAGGACATCGATACAAGTATTAAATATACCAACTCTAAGGATGGCTATATCTAATCAAGAACTTAACACTTCATTTTTATTTCAAAAGAAAAAGCTTAGAAAGATCCATCAATGGCATTAAAATTTGGAGAAGATAGAGACCAACATGGTTTTTGAACAAACCTCACATTTAGACTTAACCCACACTAAATTAACTACTCATGCTTTGACATAAACATAATGGAATTGAAAGAAAGCATAATAAAACAAGTTAATCTAAAGACAATGAGGAATAACTAAGTAAAACTAAAAAGGAATCAGATATTAAAGCAATAAGAACAGTATTTAAGACAGAAATGTAAATAAAACTTGATAAACTTAAGTGCTTCCAAGAGAATTCAAAGATTCAAAGGGGAAGAACACTTAAGAGATGAAGAACTTGACAAGAATTGAAGAAGAATTGAAGAACAAGACAAGAAATATGAAGAACAATGTATATTAGCTCTCAACAGAAAAAACTATGTAAAATACGTTATGTTCTATCTGGTGTATATTGAAAAGGGAGGCTACTCCTCTTAGCAAGGAAAACAACCTAAATTAGAAAATCCTACCAAACCTTAGTGAAAGTACCAATCTACCCTTTACAATGTCATTAAAAGAAGCTTCTAATTCCCTGATTTGGCCAGAAATCGAGATAAAGTCGGCCCCACAAAATCTGCCGTTTTTGGGTCTCTACCGATAGAGGTTGTTTCTCTACCGGTAGAGATACCTTCTGTCTTCTTTATTTTCTCTTCTCTACCGATAGAAGTGACTTCCTACCGATAGAGAAGTCTTCTGATCTCTTTTGGTTTTCTTCTTTCTACCGATAGAAGTGAGCTTCTACCGGTAGAGATACCTTCTGACCTCTTTTGATTTTTTCTTCTTTCTACCGATAGAAGTGACTTTCTACCGGTAGAAATGGCTTCTGACTTTTTTTCTGGTTTTCTCTTCTACCGATAGATTATTCCCCTACCGGTAGAACCTCGTTGAGTTTGATTCTGATTCCTCCTTGTCTACCGATAGAACTTGAGTCTCTATCGGTAGACAACCCCTCTGAGGTGATTTTCTGGTTTTCTTCACTTTTCAATTCAACTTTATTTCCGTCGTTCCCAGGCCTTTCTTGGTTCTCAAACGAAGTCGTAATTGGTCCGAGCCTTTGGTTCGTGATTGAGCTTTACAACATTCTTTTAATGCCTGGAAACCTGCGAGGTGAACAAAAACAACTACGCGTGCAATATCAACTAGATAAATATACTTGCCTACGCATAATTGCTAAAATGAGTAATTTGAGCCACATTATTATGCAATATAGTGCGCTCATCATGTCTCATGAACAAGATTTTCACTCCATACTTGAATAAACTTGTGGTAGTATTCATTGATGCATGACATACTAATTTAATTCAATGATAGAGGAACAACATAAACACTACATGAGGGTTGTATTCCAGATTCTCCGAGACAACCAACTCTACCCATCTCTATAAGGTTTTATGTTTAATGATTACATCTTAAAATTATGTTTGATGATTTATTTTTAAGTTGTGAGATTTTACTTTCCGTGTCTGATATAATTTTATGTTAAAAAATATTATCTGAGAAATGTATACTATTTTATAGCCTAAATAGTGCATCAAAATGCACCGGTACCGATACATACTATACTAGTAATAAAAACAGTACTACCAGATAGATAGCTTTGCCTTCATAGGGTTTAATCCTAGAAAGGGTAAATTATACTAAGCTCCCCCGAGATTTTTGGCAAATACATTAACCTCCTCGGTGTGATTTGAGAAATTACTCTAGTCTTCCTTACTTTTGAATGTATTATGCAGTTATCTCTCGTACTGTTAAAATCAGTCAACGCCATCAGTTAAACTATTAAGATTAAAATTCAGCTTTATTTCTTTATTTTAAGAAGTAAACAGAAGCATAATTCTTGTTACGTCCATAGTAGCCTTGTTACATTTTTTAAAATTTTTTTAAAACCAAAACTCAGACTAGTTCCAAAAACTTAATCCAAGTTTTCATTTCAAAAAAATATTAAAAAGTGAATATAAGTTGTGTCGGAAGCGATATTAATTACGTTGCAGTTTATATTGTCAAAAAATCCTGAACTTAAAGTTTCAAGAAATTGACTAACGACAACTGCTTTATTTTAACGATAATAGAAAAATAAAAGTATAATTATTTTAAAAGTAAAAAGCTTTAGAATAATTTATCAAATTACAAGGAATTTTTTAAAAATCTCAAGGGATGTCAATATAATATTTACTCTAGAAATAATGTGACTAGGTCAAATGATAAGCTTATTTTCTTTTGAAATAATCAAATGACGCGGTTAGTATTACGCAATTACGAACTTGCCCTGCATTTTACGAAGTTCATTGCTTGTAGACTGGAAAACCCACCTAGTCAACCGTCTTCTCGCTCTAGAATCAGTAGTCTCTCTCCAATCCCCGGAAGCCTATAAATTAGAAACCCAGCTCCCACTTTTCTGAACTGGAGAAGAAAAGAAGATGGCGTGGTCAAATTTCAAGTCGCATTTCTGTTAAAGAAATATATTTTCTGTGTATTATTATTTTTACAAAGGCTCCTATATATAGGAGAGATAGAGATAGAGATAGAGATAGATATAGAGATTAGGATACATAATCCTCATCCTAAACTAACTAGGAGGATAGAGATAGAGATAAAGATAGAGATAGAGATTAGGATACATAATCCTAATCTCTAATTTATCTCTAACTGAATCCCTAAATAGGCTCCTAATTATATGCCTATTATTTACATAGTCAACATTTTTTTTTATGGTGCCTAGGTCGACGAGGTGGGCTATTTTTATATTAGGTTTTCAGTTTTAGAATAATATCTCTAATAAATTTTAGAACATTACAATTATTTATAATAAAAAAAGGAGAAACTGGGGCTGGGGGTGGCATGTGCCACCTCCCCCCTCTCAATGGCTCCGCCACTGCTGGTACAGTACGGTATTGACAACTTTGATCCTATCACTCCTTTGATGCTATCACTGTATGGTAGATAAGGTTTGACATCCAGGACAGGAGTTCCATCAACCAGATCCACGCCAGAAACTAGAACCATACATCCTTGTACTGCCTCAACCTTTGCCAATGTAAGTCCAATGGGACATGGACGATGTGGTGATCTTGTGGCAAAAACCCCCATCTTTCCACCCTTCAAACTTGGTACTCTAACCTTTGCCTTAAACTTTGACTCAAATGGATGCTTCCAAAGCTTATCAAGATTCGTATTCAAGTGAAAGACATAAATAATCCAGCAATGAGAATATTCTTCCAAACCCTCCAGAGATGCTGGAGGAACTCTAGCTGGATCAAACAGCAAGCGGCCCCTGGCGAGTAGTAAAGGTTGCCTAGGAGTTCCATTCCTCGTAGAGAAGCATGAACGGATGATGGCAATAGGTGCCATCGGATAAGAAGTCACATCCACATTCCCAAACTTAGGTTGAGCTTTCCTCAAAGCCTGTTGAGCCCTAATTCGGCCTTGCCTCTCAGCGGCGCAATCCTCTAAGGATAACTTGAGAGATATCTCAAGCTCTTTAACCCTCTCATTAACGTCTCTAGGTCTTCTTCTCCAAAAATAAACAGAGACGGCTGCTGTTGCAGAAATGGTAGCAAAGGCAAGCGCAGCGGAGAGAGAGAGCCATCCCGATTTTCCGTCCGAAGCAGCCATCGACTTCCACAGCCCACGATAAAGAAATATATTTTCTGTGTATTATTACTTTTACAAAGGCTCCTATATATAGGAGAGATAGAGATTAGGATACATAATCCTAATCCTAAACCAACTAGGAAGATAGAGATAGAGATAGAGATAGAGATAAAGATAGAGATAGAGATTAGGATTCTAATTTATCTCTAACTGAATCCCTAAATAGGCTCCTAATTATATGCCTATTATTTACATAGTCAACACTCTCCCTCAAGTTGGTGCGAAGATATCGATCGTGCCCAATTTGAATCAAGGAAAGAATCAAGAATATTGACCATATCAAATCAAATCCTTAATTTTAACACTTTCACGAAGAGAGGTTAGTTTTCTGAGTCTGCTCACGAAGAGGCTCAAGGATGGGATTGAACGCATCAAAGACCTTAGTGATATGTGTGTTGGGTATGGAAAGATGGGGGTGGCGAATGTTGTGAGTGAGCTTGGGATGGACCAAAAGGGCTTTTTGGAGAAGTTAGAAGACCTTGAGAAGCAGATAATCTTGTGTTTTCTGGACATAAACAGGTCAAGAAAAAAGCTTCTGGGTGGAATCATGGTTCTTCAAGAAGAACATATGTAGATGATTTTTTTTGGGTTCGGGAATGCTGTAGTGCAGCAAAACGACGAGATTTTGCCTCTATTTAAAGTTGTTTCGAGTTTAATTAGGTTGATATTAGGTAGAAAAATCTCTAAACAACTTTAAATGTGAACAAAACTGAGTCTTTTTCCGCTGTAGTCGTAATCCTTATTTGTTATTTCAATTCTCTTTGACAAGCTAATTATTTTTTAATTCAATTTAAATGTATTTTGTACCTTTTCTTCCCCTATTGGGGGATGGAGGGTTATGATTTAATTGTCAAAATTTGTATGGAAAATGTTGTTATAAAGAAATTTGATTATTAATGTTGCTTCCAGTACTCTTAAGCCTTTAATTCTTTATATATAATTTCATGATTTGTTTATATATATGGTAGACCCCAAATTGCCTTTGTTTTTCCTGGATAGTTTACGTTTGAGCTATTACAGCTTCTGTACAACACCCAATTAGAAAAAGGAAAACTAATTTTTTGATGGTTCTTCAACAAGTATATATATAGATGATTTTTTTTTGTGTGTGGTTAATTTGTTGGGTTTCGGTGATGTAGTGCAGTAAAACGACGTAATTTTGCCTCTATTAATTATGTTCGAGGTTAATTATGTTTATATTAATTTGAAAAGTTTTTGAACAACTTTAAATGTGGACAAAATTTTGTCGTTTTGTTGTTGTACAGCGTTGTAGTGCGAGGGTGCACTACAACTTTCCGTAATTCTAATTTGTTGATTCAATTATCTTTCACAAGCTAATTATTTTTATAATTCATTTTAAATGTATTTAGTACATTTTTAATTTAATTTGAATGTGTTACAGCCATTACGAACTTGAAAAATTAGTTAAAGGACAAATTTAAGTTGATTTGGCCCATTAAGGACGGACTAATTAATTTATGAGCTAGAGTCTATTATTTTAAAAGTGTTAATACGCTAGGTCCATAATTTTAAAAGTGTTAATAAGCGAGGTCTTTTAACGGATGAAATTACCCTCATTTTGTTGTTTGGCCATCAGTCGTTTATCGTGTCTCTTTCATTTTTTGTTTGATGCTTCTGTGTTTTTCTATTATCTATTGCAATAGATAATGGTTAAGATATCAAAATAAACATATGTTGAACACTTATCTATTCTATCAAATTTTTTTGGGATAAACTATTGTATCAATTTTTATTATTTCAACAAAGAATAGATAATATTATCTTATCAGATAACTTTAAAACTTTAAGTTATCTATTACAAATTTATCTGTTGTGTTACTATTTGGACTATTATATTTACTGACTTATTAATTTATTATTTTGATATTATTTAAAAAATTATAATTTTTTATTAGCTATTGGTTCATCTTGACAAGAAATTTTTAAAAAAAAAAATATGTTAAATAATTTTTTTTGGACATCAGATAATATTATTTGATAATGTTATGTGTTAGTCTATATGCAAAATGCAAGACTATCATCAGATAATATTATTTGTAAAGGCCATAGATAATATTATCTGATAATGTTATCCGATAATGTTATGTGTTGGTCTATATACAAAGATATTTTTAGAATCGTGTGCTAAAAGGACTTCCGGTTATAGTTTAGTTTTAGATGGACTAATTGCGTTAAAAATGTCTTGTTGCATGTGGAATTGACCGAGTCTCCCCTACGAATTTGCAGTGATTTCTTTCGGACTAACCATGCCCCAATAGTATTTATGTGTCTCATGAACAAGATTTTCACTCCATACTTGAATAAACTTGTGGTAGTATTCATTGATGCATGACATACTAATTTATTCAATGATAGAGGAACAACATGAACACTAGATGAGGGTTGTATTCCAGATTCTCCGAGACAACCAACTCTACCCATCTCTATAAGGTTTTATGTTTAATGATTACATCTTAAAATTATGTTTGATGATTTATTTTTAAGTTGTGAGATTTTACTTTCCGTGTCTGATATAATTTTATGTTAAAAAATATTATCTGAGAAATGTATACTATTTTATAGCCTAAATAGTGCATCAAAATGCACCGGTACCGATACATACTATACTAGTAATAAAAACAGTACTACCAGATAGATAGCTTTGCCTTCATAGGGTTTAATCCTAGAAAGGGTAAATTATACTAAGCTCCCCCGAGATTTTTGGCAAATACATTAACCTCCTCGGTGTGATTTGAGAAATTACTCTAGTCTTCCTTACTTTTGAATGTATTATGCAGTTATCTCTCGTACCGTTAAAATCAGTCAACGCCATCAGTTAAACTATTAAAATTAAAATTCAACTTGATTTCTTTATTTTAAGAAGTAAACAGAAGCAAAATTCTTGTTACGTCCATAGTAGCCTTGTTACATTTTTTAAAATTTTTTTAAAACCAAAACTCAGACTAGTTCCAAAAACTTAATCCAAGTTTTCATTTCAAAAAAATATTAAAAAGTGATTATAAGTTGTGTCGGAAGCGATATTAATTACGTTGCAGTTTATATTGTCAAAAAATCCTGAACTTAAAGTTTCAAGAAATTGACTAACGACAACTGCTTTATTTTAACGATAATAGAAAAATAAAAGTATAATTATTTTAAAAGTAAAAAGCTTTAGAATAATTTATCAAATTACAAGGAATTTTTTAAAAATCTCAAGGGATGTCAATATAATATTTACTCTAGAAATAATGTGACTAGGTCAAATGAGAAGCTTATTTTCTTTTGAAATAATCAAATGACGCGGTTAGTATTACGCAATTACGAACTTGCCCTGCATTTTACGAAGTTCATTGCTTGTAGACTGGAAAACCCACCTAGTCAACCGTCTTCTCGCTCTAGAATCAGTAGTCTCTCTCCAATCCCCGGAAGCCTATAAATTAGAAACCCAGCTCCCACTTTTCTGAACTGGAGAAGAAAAGAAGATGGCGTGGTCAAATTTCAAGTCGCATTTCTGTTAAAGAAATATATTTTCTGTGTATTATTATTTTTACAAAGGCTCCTATATATATGAGAGATAGAGATAGAGACAGAGATTAGGATACATAATCCTAATCCTAAACTAACTAGGAGGATAGAGATAGAGATAGAGATTAGGATACATAATCCTAATCTCTAATTTATCTCTAACTGAATCCCTAAATAGGCTCCTAATTATATGCCTATTATTTACATAGTCAACATTTTTTTTATGGTGCCTTGGTCGACGAGGTGGCCTATTTTTATATTAGGTTTTCAGTTTTAGAATAATATCTCTAATAAATTTTAGAACATTACAATTATTTATATTAAAAAAAGGAGAAACTAACCCCAAGGGGTTGTCCAAGCGGTAGAACAGGCAAGCTGTAAACCCCAGATGCCCCGTTCGAAACTTGGTAACAACTATAAAAACCTTGGGGCCACTGGGGGTGTACAAGTGGTCGACCCACCAGGGCCTCGAGGACTAGTCGGCATTAGGTGGGGGCTCCCCCAAGCCGTTACCCCCGGCTTGGTCCCAAGCCGTACCGGATACCTCGGTTATCAAAAAAAAAAAAAAAAGGAGAAACTGGGGCTGGGGGTGGCATGTGCCACCTCCCCCCTCTCAATGGCTCCGCCACTGCCGGTACAGTACGGTACTGACAACTTTGATCCTATCACTCCTTTGATGCTATCACTGTATGGTAGATAAGGTTTGACATCCAGGATAGGAGTTCCATCAACCAGATCCACGCCAGAAACTAGAACCGTACATCCTTGTACTGCCTCAACCTTTGCCAATGTAAGTCCAATGGGACATGGACGATGTGGTGATCTTGTGGCAAAAACCCCCATCTTTCCACCCTTCAAACTTGGTACTCTAACCTTTGCCTTAAACTTTGACTCAAATGGATGCTTCCAAAGCTTATCAAGATTCGTATTCAAGTGAAAGACATAAATAATCCAGCAATGAGAATATTCTTCCAAACCCTCCAGAGATGCTGGAGGAACTCTAGCTGGATCAAACAGCAAGCGGCCCCTGGCGAGTAGTAAAGGTTGCCCAGGAGTTCCATTCCTCGTAGAGAAGCATGAACGGATGATGGCAATAGGTGCCATCGGATAAGAAGTCACATCCACATTCCCAAACTTAGGTTGAGCTTTCCTCAAAGCCTGTTGAGCCCTAATTCGGCCTTGCCTCTCAGCGGCGCAATCCTCTAAGGATAACTTGAGAGATATCTCAAGCTCTTTAACCCTCTCATTAACGTCTCTAGGTCTTCTTCTCCAAAAATAAACAGAGACGGCTGCTGTTGCAGAAATGGTAGCAAAGGCAAGCGCGGCGGAGAGAGAGAGCCATCCCGATTTTCCGTCCGAAGCAGCCATCGACTTCCACACCCCACGATAAAGAAATATATTTTCTGTGTATTATTATTTTTACAAAGGCTCCTATATATAGGAGAGATAGAGATAGAGATAGAGATTAGGATACATAATCCTAATCCTAAACCAACTAGGAAGATAGAGATAGAGATAAAGATAGAGATAGAGATTAGGATACATAATCCTAATCTCTAATTTATCTCTAACTGAATCCCTAAATAGGCTCCTAATTATATGCCTATTATTTACATAATCAACACTCCCCCTCAAGTTGGTGCGAAGATATCGATCATGCCCAACTTGAATCAAGGAAAGAATCAAGGATATTGACCATATCAAATCAAATCCTTAATTTTAACAATTTCACGAAGAGAGGTAATTTTTTTGAGTCTGCTCACGAGGAGGCTCAAGGATAGGATTGAACGCATCAAAGACCTTAGTGATATGTGTGTTAGGTATGGAAAGATGGGGGTGGCGAATGTTGTGAGTGAACTTGGGATGGACCAAAAGGGCTTTTTGGAGAAGTTAGAAGACCTTGAGAAGCAGATAATCTTGTGTTTTCTCGACATAAACAGGTCAAGAAAAAAGCTTCTGGATGGAATCATGGTTCTTCAAGAAGAACATATGTAGATGATTTTTTTTGGGTTCGGGAATGCTGTAGTGCAGCAAAACGACGAGATTTTGCCTCTATTTAAACACTCTAAGTTAATCTGAACACTCTAAGTTATAAAAAAATAAAAAATGCTTTAGATGGAAACAATTCAGGTAACATATCTACAAATTTACGTGTAATTACAATCTTGAACGCCTCCAAATTAAGTCTAAGATTAAGAGAGAACTATTGAGCATTTAATTATCACAGAACTTGTAAAATATACTTGTAATATCACTATATATATGATTATACCTTTGCATAATATACTTTAATACGTTACCTATGGGTTGATACCTTTGTATGTATTGGGAGTTGATAATTACATAATTAATTGTGTCAATTTCAAATCACTGAGAGCTTAACTCGAACACAATTTGTTTGATTTTCTGGAATTTTTTTATAAGAATAGGCCAGAAAAAAGGAAATAGGCTAGAATGTAGACAATTTGTAAAATTAGTGCAAAATGCACTTTGAACTTGCGTATTTAGTCCACATGGCATAAGTCTACCACCATGGACAAATATTGTATGCATACTGACAACGCGGTCCATCATTTACGCAATTTGAATTTTGAACATGAGTGTTTGTGGTGGCTCTATATAATTCCGAAAAAGGAAAGTTTTGGATAAGACGAAGTGAGCATATTGATACAGTTGGTGATTGGGGGTGTTATGCATGAATTCATGTCAGAACCAATGACCACATACTTAGCGGAACACAGGTTATTGTAGAGATTGCATGAGTGTTACATGAGCAGTTACAAGGAGGAGTGCTTGAAAACTAACATGTTAATAGTTTGGTAGTGCAATGGTCTGATCTTTATGAGTACCGTTGATGCGTGTGAAGACCACAGGTCTCTGCCACGTTTGGATTATACGTAATAACCCATAATTTTAAACTTATATTTGTGTTAAATTTTATATTTGATATTCATTGAGAGCATTTCATTACTTAAATTCAAAATTTTGAAAAAAAAAAAAAAAAAAAAAGCAGCTCGAGCGAGTGGGTGTTTTAGAGCAATTTCGGAAATGACTATCTTTTGAGATTTCTACACATTTATGGCCATAACTCTATGTTTAATGGATAAATTATGATTTCGCCTCGGATTCATTTAAATTAAAACGAAATTATCTTATTAATTGGGGAATTTTATGGCCATTAAGATAAGGATTTAACTGGGATTGCATGGAGAGTAATTTCATAAATTAATTTAGAATTTTATAACAGATTATGATTTCAAGTCTATATAAACCTAGCTCGTTTTCCTTTCCATTTTACCAATTTTGTAATTCAGAAGTCAGAAAGAATGCTAGAGGAAGAGAAAGAATGCTAGGACTTTGTGGAGCTCCCAACTCAAAATCATCCTTGTTCTTCGTTGATTTCTTTAAATTAAGGTAAGATTGTTTACCTACCAACTCTTAGAGTTTTACTTTCATATTTTTCGTATGATTTTAGGTTGTAATCGCATGTTTAGGGTTTCTATTTGTACCAGAATGTTCAGATATGTAATTTACAGATTCTAGAAAAAATGATGGCTCGCTCGAGTCGCTCAAGCGAGGTTAATTTTGAATTTTTTTTAATTTTTGAAAAAAGTATTTTTAATAGATCGCTCGAGCAAGCTCCGAAAATTTTTAATTTTGTAAATTTGGACAGAAGGCCTGTTTTTGCTACTTAAGCAAGCTGAGGTCGCTTAAGCGACTTGTCGAAAAATATAAAAACAAAAATCAGAACGTTTAACTTGTTTGGATTTTACGTGCTCTGGATTAGACCAATTTTATTTGACCAGAATGTATGTAAACCTCACACAAGTATACACACATTAGGAATTTGAACACAGGTCTCCAAGGGATCTCATGTGAGCCGGTACACTGGACAATAGACTTTTGATGAATATTTGCAAACATGAATTTTGCACGAATATTGTAGATATTATGTTGTTGTTGAAAATTTATAAGAGGAGGATAAAATTAAAGAATTTGAACAATGGTTACTGTGGTTATGTTTCGAGTATGGTCTCCTGTTGCCTGATGCTGGGCATCACCCCAAGGTGTGCTAAGGGGTAACCAATCCCACATGCAGGATTATTTATCAGACATCGTTCTGAGGTGTGCTATGGGATAACTAGTCCCACATTCGTGCTCGCTTATCGGGTTCAAGTCCCGAGATGTGCTAAGGGGTATTTAGTTCCACGTGCATTCTCCGACCGCTGTGCCATGTTCCACATGGGTTGGAGTCCTACCGGATGTCGTCCCACTTAAACAAGATAATCAAAATGAAAAAAGAGCATAACTTACCGATGTGTTTATTATTTATCTTTTCATTAATATAAGCATCTATCTACTATACTTGTTAAATTCTTTTGCTATGAACTATTATATGTTTGTATATCTTTGGATTTGTTTTTTTGAGTAACCTTTCTTATTGAGTTTCATTACTCATCGGTGTAATTTTTCTGTCCATAGGGTTTCATGCCAAATGAAGAAGAACAAATAGAGGAACCGGTTGCACTGGAGAAGATTTGTGGTAGAAGCAAAAATCGCCTGCACAGAGACATTTTTTGGAGGCTTCATGTCGAGATCCCTGTGATGAACTGGCAGGTAATACGCTAGGGCTTGATTAAGGATGTTGCTAGAGATGCTGAGAGAAACTATTATAACCAAAGGGCTTTGATTAGAACCATTGAAAGAGACCCACAATATGGGTCTGATCCCAAAGTTTCAAATTTATCTGAGTAATTAAATTTTTAATTAGAGATTTGTAATTTAATTTTATGTATTTTAGTTGCAATGTTTGTATGAAGTTTAGATTGTCTAAAAAAGTTTATTGCTTGACCTAAACAGTAGTATGAGACCGACACAAATTATATGTTAAACCATCGTCCATAAAATAAAAATTAATATAAACTGCATAATTGAAGTAATCTATCTGCATGGTAGACTAATCATTATTAGAAAGGTAAACGCATACAAAAAGTTTGGATTTGCTTTGAAAAAACATAATGGTTTCTTCTTGGAACAAAATCTAGATGGCATGTACTTGACGTATTTATCATCTTCCCCACCATCTTCCTCAAATTCCAAAAGTTCATCGTCGAACATGAGTAGTTCATCATTCATAATTTCTTGTAGACCTAGGTCAAGGCTGACGAATTGTCATTTAATATTTTTAATCTAATGAAATCTATATAATTGACGCTACATCTGTTTGATATTCGCTTTCAACCATGTAGTCAATGCATCTGAATCTTGTTGCGTGTCTACGCATAGTTCAACTGAATGAGCTTTAGGGATGCATAGACAATAATACCTGCAAAATACTTCCAGATCACCTTGTCGTAAAATTTCTGCCATTGAAGATTATTGCATTGTATTCTCAAATCAGGCGGCAGCATTTGAGATGTGGCACCCTTGATGACATGGCCAACATCTAAATCCCATGGTATGTACATTAGTAATGGTTTGTTCTTGAATCGACCCTTTACCCCGCGACATGTGTTGTACATCGGGTCACTGTAGGCTCCTTGATCGGTCTCGAAATATGTCGTTGTTTAGACCGTATCAGAGTATTTTAAACTACTTGTGCTATGATTTGTTTTGAGCAAAAAGTGTATAGCAGCAAGTTGAGTATCGATCCATAGAGACAGGGTGAATTGGTTATTACTTTTAATTGAATCCTACTCTTAATTTGTCCCGAAACGTTGTTTGGTTTGTTGTGTGATTTAAGACTAGAAATGAAAACACGAGTAATAAATTGATTTAAAAAGTTTCGGGAAGAAATATCTAAGGCTTGAATCCACTCTAATCTTTTTGTAATGACATGAATGTTCCATTTTATGAATGTTCATTATTCGAATCCGTTGAGCACTGTGAAGATAGTTAATCTGCACTGAACTTGTTTAAGTTATTCATGTATACCAACTAGCATAGATTATCTTTGCTTAGCACGAATTGTCTTATCAGTATAACCCGTCTCTAAGGCACGGATTATCTGATAGCACAACGCGTCTTACAAGGCATAATCTATCTTAGTTGAGTTGCATGAATCAACGAGCCCTTGGTTGTATGTCGTAAAAATATGCTAACATATAATGAAAGAGAAGATCTTTTGGTTCTATATCATACAACATGGATTCGAATAATGAAAGCAGGAAGTTCTAATGAAACATATTCATTACAATAGGTTAGAGTTTCATCATCACCTTAGACAGAAGATTAGCCGGCCATAGAAGCAGATTCCATTGATTTAGAAGTGAAAACCGTCATTACAACGTCCTGAATATAGCGCTCACCTCCTATCCTTCCCTCTTTCTCTCCTATCTAACCCTGAATTCCTTCCCCAGGCGAAGGATATTCTATTACAAGTGGTCTCCCAGAGAGAAAACTAAAGAAAATCTGAGATAAAATATGAGATCATTTCTGAAAATCCGGACTTTGCTATTTATAGACGTTTCCACCGCCCTAAGCCGTCCGGACGCTGAAGCGGTCCGTCCGGACGCCTGTGTGACAGCCGTGTGACAGCTGTGTCTAGATGTGCAAAAGTCGGCCCGTCCGGACGCTGAAGCGGTCCCGTCCGGACGCCTGCGTGACGGCTGGGTCCAGAGGTGCGTGAGGTGGCGCCCGGTGGCGCCCGGTGGTTGGAGGAACTTCCGTCCGGACGCGGTTGAGGTCCGTCCGGACGCCTGTGCTAGGATTTCCGGCAGAGGTTATGTAAAGCCATGTCCGTGTTTTTGCCACTTTTTCTCCTCATTCTTTGGTTATTAGCTCGGGCTCCTGAAATCATGGAAAACAACCAAATTAGTAATAACAAGGCTCGTAAGACGATAACAAAGGTACATTAGGCGATGGTGATAGTACATAATTATGCACTTATCACACCCCCCAAGTTACACTTTGCTAGTCCTCGAGCAAAGAAAATTTTACTAACTTTTATTTAAAACCCAACTTTCGTATGGTTCACGATTGCACTTAGCATGTACAACAAGCCTTTTAAACCCCTAGGTGGCCCTAGTGGGACGAGTGAAGTCTCGTGAGGGTTTCCAGAGATGATACCCGCAAACATCCTTTGTGACACATGCAACCATTCTTTGAGTTTTTTAACAGATAAGCACATTTCTCAATTCCTGCCAGGTCATGTCAAGATATCATGGAATTCTACACACTATAGTCGGATTTAGATCATTCATTATCACTAATACTCAAAAGTGTGTGTGTGTTCTGTCAAGAAATGTTTAGTAATCTTCAAGTCAAGAATTCAAACCATCCAGGTTTCCATTCAGATCATGCTTCAACTTCAAAAACTCACTGGTTATTCACTCAACAAATAATTCTCTCAGAAACTGGCTTTGTCATTCAATTTTCTCTCAGGTGGATGCGGTTTGGAGTTATATAAGGCATGCAAGATATCCGCAATCCACGACGCTCAAAAACGTATCATATGACTTGTGGTTTCCAGAATAGAATGTCAAATTTCATGAATAACCAATAAAACCACATTATGTTACTGCTTTTTAAGACCGAGTCACGTTTCCCTAGGATCAAGAAGGACTTTGATTTTGGTTGTAATGTCAGGTGAGGATAGAGTGTTTAGGCAAGGTCAAGTAGAATTCTATCTTGAGAGGTAAGGACTTTTTGTTCTAGTAACACATGGCTTCATAACAATTTTTTTCTTTTGGAAGCCCATTCTTGATTTTTTTCCAACTCTTCTCAAATTTTTCTTTTTGCCTGTTTTCTTTTCTCTTTTTCCACCCAATTCACCCAACTCAAAAGTTGTTTCTATATATTTTTCTTTGTTTCCAACTTCTTTGAGTTTCCAATTTTCTTTTTAGACTCACTATTCCCTTCCACCATTCATTTTCATTCATCTAGCCATTTCATTTGATATCTGCCTTATACTCTCAAGATGATTTTGGCCATGGAGCTTATCAAAGAACGGTTTAGTTTACGCAATAGGCTCAAAGTGGCGGGCTAGGGAAAAGTGTTTCATAAAAATTAAGCTGGCTCAATACAACAAAGATGGCCTTACAATCCTTTCCTAAGGCTTACGAGACCTAGCCTGTTATTTAGCAGCAACATTGTGGTTCCACTTTTTATTCCAGCATTCGACCAATTAGGATGAGAATTTCTGAGTGATTGTGTTGATATCCCTCCAAAGAAAGAATTAGCTCTAGGCTCACTGAGGGTTAGTCTCCACAATTGATTTCCAGGTTTCCCAAAATGGCTCTTTTTCTTAGCTTTTAGAGTTCCACACATGCAAGACAGATATTCGGTGCAAAGTGTTGAGTATTAGCAACATGAATAACCTAAAGCAGAAATAATTTGCAGACTTCTTTCAAGTATCACTAACATGCCCAACAAGAATTTAAAGAAACCATGACTTATTATGCAGAAAGCTCAGACAGATGGATGCAAATTTTTTTTTTTAGCCGACCTATCCCCCAAGATACGCATATCTACACCCCCCAACTTAAATCAGACAATGCCCTCATTGGCACATTAAGACATGAAGCAGCAAAGTAAAGAAGGGAGGATACAGTGTTACCTGATGGGAGAAATACCGCAGGACAGAAATGGGAGGAGTATAAACTCCGTTCACAATGAAAGATGAAGTACCTGCAGGTTAGTTGAAAACAACAAAAGAAAACACAAAACAAAGAAAAAACGAGAAAACAAGAAACAAAAAGAGAGTCACAGGTCATCTTCGTCATCCTGTGGAGCCCGAGCCCCGGGATATGGTGGGTAAAAAGGGGGTTGGTAGGGGGGCAAGGGTGGTTGGTTCAGAATGGTACGCAAATACGTATGCGTGTCATAGGTGCTCTTTTCGAACCGCTCTCGAAAACTGTCGAGAGATGCTTGCTGGTAATTCTGACGTTGTATAATTTCATGGTACTCAGCATACGTCAGATTCCAGGGGTCACGGGGAGGTACAGGGAAGGAGGAAGAGCCGGGGCCTTGTGGTGCAGATTCATAGACGGGGGGCGGGGCATACACGGGTGGAGCATCGTGAGGATGTGTGTCATAACCACCAACCTCCTCTTCTTCTCGGTCATCGCCTGCCGGGCCCATGGGTGCAGGGGGAATGGCCCAACGGGCTCGCTGAGCCCGGCAAGAGTTGACACTTTTGCGCCAATCCTGAATTGTCAAGTGACGCACCGAATCATCCCGAGGTTCTGCGGGAGAAATTTCAAAAGGTAGCTCACCCGTAACAAGGGAGCCAGGGTCAGTGAGAATATAGGTGATAAGGTGCGCCAAGGGCAATTTGGCTCTAGAGGAGCCAGAATCAGCAAATCGCTTCATCTCATCGAGAAGAAGTCCTGGAAAGTCAACAGGCTCACCAATAAATATGGCATATAAAGTGCGGAGAACGTCCAGGCGATGCTCATCTTTGTGGCCTGTTTGTACAAAATTGCGGGTCAGGACGGAATCTACAAACCAAAGACCCGGGGGTAGCTCGACACGTCGCACAAAAATGTTGCCCCCAGAGGGGCGAGCGCATAGGGCGGCAGCGGCGTCAGCTAGGGCAAAGTTGGCAACCCGAGGGGTGAATACAGGATTAGTTCGATGAGTTGCCATGTTTAGTATTCGGGCTAATGAGCGTCGGGAAATCTCAAAGGTATGACCCGAGACTTCAGTAAAAAGGGAGTCAGAGTTGTCACGGCGAGTGATATTTTGCCAGAAAAGCCGGACAAGATGCGGGTAAATGGGTCGGAAGGGCCCATATAAAAATTGTGCATGGCGTCGATTGATCTCCTCAATGCCCCAAGTGGCATCATCATCGGTAGCTAGAAAGTCATTCACCGGGAAAATTGTGGGAATGTGGTAGGCCCGGTTAGCCCATTCGGGTTGAAGAAGTCCCGCATTCGGGGCTTCTTCCTCCTCAACCCTTGGTTGGCGATTGCGGCGTGAGGAAGGGTTGGTACCTGGCCTAGTGGATTGTGACCTAGTGAGCCGGGAGGGTCCCGGCTCGTTAGTAGTTTCGTCACGGTCCGAAGTACTCGCACGGCGAGATCCGGAACCACCGGTGAGGCGACGAATTTGACGCAACATAACTAACAGAAACACGCAAAACAAATGAATAAAACGGAAAAAGAAAGCAAGAAACTACCGGAAAATGTCACCGGAGCTCCGGTGAGGTCGCCGGAAAAATGTCGCAGGAAAACGAATGGGAACCGTGGAAACGTAGCTTGTTCACTGGGGGTTCCAAATATGGTAGTGGAAGATGCGGGAGATGACCCGTTTGGCGTAGATCTGAGTTGGAAGCCGAAGTGAACTCGCCGGAATTTCAAGCTTTTGAGAGAACTCCGTCCGGACGCCGCCTATTTGCGCTTGTATGTGAACCGGACGCGAAGTATGGATGAGGGATGGAAGTGGTAGGGACGTGAGAGGGGTTTATGGGGGGAAGTTCTAGGTTTGGAGGAGAGAAAGACGAAGTAGAGAGAGAGAGAGGGGGCTGGAAATGGGAAGAAACCGCGCCCAGCGGTTTTAAATAGGGGCATGGGCGTCCGGACGGGAGTCACGGCCGTCCGGACGGGGGTTCTGAAAAAATGCAGAGAGTTACCAGAAAATGGCGTCCGGACGGGAGTCACGGCCGTCCGGACGGTTAGTCCAGAAAAAAGTCCAGAGAGTTGGTAAAAATGGCGTCCGGACGGGAGTGACGTCCGTCCGGACGGATGGCTGGGAAAATTTTCCAGAGGGTTGGGTTAAGTTGCGTCCGGACGGATTATCGGGCGTCTGGACGTAAAGCTTAAGTTTCCTTCATTTTCCTTTGTGATTCGGCATTCGGTGAATGAATATTAACCAACGACATTTACGGTGTTCAAGGACAAAACGAAAACAAAACGAAAGAAGCCGTTCGAGCACGGCGAACACTGGAGGTATCACAAACTCCATGGATTTATAGTCTCCTAGACTTCCTTTTTAGAGCACTTAATCTGAATAAATTGGGTCCATCAAACTAATGGACTCCACTGTGGCACCATCTACCATTGCTTCATCAATTCCTTCCACGTAAGGTTTAAGCCTTTGGCCATTGACCTTGAAAACATTGCCGATACGTGGATCCCTAATCTCTACTGCCCCGTGGGGAAAAGCAGGAGTAACAAGATACGGACCATCCCATCGTGACCTCAACTTACCGGGAAAGAGTTTTAATCGAGAATTAAAGAGCCACACTTTTTGACCAATTTCAAAGGACTTCCTGACAATATGTTTATCATGAAATGCTTTAGTCCTATCCTTATAGATACGTGCACTCTCATATGCTTCGTTACGCAACTCTTCCAATTCAGCGAGTTGGAGTTTACGATTTAACCCAGCAGCAGCCATATCGAAGTTAAACTTCTTAATGGCCCACATAGCTCTATGCTCCAACTCGACGGGCAGATGACATGCCTTACCAAAAATCAACCGGTAAGGAGACATGCCAATAGGAGTCTTAAAAGCAGTGCGGTAGGCCCATAAGGCATCATCTAACCTTAAAGACCAATCTTTGCGATCAGGCCTTACCGTCTTCTCAAGTATACGTTTAATCTCTCTATTCGACACTTCGACCTGCCCACTAGTCTGAGGATGGTAAGGTGTCGCCACCTTATGAGTGATAGAATACTTACGAACTAAGGCGGCGAAGTGTTTGTTGAGGAAATGGGTGCCCTCGTCACTGATAATCGCGCGCGGATAGCCAAAACGGGTAAAAATGTTACTCTGGAGGAACTTGACCACTACTTTGTAATCATTTGTCTTGGTGGCTACTGCTTCCACCCATTTGGACACGTAGTCCACTGCCACAAGAATATACTCGTTCCCATGCGAACACGGGAACGGACCCATAAAATCTATACCCCAAACATCAAACAGCTCAACAATAAGGATAGGGGATAGGGGCATCATATCGCGGCGTGACATATTACCGGTTTTCTGGCACCTAAGGCATGTTTTGCAGAACTCATGGGCATCCTTAAATAGAGTGGGCCAATAGAAACCGCTTTGTAAGACCTTCGCCGCTGTTTTCTTGCCACTAAAATGACCACCGCACTCAAGAGAATGACAAAAAGTGAGAATGCTATGGTGTTCATCAGCTGCAACACATCTTCTAATCACTTGGTCCGAACATAGCTTGAATAGCTCAGGATCTTCCCAAAAGTATTTGTTTATTTCAGAGAAGAATCGGTTTTTATCAGTCCTCGACCAATGACTAGGTATTTCACCCGTGGCAAGATAGTTGATAATGTGAGCGTACCACGGTTGAGGGACATGTGAAATTTGAAATAGTTGTTCATCGGGAAATGTAGTCGGGAATTGAGTAGTATGACAACTAGAGTCGACAAGTAGTCGAGAAAGGTGATCCGCAACTGAATTTTCGGAACCTTTCTTGTCTCGAATCTCAAGGTCGAATTCCTGGAGGAGTAAGATCCACCGGATTAGTCGTGGTTTGGTGTCTTTTTTAGCAAGCAAATGTTTTAGGGCAGCATGATCAGTATATATGATGACTTTGGAGCCCAATAAGTAAGACCGAAACTTATCCAAAGAGAATACTACCGCAAGCAATTCTTTTTCAGTAGTGGTGTAATTCAACTGTGCATCTGAAAGAGTTTTACTTGCGTAGTGGATAGCGTGTGGGAGACGACCAACCCGTTGTCCTAAGACGGCACCAACAGCATAATCTGATGCATCACACATTATTTCAAACGGGATGGTCCAATTGGGTGGCTGGATAATCGGGGCAGTGCAAAGAGAATCTCGAAGAATCTCGAATGCTCTCATACATGCTTCATTAAAGACAAAAGGAGTATCCTTGGCGAGCAAATCGCACAATGGCTTGGAAATTTTAGAAAAGTCTTTGATGAATCGCTGATAAAAACCAGCGTGCCCAAGGAAGGACCGAATTTGTTTTACGGTCATTGGGGGAGGAAGTCTCGAAATTAGGTTAACCTTGGCTTGATCGACTTCAATCCCTCTTTTGGACACCACGTGTCCTAACACAATCCCCTCTTGAACCATAAAATGACTTTTCTCCCAACTGAGCACCAGGTGAGAGTCAATACAACGTTGTAAGACCAGGGAGAGATTGTGAAGGCATGATTCAAATGATGGGCCAAAAACAGAGAAATCATCCATGAAAATTTCTAGGAATTTCTCTACCATGTCCGAAAAGATTGCCATCATGCAACGTTGAAACGTTGCTGGTGCATTGCACAAGCCAAAGGGCATGCGTCGATAGGCATATGTTCCGTACGGGCAGGTAAAGGTGGTTTTCTCTTGATCGTTAGGATCGACAGGGACTTGGTTATATCCGGAATATCCATCCAGAAAACAATAATATTCTTGTCCTGCCAATCTCTCAAGGATTTGGTCAATGAAGGGTAAAGGGAAGTGATCTTTTCGGGTGATAGAATTTAACTTACGATAATCGATACACACACGCCAACCAGATGTTGTGCGTGTGGTGACCAATTCCCCTTCCTCTGTTTCTACCACAGTGATGCCAGTCTTTTTAGGCACCACCTGAGTAGGGCTTACCCATTTGCTATCAGAAATTGGGTAGATGATTCCGGCATCCAGTAATTTGATTACTTCTTTCATGACCACCTCTTTCATATTAGGATTTAATCTCCTCTGTGATTCTCGAGTAGGTTTGGCATCATCCTCACAATGGATGCGGTGCATACACACAGAAGGGTCAATTCCTTTTAAGTCAGCTACTGACCATCCAATTGCAGTTTTATGTGTTTGGAGAACATCAAGAAGTTGATTTTCTTGTGCAATTGAAAGGTGTGCCAAGATAATGACAGGTAGGGTTTCATGTGGTCCTAGGAAGGCATATTTAAGTGAGGCCGGGAGTGGTTTTAGTTCAAGTTTAGGTGGGACATGAATGGAAAGAGGTGCTGGCACACTTGACAGGGGAGGTAAAGACTCAAATCTGGCTCGCCATATCGGAGGTGATTTTTCAAGTAGGCAGCTGACTTCATCGACTGCTCTGTCAATGTTGTAGTCATCATACCCAAAATGAGCTAGGCATGAAGCCAAAGGGTCGGGAGTAAGAATATAGGGGCCAGCTTCCTCAACGAGGTCTTCTACAAGGTCGATTGCAAAACAGTCCTCATTGGGTAAGGTAGGGCGTTGAGATGCACTGAAGACATTTAACTTGACATTCATGTTACCAAAGGATAGTTCCATCACCCCAGTCCGACAGTTAATACAAGCCGTGGCTGTAGCCAAGAATGGCCGGCCTAGGATGATTGGAGTTTGTCGCTTATGGTTGTTTACAGGCTCGGTATCAAGAATGATAAAGTCAACTGGGTAAATAAATTTATCTACCTTGACCAGTATATCTTTAATCTCACCACGGGGCACTCGGATAGATCGGTCTGCCAACTGGAGGGTCACTGGCGTAGGTTGCAATTCACCCAACCCAAATTGTTCATAAATTGAGTAGGGCATTAAGTTGACGCTTGCGCCAAGATCTAACAATGCCCGGTCAATATGATGTTGTCCAATGACACAGGAAATGGTGGGTTGGCCAGGATCTTGTACTTTTTGCGGAGTGGCCATTTGTAAAACAGAACTCACCTGTTCGGTGAGCAAAATCTTTTTTGAGACATGGGTCTGGCGCTTCCGTTTTTGAGTACAAAGATCTTTAAGAAATTTGGCATATGCCGGAACTTGTTTGATAGCATCTAAGAGTGGGAGGTTGATTTTAACTTGTTTAAATACCTCCATCATCTCTTCCATGGAGGCCCCATTTTTTGAAAATGGTAGTGGAGAGCGGAGGGCACTCGAAAATGGTACGGGTCTTGGTAGAGATTTCTGTGGTTGTGTTGACGACTGTGGAGGGTCGTCTGCCAGTTCTGGGTGAGGTGCAGGAGCCACATATGCTTTGGGTTTAGCACTTTCTAGGAGAGGTTGAGAATCAATCTCTCGCCCGCTGCGTAAGGTTATCACAGCCTTTGCTTGCTCATGGTGTGGATCTAAGCTAGACGATTGGTCTACCACATATTGTCCCTTAGGATTGTTGATTACTTGACTAGGTAGTCGACCCTCCTCTCTTCGATTAAGTGTGTTAGCCAATTGACCCATTTGAGTTTCTAGTCGTGATATAGATTGAGAATGAGAATGGACTAGTTGGGTTGTGGCTTCAATAGAAGAAGTCTTGGTATGTAACTCTTGGAGGGCTTTTAAGACTTCTTCTTCGAAATTACGATTTCTTGGAGGTGGGGCAGTGTTTTGGTTCGGGTAATTTTGGTAGGGACGATAAGCTGGTGGATTGAAAGTATTAGGATAACTAGGCCTAGATGGTCCAGGTAAAGAATTGCCTTGGGGCTGGGGTTTCCATGAGAAGTTTGGGTGATTACGCCATCCCGGGTTATAAGTATTAGAGTATGGGTTATTGCCGGGTTTGGTGTATTCTTGGGCAGCATTTACTTGTTCTTGCACAAAATCAGGGTAATGGGGTGCAAGATGACAGTCGCCTATAAAGTGAGTCGTACTAGAGCATAAGGCACATGTGTCAACAGAATTTATCGGTTGCTGAGGCTGTAGTCCACTAGAAAGTAGTTGGTCAAGTTTTTGAGTGAGAGTGGCTACTTGGGAAGTGAGGTGGTGAGTGTTATCTGACGGTTGAATTTCATATACCCCTCGTTTGCTGGTAGAGGTGGTGCTTCCCTTACTATTACGAAGACCTGAGGCATGATGCTGAGAGGTTTCAGCCATATTCTCAAAAAGTTGCCATGCCTCATCAGCAACTTTTAACATGAATGCACCTCCACTTGAGGCGTCTACCATTTGTCTGTTAGGAATTGACAGTCCATCATAGAAAGTATGGACTAGTTGCCATTTAGGGATTTGGTGGTGAGGGCATCTTCTAAGCAAGTCTTTAAGTCTTTCCCATGTTTCATGAAATTGTTCACCCTCAAATTGAGTAAATTGATTAATCGCTCGCCTATACTGTTGAGTTTTACCCATGGAAAAATATTTCTTGAGGAATTCTCCTCTCAATTGTTCCCAGGTAAAGATGGTACGAGGAGGTTGCGTGGTGAGCCAATGGGATGCCTTATCTTTGAGAGAAAATGGGAATAAGATGAGTTTAAGGGCATCACTACTGAAATCATTAATCCGTACCGTAGAACAGATTTTGAGAAATTCATCTATATGCTTAAAAGGATCTTCATCATCTAATCCATAATATGAAGGTAACATGCCAATTGTACTTGGTTTGATTTCATAATTCCGGGCTGTGACATTTGGCAGAACAATACAAGAAGGGGATTCATAATCAGCAGGGGCAAAGTATTGTTGCAATGGGGGTGCTGGTGGCTGTGGTACCTGAGGAGCTAAGGCAGCTTCAGGAAATAGATTTTCGGGCAAAGCCTGGTTGGCAGCCATGTTAGCCATGGATATGTCAGACACACGAGTGGGGTCTGTTCTAATTGAAGCCCGAATGGCTCCGAGTGTGCGTTCTATTTCGGGATCAGCCGGTTGAATATCAGGAGTCAATGACCGGCATCCACGCATGCAAAGTACTGAATATTAATACTAAGAAAAAGCCTATCAATGAATTGCCGAAATAACACAACTTACAGTGAGCTTTAAGAGACAAGAAGAGGTTAAACTAAGAACAAAAATCAATTAAAAGAGTAACAACTAATTTAACCGTGTCCCCGGCAACGGCGCCAAAAATTGATCGGTCTCGAAATATGTCGTTGTTTAGACCGTATCAAAGTATTTTAAACTACTTGTGCTATGATTTGTTTTGAGCAAAAAGTGTATAGCAGCAAGTTGAGTATCGATCCACAGAGACAGGGTGAATTGGTTATTACTTTTAATTGAATCCTACTCTTAATTTGTCCCGAAACGTTGTTTGGTTTGTTGTGTGATTTAAGACTAGAAATGAAAACACGAGTAATAAATTGATTTAAAAAGTTTCGGGAAGAAATATCTAAGGCTTGAATCCACTCTAATCTTTTTGTAATGACATGAATGTTCCATTTTATGAATGTTCATTATTCGAATCCGTTGAGCACTGTGAAGATAGTTAATCTGCACTGAACTTGTTTAAGTTATTCATGTATACCAACTAGCATAGATTATCTTTGCTTAGCACAAATTGTCTTATCAGTATAACCCGTCTCTAAGGCACGGATTATCTGATAGCACAACGCGTCTTACAAGGCATAATCTATCTTAGTTGAGTTGCATGAATCAACGAGCCCTTGGTTGTATGTCGTAAAAATATGCTAACATATAATGAAAGAGAAGATCTTTTGGTTCTATATCATACAACATGGATTCGAATAATGAAAGCAGGAAGTTCTAATGAAACATATTCATTACAATAGGTTAGAGTTTCATCATCACCTTAGACAGAAGATTAGCCGGCCATAGAAGCAGATTCCATTGATTTAGAAGTGAAAACCGTCATTACAACGTCCTGAATATAGCGCTCACCTCCTATCCTTCCCTCTTTCTCTCCTATCTAACCCTGAATTCCTTCCCCAGGCGAAGGATATTCTATTACAAGTGGTCTCCCAGAGAGAAAACTAAAGAAAATCTGAGATAAAATATGAGATCATTTCTGAAAATCCGGACCTTGCTATTTATAGACGTTTCCACCGCCCTAAGCCGTCCGGACGCTGAAGCGGTCCGTCCGGACGCCTGTGTGACAGCCGTGTGACAGCTGTGTCCAGATGTGCAAAAGTCGGCCCGTCCGGACGCCGAAGCGGTCCCGTCCGGACGCCTGCGTGACAGCTGGGTCCAGAGGAGGTGGCGCCCGGTGGCGCCCGGTGGTTGGAGGAACTTCCGTCCGGACGCGGTTGAGGTCCGTCCGGACGCCTGTGCTAGGATTTCCGGCAGAGGGTATGTAAAGCCATGTCCGTGTTTTTGCCACTTTTTCTCCTCATTCTTTGGTTATTAGCTCGGGCTCCTGAAATCATGGAAAACAACCAAATTAGTAATAACAAGGCTCGTAAGACGATAACAAAGGTACATTAGGCGATGGTGATAGTACATAATTATGCACTTATCAGTCCTACGGATTATGTTCGGTCGTCCAATTCCCTATTCCGAATTGATGGGTGTCGTTGGGAGGATGAGGCATGTATTGATATATTGAAGGACATTGTTATAGGTTTTCGAATGTGGTATTTTGTTTCCTAGTTCATTTGATGAATTTCGTGGAGTATTTACTACGAATAGTTTTGGTCAATGATTTTCATAGACAATGGTGGCAGGTATTTGAATACACTATAAGAATTATTGGTATTGGCCAGTGTCTTGTCTTTTCCACAGTATGCTCTGCATCTACAGATCGGACAAACACAACCTGAAGATGACCAATAATTCCTAAATTGTCCAACATGTGCACCAATTCTATTAAATTGAATACATGAGAAGATTTATTTAGTTAAATTATGATTGACCAATGAGAGACAAGGAACGACCAAGTCCCTAAAAAAGATGTTTCGGTTCACAACTGACTCACGACTCTTTCTAAGCTCACTCAACGACTAGACTCAAATAAATTTTGAAACAAGAGACTATCGGAGCAAAAAATCAAAGCCTCGAAAGGCTTAAGATCATTGAAGAAGAAGGAAATTTGGATTTGGGATGAGCAGAAATGAAGAAGAGGAGGGGTATTTATAGCCAAAGGAGAGCACAATACCTCTTGTGCACGCCACTTCAAACAATGACGCACACTGGTCGCTAAAGCTAGAGAATCTCTGCAAAGCTGTTAGTCCATACCTAACTGAGCGAAATGATGGCTGAGTCAAAATGGAACAATGTGCACCATGTCACTACAACACACGCCATGTCGAGATCACGTGTGCCTTGTCGACATTCTGAGTGTGCCAATCCAAATTGACGCACTAGCATTGAATGCCCTTCTGAATCAAATGTAGCAAATCTCAAAGAATTCTTGGCCCTAAACCATCACAATAGTTTTAGCTCTGGAAGCTTAATCATTGTTTGAAAGAGTTGACATATGTTCTCAACGTCGCGAAGAGACAAAGCGCAATATATTTTGAGTTGTATCATTTTAGATAGGAAGTCTTTTCATTAACATTGTTTTGTTAGAGTATGTTTTTGTACATCACAACTTGTATTCTTATTTTTGGTCGATGTAATTGTCCAAGCAAGTAATAAATTGTGTTTGCAAAAAGAAAAAAAATTACCCATGCAAATTACGAAAGCATTTGCAATACACTAAACGAAATGAAAAGAAAAACAAAGTATCTATCAGGCACTTTAGCCCAATTATCATCCAAATTGGCGCGTAGGACATAACAACTTACTCTACCTATCTCTATGAGGGCGCACATGGCTCAAAAAGAACAAAAGATGCATACAGGCCCTGCTAGCCAATTGTCTTCACTCTATGCCTCAGCCATGCCTCAAACTCCTCTCCACCTGCGTAGAGCCACCCTCTCTCAGCATGTGACTGTCGCTGCCCCGAGTGTATGGAACCAGAAACCCTCAAGCTCTCTAGATCAGCCCATCTCCGATGAGACCCAATTGGACCCTATGCTGACCACCAGCCTACACCTGCATAGAAACTTACAATGTAAGAACAATCTACAAATTTGTCCAAAAAAAAATACTAGATTGAGAGATGTACATACCTTATGGGGACGACTAGACCTCTTGCCATTAGGGTACTGAATCTAACTTGTGTAACCAAGAACAAGCATGCACACCAGGCAATGATAATCGAGAATGGTCCATATGCCTTTATGTCCCACTCAAGGGGATCCTACAGTTAGAAATAGAACATAGTTAGAATAGAGCAGAACAAGGTGAGTATGGAATCAGAAATAGAACAAACTGAATCAGAACAAGAGCAGTAGAGTGATACCCGAGCAGGAAACTCTGAAACCACGTCGCCAGGATTTGGGACCTTTATCATCCCATTCATGTAGTCCTTGTTCATCAATGAGATAAACCTAGGAATTACAGGGAATGGTATGCCCTCCTTAGGAATAGGTTGAAGATATGCTCCTCTAGGAGCATTCGTCGCAGCTCTATGCACCCTAGTTGCCACAAGCACCTCTCCAACCCCTTCAATAGTAGGCTTGGCCCTAACGCCCCTCGCAACATTTATAGTAGATGCCACAAGTAGCTCAACATCCTTCTCGACATAAAGGCCCAACTCGACATGACGAAGTCTGTGTAGGCCCAAACATCTCACAAGAAATAGTGCCATGTAGGCAGCATAGTTTCCCTTCCGATCAATAAGATTGCTAGCGAGTAGGGTTTGTGAGAAGGCAACCTTGTCCGCAAAAATGTTTGTATGGGTACTCAGAATCCCATGAGAAAGAGGCCCCTGGACCCAAGGGACATCTACATGGAATGCCTAATGGGAGAACAGGTCTCTTAAATACCATTAATGCTCGTAAGGGCACTCCAGCAAGACTCTACTCTGGGTCAACTCTTGGTTTTGAATCAAGAACTCGGCCTTCAGACCTCTCCACAATAGACAGAAAGGGTACATAATGGGAAATAGAAAAACACAAAGCAGAAAACAACATATTAGAAGTGTGTTAGGAAGGCAAAGAAGCAAGTCATATATGACCCAGAGAAGAGCAGTCCCCCTACGCAAACAAACCCATCAAAAAAATTGAGGTAATATCCTCATAATTGGGGTGGGTTTTGCGAGGCTTGCCCATTCCCAGAACTTTAAAACCCTAGTATTGTCTAGAATAATAATTATCATAGTACATTGTTTGAACAGAAGAAAATAGTGTTTGAATTGAATCGACAGGAATGAACAAAAAATAATCGATCATACCTCAAGGAGATGCCAGAAACCAGCGATGCTATTGCCCACTCCTCTAGAGACGGCTCCCAGAAAATAGTAAGGGGTGGCCAACATGACTGCACCTGAGTTGTTTTTCAAAATGGAAGCAAGGTCCTAGAGGGCGACAAGGTAAGACATCTAAATCCTATTCTCCCTGTTTAAGAATGCGGTAGCCTCAAAGAAGTACAACAAAAAAGCATTGACATGTAAGAACCCATATTTATTTAATTAGAGAATAGTAAAAGAAAGTTTATTAAATATGATCCTTTTTTTTACTTTGGGTTAAAAAAAAAAGAAAATAAGATTTGGGTGTGATAAGTAAAGAAAGGGGGTAAATAGAGAAGTGAGTGGGTTAAATTGGCAACAAAACAAAACACACAAATCAGCCATCTTCCTCTTTGCTGCTGCCGAAATTTCCCCTCTCTCCTCTCCTCCATTTTTTTTCTTCTCTCAAGCTCATAACCCCCTCTCCTCTCAACCTCTTCAAGAACCAAGGCCATTTTTACGTTCTACGCGTCGTAAGGAGCTTGGGTTACCTTGGAATCGCGCCGAAAGCTTCAAAATTCGGATTCTACCATTAGGGCTTTGTTCTTCATCAAATTTCACACAAAACCTTGAGGTAGGTGAACCAATTCTATTCTTTCTAGCTATATATTCATGAGGTGTGGTATATATTCGGGTTAGGGCGTTGTTATTCTTAAATTTCGAAGTTTCCCCAAATTTGATATAGTTCCATTATTTGATTCTTAGATCTTTAAATTTCTTGTTGATTGATGAAATTGGGAGTGAACTTGGCCTCCCTTCATGTTTAATTGTTGCGTAGCATCTCAAATTTGAGCCTAAACCAGCTAGATTGTGATTGGGTTGGATTTTTACACCAAAAATGTCAAAATTCTGCATTCGGGTACTGTTCACCACAGCTCTCTGCATTTTTACTGTTCATGGCCGAATTTCACTATTCACAGAAATGCCCGTTTGATTCCCCTTTGATGTTCACTTGATTCCCTAATGCGTATTCCACTCCGAAAATGCCAAATTATGCTTTTTTCCACTGTTTTTGGGCAGATTCTGCATATTCACTGTTCATGGCAGATTTTTTTGGTAAAATTCCGGCCATTTCCCGGTTTTGTGATGGCCCTTTGATCCCCCTTTGACGTTTAATTGGTTCCCTAGCGTTTATCCCTTCATAAACCATTTAATTCGCTTCACTAATACCATTTCTTTTTTTTACCACGAACGTTTTGGGGATAATGAGATATGTTTTCACGGATACCATTAACTTGAAAATTTATTTTGGTGAAGGCACGCGGGGCCTATTGAACCCGGCAGAGGCGCGCGGCGCCTATCGAACCCGGCAGAGGCGTGCGGGGCCTATTGAACCCGGCAGAGGCGCGCGGGGCCTATAGAACCCGGCAGAGGGATTAAATCTCTATAATCAAATGAATAAGAAAAATGATGGTGGTTCTTCTATGAAAGAAATGGTTTGGTTTCCCTTTTAGGTTTTGTCGAAATTTTTTTTAAAGAAAACCAAAACATGGGTTTGGTTTGTGAAATGACTCGGACACTTGGACACTTGTGTGTGTGGAAAACCTTCTATATTTCCTTTCTTTGGCTTGGACACTTGGACACTAGGACATCCACTTGACATCTCATCATCTCATATGCATGCATCATGTTTATATGCCTAGTGTTTGTAGAATGTTTTTCCTACTGGGCTAACCTGTAAATTTTTAGGTACCTAGCGTTGATCGAGCATGGTTTGGATTGCATGACTTGGATGAGGAGCATACATGGCATGGAGTTATTTTACTCATTTTCCTTGTATTAACTTCTTTTTGGGAAAAATGATTTTGTAACTCTAATCTTTTATCCACTTTTTGATTATGGGATTGTAACAACTTATGAACTATTATTTTGATCATCCCTTTGGGGTTCGGGTGCCCATATTGTTTTTCTTATTTTTTTTTCTTTCTTTTGATGGTCAAAGGGAATAGTGATGTACTTTAATTATGGAAACATTTTCTTTTAATGTGCTTAAGGTTCCGGTTCTCTTTATTTAATTTTTATGAAAATTGGGGCGTGACAACTTGGTATCAGAGCAAGCGTTTTCGAAAACTTTGAGACCGTGGGAAAACGTTAAATTTCGGGAGTTAAAAACTTTGCAGTGATTTTTTTTCACTTTTGCCATTCATTGTGTGTTTGTGTGACATTCACGAGCATGACGTCATGGTAGTAGCATTGCATCTCATGTGAAGGCATAGTATTGAGTTGTACCTGTGTTGGGAATTGGTGTTGGATGCTTTGACGTTGTTGAGATATTGTGGGACTAAACACTTTTTTTTTTTATTTATCTTATATTAGAACTATGCCACCTCGACGTAACCCACCGGCTAGGGGTGTGGGGAGACCTAGGGGAGGTAGGGGCCGCGGTCGCCATACTCAACGGGTTGAAGATGAAGTTAGTCGGCATGGAGAAAATCCGAGGGATGAGGAAAGGCACGAAACGGGAGCGCAAGATTCTCAAGGACCACTTTTGGCTCAATTGGTCACCGCTTTAACAACCGCCATCAACCAACCAAGAGTGAGCCACACACCTAGCGCCATGGAGATTGTCGAGAAATTTGGTAGGTTGCACCCTCCACAATTTGATGGGAAATCCGGGGATCCGCTTGATGCTAACCATTGGCTTGCGGAGATGAGGAAGCGTTTTGATGTCATGGACATCACTAGTGACATGACGAAGATTCGTTTGATGGCTTGTCAACTCTTCGGCGAGCCGAATGAGTGGTGGGAATCTATTTTGGCGGCACGTAGGGATGCACGGAGAGCCGATAGGGCGGCGAGGTATGTTGTGGAACCGGATGTTGAGAACATCACATGGGCGGAGTTTGAGAGTTTGTTTGAAAACCAATATTTTCCACAATCATACCGCGAGAATTTGAGGGAGCAATTTGAGGATCTTGAGCAAGGGAACATGACCGTTAATGAGTATGCACTCAAATTCCAATCCTTGAGTCGTTATGCACCCGAGTTGATTAGCTCCGAGAAGGGGAAATGTCGCCGATTCGAAAGGGGGTTGAATTCGTCTGTTAAGAGGCTAGTTATTAGTAGCCAGGTGAAGTCCTTTACGGATATTGTTGAACTAGCAAGGAACTTGGAATTGCCGAAGGATGCAGGGAGGAACTCACGGGGTTCGGATGTTAGGCACTCAACTGGGAACGCGAGCGTGACTACGGGGAGCTTTGGGAGTCAAAGTAGAAAGAGACAGAGGGATGCTGTGCCACCACCACCGAATCGATCGGGCTCTCGTACATTTGTTTCTTCTGGTTCTGGAGGACCATCTTCTCGTTCTTCGAGGTCCCAGGCCACATGCTTCTATTGTCGACAGGAGAGGCATGTTCGGGCTAACTGCCCTAAGCTTCGATCTCAGTCTCAGTCTAGGCCTCCTCCTCCACCACCGCGTCCTCATACTCCAGGGGCTTGTTTTGAGTGTGGTGGGTTTGGCCACATTGCCAGGTATTGTCCTCAGAGAGGGGTTTCGCATAGTGAGTCGGGCTCAGTTCAGCAGCCTAGGGTTGGACAGGGTTTCAGTCAGCAGAGGGGCACACAGAGTCAGCCGTACTACCGTCAGACCACCACAGTTCCGGGGCCACGGGCTGATAGGGGGACGAGTTCATCTACACCAGCTCAGACAGTTCAGGGCAGAGCTTACGCCGTTACTGCAGCCACACCACCATCACCTCCTTTCCCGACCTCTACTCCGGCGCCAGATGCTTCTGTTGTGAGGGGTACTTTCCTCCTCTCCAATTCCTTTGCTAAGATTTTGTTTGATTCTGGAGCATCGCACTCTTTCATTGCTGCATCATTTGTACATGCACTAGAGTTAGAAACCGAGGAGCTTAGTCCCGTATTGTTTGTTGACACACCGTTGGGTGGTAGAACTTCGCTAGACCGTATATGTCGGGGTTGTGAGTTGGTGATCCTTGACCGTCGATTCTTGTTTGATTTCATCGTCTTGGGTATGTCCGGGTTTGATCTTATTTTGGGGATGGATTGGTTATCAACATTTCACGCAACTATTGATTGTTTCAAGCGTCGAGTTCGGATATGTCCGCCGGAAGGGGGTTGTTTTGAGTTTTTCGGGGAACGTCGGGAACCGCTAGAGCCGTATTTGTATGGGTCTCGGGAAAGGGAATCGATTGCATGCTTGTTAGCGGGTTTGACACTTGATGAGGATTTATCCACCCGTGGGGAGTTACCGATGATCGTTTGTGACTTTCCGGACGTTTTTCCGGAAGAGTTACCGGGTTTACCACCTGAGCGGGAGGTTGAGTTCATGATAGATTTATTGCCCGGCACCGCACCTATGTCTATGTCACCTTATCGCTTTGCACCGGCCGAGTTGAGAGAATTGAAAACCCAACTCCAAGAGTTACAGGACTTAGACTTCATTCGCCCTAGTACTTCGCCATGGGGCGCACCGGCTCTTTTTGTGCAAAAGAAGGATGGGTCTCTCCGTTTATGTATCGACTACCGTAAGCTAAATCGGGTCACCATTAAGAACAAGTATCCCATGCCTAGGATTGACGATTTGTTTGATCAATTAAGGGGCGCGACTTGCTTTTCTAAAATTGATTTGAGATCCGGTTATCATCAACTTAGAGTTCGTCGAGAAGATATTCCGAAAACCGCCTTTCGTACTCGATATGGTCATTATGAGTTTGTGGTCATGCCTTTTGGTCTCACTAATGCTCCTGCTACTTTTATGGACTTGATGAATCGCATCTTTCGTGCCTATCTTGATCGGTTTGTGGTTGTGTTTGTTGATGATATTCTTGTTTATTCACCTACCGAGGAAGATCACAAATCTCACCTCACCATTGTTCTTGAAATCTTGAGAGAGCACCGGTTGTATGCTAAGTTGAGCAAGTGCGAGTTTTGGTTGTCCGAGGTTAAATTCTTAGGTCACGTGGTATCTAAGGATGGGGTTTCCGTAGATCTGGGCAAGATAGAGTCGATTTTGAATTGGGAGCATCCTAAGAGTGTGTTTGAGATTCGGAGCTTTTTGGGTTTGGCCGGGTATTATCGACGATTTGTTCTTGACTTTTCGCGACTAGCAGCACCGATAACACAGTTGACACGTAAGGGTACACGGTTTGTGTGGAACGACAAGTGTGAGTCGGCATTTCAAGAGTTGAAGAAACGACTGACTAGCGCGCCTATCTTGATTGTGCCCGAGCATGGGGTTGGCTACTCCGTTTATTGTGATGCTTCTCGGGAGGGGCTTGGTTGCGTGTTAATGCAAAATGGGCGAGTTGTGGCATATGGGTCTCGACAACTTAAGACACATGAGCGTAACTATCCCGCTCACGACTTAGAGTTGGCGGCTGTTGTCTTTGCATTGAAGAGTTGGAGGCATTATCTTTATGGTGAGAAGTTTGAGGTGTTTTCGGATCATAAGAGCTTGAAGTATTTGTTCTCCCAAAAAGAATTGAACCTTAGGCAACGCAGGTGGATGGAACACATAGAAGATTATGACTTTGATCTCCAATATCATCCGGGTAAGGCGAATGTAGTAGCGGATGCCTTGAGTAGAAAGCGGGCTAGCTTGGCGAGTTTGGCAATTAGAGAGCGGAAAATGATGAAGGAGTTAAGTCTTTGTGCATTGTATGGCGAGGAGGTTCGTGAGGGAGTTACCTTATGCAACCTAACCATTCATTCAACACTATCGACTCGTGTAGTGGAGGCACAACAAACGGACGAGGAAACGGGGGTGTTTCGTGCTAAGATCCTTAGTGGAGAGGCAAGCGAGGGTTGGATGATTTACGCCGATCAAAGTATTCGTTTTCATGGGAAGCTTTTCGTACCTATTTCGTGCCGAGAGGAAATCTTGCGAGAATTTCACCATTCACCGTTGGCCGTACATCCGGGTGGGACGAAAATGTATCATGACTTGCGTCGGCAATTTTGGTGGCCGGCGATGAAAAGGGACATAGCCATCTTTGTCTCTAAGTTCTTGACATGTCAACAAGTGAAAGCGAAACATCAACGACCGGCGGGGGAACTACAACCGTTACCGGTAGCCAAGTGGAAATGGGAGAATGTGACCATGGATTTCGTTACGGGTTTGCCGAGATCGCCGAGGAGACATGATGCCATATGGGTCATTGTGGATCGATTGACTAAAACCGCACATTTCTTACCGATTCAAGTGACCGATTCTATTGAGACACTTAGTCATTTGTACATTCGGGAGATAATCCGACTTCATGGGATTCCGGTTTCGATAGTATCCGATAGAGATCCGCGTTTTACGGCTCGATTTTGGCAAAGTTTGCAATCCGCACTTGGTACGAATTTGCTCTTTAGCACCGCTTATCATCCGCAGACCGATGGGCAATCCGAGAGGACGATTCAAATTTTAGAAGATATGCTGCGAGCATGCGTAATGGAATTTCGGGGTAGTTGGGAGGATCACTTGTCATTGGCCGAATTTGCATATAATAATAGTTACCAATCGAGCATTGAGATGGCGCCTTTTGAGGCATTATATGGTAGACCTTGTAGATCGCCGATATGTTGGTCCGAGTTGGGCGAAACTACCATTGTGGGGCCAGAGTTAGTTACTGAAACCGCCGAGAGCATGAGTATAATTCGTAAGAAGCTTAAGGACGCGCAAGAGGCAACCACCGAGAATATCAAAGTGATTCGCCAACGTTTGCTCACCGCTCAGAGTCGACAAAAGAGTTATGCCGATCGACGTAGACGACCGTTGTCATTTGAGGTGGGAGACCATGTGTTTCTCAAGGTATCACCGCGCCGTGGATTGAGACGCTTTGGGCGAGGAGGTAAATTATCACCACGTTATATTGGGCCGTTTGACATCATAGAGCGGATTGGGGAAGTAGCGTATCGATTGGCACTACCGCCAAGGTTATCGGGCATTCATGATGTTTTTCATGTTTCCATGTTGAAGAAATACGAACCGGATCCGTCGCATGTCCTTGAGTGGTCCGAATTAGAGCTAGAAGCAGATGCATCTTATGGAGAGAAACCGATACGGGTGATGGATTCGAAGGAGAAAGTGCTAAGGGGTAAAACGATTCGTTTGGTGAGAGTCTTGTGGAATAACTTTGGTAGCGAGGAATCCACGTGGGAACGGGAAGATGAGATGAAAGAGAAATATCCGGGTTTGTTCACTGCATAATCTATGTGAGTTTTCGATTTAAGAGTTGTGCATTTCGTTGACACGGTGTTGGATAGACTAGCAATATGATTGCATGTCATGCATATCACATGTTACACATTCATGCATTGGCGTACGAAATTTTGAGGACAAAATTTTTCGTATGAGGGTAGGATGTAAGAACCCGTATTTATTTAATTAGAGAATAGTAAAAGAAAGTTTATTAAATATGATCCTTTTTTTTTACTTTGGGTTAAAAAAAAAAAAGAAAATAAGATTTGGGTGTGATAAGTAAAGAAAGGGGGTAAATAGAGAAGTGAGTGGGTTAAATTGGCAACAAAACAAAACACACAAATCAGCCATCTTCCTCTTTGCTGCTGCCGAAATTTCCCCTCTCTCCTCTCCTCCATTTTTTTTCTTCTCTCAAGCTCATAACCCCCTCTCCTCTCAACCTCTTCAAGAACCAAGGCCATTTTTACATTCTACGCGTCGTAAGGAGCTTGGGTTACCTTGGAATCGCGCCGAAAGCTTCAAAATTCGGATTCTACCATTAGGGCTTTGTTCTTCATCAAATTTCACACAAAACCTTGAGGTAGGTGAACCAATTCTATTCTTTCTAGTTATATATTCATGAGGTGTGGTATATATTCGGGTTAGGGCGTTGTTATTCTTAAATTTCGAAGTTTCCCCAAATTTGATATAGTTACATTATTTGATTCTTAGATCTTTAAATTTCTTATTGATTGATGAAATTGGGAGTGAACTTGGCCTCCCTTCATGTTTAATTGTTGCGTAGCATCTCAAATTTGAGCCTAAACCAGCTAGATTGTGATTGGGTTGGATTTTTACACCAAAAATGTCAAAATTCTGCATTCGGGTACTGTTCACCACAGCTCTCTGCATTTTTACTGTTCATGGCCGAATTTCACTATTCACAGAAATGCCCGTTTGATTCCCCTTTGATGTTCACTTGATTCCCTAACGCGTATTCCACTCCGAAAATGCCAAATTATGCTTTTTTCCACTGTTTTTGGGCAGATTCTGCATATTCACTGTTCATGGCAGATTTTTTTGGTAAAATTCCAGCCATTTCCCGGTTTTGTGATGGCCCTTTGATCCCCCTTTGACGTTTAATTGGTTCCCTAGCGTTTATCCCTTCATAAACCATTTAATTCGCTTCACTAATACCATTTCTTTTTTTTACCACGAACGTTTTGGGGATAATGAGATATGTTTTCACGGATACCATTAACTTGAAAATTTATTTTGGTGAAGGCACGCGGAGCCTATTGAACCCGGCAGAGGCGCGCGGGGCCTATCGAACCCGGCAGAGGCGCGCGGGGCCTATTGAACCCGGCAGAGGCGCGCGGGGCCTATTGAACCCGGCAGAGGCACGCGGGGCCTATAGAACCCGGCAGAGGGATTAAATCTCTATAACCAAATGAATAAGAAAAATGATGGTGGTTCTTCTATGAAAGAAATGGTTTGGTTTCCCTTTTAGGTTTTGTCGAAATTTTTTTTAAAGAAAACCAAAACATGGGTTTGGTTTGTGAAATGACTCGGACACTTGGACACTTGTGTGTGTGGAAAACCTTCTATATTTTCTTTCTTTGGCTTGGACACTTGGACACTAGGACATCCACTTGACATCTCATCATCTCATATGCATGCATCATGTTTATATGCCTAGTGTTTGTAGAATGTTTTTCCTACTGGGCTAACCTGTAAATTTTTAGGTACCTAGCGTTGATCGAGCATGGTTTGGATTGCATGACTTGGATGAGGAGCATACATGGCATGGAGTTATTTTACTCATTTTCCTTGTATTAACTTCTTTTTGGGAAAAATGATTTTGTAACTCTAATCTTTTATCCACTTTTTGATTATGGGATTGTAACAACTTATGAACTATTATTTTGATCATCCCTTTGGGGTTCGGGTGCCCATATTGTTTTTCTTATTTTTTTTTTCTTTCTTTTGATGGTCAAAGGGAATAGTGATGTACTTTAATTATGGAAACATTTTCTTTTAATGTGCTTAAGGTTCCGGTTCTCTTTATTTAATTTTTATGAAAATTGGGGCGTGACATGACAGCATGGGCCTGACGCTCCAAAGAATCTTTCTTGTAATGTGCATAATGCTCCATGAACCAGAAATGCGGGATTAATCTAGCCTCATAGGGAGGCATGTCACTGGAGGAAAAATCTTAGAGCTTGTGTGAATGTCAGATTTGAAGTGAATATGTTGACCACCCACTAGTAAACATGTCAGCGCAGCAACATCAAGAGGCATCACAGTCACCTCTCTACATAGAAAGTGGAAGGAGTTGCTCATGTCCCACCACCTATCAGACAAGGTCGTCACCATCACGTGGTCTCCCTATGAATCAGTCAACATCGGGATGATGCACTGAAAATCGTTCTCCTCTTGAAGTCTTGAGCATGCTCGACTTTAGGAGCATTGATTGCAACGTCACCAAGTAGGGGTTGGGCCAAATCATGGCTGAAGTCCACCCTTGAATCTATTAGAGCATCAATAGTCGTATGACCTGCGCTAGATTTGGTCACTAAGGGGTAGCAATTGAAACACCCATGTCAGGGGAACGAATGTCTGACATGATTGATTAGAGAAATTTTCTAGGGTTAGATTAACTCCAAGGTAGTTGAGAGACGAGATAGAAGACAAGCAATAATGGTGAGTTGAGCTTCCAACCCTAGCACCTTTTATAGGCTTCGGCCAAGTCCAGGCCTTTGGCGTGTGCCACTTCTCGCATATGTGCACACTAGACTGTTTAAAATCCCCAATATTGATTAGATCTTGCACCTGGTGCAATTGCCAATTCATCTGTGTGCGCCAATTCGGTACAAGATGCGACACAACCTTTGGTCATCTAACACTTCGCATATCTACTTACGCTAGTATATGATGGATGCATGAGAGTCCATTCTGCTTTGTGCATATGTTTGCACCCACCATTTTACCTTGGGTTTTGGACCGACCTTGTTGACTCAGGTTCTACGCTTTCTATTTTATCTTAGGTTTTGCACCCACCTTGTTGACTTGAGATCCGCACCCATCATTTTACCTTGGGTTCTACACCCACCTTGTTGACTCAGGTTTTGTGCTTGCCATTTTACCTTGGATTCCACACCCACCTTGTTTGCTTAGATTCTACACCCGCCATTTTACCTTGGGTTCTACACCCATCACTTCTTTTGTACCCTGAGTGCACACACCTACTTCTCTTCTACCTTGAGTACATGCACTCTGAGTACACCCAATCATCTTCTCTTTGAGTACATGCACCTTGAGTTCACACACCTATTTCTTTTGGAGCCACATCGTCCTCCATGACCCTGCCAAAATGGGCCCAAAGCCACCCCAACTTTAGCCTCCTCCCCTCCACTCATCCCTTATCGACTGAATCCCCAACAAATGCTTGCAAGGTCCATTGTAGTCATGATCTATTGTTCTTGTTGTTGCCCTCCAGTGGAAAGGTAATCCTAGAATCAGTTCTACGTCCTTTAGCATGATAGTGGCTTCTCTGTAGCATAGGTGGAAATTGTGGGTCTTCAACCACCAGTGCTCCACTAGTGCTATAATGAGGCCACAGTCCAAAGAACGAAAAAGCACCTTGTGCAGCTCTCCAAAACCAACTTGACGTATCAGTGCAAGAATACTTGGGGAAACGTCACTATGCCATCGATGACTAGCCACGTACTGTCGACAAGTGAGAATTGTAGAGTCAACTGGGCCATGTCCCTAAAATACAGGTTCATCGACAATAAGCATGGCGATAATAATTATCTCCAACAATACATCAAATAAAATTTGGAAAAATATTAAAAAAAATTCCTATCCCAACCTCCCATATTCCCTCTGAATGGTGCCAATGCTACAATGTAAGCAGAGATGCCTCCAATGGATCTTGATCCGTAACTATAAGAAAACATAAAAGGAAACATTTCATATAAATATTTTAAAGAATCCTACGAAATTGAAGAATTTTAAATTTAAAGACAAAATGGTAATTATGCACAGGCGCAATAACATAATTCTTAATTTTGAATGGTTCTTGATTTACAAATGATACCATGAAGATAAGCTTGTTCATTTACTATTATTATTTTGTACTTTTCTAAAAAATTGAAATACTAGTATTAATGCTTGTTATTCATTAAAATAGTATGACTCGTTAAATTCAAGGAAAATTATCCTCATTATCTTTAGTCATTTCATAATAGTACATGGATTCATTTATAAGGAACTATACAACACTCGATCGTTCATAGGGGTACGTTTTCATGCAATTCAACAAAACACATAACAAATAGAAGAGAACAAAATAGTACAAACAAAGAGGTTGTTGCCTCAATACATACAATCTTTTCATACAAAATTGCATCATCCACAGTTGTCATACTCCTACACCAAAGTGAGTAATTCAAAGAAAAATATACATACATTGTGTTTATTTCATCAAAGCTCATTCATCAAAGTCTACCAAAATTAGGCACAAAACTACATCAGCTAATCAAAACCAACACATTTTTTAAATTACCATATACTATTTACTTACTATATACATAATATATATATATATATATATATTACATATATTACATATATATATATATATACAGTATATATACTCCACATAAATAATGTATACCAAAATACATTTGTTATATAATACTGTATATAACTACTATATATAAATAATGTATACTCTAATACCTCATACAAATATATACTATGTAATGTATACATTATATATAAGTATATATAACATATATAGAATATATAAGTATAATGTACAATGTATATTATATATATAGTATTTATAAGTATAACATATATATAAGTATATAAGTACGTATATAAATAGTAAGATATACAATATACATAATATATATACCACTCGTTATATACTGTATGTAACAACTGTACAGAAATAATATGTATACATCAATACCGCATACACATATATACTATATACTATATACAGTCTATATAACATATACAATACATATAAGTATAATACATATAATATAAATTGCATATAACATATATATAAGTACATAGTCCCCTTCATGTGAGAGATTCCTCATTTTGTTAAAATGCAGACCTTCTATTTTCTGATCAAATATTAATAATCTGAACCGTTCAATGTGTTTAAAATGTATTTTTAAGGGTGCTCATGAGAAATCGGTTCAAAACAATACCAAGAAGGGATTGATTGAAGCAATTTTTTATAAATGTTTACAGAAATAGTTTTATGAAAAACTGTTTGGATCAAACCCTTTCTGGTAATATTTTAAGTTGATTTCTAGTGGATACCCTTAAACACATTGAACGATTCGGATAATCACAATTTGATCAGAAAATGGGAGGTCCGCATTTTAACAAAATGAGGGATCCGTTATTATAAGTTTTTTGTATAAGTAAATCTATCGTAACATATGTTGTATACACGGACTAGAATATTAGATTGAGAGTAATCCCAAAGTCGGTCGGGTACCCAACTATAAAAATACATATGCCGTAATATATCCACTATACATAATATCTAAGCGGTATATATATACATAATATCTAAGCGACATATATATATTAGATCGAAAATAGCTTGATCCAAAAAGTGATTCAATATGCTGATAGGAACTGTTTTATGAACCACTGCTTGAATCAAGTCATTTCCGATAATAGTTTGAGCTAATTTCTTGTGGATACCCTTAAAAATATGTTTTAAAAACATTGAACAGTTCGGATCATTAAAATTTAATCAGGAATAAAGAGTTTAGATGTTGGTTTAATATTGGTCTAAAAAAGTGTTGGTCTATGGAGCCTTTCCACACACACACACACACACAGGGAATGACTCCATGGACCAAGATTTTTTGAGCCACTATTGAGCCAACCATAAGGATGCTTGGATGTGAATCAATCCAAGAGCCTATCCAACCCTTCTTCTCCCCGCCCCCCCCCCCCCCCCCCCCCCCCCCCCCCCCGCGATCTGCCTCCTCCCCCCAAAGAACCCCCATCCCTGTTTGCCCGTCGTCACCCTTGCCGCCGTTCATCTCGCCTGCCATTGCCTTTGCCTTGGTGGTTGTTGCCTGCCCTCATCGTGGTTCATCCCCTTTTCGCCCGTTGTCACCCTTGCCTTTGCCCATCATTCGTCCCCTTTCTCCCCCCGTAGCCCCCTCTCTCTCTCTCTCTCTCTCTCTCTCTCTCTCTCTCTCTCTCTCTCTCTCTCTCTCTCTCTCTCTTGTGTCATATTAAACCCTCAAAACATTAAGCGGATGAAATGAAAACGAAAAAATCTTTCTAGAATGATTTTGAAATTGGTAACATTATATAAGAAATAAAAAAAGTAGATAAGCTTTTCAATTTTAAAATCAAACATAAAAATAAGGGGAAAATCTAACCAATGAAACTTGAAATAGTGAAAAAAAATAACCAATAAAAAAATCTCTCTGCTTTCCAGTTTTTAAATCTAACCAATAAAACTTGAAATGGTGAAACCTAGTGAGAGAAGGGCAATGGCGGCGGCGACGAGCTCCGGCTGGACAGAGAGAGCTAACTGGGGGTGAGAAGGGGGACAGATGGTTATAGATTGGAGGAGTTAGCTAGGGCTGGGAATCGATAATTATAAGTTGTATTGATTTGGGGGTTTAATCTCAACCCTTGGATTTCGGTGGATCCAAGGGTTATTTTAATTGGTAGGTAACTGGTTTAACTTGGATTGGTCTATAGAGCCATTCCTATATATACAATATGTTACTCTATACATATTATATGTAGTTTATATATATTATACATATATATATATATATATATATATGTTGAGCATATATTTATAGATCTGTATACCTATATATGTACAAACGTATATGATAAGTGCCTAACACAAGGGTTAACCATTGTGTTAAATAGCATTACGCTCCACCTGTTAGTAATCTATTATAATCAACGGGTATCTGTAATCTTAACGTGGGGAGATTAGTAAGTATTTAATAACTTGGAGCTCGAAATATAAATTGAGATAAGGACGGGAGTGCAATTATAATTCTTTAGTGGTGTGAATTATAATTTGTGAAATAAGAAATATAGTCTTGGTAGGATTAGGGTTTCTTATTTTACACAAGGAGCCCAGAATTATTTCTCCTGAGGTCCCTGCCCTAGCCCTATAAATATACCGCTTCGTTCTCTAGGTCAGACTTGATTACGTAATTGAGAGACTTGAATACGTTTGAGAGACTCGAATACGTGGGTCTGAGAGAGAACAAGACGATCTCGTTTGATCCCACAATCGGCACGAGAATCGAGGTATAAGGGAATACGGCAGAAGATCTTTAGGCTTACAGCAGACGGCTGTAACAAGTTCTACCAGCGATCGTTGTTTTGTAGGAGTCGAGGTAAAACCCTTATTCCGCCTTGTAGGGTTTTTCGATTTGTTAACGTTTAATCTGTACGCATATTGCTGGGTTCTAGGAATGGATTCCCAACAGTGGTATCAGAGCAGGCTGTAATCATGCGTATAGATTAAACAGACCATGTTGTCCGGAGTCTGTAGAGGGTCGATCGTATGAACTGTGCTAACTTTTGTTTTGCAGAGTTCTAGAATATGCTAACCCTTATTTTGCAGGAAATCTTATCCCACTATTATGGTCACGCATGAATGTTTGTGTGATTGGATCCCACGTTTAATTTTAACGTGGTTACTGCTTTTATCTTGGGTACCACGAGTATTTTTCGTGGTTGTAATATAAGAGTAGTTTGTGAACTCCGGTATGTGGGAGGCATAGGATTTTGTATAAAATCACAGTTTCTGCATGGGAGAAACACAGTTTTTGAAGGCGTGGATGCATCTTTTGATGAAGAAATGGCGTCTGGCGGACAAACTTTTACTTGGTGGGCAAGACGTAGCTGCGAACTTGGCTGTTTTTTTGGAAACAGAATCTGACCATAATAGTTGGGATTCATGTTTATCATGAATCTGACCATAATAGTTGGGATTCATGTTTATCATGTTTCTTACAGAATCTGACCATAATAGTTGGGATTCATGTTTATCATGAATCTGACCATAATAGTTGGGATTCATGTTTATCATGTTTCTTACAGAATCTGACCATAATAGTTGGGATTCATGTTTATCATGTTTCTTACAGAATCTGACCATAATAGTTGGGATTCATGTTTATCATGTTTCTTACAGAATCTGACCATAATAGTTGGGATTCATGTTTATCATGAATCTGACCATAATAGTTGGGATTCATGTTTATCATGTTTTTTTTTATGTTTATATTTGTTTCCATAAGTGTTTGCATATGTGATAGTTTACCATTTTAGGACAACATGGTAATAATAGGCTTTTGACCTAGATCACTATTTTTTTGTAAACACATATATTTTGATAATCCTCACAAAATTTTAAATAACTAAGTGGGAGAAGGAGTTTATTTTTGAATAAATCCTACGGTTTCCATTACTAGTTTGTAGGTTGTATAATTAATTTTGTGTGATGGTTTTAGAACTTTCCTCCCTATCGGACAAAATTGATTATGGCATCATCGGTATAAACTTCCTTGAGTGATAGTTTTAAGATAATTGTTGTGTGGGCCACTTCTCCATCTGAGGTGGTTCATAACGGAACAATGGGTCTAAAAGCTAGGAAATGGTGTACACTTAGCTATAAATAAAAGTATCCCCTCTATCTGGGTCACTGCTATTATTTATAGAACCAAAGCTATATTGGCTATTTAATTTTACCTGGCACGGTTTGGTGTCTAGATGGTAGAAATTGAAAGGTTGTGCCTATCTACACGAATGATGGAGAGTAGAGGACCTTCCATCGAGGCATGCTCTTCGCGGTGTGTAGGGTTGCCAATATTTTTCTTTTCAAAATGTGGTTGAGGGAACCAATATTGAATTGAAATTCAAATTTTGTATTGCCCATCATAATTCTTGTTATTATGTGATTCTCAGATTCAAAAATGGCATCTTTCCATCCACTTGCTGTTATTCTCAAAGAAAACAAACTTACTGGCGAAAATTATATTGACTAGAAAAGAAACTTGGACATTGTCTTAACTGCTGAGGGGCACAAGTTTGTGCTAAGTCAAGAGTGCCCTCCACAACTCTCTGAAAATGCCACTGAAGAGGAAGCAAAGCTTTTCAAGCAGTGGAAGAAGGCTGATGAGATGGCGCGGTGTTATATTCTGGCATCTATGTCGAATATATTGCAACATCAGCATCAGTCTATGGAAACTACGTACGATATGATACTGAACCTCAGAGAAATGTTTGGGGAACAGAATCGTGCAGCAAGGCTAGTTGCTTTTAATGAATTGATGAATATCACCCATGTTGAAGGGACCCCAATTAGAGATCATGTTCTAAAGATGATGGCTCTTTTGAATGAACTAGAGATGTTAGGAGCTGAAATTGATGGGGAAACCCAGGTCGATTTTGTTCTTAACTCACTGAAATCTGAGAGTTTTAAGCAATTCCGCGTAAATTATTCTATGAACAAAATGCATTTATCTTTGTCGGAATTGCTTAAGGAACTCCATGCTACTGAGGGTCTTTTGGGTGTGAAGAAATCATCTGTGTTAGTGACTGAGAAGGCTTCTAGTTCTAAGCCAAAAGGCAAGAAGAAGCAGAACAAGTCTCATAAGAAGGTTGTGGGGGCAGTTTTAGCGCCTCGCGATGGAGTGAAAAAGCCTAAGGGCAAGTGTTTTCAATGCAACCAGAAAGGGCACTGGAAGAAGGATTGTCCGGTTTTTCTCAATAAAGTGAACAAAGGAGGTAAATCTTTTTCGCTAATAGTTGAATCATGTTTAGCGGTGTTATCTACCAGTACCTGGTGTGTAGATACAGGTGCCACTAATCATGTTTGCAATTCATTGCAGGGGTTCCAGGAAACCAGAAAACTAAGTGATAGGGAGATTTGCTTACATATGGGAAATGCTACCACAGTAGCAACAGTTGCAGTAGGAAACGTTTTTCTTAATTTTAGTAATGATAGGAGTTTAATTTTAAGAGATTGTCTTTATGTTCCCAGTATTAGAAGAAACTTGGTTTCAGTTTCTAAATTGTTTAAGGATGGATATTCAGTTTATTTTAATAACTCTGTAGTTATTAAGTTAAATAAACATTTTGTCTGTTCTGGTTCATTGGTGGATGATCTCTATATTATTAATCCTATGTTTCCTACAGTGCAACTGAATGAATTGAATAACACTAATAATTTGCCTTGTAAGAGAAAGGAGCCTTCTAAGTTGAACCAAACGTATCTTTGGCACTTACGTCTTGGCCATATTAATCTGAATAGGATTTCTAGACTGGTTAGAGATGGACCTTTAGGTTCATTGCAAGTAGAGGAACTTTCAGTCTGTGAATCATGTTTAGAAGGTAAGATGACCAAGAGGCCATTTTCCGCTAAGGGATATAGAGCCAAAGAACTGTTGGAATTGGTTCATTCTGATGTGTGTGGTCCTATGAATGTCCAAGCTAGAGGTGGTTATAAGTATTTCATTACTTTTATTGATGATTACTCAAGGTATGGATACATTTATTTGATGCGCCGTAAGTCCGAATGCTTTGAGAAATTCAAGGAGTATAAGGCAGAAACGGAGAAGCGTTTAGGTAAATGTCTCAAGACACTACGATCTGATCGTGGTGGCGAATACCTCTTGGGAGAATTTAAGGATTACTTATCGGCTGAAGGGATTGTATCCCAGTTGTCAGCACCAGGTATGCCACAACAAAATGGTGTAGCAGAAAGAAGGAATAGGACTCTTATGGATATGGTGAGGTCAATGATGAGTTATTCTGATTTACCAATTTCGTTTTGGGGACATGCACTAGAAACGGCTGCATATATTCTTAACTTGGTGCCATCTAAGTCAGTACCGTCTACACCCACAGAATTGTGGACTGGGCGTCAACCCAGTCTACGGCATGTTCGGATTTGGGGTAGTCCAGCACATGTGTTGAAGGGGAACGCAGATAAATTGGAATCAAGGACAGAAGTTTGCTTATTTGTGGGGTACCCTAGAGGAACGAAAGGTGGTTTATTTTATAGTCCTAAAGATCAGAAGGTTTTTGTTAGTACAAATGCTCGATTCTTAGAGGAGGACTATGTAATAGATCACAAACCCAAAAGTAAGATTGTTCTAGAGGAATTGAGAGGAGAGGGACAGACACAATCTTTTATACCACCAGTAGTATGTGAAGAAACACCTCAAGAGACATTTATTGATGCACCTATTGACACACCTGAACCTCGTCGTAGTGGGAGGGTTATTGTACGACCCGCTCAGTATACGTTATTGGGAGAATATTATGATATGATCCCTGACGAGCAAAATGCTGAACCCTGTAACTACAATGAGGCATTACAAGGTAAAGATGCAGAACTTTGGCAAAAGGCTATGCAGTCAGAGATGGAGTCCATGTACTCAAATCAAGTTTGGGATCTTGTAGAACCACTCGATGGGATTAAACCCATCGGATGCAAGTGGATCTACAAAAAGAAGAGAGGAGTGGACGGGAAGGTGCATACCTTCAAAGCTAGGCTTGTTGCGAAAGGGTATACTCAAAAAGAAGGGATCGATTATGAGGAGACTTTTTCGCCAGTAGCCATGCTTAAATCCATTCGGATTCTCTTATCCATTGCAGCTCATCTTGATTATGAGATTTGGCAAATGGATGTCAAGACTGCGTTCCTTAATGGAAATCTGGAAGAGTGTATCTATATGGTGCAACCAGATGGTTTCATATCAAAAGGTCAAGAGCACATGTTGTGCAAGCTTAAGAGGTCCTTATATGGGCTTAAGCAGGCATCTAAGTCTTGGAACATCCGTTTTGATCAAGCAATCAAGTCTTTTGGTTTTGATCAATGTCCGGATGAGTATTGCGTGTATAAGAGGCACAACGGCAAAGTGGTGGTGTTTCTAGTGCTATATGTTGATGACATTCTGCTCATCGGAAACGATGTGGAAGAGTTGTCTGCAGTGAAAGTGTGGTTGTCCAGCCAATTCGAAATGAAGGACTTGGGAGAAGCTAGTCACATCCTTGGGATTAAGCTTATGCGAGATCGCAAGCGTAGGATGTTGGGTTTATCACAAGCTTCTTACATCGATACGATCCTTGCTCGTTTTTGCATGCAAGATTCCAAGAAAGGATTTCTCCCTTTTAGACATGGAATCATTCTGTCTAAGGATCAGTGTCCCAAGACAACTGATGAGATGGAAAAGATGAAGGCAGTTCCTTATGCTTCAGCAATAGGAAGCCTCATGTATGCTATGCTATGTACTAGACCTGATATTTGTTTTGCGGTTGGCATGGTCAGCAGATATCAGTCTAATCCTGGACAGGAGCATTGGACTGCGGTGAAACATATAATCAAGTATCTGAAAAGAACTAGAGATTATATGTTGGTGTACCAGTCAGTTAGTCTTGTACCGTGTGGGTACACAGACTCAGACTTTATGTCAGATAAGGATTCCAGAAAGTCTACCTCAGGATATGTGTTTACCCTAGGAGGAGGAGCCATTAGTTGGAGGAGTGTCAAGCAATCATGCATTGCTGATTCCACCATGGAGGCAGAGTATGTGGCAGCATCTGAAGCAGCCAAGGAGGCCGTTTGGCTCAGGAACTTCTTGATGGATCTAGAAGTGATTCCTTCAGTGCAATCAGCCATTACACTCTATTGTGACAATAGTGGTGCAGTTGCTAATTCAAAGGAGCCAAGGGCTCATAAGAAGGGTAAACACATTGAGCGTAAGTATCATTTGATTCGAGAGATCGTACAGAGAGGTGATGTTACTGTGACTAAGATTGCATCGGCAAACAACCTGGCAGATCCATTTACGAAGAGCTTACAAGCCAAGATTTTTGATAATCACGTAGAAGGAATGGGAGTCAGATGTGTGGCCACATGGATGTGAGTCTCAGTGGGAGTTTGTTAGAGAACTATGTGAAACGTTATGGTTTTATGTTAATGTAATGGATTAATATTATTAATCAGTTTTATCCATTTTGATGAGAATCTTTTATGGGCAATAGTTGCATGATATTATTTTATGTTGTGCATGTGTGTCTTTTATTCTACATAGTAGATGATCCAGTGTGTAGAGTGCAACTTACACACAGAAGATTGGATCATCGGTTCTTGTAAAATATAAGTTATGGTTCACAGTCTTAAATGGAATTTGACACACCATTGGTAGGACTGTAGCATAATGTTTTAGTGGGTCTATCTTGATCACGGGGAATGGTATTAATTTTAATACTACTTCCAACTCATTGTGCTAGTACACTTTGTGTGTATTGAACGGGACCATTTTTGAGGTAATTATCTTTATACTGACTTTATAAGATGATTAAAACCTCATGGTTATTATGAATACTTGTGCTCTTAATCCAAAGATAATTAATAGATATATATACATATAATGTTGTTGACTTTGACTCATTTAAAAGTGAGATCCTCTTTGGGGTCAATATTCTTGATGAATTGGGTCACGATATTATATACAAGACATGTATCGATATTAATTATTAATGGAATCCACGTCCCAGTAGGGAATGATGATAACCCCTTGAGTAAGCTTATAAGTTTCGATGATGTCAAACCCTGCAGGTGGATATTTGTATCCGACATATCGAATAAGTTAAGCAGATAGTCTCAAGGCATTTAAAGATGTTGATTAAGTGGGAGATTGTTAGTAATCTATTATAATCAACGGGTATCTGTAATCTTAACGTGGGGAGATTAGTAAGTATTTAATAACTTGGAGCTCGAAATATAAATTGAGATAAGGACGGGAGTGCAATTATAATTCTTTAGTGGTGTGAATTATAATTTGTGAAATAAGAAATATAGTCTTGGTAGGATTAGGGTTTCTTATTTTACACAAGGAGCCCAGAATTATTTCTCCTGAGGTCCCTGCCCTAGCCCTATAAATATACCGCTTCGTTCTCTAGGTCAGACTTGATTACGTAATTGAGAGACTTGAATACGTTTGAGAGACTCGAATACGTGGGTCTGAGAGAGAACAAGACGATCTCGTTTGATCCCACAATCGGCACGAGAATCGAGGTATAAGGGAATACGGCAGAAGATCTTTAGGCTTACAGCAGACGGCTGTAACAAGTTCTACCAGCGATCGTTGTTTTGTAGGAGTCGAGGTAAAACCCTTATTCCGCCTTGTAGGGTTTTTCGATTTGTTAACGTTTAATCTGTATGCATATTGCTGGGTTCTGGGAATGGATTCCCAACAACCGCCCCCCAAAATAACACACCCAAAATAAACCTCCATCCAATCACTGAGTTATTTAACACACTCTCCTTAAAAATTACATCAATGTCGGTCACCCCACCTTATTTAACACACTCGGCTATTTAACACACTCGGCTTATTTAACATACCAAGAACTAAAGCAGCATCCAATCAGGCCATTGGATTTGAGTGGATCTAAGGGTCATTTTAATTGGTAGGTAAATTGGTTTACCTTGCATAGGTCCATAGAGTCATCCCCATACATACAATATATATACACATATGTACATATACAATATGTTACTCTATATATATTATATATAGTTTATATATTATACATATTGTATAGTTTATATATATAAACACACACATACTGTATAATCTATACCGTACAATATATATATATATGTATATATATATTGAGCATATATTTATAGATCCGCATACCTATATATGTACAAACGTATATGATAAGTATGCAAATATTACTATTTTCACTGGCCAATTTACTGTTGTTAGTTCGGTTTATTATATCATTTGATGATTTATTCGTATTTTTAATGTTTAGAACTTGGAAATGATTGGCGGTGATTTTTTCAAAAAAAGTTAATTAATTAAAAAATCCATTCATATGGGACTATGGCACGTCTGGAGAGGACCTACTAGGTTCGGATAGGAAACTTTGGAGTCTGAACATGGCAACCTTCTGGAATTTTTCATTAGTTAGGCATTCGGACGGGACTGTAGCACATATGGATAGATCGAGTTGGCCAGAATGTCTATTTAAGCATCGAGAGTTCTATTTTTACGGGATCCAAAGCAAAAAATGGCCGAACAATAACACTAAAAAAATGAAAGGCTGAAGGAAGGAAAAATCAAGAAAAATCAGCATCCAATGGCCAGCTAATCCTATATCTAGGACGTAGATGAAGTTTCGATTATGAGTAATGTAGATTTTGTTTAGTCTTTTGCTTTATTATTAAAATTTGGGTTGTATGACATTGAACATTGATTTTTTGTGCACCAAAGTTACGACCACTTTCTATTTGTCATTTGTATTCGTATTCTGAATTTCCGAACACCAATATACAACAAAGAATCAACATATTCGTGTATGACTGATTGAGATAGGTTATGACTCGTAAGACTTGTCGTGCTATTAGACGATCCGTGCAATAGAGACTAATCATGTTGATATAACGGTTCGTGCTAAGTCAGGATAATTTATGTATGTCAGTGATCCATGAATAATCTTTAACGACATTGTGCAGACTTGCTACCTGCATAGTGTTTGGTAGATTTGAGCAATAGTAATAATAAGTATTAGGTTAAACATAATCGGCAAATCTCGAATCAATTTTATTACTACTTTATTTTTTAGCACTCAGATATCCTAAAACATAATCAAAACTCCATTTTTTGAATTAGAATTGTGCAACTTATTCCTCTTGTCCCTGAGTATCAGTACTCGGGTCACTACTATATATTGGAAATATACATGTAGTAAAGAGTTGTTGTAAGGACCGTCCCGGTCATGTAATTATTTTTGTTGTATATTATTGTAATTGTGAGACTTGGGATTTAATTGAGTAAAATAGAATGTTGAGAGCTTAATTGAAGAAGTATGGAACTTGAGGAGACAAGTGTAATAGTATAAAAATCATGTTTTACTTTTTGCCTTTCTTTTTTCCTTTGCCGCTTTCTCTCTCTTCCTCTCTTTCTCTCTCGCAGTAGATTTCAAATACTATTCATCTCTAATTCGATTTTTGCCAAATCAAAGCCTTTTCGCCCAAAATTTCAGAAAACACGAAATATCAACGTTGTTCTACGCTTCGAGAGATTCGAGTTAAGCCTGGAATTGAGGGTGCTTGTGTTCAACCATTTTTTCGAAAATTTCTTGGAAGATTATGGATCGAAAATATTTGTAAAATATTTTTCAGATTCATGCTACGATAGCCTTGTAAGCCCTGCTCTTGGGCTAATGTGGAAATATTTGCCCTTACTCTAGGTTTATTATATATTGCTCACATATGGGATATGTGGGTGTATTTATTTATATTTTCAAAAGTCTATGATATTGGGTAAATCCTTGGTTCGTTGTTTTATATTCATGCTTGGCTTGTAGCCATTTTTATGTGTTGACAGTCTTAGTGACAATATGCATATTGCCTTAGTGGCGTAATGAATATGGCCTTCGTGGCACTTTTGTGGGTACTGTCTTAGTGGTGTTATAGCTACTGTCTTAATGACATTATGTGATTAGCTTAGGGCTGATATATATGCAAACTTATAATAATGGATTATTGATGAGAAGGGTGCATCGTGTGTCATGTGTATTGGATGAGAGATGTGTCGTGTATCCTATGTGTCAGAAAGGAAGACGCATTATGTGTCCTATGTGGTGGTTAGCAGGATGTTTCGCATGTCATATGTGTTGGATAGGAGGTTGTGAAGAGGAACTTGGTGTGAGTCTTGTAGGGTGCACGTGCTGTATAAGATTTCATATGAGTATCAATATAAAAAAACCATTTGCGATACGTATATTTTTGCATTAAAGGAAAACTTATATGTTTTGATACAATATAGTGTTTAAACTTCTCTAAATCAGTTGTTTAGCATGCAATACGAGCTTCAGCTTATGTTGTGTTATTAAATCTTTCAAGTTAGGTTGTGGAACCAATGGAACAGAAGCTCTAGATATGTATTTAAGTAATTATTTCAATTGTAGAGAATTGTATATCAGATTTTGTAAGGCGTTGTGGCCTATGTACAGTTTATCATTTTTAAATCGAGATTAATGTAATAACTTATTTACTCTAGTTTGTATTTGAGTTGTATGGTTTTATGTCTTTTTTGGGATTGTATATATGGTTTATGTTTATGCTCAATTCATACCTCGAAGAGTGGGGTGTGACTGTTGTTTTAATTTAATTTTGATATGACAAATACATCAACGATTTTGCTCAATAAGTATATATGTATAGCATACATATATAGTACAAATTGTATATATACACGTACTACACATTGAAAAAACCTAAAATTATTTACGAACAAATTAGAACCATAGAGAGTAGATTGGTACCTAGTATGTGTACACCGGAGGAGATGAGAGTAACCGGAGATGGATGGTTTGTTAGGGATCGATTTCCGAGACCCATTGATGAACGCTCAAAGATTATACAACAAAAAAATATAAAATCCTACAAGGCAGAACTAAGGTTCATACCTTCGAGATCTCTCTGGTTTGATCTTGACAACCTTCACAGTTTAATCCTGATATAAGTATGAGCATGAATGGAATGATCTTGCTCGACTGACCTCGCTATCTTCTACTATAATCCTATTGCACCTTGATCACGAATTGAGTGTGGGCTCAAAAACGCGATCTCCTTGCCTTCACAAAACCTCTCTATCAATATTTCGAGTATTAAGTTGTGTCTGACCTAGAAGGTATAGCAATGTATATATATATAGGCAACAATAGCGACCCCAAGGAGAAGCACGGTCTGAGCTTCCTATATAATTCGAAATCATAATCCAACCTTGATTAATTTTGAATTATATAAATTATAATTTATACCATTACAAAATTATAATTGCATTTCCTTTCTATATCTAAAAATTATATTTCGAGCTCCATGTTGTTAAATGGTTATTTATCTCCCCACGTTAAGATTACAAATACTCGTTGATTAAAGTAAATTACTGACAATTTATTTAATCAACATCTATAAAATTTCTTGAGACATTCTACTTAATTTATTCGTTATGTCGGATACTAATATCCACCTGCATGGTTTCACATAATTGAAACTTATAAGCTTCCTCAAGAGAATATTATGAATCCCTATAAAGGGACATAGATTCCATTAATAATTACTCCCTCCATCCTATTTTCATAGTCCATTATTCCAATTTGGGACGTCCCAAAATGGAAGTTCACTTCTCAAAAATAATAATTGAAACTTTATTAAATTTTTTTTGCCCCTTTATTTAAATAACACATCAATCAAACTTTTTAGAAAAGACTCATTGAAATTCTATCTCATGGCATATTTGAAAAGAAAAATACTTTTTGCAGCAATTATTACGTTTCCCTAAAAACTTAGAATCCCAAAGAGAGACTATAAATTTATGACGGAGGGAGTAACCGTTATCATACACTTAATATTATGACCTAACTCATCGAGACTGTTGGCCCACAAGGTCTCACTCTATAATGAATCAAAGTCAACAACATTAAATGTACACATCCATTAATTATTTTTGAGTTAAGAGCACAAGCATTCATAATGGCCATGAGGTGTAAATTGTTAATATATTGTCATTATAAATACAACTACCTCAAAATAGTCATGTTCAATATACACAAAGTGTACTAATACAGTGAGTTGAAACTATAGAATTTTTCATAGTCAAGACAGATCTACTGAAATACTGTGTTACACTCCTACTGGTGGTGTGTCCAATTTCATTTAAGACTGTGAACCAAAGACTTATTTTCGACAAGAATCGATAATCTGATCCTTTGTATGTAAGGCAAACTCTACACACTAGATTATCTACTATGTGGAATAAAAGATACCCATGCACAATATGATATGACATAATACAAACATTGCTCATAAAGATTCTCATCGTGAAAAGAAATAACTGTTTAATAAATAGTTCAAACAAGTATTAATCCATTACATAAAGTCATGATTTTTAGTATAAAACCCTAACATGGTTAACACTAGAGTGAGAGATCGCCTATTTGCTTGATGAAATCGCCAAGGATATTCGTGTGAGAGAGATCAGAGAGAGTGTATTTCAAAAATGGGTTGATGGGGTGCTCTCTTCTGATTAAAGTTGAATTGCAACTTATATGTGCGTACGCATTTAATTCTTTTGAGGAAACCTGAACTGTCAGGGGCAGAGCCAGTAGGAGACTGAGGGGCCCGGTGCTCGCCCAAAAATTTCAAGAAAATTTAGGACTTAGGTATAAATTTAAAAAATTATAAACAAAATTACATTTTGACCTCTCAAATTACATTCGGCCCTCTTCCTTTTCCAAAAAAATAAATTTCGACTCCCCAAATGTCGAATCCTAGTTTCATCCCTGTGTACCGTCATCCACAGCTTCCAATAAATAGGCAAATACAAAATGCATAAATCTGGCAAACTAAAAAGTCATTTATCATTTCTAGGGCAAACACAAATAGAGATTGTGTATATCTTTTCACACTTGATGTGTTAGAATTAGAGGACAAGTTTTCTTGACATTCATGCGTCTTCGGCATTAAGCATGTTCACCAGCTCATCAAATTCAGCTCATCAAATTTGATGGAATCTCCCCTTGTTCTAACAATTCTTTTCAACTGATCAAATGTTGCAAGTAAACCATACAAGGTGTAAAAGATTAGATCGTCATCATCAATAACGTAGTTAGTAGTAACCAATTTCTAAGCACAGTTTTGAGTTGATTCTATATACTGATCCATTATAGATGATTTGGACATGCTATACAGTTTCTGTTTCAAGTCATGAATGCGTGACCTAGTTAAAGTATTGTACTTAAGTTCTAGAGATTTCCATACCAAATAAGCATGATTATGTTGGGAATCCATTCCCAGAACCCAGCAATATGCGTACAGATTAAACGTTAACAAATCAAAAAACCCTACAAGGCGGAATAAGGGTTTTACCTCGACTCCTACAAAACAACGATCGCTGGTAGAACTTGTTACAGCCGTCTGATGTAAGCCTAAAGATCTTCTGCCGTATTCCCTTATACCTCGATTCTCGTACCGATTGTGGGATCAAACGAGATCTTCTTGTTCTCTCTCAGACCCACGTATTCGAGTCTCTCAATAACGTAATGTTTGTCTGACCTAGAGAACGAAGCGGTATATTTATAGGGCTAGGGCAGGGACCTCAGGAGAAATAATTCTGGGCTCCTTGTGTAAAATAAGAAACCCTAATCCTGCTAAGACTATATTTCTTATTTCACAAATTATAATTCACACCACTAAAGAATTATAATTGCACTCCCGTCCTTATCTCAATTTATATTTCGAGCTCCAAGTTATTAAATACTTACTAATCTCCCCACGTTAAGATTACAGATACCCATTGATTATAATAGATTACTAACAATCTCCCACTTAATCAACATCTTTAAATGCCTTGAGACTATCTGCTTAACTTATTCGATATGTCGGATACAAATATCCACCTGCAGGGTTTGACATCATCGAAACTTATAAGCTTACTCAAGGGGTTATCATCATTCCCTACTGGGACGTGGATTCCATTAATAATTAATATCGATACATGTCTTGCATATAATATCGTGACCCAATTCATCAAGAATATTGACCCCAAAGAGGATCTCACTTTTAAATGAGTCAAAGTCAACAACATTACATGTATATATCTATTAATTATCTTTGGATTAAGAGCACAAGTATTCATAATAACCATGAGGTTTTAATCATCTTATAAAGTCAGTATAAAGATAATTACCTCAAAAATGGTCCCGTTCAATACACACAAAGTGTACTAGCACAATGAGTTGGAAGTAGTATTAAAATTAATACCATTCCCCGTGATCAAGATAGACCCACTAAAACATTATGCTACAGTCCTACCAATGGTGTGTCAAATTCCATTTAAGACTGTGAACCATAACTTATATTCCACAAGAACCGATGATCCAATCTTCTGTGTGTAAGTTGCACTCTACACACTGGATCATCTACTATGTAGAATAAAAGACACACATGCACAGCATAAAATAATATCATGCAACTATTGCCCATAGAAGATTCTCATCAAAATGGATAAAACTGATTAATAATATTAATCCATTACATAAAACCATAACGTTTCACATAGTTCTCTAACAAACTCCCACTGAGACTCACATCCATGTGGCCACACATCTGACTCCCATTCCTTCTACGTGATTATCAAAAATCTTGGCTTGTAAGCTCTTCGTAAATGGATCTGCCAGGTTGTTTGCCGATGCAATCTTAGTCACAGTAACATCACCTCTCTGTACGATCTCTCGAATCAAATGATATTTACGCTCAATGTGTTTACCCTTCTTATGAGCCCTTGGCTCCTTTGAATTAGCAACTGCACCACTATTGTCACAATAGAGTGTAATGGCTGATTGCACTGAAGGAATCACTTCTAGATCCATCAAGAAGTTCCTGAGCCAAACGGCCTCCTTGGCTGCTTCAGACGCTGCCACATACTCTGCCTCCATGGTGGAATCAGCAATGCATGATTGCTTGACACTCCTCCAACTAATGGCTCCTCCTCCTAGGGTAAACACATATCCTGAGGTAGACTTTCTGGAATCCTTATCTGACATAAAGCCTGAGTCTGTGTACCGACACGGTACAAGACTAACTGACTGGTACACCAACATATAATCTCTAGTTCTTTTCAGATACTTGATTATATGTTTCACCGCAGTCCAATGCTCCTGTCCATGATTAGACTGATATCTGCTGACCATGCCAACCGCAAAATAAATATCAGGTCTAGTACATAGCATAGCATACATGAGGCTTCCTACTGCTGAAGCATAAGGAACTGCCTTCATCTTTTTCATCTCATCAGTTGTCTTGGGACACTGATCCTTAGACAGACTGATTCCATGTCTAAAAGGAAGAAATCCTTTCTTGGAATCTTGCATGCTAAAACGAGCAAGGATCGTATCGATGTAAGAAGCTTGTGATAAACCCAACATCCTACACTTGCGATCTCGCATAAGCTTAATCCCAAGGATGTGACTAGCTTCTCCCAAGTCCTTCATTTCGAATTGGCTGGACAACCACACTTTCACTGCAGACAACTCTTCCACATCATTTCCGATGAGCAGAATGTCATCAACATATAGCACTAGAAACACCACCACTTTGCCGCTGCGCCTCTTATACACGCAAGACTCATCCGGACATTGATCAAAATCAAAAGACTTGATTGCTTGATCAAAACGGATGTTCCAAGACCTAGATGCCTGCTTAAGCCCATATAAGGACCTCTTAAGCTTGCACAACATGTGCTCTTGACCTTTTGATATGAAACCATCTGGTTGCACCATATAGATACACTCTTCCAGATTTCCATTAAGGAACGCAGTCTTGACATCCATTTGCCAAATCTCATAATCAAGATGAGCTGCAATGGACAAGAGAATCCGAATGGATTTAAGCATGGCTACTGGCGAAAAAGTCTCCTCATAATCGATCCCTTCTTTTTGAGTATACCCTTTCGCAACAAGCCTAGCTTTGAAGGTATGCACCTTCCCGTCCACTCCTCTCTTCTTTTTGTAGATCCACTTGCATCCGATGGGTTTAATCCCATCGAGTGGTTCTACAAGATCCCAAACTTGATTTGAGTACATGGACTCCATCTCTGACTGCATAGCCTTTTGCCAAAGTTCTGCATCTTTACCTTGTAATGCCTCATTTTAGTTACAGGGTTCAGCATTTTGCTCGTCAGGGATCATATCATAATATTCTCCCAATAACGTATACCGAGCGGGTCGTACAATAACCCTCCCACTACGACGAGGTTCAGGTGTGTCAATAGGTGCATCAATAAATGTCTCTTGAGGTGTTTCTTCACGTACTACTGGTGGTATAAAAGATTGTGTCTGTCCCTCTCCTCTCAATTCCTCTAGAACAATCTTACTTTTGGGTTTGTGATCTATTACATAGTCCTCCTCTAAGAATCGAGCATTTGTACTAACAAAAACCTTCTGATCTTTAGGACTATAAAATAAACCACCTTTCGTTCCTCTAGGGTACCCCACAAACAAGCAAACTTCTGTCCTTGATTCCAATTTATCTGCGTTCCCCTTCAACACATGTGCTGGACTACCCCAAATCCGAACATGTCGTAAACTGGGTTGACGCCCAGTCCACAATTCTGTGGGTGTAGACGGTACTGACTTAGATGGCACCAAGTTAAGAATATATGCAGCCGTTTCTAGTGCATGTCCCCAGAACGAAATTGGTAAATCAGAATAACTCATCATTGACCTCACCATATCCATAAGAGTCCTATTCCTTCTTTCTGCTACACCATTTTGTTGTGGCATACCTGGTGCTGACAACTGGGATACAATCCCTTCAGCCGATAAGTAATCCTTAAATTCTCCCAAGAGGTATTCGCCACCACGATCAGATCGTAGTGTCTTGAGACATTTACCTAGACGCTTCTCCGTTTCTGCCTTATACTCCTTGAATTTCTCAAAGCATTCGGACTTACGGCGCATCAAATAAATGTATCCATACCTTGAGTAATCATCAATAAAAGTAATGAAATACTCATAACCACCTCTAGCTTGGACATTCATAGGACCACACACATCAGAATGAACCAATTCCAACGGTTCTTTGGCTCTATATCCCTTAGCGGAAAATGGCCTCTTGGTCATCTTACCTTCTAAACATGATTCACAGACTGGAAGTTCCTCTACTTGCAATGAACCTAAAGGTCCATCTCTAACCAGTCTAGAAATCCTATTCAGATTAATATGGCCAAGACGTAAGTGCCAAAGATACGTTTGGTTCAACTTAGAAGGCTCCTTTCTCTTACAAGGCAAATTATTAGTGTTATTCAATTCATTCAGTTGCACTGTAGGAAACATAGGATTAATAATATAGAGATCATCCACCAATGAACCAGAACAGACAAAATGTTTATTTAACTTAATAACTTCAGAGTTACTAAAATAAACTGAATATCCATCCTTAAACAATTTAGAAACTGAAACCAAGTTTCTTCTAATACTGGGAACATAAAGACAATCTCTTAAAATTAAACTCCTATCATTACTAAAATTAAGAAAAACGTTTCCTACTGCAACTGCTGCTACTGTGGTAGCATTTCCCATATGTAAGCAAATCTCCCTATCACTTAGTTTTCTGGTTTCCTGGAACCCCTGCAATGAATTGCAAACATGATTAGTGGCACCTGTATCTACACACCAGGTACTGGTAGATAACACCGCTAAACATGATTCAACTATTAGCGAAAAAGATTTACCTCCTTTGTTCACTTTATTGAGAAAAACCGGACAATCCTTCTTCCAGTGCCCTTTCTGGTTGCATTGAAAACACTTGCCCTTAGGCTTTTTCACTCCATCGCGAGGCGCTAAAACTGCCCCCACAACCTTCTTATGAGACTTGTTCTGCTTCTTCTTGCCTTTCGGCTTAGAACTAGAAGCCTTCTCAGTCACTAACACAGATGATTTCTTCACACCCAAAAGACCCTCAGTAGCATGGAGTTCCTTAAGCAATTCCGACAAAGATAAATGCATTTTGTTCATAGAATAATTCATGCGGAATTGCTTAAAACTCTCAGATTTCAGTGAGTTAAGAACAAAATCGACCTGGGTTTCCCCATCAATTTCAGCTCCTAACATCTCTAGTTCATTCAAAAGAGCCATCATCTTTAGAACATGATCTCTAATTGGGGTCCCTTCAACATGGGTGATATTCATCAATTCATTAAAAGCAACTAGCCTTGCTGCACGATTCTGTTCCCCAAACATTTCTCTGAGGTTCAGTATCATATCGTACGCAGTTTCCATAGACTGATGCTGATGTTGCAATGTATTCGACATAGATGCCAGAATATAACACCGCGCCATCTCATCAGCCTTCTTCCACTGCTTAAAAGGCTTTGCTTCCTCTTCAGTGGCATTTTCAGAGAGTTGCGGAGGGCACTCTTGACTTAGCACAAACTTGTGCCCCTCAGCAGTTAAGACAATGTCCAAGTTTCTTTTCCAGTCAATATAATTTTCGCCAGTAAGTTTGTTTTCTTTGAGAATAACAGCAAGTGGATTGAAAAATGCCATTTTTTGAATCTGAGAATCACATAATAACAAGAATTATGATGGGCAATAAAAAATTTGAATTTCAATTCAATATTGGTTCCCTCAACCACATTTTGAAAAGAAAAATATTGGCAACCCTACACACCGCGAAGAGCATGCCTCGATGGAAGGTCCTCTACTCTCCATCATTCGTGTAGATAGGCACAACCTTTCAATTTCTACCATCTAGACACCAAACCGTGCCAGGTAAAATTAAATAGCCAATATAGCTTTGGTTCTATAAATAATAGCAGTGACCCAGATAGAGGGGATACTTTTATTTATAGCTAAGTGTACACCATTTCCTAGCTTTTAGACCCATTGTTCCGTTATGAACCACCTCAGATGGAGAAGTGGCCCACACAACAATTATCTTAAAACTATCACTCAAGGAAGTTTGTACCGATGATGCCATAATCAATTTCGTCCGATAGGGAGGAAAGTTCTAAAACCATCACACAAAATTAATTATATCACCTACAAACTAGTAATGGAAACCGTAGGATTTATTCAAAAATAAACTCCTTCTCCCACTTAGTTATTTAAAATTTTGTGAGGGTTATCAAAATATATGTGTTTACAAAAAATAGTGATCTAGGTCAAAAGCCTATTATTACCATGTTGTCCTAAAATGGTAAACTATCACATATGCAAACACTTATGGAAACAAATATAAACATAAATAAAGAAACATGATAAACATGAATCCCAACTATTATGGTCAGATTCATGATAAACATGAATCCCAACTATTATGGTCAGATTCATGATAAACATGAATCCCAACTATTATGGTCAGATTCTGATAAACATGAATCCCAACTATTATGGTCAGATTCTGTAAGAAACATGATAAACATGAATCCCAACTATTATGGTCAGATTCATGATAAACATGAATCCCAACTATTATGGTCAGATTCATGATAAACATGAATCCCAACTATTATGGTCAGATTCTGATAAACATGAATCCCAACTATTATGGTCAGATTCTATAAGAAACATGATAAACATGAATCCCAACTATTATGGTCAGATTCTGTTTTCAAAAAAACAGCCAAGTTCGCAGCTACGTCTTGCCCACCAAGTAAAAGTTTGTCCGCCAGACGCCATTTCTTCATCAAAAGATGCATCCACGCCTTCAAAAACTGTGTTTCTCCCATGCAGAAACTGTGATTTTATACAAAATCCTATGCCTCCCACATACCGGAGTTCACAAACTACTCTTATATTACAACCACGAAAAATACTCGTGGTACCCAAGATAAAAGCAGTAACCACGTTAAAATTAAACGTGGGATCCAATCACACAAACATTCATGCGTGACCATAATAGTGGGATAAGATTTCCTGCAAAATAAGGGTTAGCATATTCTAGAACTCTGCAAAACAAAAGTTAGCACAGTTCATACGATCGACCCTCTACAGACTCCGGACAACATGGTCTGTTTAATCTATACGCATGATTACAGCCTGCTCTGATACAACTGTTGGGAATCCATTCCCAGAACCCAGCAATATGCGTACAGATTAAACGTTAACAAATCGAAAAACCCTACAAGGCGGAATAAGGGTTTTACCTTGACTCCTACAAAACAACGATCGCTGGTAGAACTTGTTACAGCCGTCTGCTGTAAGCCTAAAGATCTTCTGCCGTATTCCCTTATACCTCGATTCTCGTACCGATTGTGGGATCAAACGAGATCGTCTTGTTCTCTCTCAGACCCACGTATTCGAGTCTCTCAATAACGTAATGTGTGTCTGACCTAGAGAACGAAGCGGTATATTTATAGGGCTAGGGCAGGGACCTCAGGAGAAATAATTCTGGGCTCCTTGTGTAAAATAAGAAACCCTAATCCTGCTAAGACTATATTTCTTATTTCACAAATTATAATTCACACCACTAAAGAATTATAATTGCACTCCCGTCCTTATCTCAATTTATATTTCGAGCTCCAAGTTATTAAATACTTACTAATCTCCCCACGTTAAGATTACAGATACCCGTTGATTATAATAGATTACTAACAGATTACAACCATGTACTTGAGACAGAGCATTAGAAGAGAACGATGCAGTCAGGCATGAGAGTAATTAACTAACAATTAGAGTCCACATCATATAATCAGGATTTGATAATGAACTTCTATCAGAATCAACAATTTCCTCAGATGGACATTTAATTGCTCTGTTTATATACTCGAAGTATCCATTTACTTTTTGTGGCATTTTGAACTTGCATCTTTCACATCAAGTAATTTGAGGAATCGATTGAGTTTAATTGTGACTAGAGAATTGAAATTAGACACTAGGAACATAAGAAATTGAGGTATTGTTACCATATTTGAAGGCATCATGAGATGTAAGTCCTACTTTTCTGAACTTTTGTTAGTTCCATTGCTTGATTTCAGATTAAGAAAGAAGATAATACCCAGGATTTGAAGCTTTGACTCTCGTCGTTTATTGCTCTGATACCATATGGAATGTACTTCATCTACTAAATCAAAGATTGAACGTGCAAAAATGTAAAAGATAAACTGAACAAACTAAAGAGAACTCAATAATTGCAGAAAATGATCGACCTCGAGTTGCTTCTCATTTCGTTTGCTGTGTATATCAAGGTTCTAAATACCGGATCAGTTTGGGTACCGATTTTTCTATTGGTACGGTACGTATCGGTCATGTAACGGGTACCGTATCGAATTTAACGTAACTATCAATATATATATATATATATATATATGTATATATATAAACTATAGAGAGAAAACTCAAAAACATTAATTTTTTTTGGTAACTTAAAAAAAAAAAAAATTTCGGTACCGGCCAATATTAACCGATATGAGCTGGTATTAAGAATGGTACGGTACTAGAGGTACTTGATACCATTTTATGCCAAAATAGTACGTACCGCCTGGTACGATATGATACGATATTCACAATCTTGAATTATATGCTATACAAAAACTAAGACCTCTATTTTAGCTACACCAACTTACTTTTGAGAAACAATGCTTGCTCATCATGTTTAAAACAAGAAAAACTAACAACTAACTATTAATTGCAACACCGTCCTTTATAAAATGGAAGTTGCATTTATAAATTAAAAAAAACGTGCTTCTCACGTGTGAGTTTTGCCTACATGAAAGCCACAGTGACAAAGCAAGGCCACGCAAGCTGCTTTCTTGTCAAAATATGCATTTTAAAAGTAAATTGCTATCCCTCAAGGCCCCCCGCCGACAAAAGTCATGCACCTCCTCAACAAATACCCAACCTTTTTTATATAATTACAAAAGTGCCACTCCCTCTTTCTTCCATCTCTAAATTGCAAAAATCCATTTCCACATCTAAATTACAAAACTGCCACCTTTACTCTTTTTACTATTTCACATTAATTTCAAAAAAAAGTATAATTAAAAAACATTTAAATAATACGTGGGTTTTTAAAAAAAATATTAACTAATTAAACTCTTTATTATCACACTAATTCTTTATTTTTTTTGTCAAAACTCATAAAATTGAATGTCGCAATTAGTTTTAAAATTTATCAATTAGTCTACAGTAAAAATTTTTAAATGTTTTTAACCAATAATTTTTTTCTTCACACTAATTTTTTATTTTTTTGTGAGAACTCATAAAATTGAATGCCACATTTAGCCTTAAAATCTATTTACTAACGTGTAGTTAAAATTTTAATTTATTTAATCAATTCATATTTTATTGTATATATTTTTTATGATGTACACAGTTTATTGTGTATTTTTTTTGTAATGTACATAGTTTATTGCGTATTTTTATTCTTAAACTAGATATTTGTTAGACTTTTGTGTTCTAATTTACTTAAATATTTTGCAGGTATCAAATAAGTTCACTAAATAAAGAATTTGGGGAAAAGCACGTTTGATAAATAATAAACATGGAGCAATTTAATCAAATTGTGATGTAGTTCAAATAGTAAAGTTTGTTCAAGATTCAAGTGTTTGGAAATTTGCATTCTTACGTTTCTTATTTTTGGTAAAAAAAATTAAAATGTAAATCATGAAATAATTAATTCTTAGTAATTGTAACATTGTGAGAAGTAGGGGATTAAAACCCACCTTATCCAAATTTTGTTTCCCAATGCATTTTTCATTTCCCAATACTTTCTTTACTCCTCCTCATTAATTTATTTATTATATATTTTATTTTTTAAACTATTTTCTCACATCTATAAATAAAGAGAGAAGAAATGAGAAATAGGAAACTTGATTTATAATTTCTCTTACTGAGATTGGTTATTTCTCTAGCTATCTGACTTGTCATTTGCGTGGACAAACCAAATATCAAGAGAAATTATATTATTGTAAATTAATATTTATGTAAATAAGTTGTCTATAGTTATTTTTTTCACCTTGATGATGAGTAGGTTATGCTTTTTACTATGTAGAAATTTAAATGTTTGATCTGATAACACGAGACACAGAAGATGAAAAATTATCGGAAACATGCTCGGACCTTTGGAGTTTTACATGTAAATTTCTATACCGCAAGATTCATACCGATTCACATGATATGTCTTAAATACTCGAGCAACTGGATGTGATTGACCCCACCAATGTACCTTGTGTATTCAGTTGTGATATGCTAATTATTTGATGCGTAAATTATTTTTTATTTGAAATTTGAAAAAAATAATTCTTTTTATTTATCTTTTCCAAAAAAGTAACTCTTCTTTAATTACAAAGAATTTGTGGAGATGATAATAAATAATAAACATGAAGTAATTTAATCAAGTTGTGATATAGTTCAAGTAGTAAAGTTTCTTGCTTAAAAAGCAAGGTCTAAGGTTCAAGTGTTTGGAAATATGCATCCTTACGTTTTTTATTTTTGGTAAAAAAAAAAATTTTAAGTGTGAAGCACGAAATAATTAAGTCTTAGTAATTATAACACTGTGAGAAGTAGGGAATTAAAACCCACCTTATCCAAATTTCGTTTTCTAATGCATTTCTCATTTCCCAATACTTTCTTTACTCCTCCTCATTAATTAATTTATTATATGTTTTAGTTTTTTCACTATTTTCTCACATCTATAAATAGAGAGAGAAAGAAGGAGAAATAGGAAAGTTGATTTATAATTTCTCCTATTGAGATTAGGGCTGCAAACAAACCGAACTGTTCGCGAGCTCGGCTCTGCTCGATAAGGGCTCGATTCGGCTCGGCTCGTTCAGTTAACAAGCCGAGCTCGAGCTCGAATTTTAGGCTCGTTTCGTAAACGAGCCGAGCTCGACTCTCGAAAGCTCGGCTCGGCTCGTAAAAACTTGGCTCGTTTTAGATGTTCGGCTCATTTAAAGAGGCTCGTTTAAGTAAATGAGTTTCGTGCAACTCGGCTCGGCTCGGCTCGTTTACAAACAAGCCAAGCTCGAGCTCGATTTTTTGGCTCGTTTAGTTAACGAGCCGAGCTCGAGCACTCCAAAGCTCGGCTCGGCTCGTTTGCAGCCCTAAATTTGAGATTGGTTATTTCTCTAGCTTTCTGACTTGTCATTTGTGTGGACAAACCAAATGTAGATTGGTAGATTTTCTCAATCAGGACGAAAAGCTAATATCTCAATGCCCGGTAGAAACAATACTCTTAGTCTGGATGGACCTGTGATCTGCACAACAATAAATCGTCAAGGAGCCCTCTGCCGCTGTGGCAGGAAGACACTCCGATGATTAAGTCAAGCGAAAGCTCACAGAATGAACAATAACTCAAGCCAATATTCTCTATTAGCCAGCGAAATTATGCACTAGTTAAAACGTACCTTGTTTTTGTTGATGTGGGGCTTTATTTATAGACTTTTCTTTAATCCTAATTTTCTTAGGATTCTGATTGGAGTGAGTGTATTCTGATTGGTCACTAATGAGATAACTCTCTATCAATTAGTTATCTTCTATCATTACAATTTTATTCAATTAATACTTCTCATATTAATTAAATTGGTCTTGAATTTCTCATCCATATCTGTTAGAACTGTATCCCGACTTATTTGGAATTTTGTCTTATCTCGGAGTAACAGTTAGGCATCACCTTTCTCGGGTTGATGGTGTTCTTGGGCTGCCCTTCTCTGGTCGCAAGACGTGGGGCCGCCTTTCTCAAGTTGGCTGATTACCAAACCGTCTTTCTCAGATCAGCTAACTAGATGTTTGACCTTTTCAGCTCGACTAAAGTATGGATAACACTCCTTATGTCGGCCATACCCTCACGTGATCGGCACGTGTATGCTGATGTATCTTCTATCTGGTTTCGAACTTAATCTTTGCTGAGGGGGGATAAACATATTTTGTTGATTATAGTTTTGCCCTCGTCAATTGCCCCTAGTTTCGGCTGCTATTTACTGAATTGGTGGAATAGTTGAAGCTATATAGGGTGTACTTATAAAGGACCTATCTTGAATTCAAGCGTTCTATACGTATAACTGTCTACACGAAGCGTGCTCTATCTCATTAAATGCGAAATGACCGTTTGGCAGCTTTTTACGGAGAGACGCGCTTCTCGCGCGTGCCAGAAGCGACATTTCAATGCTTCATGGTAATTAACTTGGCTTCCAAGGGTCAGGAATCTTCTGATCTTTAATTTTGAACCCAGGGGTGAAGAATCTGCCACTTTTTCCCTTCTCATTCGCCTATAATTCTTATCCCGTTTATTCTTAGTTTTTGTTCCCATCTTTGGTTTCTTTCGTCTTCGTCGTGCCCCTGTAAGTCGTCCATTCCATTTCTTGTATTCTTCTTCCTTTTTTGTGTGTATCCCTCCTGTATTCATCCTCTGAATATGAGAGTCTTCCGTAGGTACTTCGCCACTCCGGCGAGCATAGCAGAATTCTGTCGTCGCTATAATATTCCGGACGATGTAGTTGTAGAAAATCAATAAACCTGATACTCATCCTGAGATTCAGGATGAGGACTCCATCCACATCCCTTTAATGGCTATTATAGGGGGTGGAGTTAGGTTTCCCCTCCACCCCTTGTTCCGTAGGGTTCTGACCTGGTATCGGCTAAACCCTATGCAAATTTTTAAACACGTATCGCATAGTGATGGGCACAGTCTGTCTGAACGAACTGTGCAACACTAACTTAGGTTTATGGGACATGAATTATAACTATGATAAGGATGAGAAATGGTATCTTAAATCACGTAGGGGTCGCGAGAAAATAGTCACCCATCTCATCGATTCGAATAGGGGGAACACAATGACTTCTTGATTGTTTCTGGCAATTGGGAGTTCTCAATCGACGAACCCGAGCATACGCGAATTCCTGTGCCTTGCAGTTTTGGGCAACCCTGTTAGTTCCCTGTGTTTTTATGTTGATGCATTTTTCTTACTAGTTTCAGTCATTGATGTGTAACTTCTATCTTCGTTCTTGATTTGTTTGCAGCAGTCAACGCAAATCGAGGTCGGCAAATCAGTGCCACTCACCTGAACGATCTGAAGAAGGTGCTAGGTTATAAGGGTGTTGAGGGACAAGTCAAGCCGAGATCGGCTGAAGTACTTCTTCGATATAATCCAACTTACAGGGGTTATATCAAGGATGAAACTCACGTCGTCGAGTCACCGTTGCCATACCTAAGGGAACCCCACCGTGTCACCATTGCTGCCATTGCTGATGCCCCAAGCTCTTCATTCTTTTCCTCATCAACGGGTCACTCACAGTCTTGATCTTGAATAGTCTAAAATACCAAAGACGAGAAGGAAATCGACCGAGAGATCATGTCGAGGAATCCAGATATGCCCAACCTGAAGGAACTAATGAAGTAGAAGAGTAAAATTGCTACCAAAGCCAAAAAGAAGGTCATGCCTACTGAGGCTAAAAAACCCTCTGGGGTCACTGTGGCCAAGAGGAAGGCCGATGAAGGTGAGGCTCTCGCAAAGCTTTACTGATGCCGACGCTATTCCCGCTGATTTTAAGAGAAAAAGGCTGGTGAAAACGCACGCGGCCCGTCCTTCCAAGGCCAAGGGAAAATCCAAGGCAGCCAAGAAGGCCGAGATATGGGCTCGTGCTTTGCTGGTCGATGGTGTGACTCCCATTATGGCTGTTGATACGACTGGCGACATAGGTGTCGCCTCGGCTCTTGCTGAGGCTCTGATGTTGTTGAGGAACATCGAGCCCTATTATGGATCCGAGGATTCTTCCCTGCTGCGGACAGTGATTGCTCACAATATTTTCGTAAGTTTTCTGTACTTAGAATTTTTCCTATGATTTACATAATGTCGTCTTAACTGTGTTTGATGGTGCAGGCAATCCAAAAGACGATGTTGTGCCTCGGACACAGCCAGGATCGGGAGGCACGACTTATTTCTGCTGAAGCCGAGGTTCGCGAGTTCAAGCTGAAGTTCTCCACGGCTCAAGATAAGGCTGATGGCTTCAAGAAAAAGGCTCTAGAAATTGCTCAAAGGGCTGAGTCCTTCAGCCATTTGCTGGCCGAGGAGAAGAAGAGGACTGCCGATCTGCTTACCGAGATGACAGCTCTGAAGTTGAAACATGCTAAGGAGATGTCCGATGCGGAAAACAAGGCTCACAACCGGGCATGGATAAGGCTACTGAAGACTTTCTGAGCAACCAGGTCCCTGACTTACAGGAGGACTTTTTCGCAACTGGATGGAAAGCGGCACTGAAAGTCTGCAATGTGTCGAAGGATTCCCCTCTGTATAAAGAAATTCCGCACTCATTGGAAGTTGTTGATGAGGGAGATGACGATGTTGAAGCAGAAGTGCCTAATGGAGGAGTCATCGACCTGACAACTGACAATCAAGAGGTTGGGGGTGTCAGCAATGAAGTAGAGGAAAACCCTCAGGAGGGCCCAGTCGATGTTGACTGATATTTTACATTTTGTTTGTGCTTTTTACTGCTTTGTGCTGCACAAATACATTTGTCTTTTGGTCTTGTACTCAGATTTGTTTTTGCCGTGAACGTTTGATCTTAACGTTTGGTCTTGTACACCCTTTGGTTGGCTTACATGCTATTCCTTATGTCTTTTTAGCAGTCTGGTAGCTTATTTGCTTCTGAAGCCAGCAAATTATCTAGATATACACTTGTCTTGAATATTGAACTTTTATCTTAAACTTTTCTCAATTTTGTTTGGATTGATCAAACTTTTCTCAAATTTAAACACATACTTTTGTCAAGTATGTTCGGGAATTCATACTTTGCTTAAGTTTGAACTTACCTCAAACTTTTTCTCAAGTTTGTTCGGCTGCTAAACTTTTCTAAAGAGTTAGCCCATACTCCTCTGTAGTATGGTCGGGAGTTCGAAAGTGTTGAACTTACTTCAAACTTTTCTCAAGTTTGTTCGGCTTGTTTAAACTTTTGTTAAGTTTAAACACATACTTTTTCCAAGTGTATTCGGGAGTTCAAACTTTTCTTAAGTTGGAACTTACCTCAAACTTTTCGAAAGTTTGTTCAGATTGTTTAAACTTTTCTTAAGTTTAAACACATACTTGTCCAAAGTATGCTCGGGAGTTCAAACTTTTCTCAAGTTGGAACTTACCTCAAACTTTTCTAAAATTTGTTCGGATTATTTAAAACTTTTCTCAAGTTTAAACACATACTTTTCTCAAGTATGCTTGGGAATTACTCTCGCCCCCCAGTGAGGCAGTAAGGCAATTATGACATTTACAGCCTTACTGAATATTTGTCAATTAATGAACGAAAATTTGTGCTTTTATTCATCAAACTAGAATTCGGTAAATAGCAATGCGTAAAAAAAAGATAACTCTACTAGTAAAACTTTTTAAGGTTGGAGACATTCCAAATACGTGATACTTCTTTGTCATCAAGGTCTTGGAGTTTGTAGGCACCCTTCCCAGGGCGTCCTATAACCCTGTAGGGTCCCTCCTAGTTGGCTCCGAGTTTGCCATCCACTGGGTATTTCGTGTTTCCCATGACCTTGCAGAGGACTAGGTCACCGAGATCAAATTCACTTTGATAGACTCTCTTGTTGTATGACCTATAGAGGGTAGACTGATAGGAGGCTAGTCTAATCATAGCTCGTTCCCGCTTCTCTTCGGTGAGATCAAGCTCTACTGCCAAGGCTTGATCGTTTCTTACTTGCTCCATTAGCTCGATGCGAAGGGTTGGGAGGCCGACTTCAAGTGGAATGACAGCCTCGGTACCATATGCGAGTGAATACGGGGTGACTCCCGTAGATCGGCGAGGCATGGTCCTGTATGTCCATAGGACCAGTGGTAACTCTTCTACCCATTTGCCTTTGGCTTTCTCCAGCCGTTTCTTGATACCTCCTAGCATCGTTTTGTTTGAGACTTCTGCCTACCCATTGCATTGAGGATATGTCACTGAGGCATAATAGTTATGGATTTGATATTGTGAGCAGAAGGCCTTAAACTTGTCTTGAAATTGGGTTCCATTGTCTGAGACAATGGCATATGGGATACCAAATCTGGTGATGATGTTTTGCCAGACAAACTGCTCAACATTCTTTTTTGTGATTTTGGTTAGGGGCTTCGCTTCTATCCATTTGGTGAAATAATCAGTGCCGACCATCAGATACTTCCTTTCTCTAGTCGATTTAGGAAGTAGACCGACGATATCTAGGCCCCATTGAGCAAAGGGCCAGAGGCTAGTGAGTGGTGCTAGGTCGGCAGCAGGCTGATGGGTGATTGGGACAAACTTCTGACACTTCTCACAAACTTGGACATATTTCTTTCCATCTTCTTGCATGTAAGGCCACCAATATCCCTGAGATATGACGCGGTGGGCAATGGACCTGCCCCTGGCATGGTTTCCACAAGTGCCTTCATGAATTTCATACAGGAACTTTTGTACTAGGTTCGGGTGTACACACTTCAGGTAGGGACCAGTGTAAGACTTCTTGTAAAGTTCTTGCTTGGGTGAGAGCTAGAAACGTATTGCCTTGATCCGCAACTTGTGAGCTTCTCTCTTATCTTCGGGAACTGTACCCCCAGCGAGATAAGAGATGATTGGATCCATCCAGTTGGGGCCGAGATCGATTTTCAAAGCTTTCTCCGCAATCGGGATATTAATGCTCGGGTATTCGATGGCATCCACATATATGGTTCGATGCTTATATCTTGGAATTGCCGAAGCCAAATAGGCCAAGGCATCCACGTGCTCGTTCTGCCTCGAACTAATGTGGTTCATTTTGACTTTTTTGAACTTGGATAATTCCATTTTAGCTTTTTCGGCGTAAGCATCCATCCTCTCATCTCGGGTGTATGTGGCATACTCACCGCTGAAGTGATTGAGGACAAGTTGAGAATCACAGTAGATTGCCACATATATTGCCCCTAGATTATGCACGCATTTGAGCCCATGGATTAGTGCCTCATATTCAGCGACATTATTTGAAGCACTGAAATTCAGCCGAATGGACTGCTCAAAGTAACATCCGTCTGGTTCCTCGATAACAATGCCGATTTCGAATCCTCGTGGACATGAGGATCCATTGACATATAACCTCCAGTAGGGTATTTGATCGGCCGCAAGTTCTTTTTTGTGCCTCCTGTTCGGGCAGACTTGTTTCTGAAATCTCAAACAGTTTTGCCGTCTGGTTGTGTGAGAATTCTGCAACAAAATCTACTAAGACCTGATCCTTTATCGCTGTCCTTGGAAGGAATCTGATATCGTACTCCTCGAGTTCCACTGACCAGTTAACCACCCTACCCAATAGCTCTGCTCTCCTCAAGACAATGCTGAGGGGATATTTGGTTGATACTTCTATCACGTGGGCTAGAAAGTAATGCTGTAATTTCCTAGAGGCTACCACAAGGGATAAGATCAGTTTCTCCAAGGGGAGGTACCTTGTTTCAAAATCGAGCAGTGTCTTACTCACATAGTAGATGGGTGTCTGCTCGCCATCCTTGCTTTTCAATAGTACTGCACTCACCGCGTGCTTGGACACGGCAAGATACAATGTCTAGATATCTCTTTTCTCGGGAGTTATGCTCAGGGGTGGATTAGCCAAGCAAGTCTTGATCTCATGGAAGGCTGTTTCACACTCTTCTTCCGAGGAATACTTAGACTGCTTTCTCAGTAGTTGAAAAAATAACCTACATCGGTCGGATGATCGGCTGATAAATCTGTTAAGAGCGGCCACCATTCCTATTAATCTCTGTACTTCTTTCACAGTCTGGGGACCCTGTAAGTTCTGTAGAGCGATGATTTGATCTGGGTTGGCTTCTATACCCCTTCTGGTAACCAGATGTCCCAGAAATTTTCCCGAGCCAACTCCAAATGCACATTTGGAGGCGTTTAGCTTAAGTTTGAACTTTCTAAGCACTTAGAAGGTATTGCAAAGATTGGTGATATGGGTCTCAGCTTCCTCAGATTTGACGACCATATCGTCGATATATACCTCCATGCTCTTCCCGAGCAATTCTTTAAACACAAGTGTGGCTAATCTCTGATATGTAGCTCCTGCGTTCCTAAGCCCGAATGGCATTACTTTGTTGTAGAATAATCCTCATGTAGTAATGAATTATGTCTTTTCTTGGTCTGACTCGTAAATGGCAATCTGATGATACCCACGGTATGCATCCAAGAAGCTCATGTGTCGATATCCAGCAGTGGCATCCACGAGCTAATCTATTTTTGGCAGTGGAAAGCTATCCTTGGGACAGGCTTTGTTTAGGTTGGTGAAGTCAACGCATACCCTCCACTTGCCATTTTTTTTCTTAACCACCACTGTGTTCGACAACCACTCGGGGTAGTAAACTTCTCTGATGGCTCTGTTGAACTGCCGATCTTCTACGGTTTTGCATCACCGGCTTGTGGATAGGATCCACATTCAAATGATGGCAGACAATATCCAGGCTTACCCCAGGCATTTCCTGTGGCGTCCAAGCGAATACGTCGATATGTTCCTTAAGAACCTGTACCAGAATTTTTCCATCCTGCTCGGATAACTCTTCACTGATGAGAAAATACCTTTCTGTGTCTGTCTCATAGGCTGGTATTTGCTTGAATTTTTTCACAACCCGATCGACTGGATTACGCCCGATATCTTCTATCGTCGGCCGATTTGAAACCTCTATAGACTTCACGTGTTCGGCTTTTGGGTTTGTGTTTTATGGAAGTAACGTAACAACTTTGCGCCATCATCTGATTTTTTTGAACACATTCGATCCCCTTTTTGCCAGGAAATTTCAACATTTGATGATATGTGGAAGGGATTGCACCCATCCTATGGAGCTAGGTCCTCCTTGCAATTGCGTTGTAGGCTGATGGCACATCCAAAAGTAAGAAGTCGATGTCTAGGGTTATCCTTCCTGCATAAATCGACTCATGCTTACTGTGCCCACTACCTTTCCAATAACCCATACGCTTCGCTTTCTCCTGCACCCACGAGGGCTTTCCATCATTTCATGGACTCTCCCCTTATGGGAAGAATCTCTGGCTTTAAGCGGATCACTCGATCTAGCAGCGGTTAGCTCTGCATAAGCTGCTGAACGAACAACCTAAGCCAGCCGATGTTAGCAGCCCACAAGTGATTATTTCGAATGCGTTTCTCTCATTTTTGAACTTATTTTGCCACAGGACTGCGTTTGTCCAGGCGCTGCTGGATTCTGACAAATATCAAAGCCACTTCGCTGAGGTGAACATGAAGGGCCTTGTATGCCAAGTATTCGGCTGCTGTCACCTTCACTAACGACGATAGTGATGGATCCCAAAGGCCAGACTGCTTCGGTGCTGAATCCTATGAGTGGAATGTCGACTTTCTGCACTGCCTTATCAAGTTTGAGTTTTTTGAAAGCATCACAATATAGAATTTCTATTGAGCTGCCCTAGTCAACTAGGATTCTCTCCATGTTGATGGTGCCGAGGAGCAGCGTGATTACTAACGCATCATTGTGGGGATGGGTTACCCCCTCTAGATCCTTGTCTGAAAAGGATATCACCATGTCTGTCTTCATCTCGAGCTCTTTTCGCTTTTGCCTGAGATGTTGAACATGATGTTTAATGCCCATCACGGCGTAGTTGGAGCCGGACTTCTTTCTTATCCAGAACCGGTGTTGCAGCATGTATGACATGGATGGTTCCGGTTACCATTGCCTCTTCCTCAGAGGATTTCCTTTCCATTGGTTCCGGCTGAATTTTTAATTGCCCTTGATCGGCCACAAATCGTCTAAGGTGTCCGGCTTTAACCAGTTCCTCTAAGAACCGTTTAAGTGGCTTGCATTTTTCTGTGATATGGCCATTATTGCGGTGATGGCTACACCAATATCTGTTCGGCTCACGTCTCACCGGTTCTCCCCCTGAACTTGCTGGCCATTTCCAAAAGAGCTCATTTTTTAAAGGCTAGATTAGCTTAAAGATGCTAGTGTTAAAAATTGTGCATATCGCTCTATATGCCTGGGGGCCAGGTGGTTTGCGTCTCTTTATTACCTACGCCATTTCGGCCACTTCAGTCCGTGGTCTCTTTGTTGCTAATTCTATCGTAGTACTCCTATGCACTTTGCTTGCGGGCCGATCCTTGTATCTGCGTATCTCGTTTTCAAACTTCGCATATTTTTCCACCCTCCCCATTAGATCGGCAATGGTGCTGGGAGGATCTATAGTGAGGGATTCTCTCAACCGATCTCGGTATCATAGCCCCAATCTAAAGGACTTTACGGCATAGGCTTCTGTGCAGTCTTTGATCTCATTGTAGGTTGCCCAGTACCTACTCGCATATTGCATGAGATCCTCATTGGGTCCTTTCCTTAGAGCTAAGAGAGGATTCACGTATTTTTTCTGTGCTCGGTTAGTCACGAATTGTTTAAGGAACTCATCCGCTAATTGCCTCCAACTAGTGATGGATCTCAGAGGGAGGGCTTGAAACCAGTTCAGGGCTATTTTTTTCAAACTCAAGGAAAAAACCTTGCAGTATAGGCTATCATGGCCTACATAGATCATCATGGAATTTACGAATCCTTTGATGTGAGTCATTGGATCCGTTTGTCCATTATAGATAGAGAATTTTGGAGGGACAAACTTTCTGGGTAAGTCCTCTGTTTCAATCTTGACCGACAGTGGCGACACTACCAGCTGCTACAGCTCTTTATGGTTTTTGTCATCTTTTGGGCGATTTACTCCGTTGGCTAGGGTGGGCTACCATCCCCAAATGCTAATTCAACCACGCGGTCATGTCGAGAATCTAAGCAAGTGGTGGTATTGATGGGATGGATATTGCTGGGTTAATGTTCGCAGCCATTCCTGTCCACTGGTTCAGCCAATCTCGCATTGGGGATCGGTTGTACTGGAGATAATCTGCCCACGTTTGAATGAGCTCCAACTTGTTGCTCTCCTCCTCGGGATCTTTGAACTTGTTCACGTCGGCTATCTCGTCGCAACGGGCCAGTTTGGGAATGCTCATCTCATCCCGATACTGACTGACGAGTAGCATCTTTCTGTTTGCGGAGATTCCGATTCTCTCTTTCCATGCGGTGTATATAACGCCCCATCTTTTCAATTTCTTGATCCCACCTTCGGACCCGATTGATGTTACTTTTCTTCTTGTCTCGGCGATTCCTGTCATGAGTTCGGGATTCTCTCCCCCCCCCCCCCCCTCATTCTGGGTTTGCATGTAAGATTTATCTCTAGTTCATGACCATTCTGCTTCTTGCGGAAGATCAGGACGCTGCTCCAACGGCGCCAATGGCAATGCGGCCTAGGGTGGGAGAGCCTCCGCCAAGGCAACTGGTGGCGGAAGTGCCCTTTCTCCAAGTTGCCCTCCGACTAGCTTTGGGGTGCGACCTTAGGAACCGCTTTCCTAGTTTAGGACCATTCTGCTTCTCGCGAAAGATCAAGACGTTGCTCCAGCAGCGCCAATGGTAATGCGGCCTGGGGTGGGGGAGCCTCCGCTGAGGCAACTGGTGGCAGAATGATAGGAGCAAGTACTCTTTCTCCACGCTGCCCTCCGACTAGCTTTGGGGGTGCGACCTTAGGAACCTCTTTCCTAAAACCCTTTTAGTTTCTGGGGAATTGGAGGAGGAGACCTAGACCTGTCTCTCCCGTCATGCTCTCTCCCATGATCTCTTTTGGGTGTTTCAGCCATGAGTTGTTAGCTTTCCCACAGACAACGCCAATTGTAGATGGGTAGATTTTCTCAATTAGGACGGAAAGCTAATACCTCAATGCCCGGCAAAAAAAATACTCTTAATCTGGATGGACCTATGATCTGCATAATAATAAATCGTTAAAGAGCCCTCTGCCGCTGTGGCAGGAAGACACTCCGATGATTAAGTCAGGCAAAAGCTCAGAGGATGAATAATAACTCAAGCCAATATTCTCTATTAGCCAGCGAAATTATGCACTAGTTAAAACGTACCTTTTTTGTTGATGTGGAGCTTTATTTATAGACTTTTCTTTAATCCCAATTCTCTTAGGATTCTTATTGGAGTGAAGTGTCTTCTGATTAACCACTAATGAGATAACTCTCTATCAAGCATTTATTTTCATCATTAGAGTTTCATTCAATTAATACTTCTCATATTAATTAAATTGGTCGTGGATTTCTTATCCATATCTGTCAGAACTGTATCCCGACATATTTAGGATTTTGTCTTATCTCGGAGTAACAATTATGCATCACCTTTCTAGGGTTGATGGTGTTCTCGGGCCGCCCTTCTCTGATCGGCAAGACGTGGGGCCGCCTTCTCAGGTCGGCTGATTGCCAAACTGCCTTTCTCAGATCGGCTGACTAGATATTTGACCTTCTCGGCCCGACTAAAGTACGAATAACACTCCTTATATTGGCCTTACCCTCACATGATCGACACGTGTATGCTGATGTATCTTCTATCTGGTTCCAAAATTAATCTTTACTGAGGGGGATAAATGTATTTTGTTGATTACAGTTTTACCCTCGTCAACAAATATCAATAGAAATTATATTATTGTAGGCTAATATTTATGTCAATAAATTGCCTATAGTTATTCCTTTTACCTTGAAGATGAGTAGGTTATGCTTTTTATTCTATAAAAATTTAAATGTTCGATCCGATAACACGAGACGCAGACAATGGAAAATCATCGGAAACATACTTGGACCTTTGGAGTTTTACATGTAAATTTCTATACCGCAAAATTCATACTGATTCGCATGATATGTTTTAAATACTCAAGCTACTGGATGTGTTTGACCTCACTAGTGTACCTTGTATATTAAATTGTGACATGCTAATTATTTGATGCGTAAATTATTTTTATTTGAGATTTCAAAAAATAATTCTTTTTATTTATTTCCAAAAAAGTAACTCATCTTTAATCAGAAAGAATTTGCGGAGATGATAATAAATAATAAATATGAACTAATTTTAATTAAGTTGTGATATGGTTCAAGTAGTAAAGTTTCTTTCTTAAAAAAACAAGGTCTAAGGTTCAAATATTTGGAAGTATGCATCCTTACGTTTTTTATTTTTGGTAAACAAAAAAATTTTAAGTGTGAAGCACGAAATAATTAATTCTTAGTAATTGTAACACTATGGGGAGTAGGGAATTAAAACCCACCTTATCCAAATTTTATTTTCCAATCCATTTCCCAATTCCCAATACTTTCTTTAGTCCTTCGCATTAATTAATTTATTATATGTTTTATTTTTTTACTATTTTCTTACGTTTATAAACAGAGAGAGAAAGAAAGAGAAATAGAAAAATTTTATTTATAATTTTTGCTACTGAGATTGGTTATTTCTCTAGCTCTCTGACTTGTCATTTCCGTGGAAAAACCAAATATCAAGAGAAATTATATGATCGGAAGTTAATATTTATGTCAATAAGTTGTCTATAGTTATTCTTTTTACCTTGAAGATGAGTAAGTTATGCTTTTTATTCTGTAGGAATTTAAATGTTCGATCCGATAACACGAGATGCAGGAAATGGAAAATCATCGAAAACATACTCGGACCTTTGGAGTTTTACATGTAAATTTCTATACCACAAGATTCATACCGATTCGCATGATAGGCCTTAAATACTCAAGCTACTGAATGTGGTTGACCCCACTAGTGTACATTGTGTATTAAGTTGTGACATACTAATTATTTGATGCGTAAATTATTTTTTGCTGAGATTTGAAAAAAATAATTCTTTTTATTTATCTTTTCCAAAAAAGTAACTTTTCTTTAATCAGAAAGAATTTACGGAGATGATAATAAATAATAAACATGAACTAATTTAATCAAATTGTGATATAGTTCTAATAATAAAGTTTCTTGCTTAAAAAAATAAGGTGTAAGGTTCAAGTGTTTGGAAATATGCATCCATATGTTTTATATTTTTGGTAAAAAAAATTTAAAGTGTGAAGTACGAAATAATTAATTCTTAGCAATTGTAACACTGTGAGAAGTACGGGATTAAAACCCACTTTATCCAAGTTTTGTTTCCCAATGCATTTTTCATTTCCCAATACTTTCTTCACTCCTCCTCATTAATTAATTTATTATATGTTTTATTTTTTTCACTATTTTCTTACATCTATAAATAGAGAGAGAAAGAAGTAGAAATAGGAAACTTGATTTATAATTTCTCCTACTGAGATTGGTTATTTCTCTAGCTCTCTGACTTGTCATTTGTGTGGAGAAATCAAGTATCAAGAAAAATTATATTATTGTAAATTAATATTTATGTCAATTAATATTTATGTCAATAAGTTGTCTATAGTTATTCATTTACCTTGAAGATGAGTAAGTTATGCTTTTTATTCTATAAAAATTTAAATGTTCGATCCGATAACACGAGACGCAGACGATGGAAAATCATCGGAAACATACTTGGACCTTTGGAGTTTTACATGTAAACTTTTATATCGCAAAATTCATACTGATTCGCATGATATGTTTTGAATACTCAAGCTACTGGATGTGGTTGACCTCACTAGTGTACCTTGTCTATTAAGTTGTGACATGCTAATTATTTGATGCGTAACCTATTTTTTATTTGCGATTTCAAAAATAATTCTTTTTATTTATCTTTTCCAAAAAAGTAACTCCTCTTTAATCAGAAAAAATTTGCGGAAATGATAATAAATAATAAATATAAACTAATTTAATTAAGTTGTGATATGGTTCAAGTAGTAAAGTTTCTTACTTAAAAAACACAAAGTCTAAGGTTCAAATATTTAAAAATATGCATCCTTACGTTTTTTATTTTTGGTAAAAAAAAGAAATTTTAAGTGTGAAGCACGAAATAATTAATTCTTAGTAATTATAACACTATGAGAAGTAGGGAATTAAAACCCACCTTATCCAAATTTTATTTTCCAATTGCCAATACCTTCTTTACTCCTCCTCATTAGTTAATTTATTATATGTTTTATTTTTTCACTATTTTCTTACATCTATAAAGAGAGAGAGAGAAAGAAAGAGAAATATAAAATTTGATTTATAATTTCTCCGACTGAGATTGGTTATTTCTCTAGCTCTCTGACTTGTCATTTGCATGGACAAACCAAATATCAAGAGAAATTATATGATTGGAAGTTAATATTTATGTCAATAAGTTGTCTATAGTTATTCATTTTTACCTTGAAAATGAGTAGGTTATGCTTTTTATTATGTAGAAATTCAAATGTTCGATCCGATAACACGAGACGCAGAAAATGGAAAATCATCGAAAACATACTCGGACCTTTGGAGTTTTACATGTAAATTTCTATAGCACAAGATTCATACCGATTCGCATGAAATGTCTTAAATACTCGAGCTACTGGATGTGATTGACCCCACTAATGTACGTTGTATATTAAGTTGTGACATACTATTTATTTGATGCATAAATTATTTTTTATTTGAGATTTCAAAAAAATAATTCTTTTTATTTATCTTTTCTAAAAAAGTAACTTTTCTTTAATCGGAAAGAATTTGCGGAGATGATAATAAATAATAAACATGAAGTAATTTAATCAAGTTGTGATATAATTCTAGTAGTAAAGTTTCTTGCTTAAAAAAACAAGATCTAAGGTTCAAGTGTTTGGAAATATGCATCCTTACGTTTTTTATTTTTGATAAAAAAAATTTAAAGTGTGAAGCACGAAATAATTAATTTTTAGCGTAATTGTAACACTGTGAGAAGTAGGGGATTAAAACCCACCTTATCCAAATTTTATTTCCCAATGCATTTTCCATTTCGCAATACTTTCTTTACTCCTCCTCATTAATTAACTTATTATATGTTTTATTTTTTTCACTATTTTCTTACATCTATAAATAGAGAGAGAAAGAAGAAGAAATAGGAAACTTGATTTATAATTTCTCCTACAGAGATTGGTTATTTCTCTAGCTCTCTGACTTGTCATTTGTGTGGAGAAACCAAGTATCAAGAAAAATTATATTATTGTAAGTTAATATTTATGTCCATAAGTTGTCTATAGTTATTCATTTTACTTTGAAGATGAGTAGGTTATGTTTTTTATTCTATAAAAATTTAAATGTTCGATCCGATAACACGAGACACATATTATGGAAAATCATAGTAAACATATTTGGACCTTTGGAGTTTTACATTTAAATTTCTATACTGCAAAATTCATACTGATTCGTATGATATGTTTTAAATACTCAAGCTACTGGATGTGGTTGACCTCACTAGTGTACCTTGTCTATTAAGTTGTAACATGCTAATTATTTGATGCGTAAATTATTTTTTATTTGGGATTTCAAAAAATAATTCTTTTTATTTATCTTTTCCAAAAAAGTAACTCTTCTTTAATCAGAAAGAATTTGCGGAGTTGATAATAAATAATAAACATGAACTAATTTAATTAAGTTGTGATATGGTTCAAGCAGTAAAGTTTCTTGCTTAAAAAACACAAGGTGTAAGGTTCAAATATTTGAAAATATGCATCCTTACGTTTTTCATTTTTGGTAAAAAAAAAAAAAAAATTTAAGTGAGAAGCACGAAATAATTAATTCTTAGTAATTGTAACACTGTGAGAAGTAGGAAATTAAAACCCACCTTATCCAAATTTTATTTTCCAATCTCCAATACTTTCTTTACTCCTCCTTATTAATTAATTTATTATATGTTTTTTTTCACTATTTTCTTACATCTATAAATAGAGAGAGAAAGAAAGAGAAATAGAAAATTTGATTTATAATTTCTCCTACTGAGATTGGTTATTTCTCTAGCTCTCTGACTTGTCATTTGCGTGGACAAACCAAATATCAAGAGAAATTATATGATTGGAAGTGAATATTTATGTCAATAAGTTGTCTATAATTATTCTTTTTTCCTTGAAGATGAGTAGGTTATGCTTTTTATTCTGTAGAAATTTAAATGTTCGACCCGGTAACACGAGACGCCGAAAATGGAAAATCATTGAAAACATACTCGGACATTTGGAGTTTTACATGTAAATTTCTATAGCACAAGATTCATACCGATTCGCATGAAATGTCTTAAATACTCGAGCTACTGGATGTGGTTGACCCCACTAGTATACCTTGTGTATTAAGTTGTGACATACTATTTATTTGATGCGTAAATTATTTTGTATTTGAGATTTTTAAAAAATAAATTCTTTTTGTTTGTCTTTTCTAAAAAAGTAACTCTTCTTTAATCAGAAAGAATTTGCGGAGATGATAATAAATAATAAACATGAAATAATTTAATCAAGTTGTGATTTAGTTGTAGTAGTAAAGTTTCTTGCTAAAAAACACATGATCTAAGGTTCAAGTGTTTGGAAATATGCATCCTTACATTTTTTATTTTTGGTAAAAAAAATTTAAAGTGTGAAGTACGAAATAATTAATTCTTAGTAATTGTAGCACTGTGAGAAGTAGGGGATTAAAACCCACCTTATCCAAATTTTATTTCCCAATGCATTTTTCATTTCCCAATACTTTCTTTACTCCTCCTCATTAATTAATTTATTATATGTTTTATTTTTTTCACTATTTTATTACATCTATAAATAGAGAGAGAAAGAAGAAGAAATAGGAAACTTGATTTATAATTTCTCCTACTGAGATTAGTTATTTCTCTAGCTCTCTGACTTGTCATTTGTGTGGAGAAACCAAGTATCAAGAAAAAATTATTGTAAGTTAATATTTATGTTAATAAGTTGTCTATAGTTATTCTTTTTACCTTGAAGATGAGTATGTTATTTTTTTTATTCTGTAAAAATTTTGATTCAATAACGCGAGATGCAGAAGATGGGAAACCATCAGAAACATGCTCAGAGTTTTAGAATTTTACATGTAAATTTCTATACCGCTAGATTCATACCGATTTACATGATATGTTTTAAATACCAAGCTACTGAATGTGGTTGAGACCACTATGTAACTTGTGTATTAAGTCGTGACACGCTAATTATTTGATGTGTAAATCATTTTTATTTGAGATTTGAAAAAAGTAATTCTTTTTATTTATCTTTTCCAAAAAAGTAACTCTTTTTTAATCAGAAAGAATTTGCGGAGATGATAATAAATAATAAACATGAAGCAATTTAATCAAATTGTGATATAGTTTAAGTAGTAAAGTTTCTTGCTTAAAAAAATAAGGTCCAAGTTCAAGTGTTTGAAAATATGCATCCTCACGTTTTTATTTTTAGAAAAAAAAATTAAAGTGTGAAGCACGAAATAATTGATTCATAGTAATTGTAACATTGTGAAAAGTAATTTTTCGAGAAGAAAAAAGGGGCTCATAAATGTTGGGCATGTGGGGAGCTAAGACATTACGCTAATTAATAGTATAGAATTAAAGGAGCAAAAAAAATCGAAGCCTTAGAATATAAAGACCCGGAAAATTTTGAATTTTTATATTAATATACGGGTTAATAAGCTTAGTAAATGTGGAGTATGTGAAAATTGGTGTTAAAGTATGATTTAGGTTCAATGTGATATAACATGGTAATTTTGGGGGCTTGTGGTAGTATGTTGTGAAACCTAGGGGTGTAAGTGTAATTTCTGGGTGTTGGTTATCAGACAAAACTCATTTGGTCCAAAAAAAAAAAACCCATTCTCCCTCTTCTCTCTATACGGAATGCTTCGAAAAACCACCATCCGAATCTTGCTCCAAATCTCAATTCCTTCAAGATCCTACGCATTTCCCTCATCCTTGGTTGATATCCGGTGGTGGTTTGCAACCATTTGCTTGGAGGAGGTGTTCTTGGCATTTTACATCATTTGGAAGCTAAAGCTTGAAGTTGGAGTTTGATTCTTCAATCTGGAAGTTGAGGAAGGGATTTCTCACACTTATTATGCGTATAGAATTTGATTTGGTTGTCATTTGATGCCTTGAAGTTGAGTTGAGAAACCTAAGTTCAATGTTAAAAATCTGTTAGATGCCTTTATTCGTACCCAATATACCGGTGCCTTATTTTTTGTAACACCGGTGCCAATTGCTCTTTGTATCTCAAACTTGGTACTTGACACCGGTGCCTTGATTTTTGATACACCAGTGCCTCCCTTTGAAATTGCTCTCTGTATCTCAGATTTGGTACTTGACACCGGTGCCTTGATTTTTGATACACCGGTGCCTTATTTTTGGTGACACCGGTGTCATTTGCTCTAAGTATCTTGGCATTTCACTAAGCACCGATGCCTTATTTTTGGGCACACCGGTGCCTTCTTTCTTGAAACTTTCTATTAGTTTGACCATGCTTTGACACTTGTTTTGACGCATTCTTTTGCCTATATTAGAACTCCGTGAACTCTAAAACTTATTTTTCTTGGACATTAAATATTGACTTTTATTTATTGATTTAGATCATGTTAAGCATTGTATCATGTCATTAATGAGAACAAAGGAAGTGAATCATGTGACACACATTGATAGCGAACTTGGTGGGTGAAAGTGATGAATTTTATGACTTGTGTGCACATTTTTACTATACGACACGAACGTTATGAGACACATGACATATGTGAACACGGTATTAAACTCCTTCGGGAATGCTAGGCAGAGCCATGTACTGGAATACCTTCGGGAGTGCTTACTGGAATGCCTCCGGGAGTGCCAGGAATGACACCATGATACATAACGAGGACAGATTGGTGACACACGACATTCGTGGATTTGAATTGAATGGATTAAGGAACTATGGTACACAATAGAGTTATCTATGCTCTCTCTCAATCTAATATTGCTTCCGTTTACTCTATCTCTCGTTGTGTTGATATAAATATTCGTGCGACACATCATATCATGTCATATGCATGTAATATTTGTGTAGACTTTCCTACTGGGCTGTCGAGCTCAACCCTTCTTTCTTTTCAGGTACGACTTTGGAGTGATAGCATGGGGTGCTTGGCTTGCATGGATCGAGATGCATACTTTTGAAAGCTGCATCGGAGAAATTACTTAACATCTTTTATTTATCATTTTTGAAAAGATGTAATGTAACTCATACTTTATTTATTTCGGTTCAAACGATGTAAACTACTTAACTCCTTTTTGGTTTTGGAGATAATGATCATTGGTCGAAGTGACCACTTTTGTAATCTATTTCAAACTTATTTGGATTTATTCTACCATCAATGTATCTTTTGGAAATTTTGGTGAGATGGTGAGTTTTTATTAATGGTAAATGTATAATTTTATTTTGTTTGAAATTGAGAATGTGACATAGAAAGTCTAGATTATACAGAATTAGAGGAGCAAAAAAAGTGTAGTATTAATACTGCATCTATGTAAAATAACATTTGATAGTGGAGAACATTTGGGAAAGATTAGGAGGAACTTACCGTTGCCAGTTCAAAAAAAATCTAAAAATCATAGGGGAAGTAAACCTTAGGAAAAATAATGAATATGTTTGTGTTTTAATCGGCAAAATGAGTATTAATAGTCCAAATTTTGTTTCCCAATGCATGTTTCATTTTTTGATTTTTTTCACTCCTAATAGTAATTGTATGATGACAATACGTGTGAATTAATTTGGCTGAATAATTTTTTTTAAAACAGTGGAGCTAATATTTTGATGTTTTTTACTTTTTGTCATGTTTTTCTATTTCTTCGATAGAAGGAATTGAAAAAGTATAAAAAAAAAATCAAAATTTTAAAAAAAAGGACCGACATAAATTGTTATTTATTTTTCATTTCATAACATATTTTTTTGTTTTTATAACTCATAGAACATCATGGCTGACTACAACCATTCAGATTTAGATAGTTGGGCAAACGAGAGTAAATTTTCAAGTGGAGAGAGCGTTTTTCAAAACTGTCACAACTACACGCCTGAATTTACCACCGACCAGGTTAGTTATTAATATACAGAGAAAAAGAAACTTAAAAGCCAACATAATAAAAAACATATTAGCCAACATATTTACGTATTTTTATTTTTTTTGCAGATTTTTGAAAATAGAGATGATATGTTAGAGTGGGCGCGGAGGGTTAGTCGTGTAATGGTATTGTGGTTGTTATAAAAAATTCAGCTTCTTTAAAAGGCAACAAGCTCTCAAAGTGTATTCTTGGTTGTGAAAGAGGAGGAACGTACAAACCGCCTCACTATCTCGACGAAGGGGAAACCCACCAACAGAATACTGGACCAAAAAATGCAGTTGTGCATTTGAGCTAGGAGGTATACCAATACCTCCAAACGGAGTCATGTGGGGTTTAAGGGTTTCAAGTGGTTTCCATAACCATTGAGCAGCAAAATATCTCGATGGCTACGAGTACCCGTCAAGGCTAAAGCAAGCGGAGAAAGAATTTGTTATTGACATGGGCAATAGCACTGCGGCTCGTGAAATTCTGAGTGTCTTGAAGGAAAGAGATTCATTAAACATCATGGGAATCAAGAGCATCTACAATGCCATACTTATTAATAAAGAAGTCAAACGAGGCGGCCTTAATCCAATTCAATATGTGTTATCTCAGTTGATTAAAAAAGCATACCTCCATGATTTTTGTAACCAACGAGATAACAGATATTCTTTGGGTTCATCATAAAAGCCTAGAGTTATATGTTAACTTTCTAGCTGTGTTGATCATTGATGCCATGTACAAGACCAACGAGTATCGAATACAACTTTTAGAGGTTGTGGGTATCACATCCACAATGCGTACATATTCATTTATGTTCGCATATCTTAGTGAGAGGGAAGAGTGACTGATATGGGCTTTATCCACCCTAAAGAATTGGATAATCGCAAAGGGTGCATTGACGTCCTCAATATTTGTTTCAGATCGAGATTTGGCGCTTATTAACGCCATTGAAACATGTTTCCCAATGGCACGTCATATTCTTTGTATTTGGCACATAAACCAGAATGTAGTGAAGAATTGCAGTCCTGTGCTTGGTCTGCTGTCAAAATGTTTTCTTGTGTTATGGTACTCACTTATAATGTCATCAACACCGTCGTCTTACAAGCAGAAGTAGCAGACCCTTTGCGTGAAGTTTAGATCCTACCTGCGTGTCTTAGATTACCTTAGAGAAACATGGTTGAAGCCATACAAAGAGAGATTTGTAAAGCATGGATAGATACTTGTATGCACCTCGACGGCAATTCAAGTCAAAGGTATATTCACTTTAGTGAATATTTACTTGTTTTAACTTTCCTATTTGAACACTTTCAATTATTATAGTTTACTTTACTGCAAATGATTTTTCTAACTTTTCTATTTGAACAATTTGCATTATTCTATTGCAAAGCGGAGTCTGCCCATGCCAGACTGAAGAAGTATTTGGGAGATACCATGTCATCGTTAGAAACATCATTTGTTAAAATAGACAAGATGCTGAGAAATCAGCTCAGGATATTAAGAAGTCATTTGAGAAGTCTATCAATATTCCACGACACAAACAGGTAAATGATAACATTTATGATGAATTATGATGTTGTATTTCTTTGAAGGCCATGGAGCTGATCGATGGTCAACTACAATGCACTACCAATGCCTCCGCCCACTTAGTTGGTTATTGTGATTGTACGACAAAAATCACATGCGGCATACCATGCGCGCACAATTCTTGCATTTTATCGTTCCCTTTCTATTCCAATTCCGCTAGGAGAGATACACATTCACTGGACTAGGTTGTCAATGGATGCACACCAACCTAATGATGAAGGACACCCACCTGATAAGACATCTCATATTATTGACAGCTTAGAGGGTATAGACCCAGATATGCGAGAGCATATGATAAACAAGATTGTCGATATGACAAATCCATCTCATAGCACAGTTCAAGCCCCAGCACATACAACACAGTTCATAGAGGTTGACTTGCAGGCAGAGATGAGCAAAACAGACGTCGCATATATACCTTCTAGTTTAGAGGCGTCTGGCTCAGGATCTAGAGGGCATCGAACTCAACGCAGGGTGTATCGGTCACTCCATCGACTCCAACCTCGAAAGGGAGACGTGGGAGGGGCGCGGGAGTTCACAACACTGAACCAACCTATGCTCAATATCCGGTTTCTCCCGGTTTCGATTCTTACATTCAACAATTACCTGAGGCCTTAAGGAGTTATATAACCCACACTGTTGACGTCCGAGCTGATGGTCATTGTGGATTCAGAGTGATAGCTGCGCTAGTGGGTTATAGCGAAGATGATTGGAGACAGGCACGAATGGATCTTATTTAAGAAATTCAACAAAATATGGACTTATATAGTGTGCTTTATCCACTGGTCGGTCTAGCAAACAATCTGCTAAATTTACTTGCTTGGTTTGCTCTTACAGCGCCAACTCAACATTGGATGGACTCTATGACTTTAGAATGTGTCATTGCATCAAGGTACAATCTTGTACTACATACATTTGAGATAAATGCTTTGGGTTGTTTTACTTACTTGCCATTGAGGTCCCATCTGATTGCAGTTCGGACACGTCGAGAAATTGCTATTGCCCATATTGATCAACACTTCGTACAAGTTTCTTAAGACCTCATTATCCTGTACCACCTATCCCAGTATGGTGGTGGCAAAATGCATCAGATGAAACTAAGGGATGAACAACTCGTAGTACGTCTTAACTTGTGGTCAGAAGTAATGGGTAGGGGAAATATTGATTAGTATTTGTATTTCTATGTACTCTATAATTCACTATTGTATTGTAATGGACATTAGTATTAAGAGTTGAAGTAGTGATTAATTTATGAAAATAGTAATTTAAAAAAAAATGTAACATTTATTTAACTTCTATATTTTGTTAAATATAACTTTTAAGTACTAATTATTATAGTGGAACATAAAAAATATAACTTTTAAGTATAAATGAAATTTCAAATTGTTTTGGCCCCTTTTTTCGTATCAGGGAACACTTATATTTTTTTGTCGTTAATTCAAACGAAAAAAGTGTGGAAAAAAATAAAAAAAAATAAAGTACCATGGAACACTTAAATATTTAAAAAATATATATATTTAAATATTCATACTTAAATTTTTAAGTATTACGGAACACTAAAAAAAATTAAAAATAATATTAGTTTTTTAATAACCGAGCTTGGGTTAATTTTTAAATATTATTTCTAATCAATGGTGAATTTTTTATATTTCTTCAAATTAAAAACTTGCACAACACAAAATTTATTTTGATACCACACAAATAGTTAAAAACAAAAATAAGTAAATACAAAAATCAGAGTGCTTTGAAACAGAGAAAAAAAACAAAAAACCCCGGGATGAAACATGGGAACTTTCATGTAAAATTCACCGTGCCTCCCTCCCACGCGCGTCTCGTGGGGGAGGGGGGAGGGGGGTGTGAGGTAGCAGCTCCCATTTTAAAATTGTGTCTTGTCCTTATTTTATAAATTATTTACGTTCCAGTGTATTTCCCTCGATAATGTCCGTTTCTGGCTTAATCTGAAAAAAACATTCGTTCGTCTGTGATCGGGTTTGAGCCAAACTTAGTAAGGTTTCGAGTTGTTTTTCTATCAGAAGTGGATTAAACAGCTTAATTAAGCAAAGTAGGTGGATTAGGCGCACTACAACTCGGAAGAGGTGTAAATGAGCAACATAACTTGAGATAAGGCTAAATTTCGGGCCAAGGTCGCCGGAAAATCATATCTCCGGCACTGAGACCAAAGTAGAGGTAGAGATCACAGATATCTAGTACAATCGGCCAATTAATTCTTTCAACTGTCTGTTAATTGTCTGCTAACAGGAAAAGAAGCATTAACACACAGAAATTTAATGTATATAATGCACCTTGAAACCATCGCACATGTACTTTTCCTTTCATATAAGAGTACAATTTGAGATCCCAAACGTTCCTCTCTCTCTCTTTCTCAATAAATAATATTGTGGGAGCATGATGTCCATGTGTGGTGGTAAAATTCTATTGTTTCATCTCACAAGTGCGTTTTTTGGTTTCCTCTGTGCTTTGTTCTTTATTTTCGAGCTACTAATCCAAAGTTTTGTGTCTTTGTGTCTATATGCCTTTTTGCAGGCAAAGCTTAAGGAACTTCAGTTCTATACTTTCGTCGCTGATTGAAAAAGGTACTTTATTCAATTACTTATTTTACCAATGGATTATTCCTGCATAATAGCTTGTATTTCCTAGTCATTTAATGAAACATAATTTTTCTTCTTTTTTTAAATTTGGTTTAGAGGGGGATGTCCACCAGATATATCCAAGTTCATTAATATGGGTTGTTCTTAAAATTTTACTGGAATTGAAATAAAGAAGAAGAAGACAATAGGGTATTGGGGATTTTATTGTCTTCTCAAGAATCTTTTCAATGGTGGTGAATCTTTCAGTTTGTTAGCTCTCATTTTCATGAATCTTTCAGTAGCCCAATTCACTGAACTTTACATCATCTTCTATTGTTTGGACTTAGGTTTCATTGAATTTCACCCCACTTTAATGTTTTCCATTTGCTTTTTTTATTTTCTTAGTGGTACTTGAGTATTCTTCTACAATTTCTTTGACTTTCCCAGTATTGTCTAGTGATGAGTGGGTATTGCTGTTTAGTTGTATTCTGGGGTTGAGATCCTATTCTTAGGCTGTGTTTGGATCTTTCATTTTTGGGTAGAAAGTGAAAGGTAAAAGGTAAACGGAATGTTATTGCTTTGTTCAGTTCCAAGTTGTAAGCTGATATGTTCTTTCATTCCCATACTTTCTTAGAAGTGCAAGTATTTTACACATTCCTTTTGTTTCACGGCGTGCTTATTTCTTTCCTCCATTACTAGATCATTGTTTCTTTGGTCAACTAGCATCTGTAATTGTTTATATGTAGGATCTGACTTGAAATATCACTCCAAGTAGTACCGACTTTGGTGTAAGTTATTTGCGTGCTGATCTGAACAAAAAGGCTCATATTTGCATAGTTTTTTGTCTAATTGATATCTGATTTGCTGCTTTTTTTTTTTAATTTTCTTGCAATCCTTTTATTTGTCTGGGTTACCTTTAACAATCATCGCACTATTTGACACCAAACTCGGAGAGGAAAAAATCAAGTCGAGGAGCATTTGTTCCAATTCCCTGCCCTCCGAACCAGACGTGAAGGTCTCCCCTCATCCGGCTCTCTGCAGGGGAATCTCCACTCACTGCTTCCCCTAGTATCCTCCCTTTACCACATCATGGGGATTTACAGGAGACCCCAGAGGGTCGCTCGAAAAGACTGCTATACCATACCTTTTTTTTTTTACTCAACTCTACTCTAGTAGTCACTAGACTCACTAGAGTAGTCCACTATAGTAAGGGGCCCTTTCTTGCTTGTTAGCACCATCTGTGATCTTTCTGATACGTGCACTGACTAAGCCAAATATGTAGAGTCTACCACATAGTAGCTTTGCTGAAATAGATTTCTGTGAGCAGATATGATTTACAGATTCGTATCTCATCTCAAGTGGAATGATATCCGTGGCTTGTGCTCTTGGAGTTGATAAGCCTCTTTAATTTCCTACACTATCTTGTCTAGTGTCCATATTCCCTTTTGAAAGGAAAAAAATTGCTTCGTTTCCATCTGAAAAGTTTTTTTGTTTCCCAGGAGATCGAAACAAAACATTGGCCGAATCATGAAACTCCACTGTTTCCACCAACACATGCTGAAACACAATTGGCATGAAAAAATTCTATGCAAATTATGGAAACACTGAGTTGTTTCAGCGTATTAGAAATATCCAAATGTAACTTTGGTGCTGCCCTAAATTCTCTCCATTTTCATCATGTCGGTTTACCATTTTCAAAATGTTTACATCACGTCCAATACATATCTGAAACTTTTCATTTTTCTAGCTAACCAAATCAACATAAAAGAAATTTAGATCCTTGATTTCTTTACCGTATTCATTTCTTTTCTCATGCATATGGTTTCATATGTAAGTTGCTTCACTAGATGGTTAACCTTTTTTATGTACTTGTAAGTAAAATTGCAGCTTTACGCACTAGCGTTGAACAATTTCTCTACCTTACAGACAGCAAATCCACATGTTGGCGTCTATTCAAATTTGACAACATTATGATGGAAGAATTCAAGTTGGACAAAGAGACTTGTTTAGAGGATGAGAATATCAGCAATTGGCAGACGTATGAAGAGAACTCAGATTCTGATGCAAGCTTTGTGGATTGCGAAATGCCCGAACTTGTTAGTTTTGAGCTAGAGAGTGAATACCAGCTTGTCAAAGACATTTGCATCGACAGGGAAATTCATTCCCCGGCTAGGTGTTCAATTGAAAATTGTGAGTTGGACCACAGTATCATCTCTTGCTTACTCAACGCTGATGAGGAAACAGATAGTAAATCAACACCAGAAGCACTGGCCAGAGTGTCATCCATTTCAAATTCTTCGGATTGTCTCTCAAAACACGTCAAGCATTGTGATTCCACCGAGAATAGTGCAAGTGCAAGGTTGCTATTGGTCGGAGACTTGGACACGCAGTTATCGAATTCAAATGGAGATAGAGTTGAACCAAAACATGACAAGGTGATTCCTCTGATGCATCTCTTGCCATGTGAATCGATCACCTAGTTCTATGTATAGTGTTTTAAAAATTAGAAGTCTGCATTTTTCTAAGCAGTACCTTATTTGCTTTTCTCGTTCATTATGTCAGCACTAAGTTCATATGTCCTCCATGAAATTCGTATTCGTTGATTACTACACCGGTAAATGACCAACAACAATTTAAGCTCTTTTGTTTCTCCAATCTTCTTTGTTTAATCACTTAACAACATGAAATTTACTTGAAAAAGGAACTTCCACATTTTGCCCAGAGTACTAACATAACACAGTAGGAACTCCGAATAGAGGCAAACAATGAGTTGTTAGACATATATGTTTAGTCTCTTAAACACTTCAAATTAATGTGTGCAAAGGTTGGCTCTAATGTATGAATTTTATTTCAGAGCACAAATTAATGTTGATTACTTTGTTACGCGAGAATTTAAACAGTAGGAGACATTCAATAGTGAAATGTCGCTTATTCTTCCCTAGTTCCTCCCTAGGAAGCATAGGCACTTAAAAAGAAGAATTGATGTTTGTGTCAGACACAAACACTTTTTGGATACTCTCGAATACATATCTGATACTCCTTTATTTGTGTCCATAGAATAAGAAATAAGAATCTTAATCCTGACACATACCCGACACTCTTTTTACAACGTGTTAGACTCTTTCTTAGGTGTCTAACTAAAAAACTGGAATTGACAATTCTTAAAACTTGTTAGCATGTTTCAATATCTAATACAAATTGGATTTATTTGAACTTTACTGAAAGTTTGTAGAGAAATGAAAAAGGTACATTGAAGAAATTTTAGAGAGAGGATTAAGCATTTCCTAACCGTGCTTATGCCCTTCTTTTAACGATTTCTTGAATCCCGTGTTTATAGAGATTCTTCATAACTTATTCTACCTTATCTACCATTTAATGCGCAAAAAAAAAACTTATGGCAATAGGTAAATAGCTAGATATGTCAATACAGACAATACAAAGTATCCTCAACGTGTCTGCGTCTTTAGAAAAATAACGAATTTGTGTGCCCGTATCGTATTCATGTTTCGTATCCGTATCCGTATCTGTGTGATAACACGTTTGATCCTCCCTCCTTGGAGCAAGGACCTAGAAGAAAAATAGGACATCGGTGTGGCGCTAACCAACACTCCTCTAATGAAACAGTCAGAGATCAATGATTTGGGAAAAAGATAAAGACTAGAAATATTCACAATAATGATAAGTAGTACCTGCTCCATCATATCAAGATGCGCTTTTAAACCTCCCAACTCTTTGAGTCCTATTTTGCGTCTACTTCCCTAGGGGTTGCGGTAAGGTGGTCATCCCTGGGCGTTATAGGAGTCTTGGGGTCCTTATCTCTTGCGAATATGGTGTCAATCCCTTTCTATTTGCGTGCAAGGTGATACACTCCTAGCCGGAGTCCAATTCTCAAAGTCCAGGCCTTAGCCACTTTATGACCTCATTTGGATAAGAGGAAACCTGCCTATGTCGGGAACCGAGGATTAATCATCATAGACAGAGGACCAAGTTGAGGATATGAGTAGACAACAAAAATCGAGTCGATTAGGCCTTCCCGATCGTAGGTTTCTCACGTACCAGCTACTCCTTTGCTTTTGGGGACGAATGTAGAGAATTTCCGAAAGCAATTCAAAAAAAATTTGGGAAACTGACAGTTGCTTGCTTTACGTCGAACATTTAACGCAAGTGTCAGGTGCCTCATGATTGCGACACGTGGGGGCGCATTTGTCCATCAGACGTGCTGGCAGTTATACGGGATTCCAGGATAGTTATTGGGCAATGTGTATCTCATCTAAATCTTTAAGTGTGTCGATGGCCTAGGGTTGAGATTCAAACGCCTGGGAATTCCAATCGTTACCTCACCCTTTGCCTTTTCCATTTTGCAACTTTCCATTTCTCTTTCCATTTCGTTTCGTCACTTCCACTTTTCCCTTCCTAGTGCAAACATATATGCTCCACACTCGAGATTGGCTTTTCGCATTAGGTAATGCCCCTTTCACTGCTCCTCTTCTTCTTCTTCCTATATTCCTCTCCCTTTATTGTTCTTCCCATTAGCCCTCATATGACCCTGGTTCCCCTTAAACCTAGACCCTGTTGGCCTAGGATATGGGACGACTTCCCCTTTCTCCGCCTCTACTTCTATATGACTTTGCACTTCCGTCCCCCTTCTCAAGGTTACTTTAGCAATAGTTCTTCCATTCATCGTTACTATGGGAGTTTGTTCTCTTTGATAAAGTCCTCCCTTTCCCATTTTCATGCTATGATTCCCATACTCAGTGGGACCAATAGCCCCACGTTGGCAAGGGTGATGTCTAGGGCCGAGGCCTCTTCGTCTTTCTCCTCTCAAGCACCCACTCCCCTGCACATGGGATTTCTGACTGGGTAAAAGGTTAGCACTATTGCTTCCTTCATTACCAAACATGACCTCCATTTGTATAGCAAGGTATACGAGATTCCCCTCAATGTTATTCTCAGGGTTCCCACGGCCTTCGACCCTGCCTGGATCCTTAGATCCAAGGTGTGTCTTCACTGTCATGCTTTTGAAGGGGGGGCTCAGGCTCCCCTTCCCAAGGCCCATTAGGGACGTCCTCATCTATCTGAGTTTGTCCCCAGGTTAGTTGGCTCTGAACGCTTAGTAGACACTTGTGGGGTGGCAGCTTGCTCGGATGAGAAGGCCGAGCTAGATTGAAAAACCTTCCCCTATACTTATCAGGTCAACATGGGGCCATAAGGGTGGCACTTCTTTTCGAAAAGGGATAGGACAACCACTCTGATAAAAGGGCTTCCATCCTCAGTGAAAAATTAGAAGGATGAGTTCTTTTCTGTCGGGGACTAGATTGGAAAGGCTAGATTGGGAGTTCCTGCCCAGTTCTCATGGGATTTGTTCTTTTGGGGAGAGTTTTCAGCAGCACGTAAGAGAGTTTATCTGTTAATTCTCCTCATTTTGCTCTTCTCTCCTCTTTTTTTTGTGGTGTAATCTTGTGTTGTGTGTCATGTAGGGAAGTTGTGGTTGACCTTAACCAAGGAAGAGGAGGGCCTAATTAAGAAGGCACATAATCATCCTGGCTGCAAATTTTCTCTGCTCGTGACCGCAAAGTCATTGGCTAAGTACTTATTTGGTCTGGAGCCTACGAGTGAGACACTTGCCTTTGAGAGAGTTAACTCCTCTTGTTGCCATCATTTCCTCATCCTATTATGTTTATTTCTTGATGTTGTCACTTTGCTGGGGAGCTTACGGAGGAGGAGATGAGGATCAACCGGAGAAGATAGCCAAGTTGAAGGAAGATAGGGGGTTGGTGTTGAAGAAATGAAATTTTCTCAAAAGAGTCGAGGACCCAGTAACATTCATTGATTCTGGTGTGACAACGAAATGGGTGGTAATCTATGAACCCTCTGCTGCTCCTATCATTGTGGTGGACGACCTTGCCCACAAGAATGCGATTGCAGTCAAGGAGAAGAATGAGTTTGTTGCTTTTGGAGAGGGGCATCTCCGAGTTTGAAGATAAGGGGAAAGCAAATGAGAAGACAAGGAAGGAGAAAGAGTGTAGGACATTTTTGATGATGGTGCCACTGCTATGGTTAGTGTTTGATACCCCTTTGACTAGGCAAATACCCTATGGGCTGGACAACACTAATCTTACCTACTTGGCTGCTTTCACTGAAAGTCAAATAAGCTTTTCTTCTCAACTTTCTATTCTTTCGATCTCTTGTACTATTTTGCAATATTCCTCGTACCCTCTTTAGGTCATTTGTTATGAGTATGAGTTGTATAACTAACAGTTTGACGTCTATACTACGCTAAGGACATCCCAGAAAGAATGGGACAAAGCCCGTTGTGAGTTGGATGATGAGAAGAAGATGTCGACTGATCTGGTCAATTTACTAAAGGTGGGGAGGGAGAGAGAGAGAGAGAGGGAGAGCGCTGAAAGTCCATATTGAAGAACGAGCTTGCCCTAAAAGAGGGGCAAATTCGAGTTTGTCTAGATTGTTAGTTGGTCGTGAAAAAGCTGACATCACCAAAGGGAAGAAGTTGGCCAAAAAGGTTTAGAAGGTGGCCTATGAGGGTTGTGAAAGAGTGTACTAACTTATACTAGATATATCATATGCTATTTTAAATGAGAATAAAAGAGCATAACACATATACGTGGAAAACCCCTAAAAGGGTAAAAACCACGGGAAGAAATCAATCACTAAAATAACCGTTGTGCGATTACAAAGAAACCTATACTTACAACTATGACTCCTCACAGTTGTTCCAAGGTTGGTTTGCCGAATCCACGTTCGCCGCACCATGATTGATTTACTTCCGCCTTGAATCCTCAAGTCTTCCTTTGATCGAGAACAAGAACTCGCCGTTTAGTTCTAGAGCCGTCGTATCCTTCAAAAACCCTAGATATTGCTTCTCGAAATGCGCGCCAAACTCAGAACCCTAATCTAGGTTTTATAGACAAAACGGAACTGTCGCTTGAGCGACCTAAATGTCGCTGGAGCGACCTCACTGTTGCTTGAGCGACCATACAGGAGGTAGAAATAAGAACGAATACAAATTAAATTGATTTCTTCCACTTACCTAACACAGATGCTCTCTAGAAAATTAAAACAACAACTAATGAATTAATAAGACGAGTAGAACAGTTGTTGTGATAGATAGCCCGGAAGTTCCAATTTAACAGTGACTGAGTAGTGACGATAGAGCTTACAATCTCCCCCTTTGGGACTTTCGGGCAAAATCAGTGCATCCAGAAAAACCTGTGTAAGATAAGAGCAACACAACCAAACAGACAGATAGGTACCTGGATATATAATTGACAAGAGATATCAGAAGCATTAAATCAATTAAATAGATAACGTTCTCCCCCTTTTTGGCCGGAAACCAAAGGAGGTATAATAAAAACCCCACAAAAACATATAATGACGGAAACAGTAGATAAGTCTGAAACACAAAAACCAACCGATAAACAAAACATAATAACAAGTGTAGTCAAAATCAATAGAGAGAAAGAACTAATTTAATCATTGGTGAGGGGGCGAATGCTCTGGAGACGGAATAGGATACCCAGGGAACGGCGGAGCGTGAGTAGTCTGAGCCAAAAACACGGTCACTTGATTGAGGAGAGTGGCAATCTGACTTGAATGACGGAGGATAGAGCCGGTGGACCGGGAGAACTCCTGTTGTGCAGCAAGTTGAGCAGCCTATATTTCATTCATTTGTGTAATGAGGCGGCTTTGGGACTGTTGAAGTTCACCCATCATGTCAAACAGCCGGGATTGATTTTCAGCAATGAAAAACGTGGCTGAGCAGAGGAGGATGATGCAGTAGCAGCAGCAATAGCCTGACGGGTACGGCGACGAGTAGGTGGAGGCGGAGGGGCACCAACAGCCTCAGCAAAAGTGGCCTCATCGGCAGCAAACAAGGAATCCATGTCTTCCTCACCTGAGTCATGGATGAAGATATCGGGAGTGGCATGGGCAGAGCTGATAATGCGGGAGTGGGCATTAATAGGACTGATATGGGTGCGAGATATGATAGGGGGTTCGCCCTCAATGACAGGAACTTGGATAACATTCAGGAGGAGGTTGGAAATCAGGACACCGAACGGGAGAGAGGCTTTCTTCAGAAACTTGACGGGTTCAAATTTGGCGAGTTGACGGAAAGCAATATGGGTCCAATCCACAGCAGATTGCTGGCCAATGAGATGGAAGGCTACACCCCTAAGAGCAGGCACATTGGAGGTATGGGAAGTGGGTTCAAACGAACTGCAGTAAAATAGGTTAAGGATCCAATATTATGGCAGAAGCACCCCCTGGTTAATCTTATTTTTTACCCAAGTGCGCGGGCATCCAGAGATGACATCAGCAATGGTGTTGCGAACAGCGAGAGACGGGACCCGCACAGTGTGGGAGGGAAGAGGGTATTCAAACGCAGGAAGGGGTGCTAGGCCGACATGACTACCAAGGGTCGTAGGAGTGACTACAATCTCATGACCACGTACCCAAGTAGTGAGACTCTCAATGGCATGGTCAACCTGGGATATATTGCAAAAGAATTCCTGGACCATGTTGAGATTGACTAGCCCTTCAAGGGCAGCAAGTTGAGCCCATCCTTGATGATTGACCCATTGAACAGTTTGGGCATCACCAAAAGAGTTCAAATCAAAGAGGCGCTCGATCAAAACGGTTCGGTTTTCAAAGTGGGAAAATTTGGTTTGAAAATCTTTTGTAGGAAAACGGTTGATTTCAGGGCCTTTCCCCTGAGAAGCTTGTCCCTTGCCGCGAGCCATGAATCTGAACAAATAAACCCAAGAAACCCACACGAACGAACGATATAATCACAACGGAATATATAACCAGAAGAATATAAACAAATGTAAAGATCACTACCAAGCCCGTAGTGATGTAATAAGCCTAAGTGCAAAAATATATGAACACATGGTAAACAAGGTCAAACACTACCAAGCACGTAGTGTTTGAGACGAACACAAAATCAGAAAGTAGGAGGCAAAGCATGGCAAAAAACTAACGAACAACCCGGAAAACCTATATGGACTAGGTAGAGAAGAAAAACTAGGAGAATAAACAACCCATAAGCGAAAAAAGGAGGAGGAAGGAGGAAGAATACCGGAGAAGAAGAGATTCGGGAAGAAAATCAGTCGATACAAGCCGAGACGCACGAAACCCTCGAAGAATCGCCACAATCGCCGCACAAGGAAGAAGACAAAACCAGATTCGGATGAAAAAACTGATAACAATGATATAAATAGGGCCGAAGGGGTCGCTGGAGCGACAATGAAGTCGCTGGAGCGACTGGGCGTCGCTGGAAGGTCGCTCGAGCGACAAGTAGTCGCTGGACACACAAACTGGTCAGTGGAGGTCGCTGGTCGGTCGCTAGATACATTGGTAAGCCGCTGGACAACAATAAAACAGAGGGGGTCGCTGGATAGGTCGCCGGATGGTCGCGGAATAGTGAAAAGTGGTTGCTAGACCCAAAAGGGGCAGACAATGTCGCTGGTAAGGTCGCTGGACCTTAAAGACACTAGAATGCTTCGCTCGTTGGTCGCTGGATGGCCTGATACGGTCGCTGGAGCGATGTGGTCGCTGGAGCGACATATGGTCGCTGGAGCGATGGAGAAAAAGAGCCCAAGGTGTTGGTTGATGTTGAACAGGAAAAAGAAGATAAAGATAAAAAGGACGATCAATGGAAAAACAAAGAAACACCATTTATATATATATATATATATATATATATATATATATATATATATATATATATATATATAATATAGAAGGACACGGTCACTTAGGAGAGATCCAATATTCAAAGCACAAGGAAATCCCACGAGTGACATAAATCACATACGGAACAAGAGAAACAGTGGGATCGTCACAAGACTAACACTGATATATATATGGTCGAGAAAGAACATTAGTCCGACAGATAAGTGTGTGGGTGCAACATGCGAAAACTGAGTGGATCAGATAGTCTAGACCACATTGACATCATAACAACTTACGGTAGGCATGCTTCCCTTAGGAGCCAGTTTATACTGGATAAGTGAGAGATACTTTGTTACCCCACTGTCGTTTGACGCGACCAATAAGCTTAACTGAGGCCCATTGACCGGTTACTAAACAGATGGTCCGTTCTTTTGAAATATGCAGGTGATCAAATATTACCCCATTACTGTTTGACGCGAACACAGAGCTTGACTTAGGCCCAGTGTCCGGTTACTAGGTGAATGGTCCAGATGGTCTTCACGAGGTCTAGTTCTTTTTGACGCGAACATTTCAGCTTAAATTAGGCCGACTGTCCGGTTACTCAGAAACTGCCCAGATAGAAAGTCACTCCCTTTCTTTTAGGGAAAGCACCAACCAGTAAGTGATGAGACATAGGGAAGAAATCCGATCAAACAAGCAAGTTCCGATGATACGTGTGCACAAGGATGGACCATGTATTTCTCAACTATATAGAAATCGTGTCAGACACTAATGAAGAGCACGCAGTCTATTTGATCATATGGAAAATGTCAACCACGAGGGATTAACCTGAGACGGATGAACATGAAAAGAGATAGTGCCCATGACAACTATATTACAATATATAAATATATATATATATATATATTTTTAATTAAATAATTATTCAACGTAACCAACACCGACAAGCTTTCGAAGATAATCAAAACGGACATAGTCAAGAGGTTTAGTAAAAAGATCAGCACGTTGGAGGGTTGTTTCTAGTTATTCAAGAGTGATAGATCCGTCGTCAACTAAGTCACGAATAAAGTGATGTCTGATGTCTATGTGTTTAGTACGGGAGTGTTGAACAGGATTTTTTGAAATATTTATGGCACTAGTGTTGTCGCAATAAAGAGTCATGTTATGTTGAGGCAAGCCATAGTCGGTAAGCATTTGCTTCATCCAGAGGAGTTGAGTGCAGGCACTTCCAGCTGCGATATATTCGGCTTCAGCAGTGGAAAGGGAGATGGAATTTTGTTTTTTACTTAACCAAGCTACAAGATTATTTCCTACATAGAAACAACCACCAAAGGTGCTCTTACGATCTTCAACAGAACCGGCCCAGTCAGCGTCACAATACCCTGCTAAATCAGAGGTTGTGTCGCGCGACATCCAGATACCATACTCTATAGTACTGTGAATATATTTTAAAATACGTTTTACAGCAGCTAAATGTGATTCCTTTGGGTTAGCTTGATATCGGGCACACGCTCCGATACTAAAGGCAATATCTGGTCGACTAGCAGTAAGATATAGTAAGCTTTCAATCATACTTCGAAAGAGAGTCTGATCTACGTCTACTCCAGATGTGTCTTTTGTGAGTTTCACTGTAGTGCTCATGGGAGTGCGTGAGTGTTTTGATGATTCCATTCCAAATTTTTTGATAAGATTTATGGCATACTTTGTTTGAGTAACAAAAATGCCGGTCTCAAGTTGTCGAATCTGGAATCCGAGGAAATACGACAGTTCTCCCATCATGCTCATTTCAAATTTTTTGATAAGATTTATGGCATACTTTGTTTGAGTAACAAAAATGTCGGTCTCAAGTTGTCGAATCTGGAATCCGAGGAAATACGACAGTTCTCCCATCATGCTCATTTCGAATTCATTTTGCATAAGTGTGGAGAATTCATTTGCCAAATCAGGAGAAGTGTGGAGAATTCATTTGCCAAATCAGGAGAAGTGGATCCAAATATAATATCGTCAACATAAATTTGAGCAACTAATATGTGTTTATTACTGTGACGAACAAACAGAGTTTTGTCAACGCTCCCCCTAACAAAATCATTTTGCAGTAGATACTCAGTGAGTCATTCGTACCATGCCCGAGGTGCTTGTTTCAACCCGTAAAGTGCTTTATTCAAGTGATATACATGATCTAGATTATGAGGATCTTCAAACCCCTTAGGTTGTGATACATAGACTTCTTCTTTAATTATTCCGTTTAGAAATGCACTTTTAACATCCATTTGATGTAATTTAAAACCTAGAAAGCATGCGATCGCTAACATAATACGAATAGATTCCAGTCTAGCACCGGTGCAAAAGTTTCATCAAAATCAATCCCCTCCACTTGTGTATATCCTTGAGCGACTAGTCTAGCCTTGTTTCTAACTATTGTTCCTTGTTCGTTAGATTTATTTTTGTATATCCATTTAGTGCCGATTATGTTAGTGTGCTTAGGACGAGGAACAAGTTCCCATACATTGTTTCGCTCAAACTGATTAAGTTCTTCATGCATAGCGTTCACCCAATGTTCATCGCTTAAGGCCTCTTTAATATTTTTAGGTTCGAGTAAAGAGACATAACAATCATAAGATACCTCGTCGCGCAGTTGCTTCCTAGTTTTCATAGGTTTTGTTACCTTTCCAAGCACTTGACTTGTGGGATGGTGGAGTTTAACACGTGATGATGGCTGCAGTATACCTTCTTCACTTTCTTTTTCCGACTCCTGGTCATTCTCTTCATTTTCTGTGTCATCCTTGGCGCTTTCTTCAAGATCATCGGGCATAGGTTTGTCTTGTAAGAGCCCTGTATCTTGTTCAAACACTTGATCCAACAATTCATTAGTAGAACATGATTCTTCATTGACGATTTTTTCATCAACAATTACATTTATAGATTCCATAACAGTTCGAAAGGCTTTACTATTCGTAGCATATCCAAGAAATATTCCTTCATCACTGCGAGTATCGAATTTGCCTAGATATTCTCGATCTCGCATGACATAAAATTTACTACCAAAAATTTTGAAATATTTGACATTAGGTTTTCTACCTTTCCACAGTTCATAAGGAGTGTGTTTTGTGCCAGGACGAAGATACACACGATTAATTGTATAGCATGCAGTAAAGACAGCTTCTGCCCAAAATTTTAGTGAAACATGTTTAGCATGAAGCATAACTCGAGCCATTTCTTGGATGACTCTGTTTTTTCTTTCAATAACTCCATTTTGTTGAGGTGTTTTAGGTGCTGAAAACTCATGGCCAATGCCAAGTTCATCACAGAACACAGCAAACTCCATGTTTTCAAATTCCCTTCCATGGTCGGATCGGATCCGAACAACAAATCCTATTTTGGTATTTTTCTCGTTTTGTAATTGTTTGACAAGTGATTTAAAAATAGATAAGGTTTCAAATTTTTCTTTAAGAAATCTTACCCAAGTAAATCTAGTGAAGTCATCAACTATAACAAAAATGTACCGTTTACCTCCTATGCTTTCTATTTTGGAAGGTCCCATGAGGTCCATGTGGAGAAGTTCAAGAGGTCTTTTTGTCATATTACTGTTTATCTTCTTGTGTGGAGTTCTAGTTTGCTTCCCTAACTGGCAGGGTCCACATATTTGGTTCTCAAAATTTCCTAACTTAGGTACACCACGAACCAATTCTTGTCTAGTTAGAACAGATAGATCTTTGTAGTTGACGTGTCCTAAACGTTGATGCCAAAGTTCAGTGTCAGAGAGTAGACTGGATTTGTAGTTCAATTCATTATTAGGAATAATCCCATAGCAATTATCAGAAGTACGCTTCCTATGCATAATTTCCTTTCTCGTATCATCACAGATATAACAGTCGTTTCTAGAAAATGTTACTTCATGATTAGAGTCACACATCTGACTTATGCTAATAAGATTAGCTTTAAGACCATCAACATATAAAACATCTTCTAGCAGTAATGACCCAGAAGTACTGACCATACCACGTCCTACGACGCGAGAAGTATTTACATCTCCAAAAGTAACTATCCCTCCATCATATTTTTCGAGTTTATAGAAAACCGATTTATCACCGGACATATGTCGAGAACATCCACTATCAAGATACCACATATGAGTGTTTTTAGCCTTCAAAGCTGTGTGTGCAACATGGCAGGATAGATCATTTTTCTTAATCCACATGAAACGTGATTTTTTGTGGCGGTTTACCTGATTAGAACCAGTACTCCATTTATTTTTATGATAGGTGGTAGTATTCTTACGGTATTGAAACTCACGAGGGAAGCCGTATAGGTTAAAGCAGTTTGGACGAATGTGACCAGACATGTGACAGTGATGACAAACAGGAATAAATCTTTTAGTGTTGACTTGATTCCTTATATTTTTGTACTTACTGATGTGATTATTTTGATGATTTATTTGGTTTGTCACTTTCTTTTGCTTAATGACAAACGGTTCATCAGAAGAGCTAGTAGCAAAACCGAGACCGGCCCTATTGCTAGTAGATCTTTGCATCCCAAGAATATCATCTAAGCTCTTAGTTCCAGTATTCAATTGTTCAAAAACGGAATTACCTTTGGCAAGATCAGTAGTTATGATTTCTAATTCATCTTTAGATTTTTTGTGTAGATGAGTGAGTTTTTCATTTTCGGCATGAAGTTTGATGACTTGAAGATTTAGACTTTCCCTTTCCTTAGTGACCTGATCAAGAGCAATATTCTTGACTTCAAGTTGTTTCATTAGGAGAGAATATTTTTCTTCACATTTCTTATATTTCTCAACAAGTTTGAGATTAGTTTTGTTTATTTTAGTACTTTCCTTGTAGATCAAGTTGTACGCTTCAAGCAGTTCTTCATAATTACAACTTTCGTTTTCCTCTTCACTTTCACTTTCTTCATCAGAAGACTCTTTAGTTACAGACTCAGCATTAAGAGAGGATGTGAACGCAATAAAGTTCATATTATTATCAGTATTTTCTTCCTGTTTGTCGGTGTCACTTTCATCATCCCAAGTAATATTAGCCTTAAAGGTGGTTTTATTTTTTAATTTGTTAGCACATTCATGTGCAAGATGTCCGTACCCATGACATTCATAGCATTTGGGTCCAGCAGGGGGACCTTTTATGGCTTTCTTAGTCTTGACTCCAGATGAGTCTTCTTTAGGTTTATTAGATGAGTGGCTGTTTCCTCCTTCATTGAAATTTTTCTTCTTAAATTTTTTTTTAAATGTTTTAGTGAATAAGGCCATGGCTTCAACGTCGTATTCTCCTTCACTATCAGATTCATTTGTGAAAGTCTGAGAACTAGTGAAAGCTATAGGTTTAGTGGTCATTTTAGATTTAGGTCTTTGAGGAGTAAGGAGAAGCATGTCTGCCTCATAGGTTTGACTAATGCCCACTACTTCTTCTATAGATTTTTCTTTCAGCTTACATTTTCCTTCCAGCATAGTGACTTTAGTATTAAACTGTTCTGGGAGAGATCTAAGAATTTTCTTAATGACACGAAAAGGAAGAATAGGATCACCGAGGGTAGCACAATTGTTCACAATAGATATGAGTCTAGAGTAAAATTGGGTGAAAGTTTCATCTTAATGCATTCGAATGATTTCGAATTCAGTAGTTAATCTTTGCAGTTTGGATTCTTTGACGATGTCGGTTCCCTCGTGACAAGTGAGAAGAATATCCCACGCCTCTTTAGCTATTTCACAATTAGCTATTTTTCTGTGTTCAGTCATATCCACAGCACTGAAAAGAATGTCAAGGGCTCTATTGTTAGCTTGAAGAGCAGATTTTTTAGCGATGGTGAAGCTAGATAAAGGTTTACGTTCTACGACTCTCTCAGTGATAATCGTAGGATATATATATTTATGAATGCAGGCATTCCAGATTTCTTCATCAGCCGATCTTAGGATAACTTTAATTTTGGATTTCCAATAATCGAAGTTCACTATCGAGAAGGGGCGTGCGGTTTGTAATATGATTCATGTTGATGTTAGTACTCATGATGACCCAGGAAACTATACTAGATGCAAGAAAGTATCCCGCTTTGATACCAATTGAAAGAGTGTATTAACTTATATAGATATATCATATGCTATTTTAAATGAGAATAAAAGAGCATAACACGCATATACGTGGAAAACCCCTAAAAGGGTAAAAACCACAGGAAGAAATCAATCACTAAAATAACCGTTGTCGATTACAAAGAAACCTATACTTACAACTATGACTCCTCACAGTTTTTCCAAGGTTCGTTTGCCGAATCCACGTTCACCGCACCATGATTGATTTACTTCCGCCTTGAATCCTCAAGTCGTCCTTTGATAGAGAACAAGAACTCACCGTTTAGTTCTAGAGCCATCGTATCCTTCAAAAATCCTAGATATTGCTTCTCGAAATGCGCGCCAAACTCAGAACCCTAATCTAGGTTTTATATACGAAACGGAACTGTCGCTGGAGCGACCTCACTATCGCTAGAGCGACCATACAGGAGGTAGAAATAAGAACGAATACAAATTAAATTGATTTCTTCCACTTACCTAACACAGACGCTCTCTAGAAAATTAAAACAACAACTAATGAATTAATAAGACGAGTAGAACAGTTGTTGTGATAGATAGCCCGGAAGTTCTGATTTAACAGTGACTGAGTAGTGACGATGGAGCTTACAGGTTGGTATTGTTGCCACATGGCAGGATGCCAAGGTGGAGTTTCAGAGGTCCTTGAAGTTCATAGAGTTCACAACTGAGTATTACTTTGCTAGTTTTGAGAAGTTCTAGAAGCAGGCCAAGTTCGCCTTCCCTGACCTTAACTTCTAACCATCCACAATAGATAATGAGGATATGGCCTCCACGACTGCACCTTGTGATGAGGTGGTTCGTGATGATACATTGGATGCTGCATCTCCCAAGATGCTTCTAGAGTAGAGGGAAGGCATGTTGGGATAGAGGAGGCCAAGAATAGAGGTTCTGAGGACAAATTGCTTGAGAGGAGACTACTGGAAAGGAAATTGGTGAAGAGGTTGCTAGAGGCCTGGGTGTTGGAGAACAAGCTATTGCCGACAGGGATGGGAGCACCTCTAGAGTGCAGGAAGAGAAGAAGAGCACCGCAGTAGTTGGTGATGTTGTCGTCATTATTGATGCTTAGACCTCCCATTTTAACAATGTAATTTTTTTCAGAATGGCACTAGACTATTCCATCTGGAGATGGAAAATATTCTTTTATTTTTGGCTTTTTGGTTTGGTTAACTTTTTCCCTTGTACAACTGGGTGGTTTGCTATTACTTGCTTGCGTACTTAGTTGTTTAGTGGTCATGCTTGCCTTGATGCTTGTATTTGACTTTCTTCTCTTCTGTATACCGAGCATGGATGTCTAGTTGCTACTGAATTGAGTATCCCTAAAGGACATGCCTGTGAAGTTTTCAGAATGGTTGGCTAATTTTTTGAGTGTGTGTGTGCATGTGTGCTTGGGGTTATTTGGCTCTTGTGTAGGGTACCCGAGCAATCTTGCTGCTTGGACTTCGTTGGTTCCCTAGGACTTAGGGCATTTAGCCTTTTCCGAGGGGTCTTGCTGCTCTGTCTTCGTTGGTGACTTAGGACTTAGGGCATTTATCCATTTTCTAACAATCTTGTTGCTCGTTCTTCATTGGTCCCTTAGGACTTGGGGCATTTAGTCTTTTCCAAGTAGGCTTGCTTCTCAGTCTTCATTTTGTCTATGCAGTCAAGTTTTGGGAGAATATATAGTATTCATTGATTATCAATTTATAAAGTGTTCTGTCTCTAAATAGCTATAAGTATTAAACATTATTGCATAAATGGAATAAAATAACAAGAAAAGGAAATAATAGAAGAGCAGAAGACTGACTAACTGGCCATTAGCAATATTTCTTTAGGTACTCGGCATTCTATGGGCTTGGTAATTCTTTTCCTTTCATTTTTTTCAACTTTTAGGCTCCTTCTTTGATGCGTTCCTTGACTCTGAATGGGCCCTCCCAATTAGCCCTCAATATGGTGGGTTTCTTCCCCATAGGGTCAACCTTTTCGAGGACCAAGTCACCAGGTCGGAAACTGTTCGGCTTGACATGCGCATTGTGGTATTTGACCATTCTTTGTCAATACATAGCTACCTTCAATTATGTGGTTTCTCTTCTCTCCTACAAGAGGTCTAAGCTTCCCTTTAGTTCATCATCAGTTTCCATCTGCTCGGAAGTTGTTGTGCGATGGTTCAACATCCCAAGCCGCCTTAGCTCCAAATGCCAAAGAGTAAAGTGTGTCCCCTATGGGCATTCTATTGTCGTCGTCTATGCCCAAAGGTCAAAGGACGTGAGGAAGCTCCTCCGACCAACTCCCCTTGTATGCTTTCAGCCTCCTCTTCAACCCCTTCTTAATCGCTTTGTTTGTCACCTCTACCTGCCCACTAGCTATGGGGTAAGCGTTTGTTCACTGACCCATCCACGTGTAGAATCTATTGTTCCTTCTCACCCTCTTCTTGTTGTGGTTCCCTATTTAGGAAGGTGTATCCTATGATGAAATCAATGAGAACTTGTCGCTTCAGAGCCGGTCTCGACAAAGTTTCAATGTCAAACTCCCAAAGTTCTATTGACCACTAGACCAAACACTTGGAGGTGTCTGGTTTGCAATACTAGCTTAAGGGGTCAATCGGTTAGAACCTTTATGGCGTGGGCCTATAAGTATGGTCTAGGCTTCTGAGGAGCCGTTATTAATAAAAATTCTATTTGTTGGATCAGTGGGTACCTTACCTTTGCTTCTCAGAGTGCTCTATTGGTATAGTAGATTGGAAATTGTATCCCCTCATCTTCTCGGATTAACAGTGAGCTGCAAGAATTTTTTAGAGATCGATAAATGGAGGAAAATACCCTCGCCCTGCACTATCCTATTGAGCAGTGGGGGATTGACCAAGTATTGATTGAGCTGTTGAAAAACATTCTCCCCTTTTCGAGTCTGCTTAAATGACTTTCTTAAGATTCTAAAGAAGGGTTAGCACTTGTCAATTGCTCGAGAGATGAAGTGGTCGAGAGCTACTACTCGCGTTGTTAATCTCTGCACTTCTTTCATGGTCTTGGGTGATTTCATGTCAAGAGTGACTTGGATCTTTTATGGGTTCGCCTCAATACCTCTCTAAGAAACCATGAACTCCATGAATTTTTCTTAGGACACCCCAAATGCACACTTGTCGAGATTTAGTTTCATCCCGTACTTGTCTAGCACTACAAATGTCTCCTTCAACTCTACCACATGACCCTTATGGCTTGCACTTTTAACCAACATATCATCCACATACACCTCTATTTCTTCCAATTTGTTGCTTGAACATTTGGTTCACCAACCTCTAATATGTAGCCGCAATATTTTTAAGCCCAAAGGGCATAACCATGTGGCATTAAATTCCCCTTTCCGTGATGAAGAAAGTTTTCTCGTCGTCCACCTAAAATATCTTTATCTGGTTGTATCCGAAAAAAGACATATATGACATTGAGCAGCTCGTGCCCAATTGTGGAGTCCACCAACACATCAATACGTGGAAGGGAAAAACTATTCTTCGAGCATGTTTTGTTCAAGTTTGTGAAATCCACACACATTCTTTGCTTCCCATTAGACTTCCTTACCATCACCACATTTGCCAACTAGTCCGGATGGTATACCTTCTTGATAAACTTGGCTTGACTAATTTTCTCTACCTCCTCAGCTATCGCCTAATTTCTCTCCAGGGCGAATGTCCTCTTCCTCTACTTGATTGGGTGTCGATCTAGGTCTACGTACATCTTGTGCACCATAACCTTTGGATCTATCCCGCCCATGTCTTCATGAGACAAGGCAAAGACAACCTAGTTTCTCCTAAAAAATTGCACCAACTCTTTTCATACTTTTGTATCAAGCCCAGTTCCAGTCTTCACTATTCTTTCATTGTCTACTGGGACCAACTATACATCCATCAAGTCCTCGGCAGGCTCGCCTTAATTTAATTTGTCTTCGTCCCTCAAGTCCATGTCTTCCGCCACCATTGTCAGCCCTACTTGCCTTACAAGGGTGAAATGACATTCTTGGGCTACCTTTTGGTCCCCAGCCATTATTCTTATTTCTTCGAGGGTCTAGAAGCTAACCTTTAAATGATATGTAGAGATGATAACCTTTACAGCGTTCAACATCGTTCGGCCCAAAATCACATTATATATAGATGGGAAGTCCACTACCAAGAAGTCAACCATCCTAGCCAACTTTTGTCCATCCTCATCTCCCATTCTCAACGGTAGAGTGATTTGACCAAGTGGTTATAAATGATCGCTTGAGAATCCCACCAACTGTGACGTTATGGGTCAAAGTCTTTCTCTGCCCAACCCGAGCTGATTGTATGAGTGTAGGAATAGGATATCTGTTTAACTCCTACTATCAATCAGTACCCTTCTCATCTTGCAGTTGGGCAGTATGGTGGGGGCCACTAGCGGGTTGTCGTGCAGCTGATGGACCCCGTTAGTGTGCTCCTCCATAAATGTTCTTAGTTTTTCTTCTCTTCGGGGAATTTTGGTTTTGTGTCCGGCGCAACACACCTCCATCTATTCTCCTAAACGAATCTTATTCAAATGCACTTTTCGTGCTGAGTTTGAATCTCCACTGCTTGCCATTCCCCCTAATATGGTTATGATTTCCCCGATAGGGTCATTAGAGGACTTCTTAAGAGTGCTTGGAGTTTCGATGAGAGCTAGAAAAATAGTTGTCCTGGCCACAGCTTGGCCATGCACGCTGCCATGGCTACCTATCTATACGAACGATGTACTCCCTTAAACTCTCCCCTCTGCACTGCTTAATACTAAGGAGATAGGTGGCAGGCTTCCTGTAACGCTGGCTAATAATACAGTAACCAACAAATTCTTTACTGATTGAAGGTTACGATCATACCTGGCTCCATCTTATTGAACCAAGTCCTAGCGATTCCCTTTAGGGTGGTTTGAAAGGCTATGCACATGATCTCATCAAGGATTGCCTGGAGATGCATGAGGGATTTGTAAGTCTCCCAATGGTCCAAGGGGTCATTGATTTCGTCAAACTTTCCATTTGCAGCATCTGGAATTTTGGAGGCTGTGGCAGTCTCATGACCTCCATAATGAACGAGACATTAGTCTTTTCAACCAACTCCTCTACTATTGCCGAGGCTTTTCATTCATCTGTGCCAACCCATCCAACTTTGTTTTCAACACTTGGATCTGGTCATAGTTTCCTTACTGAAAGAGCCCCCGCAAGTTTGTTCGGTTGTAACAGTTAAGGGAGGGGGGATTGGGCAGTTGTTGCAACATCACAATGTTTTATTGGAGGAGCTGTTGCATCCATTAGGCCATCACCCTAACCTACTCTTGTAGATTTAGGAACTATATAGGGTTAATTTATAAGTTTTTACTCTATACCTCTCTTGGCATGTCGTCTCCTTGGTCCATCACGAGAGGATTTCCATTGTCAATCGAACCATCCATGTTTTGTGTATTGTTGTTTTGGTTGGCCATTCACTGAGTGCAGACCATGAAGTTGTTTCCATTGAAAAAGAGAAACTTTTTCTTTTTAGGGATGCCAAGATGACAATCGTTCCTGCAAATGGCGATAACTAATAACATGTTTGATCGTCCCTCTTTAGAGCAACGACTTGCAAGAAAGCTAGGACAACGATGTGGTGCTGACTAACAACCCTCCGATAATTGAGTTAGAGATTGGATGACTTGGGCAAAAGTTAAAGATTGAAAATATTCACAATAATGATAAGTGGTACCTGCCCTGTCCGACTAGGATGTGCTTTTATACCTCCCATCTCTTTGAGTCCTACTTGGGGTATGCTTCCCTGAGGTTTGCGATAAGATAGTCTTCTAGAGCAGTTTAGTAGTCTCGGGTCTTTGTCTCTTGTGGTTTTGGGCTCAATCTCATTCTATCCATGTGTGAGGAGATACACTCCAAGCTAGAGTCCATTTTTCTCAAAGTCCAGGCCTTACCCGCTCTAGGACCTGATTTGGCTAAGGGGAGACCTGCCTATGTCGGGAATTGAGGACCACTCAACCCGGGCAAAGGACCCAGGTAAGGATCTGAGCAAACAGTGAAAGCCGGGCCGGTCGGGCCTTCTCAGTCATCGATTTCCCACCTTCCACTGTACTTCTTAGTGCTACTTTAATTTACCCTTATTCTGCTGGGAATGCTAGAAAAAAAAAAATTATAAGTTAGCATATAAAATTAGTAAAATATTTGAAGATGTTCATATTTCGGACAAAGTGTACCGCATGAGAATAAAACCTTGACCCAAAGTTATCAATCTGGATAATGATACGTACCATTTTAGTTGTTGATACGGTATATACTGTTACCTGTGTGTATCAGCGTATTATTTTGAATTTATCGCTAAAATTTATATATATAGAAAAGTAAGCTTTTAATAAGGGATTTCTTATTTTGCTATGGTACGAACCTCTTATTTTCTGATCAAATTTTGATGATCCGAACTGTTCAATGTGTTTAAAATATATTTTTAAGGGTTAACGCGCAAAATCAGCTCAAAATATTATCTGGAAATGTTTGATCTATTCAATTTTTTATAAAACTATTTCTGCCAGCATTTATCGAAAATTGTTTAGATCAAATCCTTCTAGATATTATTTTGAGCCGATTTCTTGAGGTTACCCTTAAAAATATGTTCTAAACATACTAAAATGGTTCGGATCATCAAAATTTAATTAGAAAATAAGAGGTTTGCACCGTAACAAAGTAAGGGATCCCTTATTAGAAGAGGACTAATATACATATTTTAAATAATATTAAACATATAAAATGAAGTCTCGACTTTAAAAAAATTAGCAAACATAAAAAGGGATGATTTTAATCTTAATTTATTTATAATAATTAGCCAAAAAGTTATAAATTTGAATTTAAAAAAAGTTATTGAGTACCGTATGGTAGGCTAGAACAGATAGGAACATGCTAGAGTGGTGGTCGGAGACGGTACAAGAGGTACCGGTAGTTACGGTATGAGATAAATTACTTTGCCTTCATCGACATCAAACGGAACAAAAAAAGGTCACTGCTACTTCTCTTACCACCAATTAGGAGGGAAGGTCATAAATTCAGGGTTTTATTCTTGTCAGTGTGTAGAGAATGGATGCAAAATTCATTGACATATTCACATGTTCAAAACAGTTTTATTTTCATAGTCTTTAATTAACCAGAAATTGCAGGTTCCATTTGAGGGGCCAATCTATTCTGCTTTGGGATCTGAGATGGAGACTAGAAGCATCACATATGATGATGCTCCATCTTCAACCTCAACTAATACCGGGATTAAGCCAGTTCTCGAAAGCACAAAATACCAACCACCTCTCACAATTGGCGAAATGTTCCAGCTTCACGATGAAGATCAGGCGGAGTCCAGTTTCTCTGCAATCGGTCCTGTTTCAGGGCCAATATCTAAATCCGGTAGCATCTCTTTCCGGTCAAATAGCTGCAATAGCACTCGATCCTTCACCTTTCCAGTGTAAATCTCTCCACTTTTACTATGCCATTTCTAACAATCTCAAATTTATTTATCGAAACGGGTTTCTATAATAATTTTTCTGCTAACCAAACAGATTACCCTGGGAGTGGAATGACAGCCCTGAAAGAATGGTGGAATCTAACATAAAAAACTTGAAGAAGCACAGACGTTGGAAATCAGTTGTTTCTCTGTGTTGTAAATTCTAAACTACCACATGGTCCATTTTTTCCTTTTCCATGTTTTCTAATACATGTAAAATTTCATAGAAAACCTATATGTTTAGAATCGTTGTGCAGTTTGTAGAAGAAATGCTTCTTTTGGTTTAAATGGTATGGGTTGGCACCAAATTTTTTACTCTCTTGAATTATATCTTTGACGCTCATATTCATAAGCACGGACAAAAGTAAGGTGAGAAGAATGGGACATTATTTATATCTTGAAAACTTGGCTTCCGTTAAGCTGTGTTTGGGATGTTTGTGTGCACACAGCAATTTGGATTCTCAAATAACCTTTGAACAATGGAGGGATAACGTTCTGATGATGAAAATGAAGCCTAATAGCTGAAAGTCTTGAACTAAGTATTAATTCTTTAACACACTTTGGTGAAGAAAAAAAAACTCCAGAAATAGCAAAACAAAAATTGATTATTGATCACTTGGTCACACAATTATCCAAAAGGTCAAAAAGTCAACGCTAGTATAACTCGGGCCAATTTCGGGGTAAGCGCTGCAAGCTCTCGAGCTCGGGCAATGTAATGCTCCGAATTTCGGAGACGTTAATTTAAAACAAATCAACAAAACAAAATACTCTTTCATTTCATAACAAAATGAGGTTTGATTACAACCATAGAAATGAAAGAAATTACATTAAATTTTGGAAAACACCAAGCTCAAAAATAACTAAGTGACCCAAGCTGCAATCTGGTCGTCCTCAATGTTACTATCGTCGGTGCCTTGGATATCGGGTCCGTCAGTGTTATCTTCAACACCTAGCATGAAAGATCAAGGGTAGGAGAAAGTTGCACCATATGAGCGATAAAGCTCACTAATAAAAATTCTACCCGTAATCCAATTTATGCCATAGAACAAATGATGCATGAGCAGGTATTGAACAATGATAATGAATAAGCGAAAGCAATATCAATAGTAGAAAATCAGAGTATGAAGTGTGTAATGAAAGTCCAAATCTATTCTCTGCAGTCACTCTAGATCTCGACACGTGTCTGACCATGACTTGTAAGTGTTCAAAGTTCATTTCAAAAATCTCAAGTTCAGGTCAATGCATTGTTGCCTATAAGTCAAAATTATTTTCAAAACAGTATTATGATGTAAGTCAAAATCTCAAGTTCAGGTCCCGACTCCTAAGCTGTACCTCGTATCTGATGCATATGTACCCAAACATTGGCTCCCGTATCCCATGTTCCCAACCATTATGCTTCTGGGCGTTATGTCTCTCATATGTCGTGCCTCAATATCAAAATCTTAGCTCCATCACCACTATGATTTTATTTTCAAAAGACATAACACAGCTAAAGAACATAACCGGCTCACAACATAACTTGGTTTAATACATGAGACATGACCGACTCAGCTCCAAAGGGTAGCCCAGTGGTATCAGACATAGTTCGGCTAAATCCATATCCTAGCTAAAGAACACAATCTCCCTAATGAGTAATAACACATCTCGTATGACGCATCTCAATAATTTTCTCAAATTCGTTATTTGTACCTTGGCGTCATCAAGACCCCAAGCAGAATTTGTCTCCAAGTCCATAGGTTAGATAGACTTTTTCGAATCTCACATTTTGTGCAACGCGTGTCAGTGGTTTTCCTGAAAATCCCATTATCGTCCAAAAAGACGCTAGTGACATGTATTTATACATTCGTTACTAAGTTAACACATGCTTGAATAACAACTAGGACGAGTATAACATGCTTCATGATACCAAATGAAATATAAAAAGTATGTAAGCATTGGCACAAATTATAACATGATTGTGAAAGACAACATAACATAGGAAATAAAACATATGTCATCAAGCATAAGTCATCCGGTTGGACCATTAAGGTTATCCGGTTGGGAGATGGGTCATCCGGATGGATTACTCTAAAACATCCGGTTGAGTATGGTATCGAGATTTGAAAAGTCCAAGTTCATAGTTTAGCATTAACAATATGGTTAGAAATAACATATTTTGATATAGAAGTTCATTTGATCTCATGTCTGCATTATGCTGAACAATCTGATTGTCGAAAAAATGGCTAAGTATGGAGAAGTGAATTTTTGAATTTTTGAAATAAAGAATGGAAAGTGGCGGTAATGGTTCCTTAAATTTTTCTAAGAACAATAGTATATTTACTTGGGTCAAAAGCATAAGGTTAGAGTGAATTATGAGCCATTTTTTCAAAAGAAAAGATGTAATGTTTCATTTTTGTACTTGGGGGGGGGGGGGACCAAATTTTGATTCAGTTGAAATTTAAAAATTCTGCTAATGCCATTGTTTCCAAATGGAGGGTTCATTAAACAAATTAAAAAAAGAAAAAGAAATGTAAGAAAATAAAATAAGGTGCTATTTGAGGAATAATGACCAGTCAGGATCAAGGTAGTCAGTCAAAGTCAGTTTGCAGAGTCATTCAGATGGTCCAGAATTGACTCAACCAATTGGATTAGAAAAATACAGTATATTCTAGATACAGAATAGAGGTTCATCTTGATGGTCCAAAATATGACCAATCGGTTAGATTAGAGAAAATACAACATATGCTAAATACATAATAGAGGTTCATCTGCATGGTCAAAAACATGACCAACCAGTTGGATTATCTTCTTCTACGAAAATTTACAAAACTGAATTTGTTTTTCATAGCTTCATGCAGTTCAAATCAATGGTCTATGACACAAATTGAGGTAAGGGAGGAGTTTGATTACCTAGAACGTGTGAAAAAGAAGCTTGAATTGGAAGAGAAATGGCTAGAATTGGAGGAATTGACTTGAATTGGATTCCTTCCCTTCTCTCTTCTCTCTCTGTCTCTCTGTCTCTCTGTCTCTCAAGTAAATTGATTTTTCCTCACTCTCTCCTCACTAACCAAATTCAAAAATTGAGATTGGGATTCCAATTAAGGTGGAAGAAGCCATATTTATAGGAGGAGATGGAGTGTGAACGTTGCCATAAACCCCTTGGATCGCAAAAACCATGAGAGGTGAAATGGAGGTTTTTGGTAGAAACCATGGAAGCTTGGAGGGAGGAAGAAGGATGTTAGAGGAGGAAAACCATGGTCCATGGATATTTGAGGAAGAGTGGTGAGCAAGGGGAGGAATGACATTGAGGAGAAGAGATTTATCAAAGGTTGCCTCGTGTGCAAAATTTGAGCAAGTATATCTGCTGAGATTTTTTCAACGTATATGAGTGAAGAAGAAGGAAAAATGATCAAGTGAGATAGTGACCAAGATAAGGAAATGGTCTCATGGATCATGGGTCAACCAAAAGAGTTTGGATCTTGGGTTTGGGCTTAAAGCCCAATGAGTTTTCATTATGGATCAAAGGGTTGGGCTAACAAGGAGAAAAAAATGGTCTGAATCAAGGCTATGGCTAGGTCCAAACCTAAATATATAATACTAAGGCTTACACAATCTTATGCAATAACACAAATTATGATCTATAATGATAAAATAGGAAATAATAATTTTTAAAAATTAAATTAAATAATAAAATTTTCTTTTATTGAATTAAACAATATCAGCAATACGCTAACCGGAGCCCCCACGTTGTCGACATGGTCTATGGTCTTTTGGCCAAGCCCAACTCATCTGCATATATCATTGCTTAGTCGGCCCATATATTTCAGCCCTCCACACCATGTGTCATTGTTAGAAATTGGTTTGGTTGTGCTTTTATACCCCACATTCATTTATTATTTGATTTATATATACATAGATTCAAGAACCCAGCCCACTTTTGCTTTCATGTAACCTTTTGGACATGCTTTTGCATTGAAAATGATGGGATTTATGTGAAAAAGTCATGGATCCTCTTGTACTTCCTTGAGGAGTTACTTGCTAGCTAGCTGATGACGCTAGTGAACTAGCATATACTATAAATTTAGTCCCTTTTGTGTAATTTCCAAAATTATCCTTTTGTATAATTACAAAATTCCACTGTACCAAAAATTGAGAAATGCCCCCATGCTACAAAATTACAAAATTGCCCTTGGGTTACTAAAAATTACAAAACTATCCTTTTAGGAACAACTATAAATCAATTCTCTTAAGAACCAGAAGTGAACTCCTGCCTTCATTCCTAACTACACTAATGCTTTCAAGAACAATGGATCGTGATTTTTTATTTTTATTATTTCTATAATTCGTGATTTTTGAGTTTAATATTTAATTGTAGCTTAATCGCAATGGATCGGAACGTTGGGACTCGATGCAGGGATTGTGGTAGTTCAAGGGGAGTTAATGTAATTAACATAATCATGAGCATTAAAGAATTAGAAAATCCTAAAATTAGTTTATATTAAAAATACACAACTTTTTTCGAAGGAGATCTCTAAACCCGAATAGCTTGAGGAGGGAGAACAAGTGTCTAAACAGAGGATTCGTGTGACGAGATCAACTAGGAAGTTGTAGAAGACATTGAGAGCTTTGTATAGAGCGCAGAATCAACCTAGTATGCGAAGTATTCGAGGGGCTTTCAATTACACAAATGTTTGCTGTGTTTTATTCGAATAAGGTAGAATTTCATGTTGATTTACATTGAGATATTGTTCAGATCATGTCTAATTTGGTGATATATATGTTGTTTTTTGGTGTGTGATTGAGTCATGCATGTTTTGTATGAATTTTGTGATGATTTGGATAGTTATGTTATAGAAACAAAGGCCAAAATAAAGTTATTTCCGAAGAACAGAATCTGAAAAAAATAGAACACGGCAATAATCTGATTTTGAAAAATTTTATCAGGGTGGTTCTAAGACTCAAAAATTTTTGAAACTGTTATTGAGCATTGGTTTATATATTTACTATTTTGGATTAAAATTTTGAAGACTAATTCAGCGTACATAATTCTACAAAAATTCGTGATTGAGCTGCAATAGATTTTTGTCTGTGTCCGCTGCACTGACACACTTTGGTAAAATGAACATATTAGTAAGAGTATCGGAATTGCGAATCGTTTATTTTTTTTAAACTAGACACATACAACTTTAAAAAAGTGTATTTTGTATTTTACTTTTACACGAACAAAATCATTTTTTTGATTGAATTTGACAAAATAGTTTTGGTGTTTCAAAATAAGGTATTTAACTTTGAACCGACACGAATGTGTTGTCCGAACTCCATTTTTAACCTATTAACTATCATTTGAAAGCTCGTAGAGTGTTGTTTCTATTGACAGTGGACCCAATACCACTACTCATAAATTATAAAGTTTTTTTGAATTTTGAAAGTTGAACTTGACTATATAGTTTTTTCCATTCAAACGGCCTACTAGAAAACATAATATTTATTTTTGATTTTTAGCTCATTTCTTGCATTCTAGTCTATTTATGGCTACTGTTTAAGTCTGAAATTGATATTGTTGGTACATATAAGCATGCATGGATGTCAGATACCCGATAGGAGATAGCCTGATGGTCGGAACAACCCGTGAACTCGATTTAGAATTTTTGTGATTTCTCCAATAAAAGGCTATGAAACTACTGGGTTTAGAGGTTGCCCAACTGTCAGAACAGCCCGTGAACTCTACTATAAGGTCCCGAATGTGAGCTGCCCGCAGTGCAAGATCGTCGAAATTATGTATGAGTCGCACGAGAACGTGATAGTGTTGTGAATATTTAGTCGATGGTTTGTATTGTCGTTATGCATATTTTATTGTTGATGCGAACATGCTTTATTCAATATATCAATGATTTTAGTATGACTTCCTACTTGAGCTCCGAATTATATTTTTCTGTAAACTAACAATTTACAGGTGATGAAGTAGAGCCGAGGACTTAGACATCGTGTATGAAGATGTTTCAGCGTGCTATATAGAATTTACATTTTTGACAATATTTATGTTTAGATGTTCAGTTGGAGATTTTCAGACTTTGTTTATGTATTTGTTCGGGCATTGAGAACCTATTTTGATTAGTTTATATTCAGATTAGTTAAGATCGATTATTTGTTATTTGATAGTTGATTATCAATTATTGAAATTTATTTCAGTTTATTGGAGTTATGTTTATGTTAAGTTTGGTTTGCATTGTTCCATTACTTATTTCATATGCTAGAAGTTTACATTATGACAACTTGGTATTAGAGCATGTTTCAAGTACCTAGAGTAGTGGATAGGGTCCTCGAGGTCTAGAGATCTGTATGATTATGTGGAGTGGTGCCCTAGATTGTGATGTCTTGTCTTCGGATGTCCATGCTACTACTTGTGAAACCTGGTTAGAACAGGTGCCTGATCATCGTGTCTTCTTATTAGAGGTCCAAAAAAAATAATTGGAATACCGAGCTGATATTCTTAGGGACACTTCTCATTACGTGTTTTGCATGCTTACTTGTTTATGTGGTTTCATACTTATGTATTATGTGTTTATATAAATATTTGTTGTTGGTAGTTGTCATTGTTCTCTTGTGCCATAGGTGTATGCTGCCGCGTTGGGGTATAAGAAGTGAGTTGTAAGATTTTGCTTAGTTAGAAAAGATTCTTATTGATTATGTGGCGACCTCAGTTGTGTTGTTAGTCATGTGAGGTTGTAATGGGCGACCTTAGACTATCCTTTGACCTAAAGGAGTGGGACATAATGGGGATTGATGTTTTTGAGGTGCCTTTTTTTATCCCGCACTGGTGCTTCACACTCGTTTATTTTTTCTAGTCTTGCTACTACATTGGGTCTTGAAGTTAGTATGTTAGAGTCTGTTCTACCTACTCAGATGCCTGTTGGGGGCGATGTGATTTTGAGGCACGTGTGTCGTTCTTCTAAGATGGAGGTTGCCAACCATGGTTTATCTTTTGATCTCATTTTGTTAGACATGAGTAGTTTAAATGTTATTCTGGTTATGAACTGGTTGACCTTATTTAGAGCCGCGATTGATTATTATCGGAGTAGGGTGACCATCAACATTCCGAAGGATAGTTTTGGAGGAGACCTAGGAGACGTTCAATATGTGATTCATGAGTTGTGGGGCTGAGTGACATTTGGGCATTTGTTCGTGGTGACATGAGATGATGAAGGGAATCAGAATCAGAAGTAGTTGTCTAGAGTGGTTTGTGACTTTTCGGATGTCTTTTTGAAAGATATTGTGGGTTTACCTGCTCAACAGGAAGTGGATTTTTCTATTAATCTTGTATCCAGAACAACTCCAGTTTCTATGATACCTTATCAATTTGCTTCAGCAGAGTTGAACGAATTGAAGTTACAGCTTCAGGAATTGATGGATGAAGGCTTCATCCGACCTAGCACTTCATCTTGGGGTTTACTGGCCCTACTTGCTCAAAAGAAGGATGAAACCTTGAGGTTGTGTATCGACTATCGGCGATTGAATAGTGTGACTATGAAGAATAAATATCCGATGTCGAGAATTGACAACTTGATTAATTAGCTCAGGGGTTCTTGGGATTTTTAAAAAATTGATCTAAGGTCGGATTATATCAATTGAGGATTAGGGAGGAGGACATAGCCAAGATTACATTTCGAACGCGTGGTCGCTTGAGTGCCTTGTTGAGCGACTGTCAAGCGATTTCTTCTGTCCAAAAATGCATCAAGCAACTTTTGGTCGCTCCAGTGACTTGTTGGGCGACTTTAACTGATGATTTTCACCTTATTTTGAGATTATGGACTAGTTGAGTTTGGTTATGGGTCATGGTTATAAATAGATGATAATTTTATTACTTCGGACATTTATTTAACAAATTACGCGTGTTTATAAAATTAGTCTTATGCTGTGAACATTATGCTTTGTATTGTTGAATTATAGTTCGTCTACTGCATTGAAATGTGCAACGCCTACCCTCCAACGGGAGATGTACAAGTAATGATATGTCTAGCTTCCATTCGGAAATGTGCTAGTTGATCTTGACATTGTCTAGCTGCCATTCGATAAAGTGCTAGTTGGAAAGATAGATTTGAAATCGGAATGCAATATGTGGGTTGTGTGATATGAGTAGCGTAGTATGTGATTTCATTGTAGACAAACAATAAGGTGAATAAATATGCATGCTCATATCATTTATGCATGTTATTATGAATTGTTCATGAATCATGGCATATCATTCCATGTTCATACAATATTGGCATGGGTGTGTCTACTGGGCATTGTGGCTCATCCCTTTGTTTTTTAGGTACAGTTCTAGAGCCTTGACATGGATTGTGTAGATGTATGGTGGTGCATGTTTTTGGAAGGCTTTCGCCTAGGAGTTACATAGAATCTTTAGAACTTATTTTTGAAAGATGTAAACTAATTTCTCTTTTGTTCTTTCTTTGTATTTGAAAGTAAATCGCACTGTATTGATTCAAACTTATTATTTTGACTTGATGGGCCAGGAGTGCCACTCAGGAGTTGTAATATTTTGAAATACATTATTGATTATGGGTTATGAAAATTATGATTTGGGCTTTATTTGAGTAATCGTGAGATTTTTAAACGGTAAATCGGGTTATGTCTTATGTTTAAAAACGAGGGCGTGACAACTTGGTATCAGAGCATGAGTTAGAATACTTTGAGACCATGGGGAGACTTAGAGTCTCATGGATTCAAAACTCTACATTTTGAGAAGAACATGTGTGTGCTTGTATTCGTGAAATTCATTTACATTGCATCTTTCATTGTTATTGAATAATATAGAACTGATGACCCGTGTTGGGAACTTGTGTAAGGCATTGGCCTTGTATTATATGGTTCTTTGACGTTCTTAGCACTTTGTAATTTGTAGCGTTATGCCTCCTAGACGTGGTGTGAGATTAGTCAGACCCTGAGGTCGAGGTCGTGGTTGTGGTCACTACTGTGAGATACCATTATAGGACGTTGTGAGTTAACAGAAGAGGTCCCTCGTGCAGAGGAGATGAACGAGCAAGTGGAACAGAATGTCGAACCGCCGGTTGTTCTGGGCGTATTTGCGAGGGAGTTTGTGGTTGCACTTGCCAAGTCTAATCTGCTGAATCCGACCATAATACCCAATGCTGGGAATCGAGCAATCAATGCGATGAGGGAGTTTCGTCGCCTCAATCCACCTTAGTTTAGTGGAAAGGGTGGCGACTTTCTTATTGCCAACCATTGGCTCTCCGAGATATGTAAGTTATTCATTGCGTTGAGAATAGTGGAAGATGATCTTCGGGTCGATATTGTAACATGTCAAGGGGAAGTGAATGAATGCTGGGAATCGATTCTTGAAGGAAGAAAAGACGCACGGAGGGCTGCTGGACAAGCAACTAGGGTCGATGAACCGAACGCTGAGACTATGACCTGGGCAGACTTCGAGGTTCTCTTGGAGAACCAATACTTTTCGTTATCCTATCGTGAGCAGTTACGTGAGCAGTTTGAGAGGATAGAGCAAGGGACCTATCAGAGTATGCTACAAGGTTTCAGATCTTATCCCGTTTTGCGCCGAAACTCGTGGCTTCGGAAGACCATAAGTGTCGGCGTTTCGAGAGGGGTCTTACTCTTCAGCTAAGAGGCTCATGGTAAGCCAGCACAAAATGAGCTTTGCTAATATTGTTGAGTGTGCTAGGAGTATTGAATTGCCCAAGGAAGCATAACGAGGTTCCAAAGTTTGGGAACCAAGGTAGTCAAGTGTGATGCCAAATTCATCTTCTTCGAGGAGTTTCGAAAGTCAAGGGTGCAAATGATAGCGAAAGCAATTTCAATCTCAAATGAGCTATTCCAATCTCAGGCCACCTATTTCGTCGAATTCACGAAGCAATACTTCTAGGCCTACGAGTGTATGTTTTCGATGCAATCAACCGGGTCATATCCGCTCTCAATGCCTGATGCCTCCCAAGGTTTGTTACACATGTGGCAACGAGGATCATGTTTCAAGGAATTGTTCTCAAGAGGGAAGAGCATGTAGTGAGGTTGACTTGGTGCAGCAACCTAGACAAGGACTAGGTCAAGGGCAATAATCATTTGGGGCTCCACAGCGACAACAGCCATCACATTTTCATCACGCCACACCGGTTCAGGGTTCTCAATTCGAGAAAGGGGCTGATTCTTCGGCACCAGTACATGCAGGGACATCGTGTTCCTGCTAGAGCATACAATATCACATCTACTGTGGCACCTTCTACTTCCCAGAGCCCGAATGCGTCAATCGTGATGGGTACGTTTCTCATGTTTGACTCTTTCAGGAGAGTTCTATTTGATTCTAGAACATCGCATTCATTTATTGTTGCATCATTTACTTGTGCTTTGGAGTTGGAGACTATTTTTTTAGACCCACCGCTTCATGTTGAGACACCTATTTAAGGAGATCATTACTTGACCGTGTGTGTAGAGATTGCGAGCTTGTTGTACTTGACCGTCGTTTTATTTGTGATTTCATTGTGCTGAGCATGATTGGGTTTGATTTTATCTTGGGTATGGACTGGTTGTCTACCCATCATGCCTTGATTGATTGTTATAAGCGTTAGGTCCATATTTGTTCACTTGATGATGGTTGTTTTGAGTTCTTTGGGGAACGTCAGGAGCCATTAGAGCCTTATTTGTATGAACCTCGGGAGTGGAATTCTATTTATGCGTTGTTAGCTAGTTTGGCTCTTGATGAGAGTATGCATGCGCGTGGTGAGTTGCCGTTAGTGGTTCAAGATTTTTTCGATGTATTCCCAGAAGAGTTGCCCGATTTACCTCCTGAGAGAGAGATTGAGTTTGCGATAGATTTGATCCCAGGTGCCACGCCAATTTCTATGCCTCCATATTGTTTCGCACCGGCTTAATTGAAGGAGCTAAAAGTCCAGTTATAGGAGTTGCAAGATTTGGATTTTATACGCCCAAGTACGTCACCATAGAGAGCTTCAACCCTATTTGCACAGAAGAAAGATGGGTCTTTACACTTGTGTATCGATTATCGAAAGTTGAACCATGTGACCGTAAAGAACAAGTACCCAATACCGAGAATTGATAACTTGTTTGACCAACTCCGTGGAGCCAAGTGTTTTTTGAAGATTGACTTGAGATCAGGGTATCATTAGTTGAGGGTTCGGAGTGAGGACATTCTGAAGACTATTTTTCGTACACGTTATGGGCACTATAAGTTTGTGGTTATGCCGTTCAAGTTGACCAATGCACCGGCAATGTTTATGGACCTTATGAACCGTATCTTTCGCATGTACCTTGATTAGTTCGTCTTGATGTTCGTTGATGATATCTTGATCTATTCGACTACGGAGGAAGAACACCAAGCGCACCTTGCCATCATTCTTGGGCTTTTAAGGGAGCATCGTCTTTACGCTAAGCTTAGCAAGTGTGAGTTTTGGCTTTCCGAAGTTAAGTTTTTGGGGCACGTTGTTTCGCAAGGTGGAGTATCCATTGATCGGGGAACAATAGAATCTGTTATGGATTGGCACTGACCGAAGAATATTTTTGAGATCCGAAACATTTTGTGCTTGGCAGGATACTATCATCGTTTTGTACTTGACTTCTCTCATTTGGCGGCGCCTATGACTCAATTGACTCATAAGGGGATGTGTTTCGTTTGGGATGATGCTTGTTAGGTAGCATTCGAGAAGTTGAAGCGACGTTTGACTAGCGCACCGGTGTTGATTATGCCTGAGCGAGGAGTGGGTTACTCCGTGTATTGTGATGCGTCAAAGGATGGACTTGGATGTGTGTTGATGTAGACAGGATGGGTTGTAGCCTACAGGTCAAGGCAATTGAAGATTCATGAACGAAATTATCCTTGCATGACTTGGAGCTTGCTGTCATCGTGTTTGCATTGAAAATCTGGTGGCATTATCTTTACGGTGAGAAGTTTGAAGTCTTTTTCGATCACAAGAGCTTGAAGTATTTGTTCTCTCAGAAGGAGTTGAACTTGAGACAATGCCGTTGCATGGAACACATTGAGGATTATGACTTTGATTTGCAGTATCACCCGGGGAAGGCGAGTGTTGTAGCAAATGCTTTGAGTAGAAAACCAACCCGATTGGCAAACTTGGCCATTCGTGAATGGAAAATGATGAATGAGTTGGGGAGTTATGTGACACATTTTGAGGAGGCTAGTGATGGAGTGACGTTATGCAATTTGACGATCCAATCTACCTTATCGACTCGAGTGGTGGACGCTCAACAACACGATGAGGAGACGGAGGAATTACACCGAAAGTTTCTCAGTGACAATGCATGAGATGTGTGGATGATTCACGCCGATTGGAGTCTACGTTTTCAAGAGAAGTTGTTTGTATCCATCGCTTGTTGGGAAGAGATTTTACGAGAATTTCACCATTCTCCATTAGCCGTTCATCTAGGTGGGATGAAGATATATTACGATTTACATCAGAAATTTTGGTGGTTCGATATGAAACGAGATGTTGTGAGCTTTGTGTCGAGATGCTTGACATGCCAACAAGTGAAGGCCGAACACCAATGACCCGCAGGGAAATTTCAACCTTTACCAGTGACAGAGTGGAAATGGGAGAATGTGACAATGGACTTTGTTACCGGTTTACCGAGATTACTGAGAGGGTATGATGCGATATGGGTGGTAGTAGACCATTTGACCAAGACTGCTCACTTTCTACCAATCCAAGTTATCGATTCTGTTGAAAAACACAGTCGAGTGTATGTTCAAGAGATTATCCGATTGCATGGGATTCTCATTTTTGTTGTGTCCGACCAAGATTCGAGATTCAAAACACGACTTTTGCAGAGTTTGGAAGCAGCGCTTGGCACGGACTTATTATTTAGTACCGCGTATTATCCTCAGACCGATGGACAATCTGAACGTGCGATTTAGATTCTTAAGAATATGCTTCAGGCATGTATTTTGGATTTCCAAGGTAGTTGGGAGGATCATTTGTCGCTTGTTGAGTTTGCATGTAATAATAGTTATCAGTTGAGCATTGAGATGGCACCGTTTGAGACTTTGTATGGTAGGTCGTGTAGATCGCCGATATGTTAGATCGAGTTGGGTGAGGCAACGTTTGTCAGGTCAAATTTGATTAGGGAGACTACCGAGAGCATGAAGTTAATTCACAAACAACTTTTGACAGCGCAAGAGAAGACTACTGAGCAAGTGAAGGTGATTCGCCAACGATTACTTACGCTCAAAGTCGACAGAAGAGCTATGTCGATTGACGCCGTCGTCCATTATCATTTGAGGTGGGAGACCATGTGTTTTCGAAAGTATCGCCACGGCGAGACTTATCGCGTTTTGTGTGAAAGGGGAAGCTGTCTCAAGATTCATCGAGCCGTTTGATATTATTGAGAGAATCAAAGAGGTTACTTACCAATTGGCCTTACCGCCAAAGTTATCGGGTGTGCACGACATGTTTCATGTTTCGATATTGAGGAAGTACAAACTGGATCCTTCTCACGTTTTGGAGTAGTCAAAACTAGAGCTTGAGGCCGATGCGTCCTATGGAAGCAACCGATCCGTATTTTTTATTCTCGTGAGCAAGTGTTGAAAGGCAAGACGATACCTTTGATTCATGTGCTATGGGGCAATCAAGGTAAGGATGAATCAATTTGGGAATGCGAGGACGAGGTTCAGGAGAAATACTCGCATTTGTTTACTTCTTGATTATTACACACTTGTTATCAGATTGATGGTTAGGGGCGTGTTATGCCACCATGTTTATGCGCTTATTGGATTTGATTGAGACATGAATCATGTATCTACTTGTGTTATATTCTTTGAGTTTTCAGTATTGTAGAACCTCTTATGCTTATAGATATTGTCGGGTTGAGCTTACTTGAATATGAACTATTAATTTCGAGGATTTGATTGTGCCTTGATCATTGTATAGTCATTGAGCATGGCGTATGCATGAATCGCATCGGTGTGTATGGTTGATTTAATTTGAATTCGTTGAACTTGATTGTTTGGCATCCATTGAGCTTTATAAGAGTAAGAATTGCTTTATGTTTTGGATTGAGATAATTACAATGTGTCGTGTCTTGATGGTTGGTGTTGTAAGAGGTATTGGTATCTTATATGATAGCACTAGAATTTGGCGGAGTATTCATGTCTTGCTTGTTGATAGTGTTGAGAGGTGTCGGTGTCGACACTTTTGTTCAATTTCGAGAACGAAATTTCTTTTAAGGAGATGAGGATGTAAGGACCTGAAAAATTTAAAATTTTTAAAATTAATTATTTAAATTTATATTGCGAGATACACTATTGTATTATTTTTATGTGTTTCAGACATTTTAGTTATGGGGCTCGAGTCTGGGATTTTTTTTTTAGACACGCGCGCGTTGTGAGATGTGCTTAAACCATTTGGGGACCATTAGACTTAGTTAAAATCTGATTTTTGGAAAAAGGGGGAAAACATATATCATTTAAGTTTTTTCTAATTCTCTCTCTATATTAGTTCCTCCTTCTCTCTACAAATTCTCTTGGTTTGTTCAATCATTCCAAAATCCCTTTGAGATGTAGGGTGATCTAGCCTTGCTCTAACCATATCCAGAGGTTGGTCATGATTCTGAAGTGTGAAAGTAGAGATTTGAAGCTCGAACATTTTAGGAGCAAGGATTTACGATTTTTCTTCAAATCTTTCGATTCGAAACTTGAGGTAGGGATGTTTCACCTCTACTTGTGTTTATAGCATATTTTGGTTGATTTCGTAGTGTATTTGGTCGAATTTGGAAGTTTTTGGTCCAAAAATTAAATATGTATTTTTCTGAAAAAAGTATGGAAATCGCCAAAGTAGCTTGAGCGACTTTGTGGTCGCTTGAGCGACTTGTTGAGCAACTGTCAAGCGACTTCTTCTATCCAAAAATACATCAAGCGACTTTTGGTCGCTCCAGCGACTTATTGGGCGAGTTTAACTGGTGATTTTTACCTTATTTTGAGATTATAAACTAGTTGAGTTTGGTTATAGGCCATAGTTATGAATAGATGATAATTATATTACTTCGGACATTCATTTAACAAATTACGCGTGTTTATGGAATTAGTCTTATGTTGTGAACATTATGGTTTGGATTGTTGAATTATAGTTCGTCTACCGCATTGAAATGTGCTAGTACTAATATGTCTAGCTTCCATTAAAAAATGTGCTAGTTGATCTTGACATTGTCTAGCCACCATTCGGTGAAGTGCTAGTTGGAAAGATAGATTTAAAATCGGAATACAATATGTGGGTTGTGTGATATGAGTAGCATAATATGTGATTTCATCGTAGACATTACAATAAGGTGAATAATGATGTATGCTCATATCATTTACGCATGTTATTATGAATTGTTTATGAATCATGGCATATCATTCCATATTCATACAATATTAGCACAGGTGTATAAGAGCCCGAAAAAATTTTCATTTAAATTTATGTGATCCAAAGGTCGTTATTTGATTCGTATTGAAACGTAATACGTAAATTGAGTGATTAAATATGTTTGAGATGAAGTGAGAGGTGGAGGAAGGGTGTAGAATGATCGGGTTAGGTTTTTGGACTATCAGGTCAGGTTTAAGACCATCAAGCCAGGTCCAGGATCATCCAGTCAGATTTTAAAAATGTTAGTTTTTGGTCAAATCTGATTAGTCAGATTCGAGACCATCCGGTCAGATCTGGACGCGCGTTTTTAAAAGGAAAAAAATCAGATTTTTTAAACGAGATCTAACGTTTTCCAAATGGGAGATTTTTTCTCTCTCTAGGAGTCATCTTCTCCACCAAACCCTCATGCTAAACCCTTGATTCTTTTTGATATTATTCAAATTCGTTCAAGATCTATCACTAATATCTCTAGATTAGTGGGTATTTTGAACTTGGAAGCATCAATCTCACTTAAGGCAAGATCTTGGGAGTTTTTCACCACCATTGTCGCTCAAGCTTTGGAAGCTCAAACCTTTGAACCAAATCTTGAGGTAAGGATGTTTCCTCTTCAATCTATGGGTATTCAACATGTTTTGACCCGTATCTCCTTATTTTGAATGTTTTATGAAATTTTATTCTATAATCCTTCACATTGGGATTTTCTTTAGATTTTGGTTCAAGTGTTGGGTTTGGTACCCATTCACCATTTTGTTTGTCTTACGTGGATTATTTTTCCTTAGGTAGGGTTACATATAGGTTTAGTTAAATTGTATTTGGATGTAATGCTAGTGAGTTGGACTTTGAAGTGAAATACGATGCGTGTGTTTGGTCCTTTGCTTGTATTTGGATTCCGTGAAAGATAAATGATTATTGAGAAATATGATGTTATAAATTGTGAAACATGCCCATTGTGGATTTATGATCTCATATACATTTGACACGATGTATTATGGTCTAGCTTCTGAGAGGAGAAGTGCTAGTGAGATGAATTGTAATCTAGCCTCCGAGAGGAGACGTGTTAGTAATAAATGAACCAATGCTAGCGTCCTTGAGAGAGTGGTACTCGTTATGAAAATTCGTTTAGCTTCTCGAGGGAATGGTGCTAGAAAGATAATATGTCTCGTTTGGCTACCTTATGATGAGGAGTTGTAGTTGATAATTAAGTTGAACAACACGTTCGAAATGATGAAACAGTAAATGAAACAATGGAATGAAAAGTCTTGACACATGAAACAGATATGGAAGCATTGATCTTGATGGTAGTCAGTTAGCTCTATGACTTGTGTATCTTTTTTATAAACTGTTCATGTTATATGCCATAACATCCAATATTCATATGTTATTGGCAAGTATATTCCTACTGGGCTTTGTAAGCTTACCCTATCTTTTTCAGGTACAGTTTCAGATATTTAGCATGTGGTGCGTGACGTGCATATGGTGAAGCATAATTTTTTGAAGACTTTTCACTAGAGTTACCTAGCACCTTTGTATTAAATTTTTGGAAGATGTATTGTAACTCATTTTTAACTTTGTTCTTTATTTTCATAAGGGAATGTAAAACGGTTAGCTCCAGCATTATTTTGGTAATTTCTTTCGGGCTGGGAGTACTATTTAATGTAATATTCTTAGGCTTGACTTTCGCTACCTCAGTAAATGAAATAGTTTGGGATTATGGGATTACCTTTGAGTGTTGCCACGTCTTATTTACAAAATATTGTAATAATAATATGTTGAAAAACGAGGGCATGACAAGGGGTCTCTACTGGCCATTGTGGCTCATCCCTTTGTTTTTCAGGTACAGTTCCGGAGCCTTGACATGGATTATGTGGATGCAAGGTGGTGTATGTTTTTGGAAGGCCTTCACCTAGGAGTTACATAGCATCTTTAGAACTTATTTTTGAAAGATGTAAACTAACTTTTTTTTTTTGTTCTTTCTTTGTATTTGAAAGCAAATCGTACTGTACTAATTCAAACTTGTTATTTTGACTTGATGGGCCGGGAGTGCCCTCATGAGTTGTAATATGTTGAGAGACATTATCAGTTATGGGTTATGAAAATTATGATTTGGGCTTTATTTGAGTAATCGTGAGGTTTTTAAACGGTAAATAGAGTTATGTCTTATGTTTGAAAACGAGGGCGTGACAGGGCAAATTTAGAAATTGGAATGCAAGAAAAAATCCAAAAATCTTCAAGGGTTTCATCTATTGGGGAGGAAGAGGTAAGAGTCAAATGGTTTTATTACAAAACCATGACTTAAGGAGGTTTTGAGAGGATTTGTCCAAATTTTCCGAGATATTGCAAGGGTGGGTTTTGGCCATGTGGGGGTGATGATGGTTATGAGTGGTGATCCCATGGTGGTCGACACCAAGGACAACTAAAGTATATGGAAAAGAAGTTCAGCCAAAAGAGAGTGATGCGGTTCAAAACAGATTAGACCAAATGGGTTATGATACTATAATTTGTCGGGTTGGATTCGAATGAGAGTTGGGTTTGGGTTAAAGGGTTAAAAGTCGAACATACATTAATTAAAACAAGTGCAATAGAACAAGAATAGTTTATAACCCCATGCACTAAAATAATTAAATGCAAATAGATATTTCTGAAAATTGAATTGAATTTCTTTATTAAAAAAAATTTCGGGTCGTCACAAGTGTTGTGTCTATAACGTATATGTCTAGACTTTCCATTATACATGTTGTTCCGTGCCTTCCCTATTGCTGACACACTATCACAATGTATACAGATTTGAGGTACAAGTTTAGGCCACATTGGAATATTTTCTAAGAAGTGGCAAAGCCATTCTGCCTCTTCTCCAACTTTATCTAAATTTATTAATTCAAAGTTCAATGTTGACATAGCAATGTAGGTCTGTCTTGAGGACTTTGAAGACACGCACCTGCTAACAGAAAGACATGTCCACTAGTGGATTTTAAGTCTTTAGTATTTGATATCCAATTTGCATCACAATAGCCTTCCAACACTGATATCTCATATGATGCAAGCCATAGTTTTTGGTATACCTAAGGTATCGCAAAACCCCTAGTTATGGTTTTCCAATTGTCAACTCCTGGGTTGTTGGTATATCTACTCAATTTACTAATAACGTACGTTATATCTGGTCTCGTGCTTCATCAAATACATGAGACTTCTGGTCATTCGAGCATAGACCAATTGAGAGATACAAGGTCCAACATTCTTAGTTAAATGAAGATTCACATCCATAGGAGTTCGTACAAGACGATCATCATCCTTACAATGTAGGTTATTTTCTCATCATAATGAGATTGAGACAATATATACCCCTCAGATATTTTAGTGATTTTCATCCCTGATTTTACATCTGCAACTCTCATTTCCTTCATGTTGAATTTTGAATTCAGCATCTTCTTAGTGGATTTTATCATATCATTATTGCTTCAAATAATGAGTATGTCATCCACATATAAATAAACAATGATATAGTCCTTTAATGTGTTTTTCACATAAACGCACTTATCACATTCATTGATCTTAAAGTCATTTGATATCATCACATTGTCAAATTTTCCATGCTATTATTTTGGTGCTTGTTTTAATCCATACAAGGATTTAACAAGTTTACACACTTTCCAGTTGTTCTATGTAAATTTTTTCATCTAAATCACTATTTCAAGAAAGCTATTTTTACATCAATTTGATGTATCTCAAGGTTAAAAAATGCTGTTATAACAATTAGTATTCTAATGGAAGTGATTTTTTTCATCGGCGAATAGGTGTCAAAATAATCTACTCCCTCTATTTGTCGCTAGTCCTTTACTACAAGTCTTGCCTTGTATTTTATCTATTGAACCATCTGCTTTCATTTTCCTCTTGAATATCCACTTATACCCATGTGGTTTGCTACCAGGTGGCAGATCAATCAATTCTCAAGTATGATTTTATAGTACGGATTCAATTTCACTGTTAATCGTCTCTTTACACAAAAAAGCTTCTGAAGTAGTCATAACTTTTTTAAAGATTTGAGGCTTATTTTTTAACAAATATGTTAGAAAATTAGGCCCAAAGGATGTTGAAGTTCTAGCCGTCTTATTTTGTCTAAGTTCTTCGCTATACTTTTCTTCTACATCACCCATATATAGAATTTCATTACTGCCTAAAGCAGTATCATAAGTTCATTTTGTGGAATTTTTGTCATTTGTTTCTTTGCAATGGAATATGTGTTTAAAAAATGATGCAACGACTGATTCAATGATAGTATGTACATGACATCTAGATTATCACTTTTATGAACTAAAGACCGACGATAAGCACTACTAAGCACCCCCACACTTGAAGATATCTATAGGAAGGTGTTTGACCTTTCCATAACTTGTAGGGAATCTTATTCATTTTTCGATGGGGTATCATATTAAGAATGTAGTTGGCAGATAGAATCGCTTCCCCCCACAAATTCTGGAATAAACTAGAACTTATTAGCATAGCATTCATTATTTCTTTTAAAGTTCTATTTTTTTATTTTGCAACTCCATTTTCTTGTGAAGTATATGGACCTGAGGTTTGGTGAACTATACCATGTTGAAAACAAAACTCACCAAAAGGTGATTCACATCCAACACCCCTATCACTCCTTATACTTTTAATCTTTCTGCCAAGTTAATTCTCAACTTCACTTTTATAATTAATGAACTTATCTATTGTTTCATCTTTACTTCTCAATAAATAAACATAGCAATATCTAGTGTAATCATTTATAAAAGTTATGAAGTACTTTTTGTTGCCACGTGTTTGAACAAATTTCAAATCACAAATATCTAAATGCATTAATTCTAAAGGCTCAGTACTTCTCTTTTCACTGACTAAAAAGATGGCTTAGTTAACTTAGCCTCTACACACACTTCACATTTGTGTTTTGAATCTACACTAAAGTTCGGAAGGTAATTCATGTTAATTAATTTGCATATAGAATCATAATTTACATGTCTTAATCTACCATGCCGCATAAACGAAGATTCAAACAAGTAAGGAAGAGATGTGATTTTATTGATTTTTGGAACAATTGTGGGTACATTCATCTTAAAAAGGCAGTCACTAAGATAGCCTTTTTCTACATACACCACATCCTTACAAAGTATAAACTTGTCGGAAACAAACACTAACTTAAAATATTCTTACTTAACAAATATCCTGACACTAAATTGTTGCGAATTTCAGGCACATGTAACACATTGTTAAGTGTAAGGTCTTTGCTCGAAGTCAATTTTAGCACAACTTTGCCTTGTCTGTCAACCCATGTAGTCAAGGAGTTACCCATGTATAGTTGTTCCTCCGTTGTTGCTAAATTATAGGTGGTGAACATTCACTTGTCAGCACAGATGTGGTATGTAGCACTAGTGTCTACCCACCATTCCTTGGAGTTAGATCCCAACAGCTTGACTTCTGACACAATCGCTGACAAACTGATCTCAGACACGTCTTGAGACAGATTCTCCACTTCGGTTACATTGACTTGTGCATGTCTTGACTTTTTACTAGTATTTCCTTCATTCTTGCAATTCCTACAATCTTTTGCTCGATGGTTTGGCATGTCACAAACAAAACACTTGTCATTGAATTTCTTGGAGTCGCCACCCTTCGCACTTTTCCCGGTTTGTTTGCGTTTTTTTCTTTTCTGTCTTTATCCTTTGTCAACCACATTTGCCTTGGCCTGGAAATAGAATGCCTGATTCTTCCTTTTCTCTATGATGCAATTATCCTCCTCACTTCTGAGTCGTACAATCAGGTCCTCCAAAGACATCTCTTTGCGTTTGTGCTTTAAGTAATTTTTGAAATCCCTCCAACACAGTGGCAATTTTTCAATGATTGGCGTCACTTGGAAAGACTCGCTGAGAGGCATCCCTCTGGCATGAATTTCATAAAGTATCATCTGGACTTCTTGCACCTGATTGATGATGGATTTGGAATCTGCTATTAAGTACTCGTGAGATCTACCAACAATGAACTTCTTCATGTTGGCATCTTCCATTTTGTACTCATTTTCCAATGAATCCCAAACATCCTTCGTTGTCTTCAAAGGACTATACATGTTATACAACGTATTGTCTAAACCCATTGAGGATATAGTTCCTGCGAAGAAAATCCACATGCTTCAAAGCTTCAACCACGGCAACAACTTGTCGATGTACTTCATTATCATTAAGGATTGGAGCATCTTCTTGCAAAAATCTCACCAAATTTCAGAGTTGTACGATAAAACAGCATTTTTCACTGCCATATCTTAAACTCAGTCCCATTGAATTTTTTCAATTTTTTTTTTTTGTGGTTGATCGAAACAGAGGTAGGGACGACAACATTTGGTACGTCAATACCAACCAAAATGTCATTCGCATTTTCGTCTATCATTTGAGTTGTTGTACAACATACAACAAATAAGTAAAATATGATAAAAATAGATTATACTACTAATTTATTAAGAAATCAGTATTGTCTTAAGATTATTGTTTCCAGTATGTATGTGACTGAAAATTAAATATTGCAATGTATACAAATAAAAAACAAAATAACTCACTTACAGATTTGTTGACATCCTTATGTAAACATAATCTGATTTGGCCGAGTCTAGTACTTACACTGTCTCATTAAGATGATATTCGCCCTCACCCATTGCTTGCGATTGCTGGATACTTGTCTCCTAGGATACAACAACCAACGCACACGAAAGAAGCACGACAATTCGTGTATACATGAACCAACAAGTGTTGAACTTTCTGGTATGGAAGGACGGATGAAGAAATAAATTTCGTAATTGAACAGAATGACAACAATTAGAAGTACAGAATTTTGGGTGTATGAAAACTGAACGAAGGGCTATGAATTTATAGGTATAGAGTGTCTTTTCGGAGTAGCCGAACACTTGCAAAAATACATCAGTTGATCATTAGTTGTGTCCGTCCAATCTAAATCGACCAGACGCGACTGTTCACTTTGAACCGAACTGATCAGATGCCTCTAGTCAAATCAGAACTAGCACCTTGAGTTTAAGAAATTAAAATTAATTTAAGTAGGAAATTACTTAAATAAATTTGGCCTAAAATAGTTATAGAAGGAGACCCACAAACCCATGAGCCCATGGACCACGGACCCGGGATCGAGATTGAGACTGGGCCGAATAGGCGAGCAGCGTGAATGTGTGGTGAATGGACTGAAGCCCACTTACTCTAGGGCCTCCCCCATGGATAAAATTTTGGTACCCCTCTGGGCCCGAATTCTTAACCAAAGTTGGATTTTATATACCCACTAGGATTCTCCTAAGTTTTCTATGTGACATTCAAGCTCAAGTCCTTAAACTCAAGTGAACCTTTATGGATCTAAATTTCATTCACTCCATTAATGTAAGGACCCGTATTTTCATAATTCTTTTAAAATAAATATTTCGTATTTTCAACCCATTTAAATTGAAGACTTGCATTTTTTATGGTTTAAATACATAATTGAACTATTTACGTATACGCGCGAGCGCGCGTGCATGCGTGTGTGTGTCACCAGTTATGTATATATATGTATATAATGTATTCATAGCCTTATACGTTATCTTCCACCATGACCTCACCCATGTTTTCCCTACTCTTGTTTTTCCTTCCTAGCCCACAACCAACATCACCTTAGCCTACCATGGCCATCACTTCCATGACAAGAGAAGTCTTCACCCCCACTCCATTATCTATCCTCCTTTGGATGTCCATGGTTTCTTCCCATCCGTTGGCTGAATTTCTATTCCTTGTCTATAAATAGCAAACCTTCTTTGGCTCATGGAGATCCACTGGTTTGAAATCCTGAGATTGAGAGAGCAAGAGGGTGAGAAGAAATCAATGAGAAGAAGGAGGAGGAGGAAGAAAACCCAGTTGACAAATTCACTAATTCGGTGCTCGTGCCCACTTCCAAATCAATCCAATTCATTCTTATTCATCACCTAGTTGTAAGTTTTTCAATTCTTGGTTTTTAATTTTAATGTTTAGAGAATGTTCCTAAGCTTGGAGTGCTTCAGTGGAGGAAGCAGCTCTGCTAATCAGAGAAGACGACCTTCTCAACCGAATGGTCAAAAGTGGCCCATCCGGATAAACCCCATTGTTGTATCTCAGTTTTTAAGTAAAAAATACGTCTCATCCAAATGGTCAAAGATACCTCATCTGGATGACCTTCACTGCTGTAAATGAACTTCTCTATTTCAGGTAGATTTTTTATCCGAATTTCAAAACAACTGTGTGAATGCTACGTAACTTAGAATGACCTCAAATTTGATAGGGGGATAGGTCAATATGTTAGCTTACATCTCCAATTTGTATCAACTCATTTGGACTTGTAGAACTCTATTTATCGATGTTTTAGTAAACTTTAGCAAATTGCGACCAAGCCTGTTATCACCATGTTTTGACCAACATAAAATCCCTTCCAAATCTCGAGCCCTTCATAAGAAGTATTCCCAACATATTGAATTACATTCTCGTAAAATTATAGAACATTTGGAGTTGAATTCATACTTTAACTTTACAATTTTATAAACTGAAATTTGAAGACAAAGACTAGCGATTTCTGTTCTAACTTTCTCAGACCCCGAAACCTCTCATACTCACTTATTTTTCCTCACTAGGAAAACACATATGCTAAATCTGGAATGTTTGAGGTTTATGAAATGTAACTACTATTTTTGCCTCATAAATTAATATTTCAACCGGATGATCCAAAATCCATCCAACCGGATGAAGTCACCCTCGGTATCCTATTTTTGCCTTAAAATGCATATTCAACCCAATGACTTAGAAAATCCATCCGGATGCACCTCACCTCTGTTTTATGTTACTATCTTAGGAACATACATCCAACCGGATGGTTCTTACCATTAGTTAATATTGTGCATGAAAACCTATAAAAGAAACCATTCGGATGACTTGCACATCTGAATGTCAGTTTGACGTTGGAAAACTTCAATCCATCCGAATAAACTAAGATACCCCATTTGGATGACTTTCATCTTTAGAAATCATCTTACCTTAGAAATATAAACTTCAATCGGATGAATATTCCTAAATACCTAACCGAATGAACTTACCCTTAGCCTTAGAAATTATACATCAAACAACTAGAAAGCCTTCACACTTCTCGAACACCTATGGAATAAGATAAATCATTTGTCTCTTAGTCACGTTAGTTCGTTTAAAGTACTTAGATTACTATTCAAACTTTACGCTTCGAAATGATTAAATTACATTGTGTCATGTCATTTTATTGTGTTAGAATGCTATTCATATTCTCTGAAACACATCATTTCATTTTGTTATGCCATGATGATATATGCTCTATACTATGAAATCAAATCACATGATCACCATGAGGGCATGATTTATTTATGTGGACTTATGAATTTAAAACGTTGTTGGTAGATGATTTTTGGTTGTCCCGTGGGTGCTCAACTCTGCAAACTATTGAAAACTGTGAATGTTGGATATTGTTGTGAATATGTTCTTTGTGAGAATATATATGGTTGTCCTTAGCTGTGATGCGACTTAAGCCGAGCTTTTTTTTAACCAGAGGTGTGATGGACCCAAGCGATATATTACCCAAGTGATGTATTTTAACCGTGTCATGTATTTAGCCAAATTATGTTCACGCCGTGTTATATTTAGCCTTAACAGGCCTTTTGATTCAGTCTAGTGGTAGTCAAGTGAATTAGGTGTATTTTGATTTTGGCATGTGTAAGAAACATATGACTTCTCGAGAGAACATATTGATTGGAAACATAATGAACGGGAACATGGCGGTTGGGGGCATTGCTATTGGGAAGCATGGTTAGCATGGCAGTCGGAATCGTTCAGGAGCACTATAATTGGAAACATTTATTGGAATATATATGACGTGATCATAATTAGAAACATTGATTGGAATATATATGACGTGGTCATAATTGAAAACATTGATTAGGTATATATGACGTGGTCACAATTAAGAATATTGGTTGAATGGAGAAATCTGATATTGTGATATCACTGATTAAATGGGACTTGACATTTTGATATTTTATTTCAGCACTTACGTGGTATTGTTTTCAGATTAATTGTTTATTCATCATCATTATACATCACATTGTTCCAAACATTAAAAAGGGAATCTAAAGAGTAAGATCGTCTTACTAAGTGTCAAAACTCATAGTGCATCTTCGTTTTTGCCCTTAGCGTTTCATGCCACGTATGGATGAAGACGGAGCGGAACCCGAGTACCCGATCCAAGAGGATACCTATCCAGAAGACGATGCCATTGAACCTTGGTTCACCTAGTTAGCCTAAAATTGCTCTGACTTTCTTTAGGAAATCTTTTTGATGCACTTTTTGTCGGCAACTTTATTTCTAGACTTATGTATTTTGTCAAAAAATGATTATCAGTACAAAACTCCATGTTTTTAAATAAAATATTCAAAATCTTAATTACTTTATGAAACAATAAATATTTTATTATTATTATTTTCTTTTATTAAAGGTTCTGAAAAATCGGGTCGTCACAATTAATGGTTTAGGCAAACAAATTACATGAATGTAATGTCCTATCATATGTGAATAACATTCACTTTAAGACCCACATTGAATAAGAAGCCCACGTAATTTTTGCTTCAAACATAGCAATGTAATTTTTGCTGCAAACATAGCAAAATATCATTTTCTGTCTAAACCATTTTTTCAACTAGAACAACAAAAAAAACGCCCACTCGTGGTTTAGTAAAAATGACTGCTCTCTCTTTGCCTATAAAGGAGGGAGTTCCAAAAGTTCATTAAAAAAAAAAAACAAATCAAGGACCAAAAATTGCTGAAAGAAAAATTTGTTGGGAAAAAGAGCAAAGTTGTGGCAAAAACTTCTGATGAAGACGACGAATACAAAACAAAGACAGAAAAGAGCAATCAAACGCCATACATGTGAAGGCTTCGAGACTGGAGGTATAAAATTCCTTCCTCTCTCTTTTTCTCTCCCACTTTCAAAAAAACAATACTCTTGATTTCCCAATTTTTATGTATATTTGTATACTAAAGATGTGGAGTTATCCCAAAAAAACTTAGAACTCTTTACACAGAAAAGAATTCGATTTGAAGTAGGAGAGACAGAGAGGACATAAATCTGAGCCATTTTGATACTTATCTAAATTTAAACTAAAAAGAAAGAAAAAAACAGAAAAGGGAAATAGAAAATCAAGGACACATCTGTCAATATGTTTCTTAAACAGTGGGGCTCCTCTCTTTTGTTTGGTTTTGTATTTATATTTTAATTGACTTTTGAAATCAAACACATTTCTTTTTAAACCAAAATGTTCCTCCACCGAAGCTTTCCGAGGCAAGGACATATAAATTAGGAAAAATCTTGGTACATAGATTATTCGGATACAAATGTATCCAGAATCATTGGATGTACGTAAAGACTTTAAATAATTGAGGACTCAACGTGCATCCAATGATTCTAAACACATCTGTGTTCGAATAATCTATGTTTTTAGTATTACTCTATAAATTATCCTATTATAATTTACCCTTTGTCCTTGACTTTTGAAACCAAACTTTGCCTCCACGTCCATTGTCTTGTGCAAGTGAAACAAAAGTTCTCCAAAAGGACATATATATTGTCCTATTATAACATACCCTTTTGGCCAAGACACATGGAATTACCATTATATTAAATCTAGTTTTTATGGAGTTTCCGGTTATAATTTAAGTAGGCACTCCACATCAATGTGACCATAGAACGAATTATTTTTTTATGCCAACAAAATACCGTCAGATCAATTAAAAAGTTAGCACCGAAGGCCGTTGGGTGCATTCTTTTCTAAAACAAATCTTACCATTTCAACCGCGACTACAGCTATTGAACGGTAGAATTAGTCTCAAAATTTTTCCTTCGCGGACCCTCATGGTTTCAAAAAAATTGACACTTAATTAGCATGACAGAAGATATGTAATTTTTCTGCTATTAAGAGTTTTCATTTACATCTTCCACATATGTTTATCAATTGGTATCAGAGCTTACCTTTTCGTTGTGGTGTTCGGTGATTACTCTTGTGCGTTCACTTAGTATATGGTTTCTTAGATCCTTCATAACTAGCGTATTACCCGTAACGAAATTAAACCAAAATTTTAGTTAATTAAAAATATAAATAGTTTTAAAATAAATTTAGTAAATTATTGTTATTGTTATTATCTTTCTATAGTAGAAAAGAACCTAAGAATGCTAGAAAAATCATACTGCCTCGTGGCTGAAAATTAACATTACAACCCAAAAAAATACAAATAAGAATATGATTTTTCAAGAATTATGAGGCAGTTTCCAAAAAAAAAAGTCATAATTTTATCTAATTAAGAATGAAAATAATTTAAAATAAACTTAGTGAATTATTGTTATTATTATCATAATTTTATTATAGAAAAGAACCTTGAATGCTTGAAAAATTATACCGCCTAATAGTTGACAATCTCCTTTCCTTTTTCTGCATAGCTGACTTTTTCTTTTCCCTTACAAAGTTCCTTAATTCTTTTCTTTGTGAGAACAAAAAAATAAAAATATATTTTTATTTTTAATCATATAAGATATAATTAGAAAGCTTAAAGTTCAAAAAAATAAAAATATATTTTCTCTACTTGGCCTATATGTAAGAAAAATCTCAGAAGACATAGCACTCGAAGTCTATAGGCCATACTCGAGACGTTAGGGCCACGAGGCTCAAGTCCAAAAAATGCGAGCTGAGAGGTCGAAAACAAACCACACGAAGTCCATAGGCCGAACTAAGGTTCCGAGACTTCGCGAACCAAGTCCACATGCCAAGGCAAGGGCCCGCTGATTTTGTGAAGCGAATTTCGAGCCGAACTTAAGGCCATCGAGGTTCGTCGATTGAAACCCAAAATCCGAGCACGGGAGGGTCAAAGGGGCGAAGCTGCAGCAACCAATCCACGAACTCCAGTCATGAAAGCCAAACTCTGCCAACCCGGGGGGAAGGGGCCATAGAAAAAATACCACTTTCTTCTAGAGTCAATGTCGCGGGACACGAGAGAAAACTGCGGGTGGGGGGGCAGGGGTCAGTGCCGCAAGCCTTGAGCCACAATGGAGGGAAGGCCGCAGGGCCCGCAAGGATCATTGTTGCAGGCCCCGAGCCACATCAAAGGGGGCTGCCCCCAGCGGCACTGTTGTGGCAGAAGGGGGTGAAGGGAGGAAAGAGAGGAAAAGAGGGAGAAATGAGGGAAGGGGGGCAGGGGAGGGGGAGGGGGGTGACGCGGGGGAAAGACGGGGGTGAGCCATAGGAGATGAGGGGGGCGGAGGGGAGGAGGCGTTGGGGAGAGGGAGAGAGGGAGGGAGAGGGAGAGGAAGAGAGAGAGAAGAAAGGGAGGGAGAGGGAGAGGGAGAGGGAGAGGGAGAGAGAGATAGAAAAGAGGGGGTCGCGTTGTGGCCACGATGCCCGCAGACCACGCCGCTGCACTCCGATTCTAATGGCACCGAGTGTCAAGCCTCAAGGTCGACGGTGGTTGAGTATGGATGCCCCCCCCCCCCCCCTCCCATGTTGGATATCTAAATCCAAGACCTTCAAAGATCAACAACCGTGGAGAATCAAACCCGATGGCGATCGAACCCGAGGCTGCGACCCGTGAATCACCAGAGTTCAAGATCACAAATCGAGGCTGATCAAGTCCGAGTCATCGCCTGGACCCAAGAGGGCTATAGATTGAAGACCAGAGCCAAACGCGGCCATGTGTCTTGTTACCAAGCAACGAATAGTGAAGTCAGAGGATGGTAACACGATTAGAGCGCATCCCGAAGTCCAGAATATCAGTCCTTATGCGTGCCCGCCCGAGCTGCGATGGCAAGGTTCAAGCAAATGAGCCGCAGGGATAGGACGTCAACAGTCGGGGAGAGACCGAGCTGATGGTCTTCTGGTTCTATTCACAGAAAAGAAAGGACAATAGTGGATCGGTGACTTCAGATGAGGAGGGGTCGCCACGGGACTTACTGTCACCACGAGTCATAATGGAGGCGGGGTCACTGTGGTCAAATATTTGAGAAAAGGCACATGTGTCAAGCATACATAGGGACACTTGGCACCAGAGCGTGGGCCTAATTTCCCTATATATACTTAACCCCTCTTATGTCAAATCAGTTGGTTAATTCATTGATTGACTGGTTGGGCATAGCAGCATCCTAGAGAGAGAAAGGTTTGCTTTAGGCTTGAGAAAGATCTTCTCCTAGTCCCCTTCTAGTTTACTCTCTAGGTCTTGTCCCCTACCTACCTTCCTAGGCCTATTTCATGGTTAAAGAGAGTTGACATTCTCTTTTTCCTGATGTTTGCCTCCTCCTTCACCCTTTCCACTTCTTTTCCTTTGACTAAATCAAATTTCATTGTTCTTAACCTCTCCAACATATTCTTACGAATATTCTCACCCTGCGGAATCTATCCTAGGCTAGATACCTCAATCTCACTGACTGTTCCGCATCTCGGTGCCTCCCTGTGCTCAACGGCTTTGCACATGTTTGTCCCTGCCAAAGTTATCAATCTCATACTGGCGAGCGTAGCAATTACCGTACCAGTACCCGCGTACCGTTTCGGATTTATCGCTAAAATTAATAATTTTTTTAAATAATATCTTTTAACAAAAAATTATACTAAACATAAAAATAAAGCATCACAATTTAAAAATAAATCAGCAAATATAAAAAAAAATGATTTTAGCATCAAATTATGCTTAATTATCCAAAAAATATATTAATTAATTTTTTAATTTTTTTAAATACAGACTGGTACGGTACGATACGCTACCAGCCGGTATTGCCCAAAATAGGACAGGACAGTCTGAAAAAATTACCAAAACGGTACTCTGATAGTCTGGTACCGTTACGAGGGCGATACGAGACGTACCGATCGGTACGAGACAGGATTGACAACTTTGGTCCCTTCTCACTACTAGTCGTGAGTGAGGCAGGACTATCGTCTGTTGTATAGTGCCCGGACCGACTTTCCTTACAGTTTGGATATGATTAGGGGTACCCGGCCCCACACCCGTGTTACAGTCATTTTTTATCAATCTTAGCCGTTTCGTCCATGAGTACGAGTCGGACCTATTCAGTGGGTACACTCGAGTCACTTTGCCGCCGAGGTTCCGGATCGGTTAGTTCACAACCGCACACTGTGCTTTTTGGGGAGACGGACTTTGGACTCTTTTCTGGACTTTGTTCATGGGAGCCATCTGTTTGGCTGCCCCGTTAAGCAGTTTGCAAATCGGCCTTCTCCAGTCTTCTGTGACTAAATGTTTGGTGAGATTTTGGATTTTCGCCGGCTTTGTCTTTCTTGTAATTCGAATCGATCCTTCACTTTGCTCAAATTCTGTTCTTGCCCCCAGGGTCGCAAAGGCGTCTGGAAATCTGTTATCAGTTCGGAGCTGATGAGAAATTTTGAACTAAATGAACCTTTCCAGCAAGTTTTGGACCATGGTGTGGTACAACACCAGGGATGGCTCCTTGCGTGCATACGCCTCAGTGGTTTGATTGATCATGAGCTCTAAGTCTCCCGGTACTTCTAATCTTTTGATACCAGCAACCTCCACGGCTATCAACCCTAGGACTAATGCTTCGTACTCAGCCTCATTGTTTGTGTACTGGAAGTCCAGCTTGTAAGCCAGACGTCTCTTCTCCCTTTGGCCATTCTGGAGTACAATACCCTTTCCTTCGCAACGTCCACCCATGGCACCGTCAAAACCCAGTGTCCACTCTTCCTCTGTCTCAGGCATGAGTATTAATGTATTTTTATTTCGGTTGTAATCAAAACTTATTTTATTAATGAATAAGTTATTCTTTTGATGTTAAATATTTTATTTAATGTTTCCGAATTTTTGGGGCGTTACATGTTTAATATTATTTCCACATATTATGATCAATTGTTCATGACCTATTCATGTATCATTTAATTTGTGGCATAAATTGGGTTACAGGTAGATTTTATTTACTAAGCTTTATCTCTCATGGTGTAACTTTCTCCAAGGTATCGATGATGACGTAGCTAAATCCTCTCATGTGGCCACCGACGACAGCACCTACGATGAGAACGCCATAGCACATTGGTTCACTTAGCTATTGTTGGTCTCTATTTTATTTCTGTATTTAATTTCAATTGTACTTCAGTTATGTGATCGCACCTTATTTTTATTGATGAAAAAGGCAGTCTTTTGGTTGGACGTTATAGTAGAACCCAATTTAAACATGTAGGAAAAAAAAATTATCTAGGTTCATTCGATTAATACACCCATTGATCAGTGGCCTTACTTCTACTATCAATCTCCTTAAATTCAAATCTGAAAAATCATGAATAGTCATTAGGTGAGGAATAGCCATTAATTTGGTTACTAATCCACAATTATGCAATTATGATAGTCTATAAAACGTGTGGATTAAAATGAAACGTGTGGATTAAAATGAAAGATTTGTAATCGATGAGTCAAGCACCGAAAAGTCACAACTTTTTACTTTCCCGAGGTGTTTTCTACTTTCGCAATCATGTCCACTTAGAAAATTAATTTCTCATTCAATACTTAATGAATTTTGTTCAATATCTCAATAGTTTAAACTCCTTACTTACTGGTATAAAAATCCACTTGGACCCAACTCCGTTGGTGTTTGGGTTCTACTATAATTTTGGCTTAAAAATTTCAAAATATTTTGAACAACAATTCATTTTTCCATAAAAGTAATGCCGCTCCTCGATAGAAAAGATTCTCTACTTCCGAGCTCATTTCTAAATTAGGGAATGGGAAGCCTAGATTGGCTCGACTCAACACTCGATCATTCGCTCTCGGTTATTTTTATCGATCGTCATTACTCAATCACTCAACAACTGTTCGTGCAGTTAAATAGTCGTTTGGTTATCGAATGCGCATCACAATATTACCTATGAGCACTCAACCCTCCTAAAGATGCCCTGCTCGGCGATAGTTCATCCCGCTTAGTTAGGGTTCATTCCACTTGGCCAGACGGAATCAATCACGAGACGTCGCTCAATGATATCCCATAAATGGTGCCTCTAATTGCTCAGAATTTTGGAGGCAGAGCCATCATTCAATAACTCGTTCTTCCTAGTATTAAAAGAGGAGCGTGATCGGCGACCACAAGCTCGTTAGAAATTCATCTATCCTCCACTCTATCTAAGGAGTTACAAAACCAAGGATCATGTACGGTTTCACAAACACCACTCATACTCTATTGCATACACATCTGTATTTTGATTACTCAGCTGATCGTCGAAGGGTTCTTGACCAAAAACAACACCGATTTTTAAGACTTGTGTGCAAGAAATACCTCAAAAATACAATGGCGACCGTCACATTTGCGACACCATCAAAAATAATAACAGGTTTTTTGTTAAATTTTGATGGAAGTTAAAAATAATAATACATGATACCAAGGAGAACATAGAAGACTAAAAAGTGCAAATCCAATCAAGTCTTCCAATTCCGAATACTTTCACCATCATTTCCATTTTTGTTTGGTCAACATTCCACAGTCAATGAGCATTTTTCGACACAAAAAAATTCCCTTAGATGGGCAATTTAATATAAAGTCAACCATGCCACATGGTTTCTTCATTGAAACGCTTCCACCCCGGTAGATAGTACGCACTCCACCATATCGCAATCCCCAGACGTCACCGGTCCTCTATTCTCGTCGTCCTAGACCGTAAGACCAGACACACAGATTCATCAGAATCATCTCAATTTGGTTCGCCACTTCAACCGCCGGCGATGGATTTCTGGCAGAGAGCTCGAAACTTCGCCGAAGAAGCGGCCAGGCGATCCCAGGAGCTGACCAAAGAAGCGGCTAAGCGATCGCAGGATCACATCACGATGATCGGCTCGTCGTCTAGGATCTCCGACATCGTGTCCGAAGCGTCGAGGAAATCGAAGGAGATAGCCGCTGAGGCCTCGAAGCGAGCCGACCAGATCAAGGCCGAGGCCCTCAAGCGGGCCGACCAGATCAAGTTGCAGATTCCCACTTCCGCCGCCGCGCTATCGTCTCTCGTCGTCGACGCCTCTTCGACGGAGATGGCTGCGGTCACGGCGCCCATGGTGGAGGACGGTGATCTCGAGAAGTTTGGGGTTACGGAGGAGTTGAGGGAATTTGTAAAAGGCATTACGTTGAATACATTTCGTGATTTTCCGTTGGAAGGTAACCGTTTTCTTTGGATTTTGCTCCCTGTTTCGTTTCTACTAAAATGTAGGAAAATATGGAACAAGTTGACGATTATCCTACCAACAGTCAAGCAGTGGTTAGAACAAGTGCGCCCGTTTGGGCGAAAATGATTTTGCCCAAATCCTTTTACAGGGGGAAATCCCAAAAGATAGCAGCACTACTATATGCCAATTTGATGTCATTTTGCGATAACCCAATTTTTTATCACTGGAATAAATCATCTCATTTTCGCTACAAATCTGCGGGCATGATTTTCTCAAAATCACAGTTATTGTCAAATTTTGCAATAAAGACGACTCTTGTCATTTTTTTAGCAGCACCTTTTATCTTGCTGGTGGAGCACAACTTTGCTTTCTCTTTTGTCAAACTTTGATTTTGGCAGCCTAAATGCCTAGTGCGTTCTTGTGGACTTGCTCTTAGAATGGAAAATAATACAGGAAAATAAAATAAAACCTAAATACACACTTTGTCATATTTCAATTCAATTTTCACGTAATCGATTACACATTTTAGCATTGCCAAGTGCTTTAGCATTTCTGTATTAATTGTGGATTGTGAGACAAATTGGCTTTGTTGGCAGGATTATACGTTTCCTGTTGATCAGAGCATTTGGAACTGTCCTCCGATTATGCATCAATTCAACTGAAATATAATTCTAGGTCCTTAAAGTTGTGTTTGGATCATGGATTTGTGCAGGAGCATGATACAAATGAGTTGGATTTAGTTATGGTTGTTCTGATGTTCCTGTAGCTCGTTGGTCGCAGGAAAAAAGCCAGGAAAGAAATCTAATGACAGCTATAAACTTTAATTTTAGTTGCTGTAGACCTAGAATTTTAGAGCGTCTCAACTGACAATTAGCACGACTAACTGCATGGCCAGGTCAAATATTATTCTTTATGCTGGTAAGCTGCACCTTCATGACGTATTATTGAGTAATTCAGCTTAGAACTGTGAGTTCTCGGACTTTGAAAGAATCTGGAGTTCTCTGCTGACTTTAACATCTTACTTCAACAGAAATTTGGTAGTCCTTCATCTGATATTAATCAGGTTCGTAGTTGATCAATGATCATAACCTAAGTAATGGTTTATGGGACTCAAATACTGTGTGTCATAGTGTCTTTTAGGGTTATGTTTCTTTACGATTGTCATTGGTTCAATCTTGCTCACTAGGATATTACTTCCAGCATGCACATGTGGTTACAAGTTTTTTTACATCGGATCCTGTCTAGGTTATAAGAAAGCTTTTGATATTGCTTATCTTAATAAGAAAAGCTTGTAATATCTTGGCTGCCAATAATTTTATGTCCAAGTAGCAATATTGTCTGTGCCCATTTTGAGTTTTATTGGTCGGAAGTGAGAGTTGTGAACCCTAAAGTTTATGTACGATGTGCAAAGTATTGATCATTGGTACCTATAAAATGTACAAATAACAAGATTGTCTGTGAACAATGTTAATATTCATTGATTTAAGGTAAGAGTAGTAATCCCGAAAGCTTATGTACAATATGCAGGGATATTGATCATTGGCACCCACAAAAGTATTTCTTTGAAATCTTCCCAATCCCTTCTGTATACTCTTCATGTGAGTGTTGTTACGGTCTGCCGAAGGCTTTGTCACGTACTCTCTTTTTTTTTCTACCTTTTCACCATTAGTTTGGACTTTGGTAATCGTTATGGTTTAAGTTTGAGCATTTGAATGCATTGAAGCATTGATAACAAATATCGCATATATGTCATGTTTTCCTTTGAAGCACCCCCTCATATGCAACGAGCTTATTGTCTTTGGTTTGCAGATGATGCAGAAATGTCTGATATTCCCACAGTCTCCAATGTTAGGCAAGACCTTACAGCATGGCAAGAAAAACATGCCAAACTTGTTCTCTTAACAGTCAAGGTATCTCTTACTTTGTTAATAAAACCACCTTGTGGAAGGAATATTTGAAAACATGGTGTATCAGGTGTTGACTAATAGTTTCATCTTGCTTTTTTCCTTTTGATCTTCTCTGTTTTTGAGATTCAAATATTTTTTTAATTTATACCCACAGAGAGATGCTGTCTATATGTGCGAAATTGATCAATATTGGAAATTTTTAGGGGAAAAAATAAGTTTATGGGAGGAGAATAACCCTGAAATTTCAACACATGGAACTCTACAATCCGACCTTTCTTTTGCAATTCCTTGTTATCGCAAACTGCTGTAAACATGCCCTCCTCATGCACGACCCTTCTTAATAAAAACCTCATAGTTTAAGTAGTGAGAAAGGGTGTATCCTTAAGTGGTCATATTATCAACCTGTTGGCTTGTATCTGGCCAAATTTTCTTTTATTATATTCCAAATTTGTGCACGCACCACAATTTATAGTGACCTTGACAAACGAATACAGGGGCTTCTATTGTGATGCTATTTTATCCCCCAGTTGGTATTAAGTCTAAGCTTTTGAAGGAGTCAATCTGTTGGCCTTTAAATTGGTTTCTGAGCAAACAAGTGTTGAGCATGTCTTGCAAGTTATATTAATGATATGATGCATGCATTTGCTTATTCCTTCATGGAAGGGGAGTTGGGCCACAATGTGTGGGTGTTTTGATGATTTATGCACTTAAAAATTACCTCTCGAATAGATTTGGCTTCTAGAGAAATTGTACTTTGTAATCTTCGTGCATTGACATTTGTCTTGTATGAGTATGAAACTTGTTACGGGAGTGTGTGCCATCTAAATGAACTGATGAGTATTCTTTTGCAGGAAATCTCGAAATTAAGATACGAATTATGCCCACGTGCGATGAAAGAAAGGAAGTTCTGGAGAATATATTTTATTCTGGTTAATAGTCATGTGTCTCCGTGAGTAACTTTTCCTGAGGAACACTTCCAGTTTTGCTTTACTTGTGAAAGGTGTTGTCATTGCATTCATAACTTAGCGTTTCTTCTGACTTGTTCAGAAAGTTTTGAAGAATATATAACTTTATATTTTCTTCGACCTCTTCATTTATATGTTTGCTCTCAATTTCCGTTTACTATGTGTCTGTTATTGAGTTGCACACTTGCGTAGCAACTTTCTTAAATGATTTATAATGTCATCTATTTGAAAAATATGAACATGCATCATGCTGGGGGCACTCCTGGTTTCAATCTTTAAAACCAGGATACGGAGATCTATGTATTTTTGGCTTATTTGTTAGAGTTGTGGCTCTAACTATTCTTCTCTTTAGCTTTTTTATCCGACTGCAATGTGTTTGTAGTTGTACTGGTTTATTGGTTCAGAAATCTTTGGTTTAATTTGTCGATCTGATGGTTTAGGTATGAAAAGCGGTACATGGAAGAGGCTAAGCAAAATTCTGCTGAACAAGTGGAAGACGACAAAATGAAGGAAACTTCAACAGGTGTAACAACTTCTAAAACTGAAGCAGCGGGCATGAACCAGAAAAGTAAAACCTCATCAGCTACTGAGCAGGACTTGGATGTATTTCTTTTGGGAGACCTTGGTGACAGTGATGATGCTTCAGGTATTACCACTAGCACTTCTACACTTGTTGGCTTGTGTGGCTACGATTTTGCAACAAAAAGTTCACAGTGGCCTAAAAAAATCCCAGAAATTCTTTTCTTTTACCTTTCCCCTTTACATATTTATGCATTCAAATGGCTTTCATACCAATTACATGAGTCACCAAAGATTTTCTCATGTTTCCGAAATCTAGTGAGATGAACCATCATTTATATTTTCCGTTACATTACATATTTCAGGTTTGTATATTCAAATGTATTTCAAAATGTTATTTTGGGTTACCGGGAGTTTATTTATTTTTCTGACAACTCCACTATGAATGACCCATTGTGAAGACACGTTTTTAATGAATAGCCAGACTCCTTGTGCTTAAGCCACGCTACCATCAAAGTTGCCTGTTTAAACAATTTCATGGCTAGACAGCCGGCAAGTTGACATTTTTGGATGGATTTCTCAATGTCTTAAAACTCCCCATAATGTTAGTCTAATTTTTTCTTTCAGAAGAGGGAGATGTGGGATTGGATGATGATTTTGACAAGATCTAGCTTGGTAAGCACTCTCTACGGTTCCTCATTTATTTAGGTTACATCCTGGGGCTATCCCAGTATTTAATCATTACACAGTACAAGGCAGTCAAGGGACGTAAATTTTTGAATTGTATTTTGACTATATGTATCCAAAGTATGTAGATTTAATCACAATTAGTCTAGAAAAGTTAAAGAACATGAGAATCTTTGCATTGCCGAATATAGCCGCAAGTATGCGCTTGTTATTTGCTGTCATGAATCAGCCAACCCATGGAAGTGAGCAATAGTTCCTGTACTGCAGTTGATTGCTTCTGCATGTCAAAGATTCAATAGGGAAATCCTATGCAAATTTAACGAGTTATTTTTAAATCCTTGTTGCATAATTTTAAGTATCCTCTGCACTGGGGTTTGATGCTGCTGTATACCAGCTAAAACTGATCGATTCTACGTTTACTATTAGTGTTGACTTTGTGAACTCAAATTTGCAGGATTCTGCAGGAAGATGCAACAAGGAGAGCAGCTGAAAATCACACCAGTGGCTGGACTCAGATTAAATGCTACTGAAATTTTAGACGAGGATGAAATATTGCAATTAGTGAGATGACCCAGTGATGGTGCTGCTGTCTCCAAACATATAATAACTCCATTACCAATTGTCTTTTTTTATCTTCTTCTCTCATTCGTTGGTTCTTTTTTCCTCATATTCCTTTCTGGCGAAAAAGGTGGAGTTGGATGTTGTTGGGGTTGTAAAAATGTCAATGCCCACAGGGATTATAGTTCGACTGTATTTTTTTTTCTCTTTTTTCTACCTTGTTTCTTAAATAGTATGAACACCAAGGATGTGTTTGGTAATAATTCATGTTTTCTATTTTGTGTTTTTTATTTTTTGTTTCCCACTTTTTGTTTCTGTTTTAGTTTGCGCGCGCGCGTGCACACACATGTATACTTATATTATATATATATAATATAAGTCTATATCAATTTGTCTTGAAATTGTTAGTCTATGATATAATTTTAAAATTTTCAATTTATCTTAACAAATTAACTTTTTTTTTTAATTTTAAAAATGGAGCGGGGCGGGGTGGGGATGGAGGGTGGGATTCGTTCTCCAAACGGGAAATGGGGCGGAGATATAGGTAAAGTTCGAATTCAGGATCAAAGACGAGGATGAACAAATTCGGTTTTGATTCGTCCTGTTGTCATCCCTATTTACAGGCATTTAGAGGCAAGAGTATAGGCAATTAATTGTGATGTGGTGGGTCTTGATTTCACGGGATTTGTTCGCTGTTGCTATCACTTTTTGTATGTATATAGGATGCAACTTGACCAAACGTTTGAAAATTGGCAGGTGAGGGATCCTGTTTATAATGGTGGCAGCGAAAGTTGTCACATATGTTGTCCTGCTTGCCTTTTTCCTTCCTTTGGTGTCCCAGTTTTCACTCTAACTCACCCCACCTCCAATACCATTAATAATCACTGGAAATATGACCAATTAGTGGTATGTAGTGATAATAATGAAAGAAAGTCCCAACTTTTTATATCCCCAAAGCAGAATTGGAGAGGCTGCTGTGCAATGTGCACAGAAGTACGTATTGAGGGACAAAACAATATCATTTTGGTGAGTAAAACATTGATTGAAAATTATTCGGTCAGCATCTAACTGTTTGGGTATTGTTTTGCACATCAAAACGACGTCGTTTTGGCATAAGCACGCCCTGCACAGCAGGCTCCCTGTTCATCCAAAGCGTAGTATTTCTTGTAGTAAATTCTGCATACATTGTAGTACGTGGATCATTTTGCCCAAACAGGGCATGTCATTTACTATAACCTCCAAACTCCGCTCCTGCACTAAACCATCCTCTCCCCCAAATAACAACCCCCCATTTTTTGGTCTTACTAACCTCATCTCTCACTCTCTACCCCATCACCTTTTTCAGTTGAAGAATATGTTCAATTTTCATTATTATAAATGTTCTTGAAGATCTAAACCACCAAAGATAGAATCTTTAAAAAAATGACGTAGGCTTGATTTTGGATTTGTAAGGAGTGAAATTGTACTTTTAGTCTTTTCATCTTGGCTTCATTTTTAGAGAAGGCGATGGTGAAGTATATGTCAATGTGTAAAAGTTCCAAGTGGGCATCAGGGGCGGAATCAGGATTTAATGTTTGGGGGGCCCAAAACTTTTTTTGGGAGAAATGACAGGAACCGACTATAATTTGGGAGGGCCAAAATGTATTTTTTCTATAATTTCCAAATTTTATACTTAGATCTTAATTTTTTTTGAAAATTTTGGGCGGACCCAGACCCCCCGCGGTCTTCATGTAGTTCCTCGCCTGGTGGGCATATTGTATTTTGCAAAAGTTAACCATGAATGAGATACAATCACAAAGAATAAATGATCGACAGAACAAGCTAGAATGCAAGAAGATGAATCAATTACAAAAAAGAAGACTTAGGCTTGGAAGACAATATATTTTTATTTTCTACTTTGAAAGTTTCAAAGTGATATGGCTTGACCAAGCGAATACCATCATGCTTATGAACTTCTCTTTTGAGATATGAGAACATGATCATCATATGCCAAAATGGAGATTCGTAAATCTTTTGTTGCTAGAATAGAATGTCTCCAAATACAAGCACAAATATTTGATCATTATATCATTCATATAACATTGTGCTAGCTAAGTACCTCGAGCGAGTGGATTTGTCAAAGATTATTACGATGTGGGAATCTTCTAAATATTGAAGAACAAGAAAGGTTATTTTAGGAAAATGTTAGATAAAGTACTGGTGATTAAACTCGATAAGCGTAAAAAAGGAATAGACATGATGGAGACGAAGGTTTCCTAAAGGAGTCCTTGATCTAATTTGCATCGATAATCGATAGATGTAAATCTTCTGAAAAGCATGGAGTTTCAACACACTTATTTGGATAAGAACATCATATTCAACCAGAGCAATGACTCGCTTGAGAAACGGCAATGCTAAATCGATTTTTGTAGCATCCTAGGTTTGATTTCTCTCACAGTTTTTGCTTAAGGATTTATCTATATTATGCTGGGATTATTATTTACACATGAGATATCCTGTGAAACATTGAATCGTAAATTTTGAACAAAAAGTTAAAGGCTTTTGGGTTTGTTTGCCTACACAAGGAAGCAGAGCATAAAGGCTATGGACGTTAGAGAAGGCAAAGAAGTAAATATAGGTGGCTCTTGAACATTCGAATGTCTTTTATATAAAGGGAAAAGCCTGATGAAGTACATACAACCTATAGAGACACTCAAAGAACAAAAGCTTGCAAAATTCCCACTGCTCATCATCTTTTCTAGAGAGCATTTTTGCACTTTTACATTTATTCTTCCCATTTGAGTCTTGAGCCACACTTGTAACTTCTCTAGAACTCAACCACAAACCATAAAACCTACCTTATGAGAGACTGAATCAAATCCACTGTGAATTCAATTTTGGTTTGTTCACTGTATTTTGTGTAGCACTATTCACAATACTATTCATCTCCAATATTATTAGCAATGGTCTACATGTACAAGTAACTAACTAAGGTTGTTGTTAACTTGGTCTGCGTGTATCAAGAAGCTGTACCGGTTCGCGTGTATGGGTAGAGACGATTGTATAAGAGGAGTTCACCTCTCAAACCAATTGAGTACAAGCATTGAATCATAGTGAATACTAGTCACAGTTCAGGAGAACGTCCCCAGAGAGTGGACTAAGCATATTGCCTAATCCCTATAAAAAAATTTATCTCCTGTTTATTTAACTTTCAGTACTTTACACCCCCCCCCCCCCCCTTCTTTTTCCTCCTCCTCTCTCTTTTTCTATGTTGTTTTATTTGTTCGTCTAAACAACTAGAAGGATATTCTATGGAAACCACGAATTAAACACAAATAGAGGGAGGAACTATGAACAGACTACCTTAGTTCAAAGGCACTCACTTCGGCTACTGAAAGAACAAAATGAGGATATTCATTGAGTCTATCGGCTTTGACCTATGGAGTGTTGTGGAAGATGATTACAGCAATCCAACCATAATCAGTGAAAGAGGTAAGCCAATGGTAAAGCTCAAATTCAGCTAGACTAGTGAAAAAAGGTAAAAATACTTTAAATACAAAAGCTATGAATGCTCTACATTGTGCACTTAGTCCAGAAGAAAGCGATAGAATTTCTACTCATAAAATTGCTAAGGAAAAATTTGGGAGAAGTTACTCATGAAGGTTGTCAGGTCAAAGAATCTGAGATTAGTGCTTTAATTCACAAATATGAAATGTTCAAAATAAAACATGAAGAAACCGTTATTCAAATATTTACTCGACTTACTAGTATTGTGAATGGGCTAACGTCACTTCATCAAGATATTCCCCCTCCACCCCCCTCCCCAACACCCCCCCCCCCCCCCCCCCCCCCCAACCCAGCCCCGTGCCCTAGCGCACTCAGAAATTGTGAGAATTGTTTTTGCAAAGATTACCAACAAATGAAGATCAAATGTCACTGCGATCGAAGAAGCTAAGGATTTAAGTACTATAGCAATCGAGTACGTAATTAACTGCGTTACTTGTAACCCATGAAATTGCGCTAACAAGAGAAGAGGAGGATAAGCCAAAGAAGGCCATTGAACTACAAGCTCCACCAAAGATGAGTATGGAAAAGATGACGAGAAAATGGCACTACTTACAAGAAAAATCAATAAGTTCATAAAGAGAAAGAGAGAAGGCAAGAGAGGTGATAAAAAATATAGCAGCAAAGAAGAAGAAAGAAGATGTACATGTTGTGACACAGTTGGAGATATAATTGCAAACTATCAAGCAAAATAAAAAGGAAAGAAAGCCGAGACTAATTCGGATGACGATGAATCAAAAGTCTCTGGCTCCGATGTAAGTTAAATTGCATGGATATAATCAGTATATATTAGATTAAACACAATAACATGAGATCATACTTATATTAAATAATGATTAATAATCTATTCTGACCTATAGAGGAAAAGTACCAATTTGGTGTCTTCCAATTATGTCATTGTGTCCACTTTTATGTTATCCCAAGGGAAACCAAGAGAGGGGATGGCATATGTTGCTTTAGTAAAAATGAAAAATAAAAAATCTCCACTATTATTGAAATATGATTACAAGGCCTACCATTTTCGGAGAGTACAAAAATCTTTAGACAAGAACCCTCACCAAAATAATCCCTACTTTGGTTCTAAGCTCTTACAAGTTTGTCACTCTCAAACAGTCAACTTAGAGATATAAAAGAATGGATGTTCCAATTTTGGAAGGTCACTTTATACAAAAAATGTTCCTTCACTTGAGTATGTACGAAAATGTAAAACTTAAAGACTTGCGAAAGAAAGAATGAAATTGGAGACTTTGAGTGCTTGTAAATGCACGCTTGAATGGTTGTTGTATCCTCGTGAATGACCAAGACCATATATAACTAGCCATTTCAGGTAATTGGGGATGCATTAAATTTATTTTGGTCCGTTAAAATTATAAAAAAATTGAAAACTGTTAGGATCGATTCAACAAACACAACACACCAACACGCACAAATAAATGAAACAAAGAACACAAACAATTTTTACGTGGTTCCCCAAAATCGGGTACGTCCACGGGAGAGATTTCACTATGAACAAGAGATTACAATGGAGGAGATACACTCTCACACTCACACACAACTCTCTCAAGTTCACACACACAGATTTTCTCCTCTCTCTCACTGCCTTCACAATACAACAGTACACTACTCTCTCTCTACGTTTTGTCTCTCTTTTCCAATTTTTTATTGATCCAACACAAAACCCAATATTTAGCTTCCAGGAGAAGCTAACAAAGCATGTGCCAAACATGTGTAGAAACTTCCAACCACATTAGCCCACAAAAATAATCTTTTTGGGCCAAAACAAACAAACCCATTTGGGCCTAATTTTTCATGGGCAACCCAACAATCACCCCCTTGCTCATGAAAAATGCATCACCTCTCGGATTCCCGCACCTCACTCGGGTGTCTCACACACCCCCTCACTAGGGTGCCTCGCACCCCCTCACTCGGGTGCCTATCCGAAAACATCGGCAACCAAATTGGTTGCAAAAGTAACCCTTTTTCTTCCACTCATTTTCTCATCCTCAATTTTTTCAAACGAAGCTCCATCCGAGCTCATCAATGCATGTACTTCATTTTTAATGTTGCTCTCCAAACATGGCAACTCATGTGCTAGCTTTTCAAGGTTGCTCTCCACACATTTCAATTCATTTGCTTGCGCCTTTACACGCTACACTTGTGTAACCCGACGCCTCTCATTTCCTCTAGCTCGGTATTCAAAATTTGTATGCCTCACATCAACGTGACCTTGGAGCTTGTACAAATTTCCCACCAACTTTCCTTGCATCGCCACTTTCTCATTCTTGAACACTTCAAGAACTCCATCGCTTGACGCAAAGCTACAACCATTGGAATGTAACATTCCCAACGAAATCAAATTCTTTCTCAATCCCGGCACATGTCGGACTCCCGTCAATCTCACAAATCTTCCATCGGCCATTCGAAACCGTACCGTACCCATGCCAACAATCTTATTCACCGTGTTGTTCGCCATCCTCACGGTACTTCTATCACAAGCCTCATATGAGTAAAAATATTTTCTATTAGAGCACATATGGAAGGAGCCACCAGAATCCATAACCCAATCAAATTCATTACCTTCGGAAGTCACGGTAAACACATCATCCTCACTTAAAACGGGACTCTCAACCACCGCCGCTTCGGATTTGTCCTTCCCTTTATCCTTCTCAATCTTTGCTTTAAGTTTTGGGCAAAATTTCATTATGTGCCCCTCTTCTTCACAAAAGAAACATTTTCTCTTTTCAACCCATCGAGACTCACCACCTCGTGAATGTGAACGCCCCTTGGATTGTGAACGGGACCTCCAATTTGATCCACCGTGCCTCTCTTTTTTTCTACCTCAGTTTTGACCACTATCGGATGCAACCAAGACACGCTCCTCCGAAAACTTCTCACTCTCCTTCCTTCGCATCAACTCATGGGAGAGGAGTGTAGCAATAACCTCATCAAGTGTGAGTGTGTCTTTCCCAAACATCAATGTGGTCTGAATATGCTCATATGACGGTGGCAATGAAACCAACAATATAATCGCCTTATCTTCCTCCTCAATCTTGGCACCAATTGCTTCTAACTCCGTAATTAGGTGATTAAATTCATCCAAGTGCTCATTAAAGCTTCCAGACTCGGACATATTTAACCCATACAACTGTTTCTTTAACGACAACCGATTCGTCAAAGACTTGGACTTGTACCTACTCTCGAACTTCTCCCAAGTCTCTGCCGAATCAGTTTCGTTGATGACTTCACGAAGAGTACTATTCCCGAGATACAATCGGATAGTACTATTTGCAAGCTCTCTCATGTCTTCCCATTTTTCATTCTCTATCCCCGCCGGTTTCTCATTCTTTTTCTTAAGGGCCTTCACCAAGCCCTCTCTCGTCAAGACATCTTTCACTCTTTGTTGCCAAAGAGTAAAATCATTATGCCCATTAAAGGGTTCTATCACAAAACCAGTACTTTTCCCCGCCATCTTAAAAAAAACTGACCCCGTAAATGAATCTGGAACTGCCCAAAACCTTAAGAGTGACCAAACTGTAACTTTCCAGAACCTCAGGAGTAAAACTGCAACAACTAGAAACTTTAAGGGGAAATCTATAAATTTACCTCTTTTCTTCTTCTTCCTTCTGAATCAAAGAAACAGAACGCTTGAACTCCTCCTCGCGCTCCAACTTCCAGCCACGCGTGCGGCTTACCCGGTGGTTGGATGGAGACCAGAAAGATACCTCTATGATCTTCTCGCCGATGCGCACAAAACCCACTGCTCAAAAATAATTTTTGAGCTACTTCGTTTCTGACCCAAAAACGAACCAGGAGCTTCCTTCTTCGTCAATGGCAGCCAAATATGCGTGTGGTGTTCAACAAGCCTTGCTCTGATACCACTTGTTAGGATCGATTCAACAAACACAACACACCAACACGCACAAATAAATGAAACAAAGAACACAAACAATTTTTACGTGGTTCCCTAAAATCGGGTACGTCCACGGGAGAGATTTCACTATGAACAAGAGATTACAATGGAGGAGATACACTCTCACACTCACACACAACTCTCTCAAGTTCACACACACAGATTTTCTCCTCTCTCTCACTGCCTTCACAATACAACAGTACACTACTCTCTCTCTACGTTTTGTCTCTCTTTTCCAATTTTTTATTGATCCAACACAAAACCCAATATTTAGCTTCCAGGAGAAGCTAACAAAGCATGTGCCAAAAATGTGTAGAAACTTCCAACCACATTAGCCCACAAAAATAATCTTTTTGGGCCAAAACAAACAAACCCATTTGGGCCTAACTTTTCATGGGCAACCCAAAATATGATTACAAGGCCTACCATTTTCGGAGAGTACAAAAATCTTTAGACAAGAACCCTCACCAAAATAATCCCTACTTTGGTTCTAAGCTCTTACAAGTTTGTCACTCTCAAACAGTCAACTTAGAGATATAAAAGAATGGATGTTCCAATTTTGGAAGGTCACTTTATACAAAAAATGTTCCTTCACTTGAGTATGTACGAAAATGTAAAACTTAAAGACTTGCGAAAGAAAGAATGAAATTGGAGACTTTGAGTGCTTGTAAATGCACGCTTGAATGGTTGTTGTATCCTCGTGAATGACCAAGACCATATATAACTAGCCATTTCAGGTAATTGGGGATGCATTAAATTTATTTTGGTCAGTTAAAATTATAAAAAATTTGAAAACTGTAAAGATCGAACGTCTGGGCGATTGACAGGTGGACAGTACCTACAGACATGGCTACTTCCTCATAAAGATGTCAGCCGACCGATAGAGATGTCAATCATTTTGTCAATCGATCAGGCTCATAAATGGCTTGACAAAAATCCTTCAACAAACCTCAACCTGTTAGAGAATAATACACGCAAGCCATCCATCTTTCCAAGATATCCATGATGCACTAAATATGTTCAAAATATAATCAATCAAGTGCCATGAATTAAATACAAGAATTTCCTTAAAATTGTGGTGTGAGCAAGCCAATAAAATAATTTCTACTCTATATCATTTACTATGAGCAAAACATTACACACTCAAATTGGTAACTGTAGAGTCTGACTCCTGAGAAACTTCTCTTCAAATTGACTTGAATATGTTCTTCGCTGGAGCTGCAAAATATTGAACTCTACATTAGTGTCAACTAGGCTTGGGTCTGTAGAAGACACTTCGATGCGTAAGTTAGTTTTGGATGAAAAGAGGAAACTAACCAAAAAGCTTGAGTGTGTTTTTGTGTACCTGAGAATGGAATGCACTCTGCCACGTCTAGCAACCATAATGTCCTCCACCACCTTATCGGTAATTGTCCACATTGTGCGCATCAAATCTCGCTCATCCTATGCCAAGCCCCATGCCCATGGCGTACAACCGAGAAGTGATCCTTAGGGATCATGTCACGCCCTCGACTTTAAATCCAATAAAACATATCATTTAATAATTTAAAATTCTTACAAACACACCAATAACCCCCAAAAGTATTTCATTTATCATAATAAGTTGGTAAGGTTCTTATTTCCAAATAGGACTACAACAAAAATAGGCACTTCAGCCTAGAAATCACAAAATACCTTTTACAAGTTTAAGAGTTCATTTCTAGTCAACAAAATAAAGTAGAAGCTACTTAAATTTCTCAAAAATGAGTAATAAAAAGATGCTAAGTAACTTCATCAAATGATTCTTCCCCAAAATACTCAATCCATGCATGCTAATCAATCCATGCTAATGATCCGAGGTGGTACCTAAAAGGAAGAGAGGGTTGAGCTACACAGCCCAGTAGAAAAGTCTACACCAACATTGCATGCATATGAGATAAGATGATATATCATACGAACACCGAGATATGACTTTAACGAAATAACATGCGAACACAAAGATAAACACTGAAAGTACATCAACCCATCTCATAACATCTATAAGTTCAACTACAAAGTCAATTATCACATTTCATGTATCACATGTGTAGTCAACATGTTCTCGTTGCGTGTTAAACTATTATGCCTAACATTCCTGAATGAGTCTAGTTCGTTCTCCTAGCATTCTCCTAAGGTAAAGAGCCCTCTTTTAGAGTATTCCTGAGGATTGGGAAGGGTACCCCATTCTAGGCCATTGAACATGGTTGAGATAAATGAGGAGGATTAAATCGTCTCATCATGACGATCGTGCACTCATAAGCAGCTGCCAAGCGTGGGCACGTCTATCGAAGGGCTTGCGAGTCACGACACGTGGATGGCTCAAATGCTCTGTTAAGAAAATGAAAAGACGAGCATTAAATGTCAACAATAACCATTGCCTCCCGATCATGGGAATGATTTACTGCACCTCAGCTTGCTCTTCAGCAAAGGAATGAGGGATAACTGATCAGCCCTATTTATACTCAGGATCGGTCAACAGTTGATATACACCATCTGCTTGGGGAAGCCCCCAAACCAAGACACAACCGAATGACCGAGCAGGCTCTTCCCAGGTCAGGCAATCGATAACCAAATTTGTTCTACGTAGAGTGGTACATGCAGAGCAGGAGGGGCACGACGCACCCACCCCACTCCAGCACTAGGATTATCCCGAAGACTATGCCCCCAATTGCTCAGTATCCCGAAGACTAAGCCCGTAGTGAAAGGGCGATCATCCATAAAGGGGAACAAGGACACTAATTGCAGCGGACTGGCTTCCCCAGATTGCTCTCATTCTAAAAGCCTCAAAACCTATCTCGAGTAAGAGATCAAGGTACGAAATCAATATATAGACTCATACAATTCAGTTTTCCACCCCTCTCCATTACTCGATTGTAAGTTGATCGTTGAAGGATCCTCGACTGGCCCACCAGCCTTTGATCACTATATTTGTGTGTAGGAGCCCCAGACACCAGAGGCCGACCAAGTCACGGTACATTCATTTTTCAACATCATCATCTACAATTTTCAATGCTTCCCCATTTGCTAAATACACCTTTCCAAAATTACCAGCAACATAGTTATCAATAATCTAAACAACAAGACACATAGAGTTACGTAGTTTCGAGTTAAGCAAATTGCTTAATCTTATGTCCACAAGTTGTTAGGGTGTTTCACTATGATGATGGAAAATTAGGGTTACTGTTTGAGTGCCCTGTAGCTTTATATTTGTAGATACAAACGAGCCGAATATAAAAAAAAAGCCCCAAAAGAACGCAAAATTTAATTTTTGATGTCACGCTCAATCTGAATGCCAAAAAAATATGTTGTTTGGAAAAAATCTTGGACCACCCATCTAGACACGGGTGTTCGCTGTCAAATGGCCGTACAGACGTCGAAATCCCATCCGAACACCCATCACTTGGGCAGTTTTCACACTCAAACAATATAAACGTCTAGCTATGGAGGAGAGACGAAACATATCTTGATTTATCCACAAAACATTGAATAATTGCGTCGAAAGAACATTTAAGATTTCTGAATTGGCCCGCATCTATAAAGAATAAATATTTAGTGAATATTCGAATCTAAAAGGGTTAGACCATAATTAAAATTTTATTGATTGCTTTGTTGAGTTTATCTCTGTTTGGATTTTTATTGTCTTTATTCTAAAAAAAATTCACGTTTATTAGTTTAGCGTCAAGTTTTTGCACATTGTTCGTTCATCTTGATGAGAAAAATCTAGAATGTAAAATTATGACCAAAGGTAAAAAAATATTACTAAAGACAAAAATAATCTAAAAGAGACAGTTATTTTTAGAACATTTTTGTCTTTTTCTCAACTTTTTACTTTGTTGAAATATTTAGTTGATACAAACCAATAATCGATAAAATTTTGACTTAAAACTAATAAATATGATTTTTTTTTAAAAAGTAAAAAAAATATATATAAAAAAAAAGTTGGTTCAAACCCAGCATTAGATCCTAATGATGCCAGAAATTTGTGGTGGTCCCTTTTCTATCCCGCCGAGCTACTCCTGCACACAAGTCCAATGACTGGGGGGTGATTGACTGGTTGTGGGCCCTCCGACGATCAAGTTAGAATTGCATTTAAGATCAGAGCTCTCCATGAATTCTAGAAGTTATGAATGCATACCTCTTTCTCTAATTGGCCTCCATATTTATGCTTCTAGCGGTGGTACGATTGGAGACTGATCAAAGACCGTGATTTGGGGTGTGCTCTCTTCCATATTAAGAAGGTTGCATCTTCCTTGATGCGTTGCCAAATATAGAGCTGGTGAGTGGCTCTCCCTTCTATGCGGTATAGGCCGACCGATGCCGGGGGGGGCTTACTCAGTTTGACCGAGCAAGGTTTATGTCCAACTAGACTCGAGCCCATAGGTCAGTATGCTGGGGCTCTAGGTTGGCCAATCGTCAGAATTGGGCATATCAGTTATCCCTTTTTTCTTGGTTGAGGTGTAGGCCAAAACCTGGGCGAATAATCCTCTATGCTAGCCCGTGATAGTGGAACGCATACTCGAGACGCATACTCTATGGCGGTTTCGAATATTCTCTCGTCCGAATTGCTCCAACAACCAATTTGTTCCAACTGTGTTATTTACAACCTGATGGCACTCTAATGCTAAAGTTAAAACACTGAGAGATCAAAACATAATAGTAATTGCACAATGAATGATGATGTACCTGATTAATGGCCTATGAGCTCTTATTTATAAGCCATCGAGTGTGATATTTGGCAACATAATCTCCAGGGAATCTTCCCTTATTTGCTGATATCAAATCACAATCTTTCATGGGAGGTAACCTTCCAACCATAGTGCATTCCCAAACATGGCTACTGTCACACTTGCACTTTCCTATTCGAGACCTGCCACTATTCCAGAAGGTTCCCACCGCCCCAACCGAACATCCGGGCATTTGGTCGGCCTTCAGCAAAGCTCATATATTTTTTGTGATAAGCCCGTTCGGCTCCCATTGGCCAAAGCCCCATGATATCGAAGTTAGACTACTATCATCACGCCAACCTATCTAGAGAAGGGCCCATTTGGCAATACGTCGGCCCAAGCTCCACGCTGTCAACACGGCCCATGTTCCTTCGCCTAGTGAATTTCATTTAACCAAGGCCGATTCAACCCTGTATTTCAGCCCTCCACAATAGCACCTTAACCAGTCATTGGCTCGGCTAGCAATTGGTTGACAAGAATGGCCGAACACATAAAGTTGCAATGGCTTTGGACATGCGTTGTTTGTTGATTCGTAGCGTGTTAGGACATCGTTTCTCCTTTGCACGCGTCGTTTCAGAAGCATTAACTACCAAACATGCCAGATTGCTCCACGTGTCATTCATCGAACAATCCATTTTTGAGTCGCTTCGTTTCCCACGCATCGTCGCTTCGTTTCTTACCTCTATAAATGGAGGGCGGCGGCGCCGGGGGGGGGGAGGGAGGGAAAGAGATTACTTTTTCCCCATTTCCTCTCTCTGCATCTTCTGTTGCTCAAGAACTTCTCAAAAGCCTTCGCCGGAGTTCCTCCCAAGCATTTCCATTGGATACTCAACTATTCAGGTAGTTTTTCGAACTAATCTTTATATTTCGTTGTGCTTTCATGTGCTGGCTCCATTTTCTATTCATGCTTTCCCCTAAGATATGTAATTTTTTATTTTCCAATGTACAATGCCCTTGATACCGTCCCATCGCTTTTTTCGACAACCACGTCCCATCAGTAAACCTTTTTTGGCGACCACTCCTATCACTCTGATAAGCCACAGCCCCTTGCTCTGGTCGTTCGGCACTTCTGTCGAACACCTTCGGCACCGGTCTTCTCATCCTTGCTATTTGACTCCTTTGAATCCTTGTGCCTTTGTTAGGTCTTCTCATGGTGCCGAAGAGAAGCAAATTCCGAGATCAATTTGGTTCCCATGCCGACAGGTAGGTCTTTCGAATCAAATACAATGTTCCCGACGACGTGCACCTTTCCCTCCTTGATATCAACGCCGCTCCTGCAGGACCTTCCTCCTTTCCCAAGTGCTGCTCCGGCCTCTACTCCCGCCACCGAAGGTAGTCTCCTAGTCAGTTGGGAGGAAGAGGTGCAGCCTGCTACCGCTGGGGAGGAGGCTCTTGTCGATCAACAACTTTAATTTTCTATCGTTTCTTTTTTGCCTAACCAACGCTGAACTGTGGCATTTGATCGGTATGTTATGTGCTGTTATCCTTCCATACTTGCTATTTTTTAACCGATCTTTGTCTACTTTCATCTCTTTATCGTCTAGCTTTCTCAGCCAGCATGCCTTTTTATGCTTTTATTTCGTCCAACATGCCTTTTTATATTTTGCTGCTAGTGGCTGATATGCCATTTGGCCGACACACCTCTTAATAATTGTCTAGTACCTTCGGCCAATATGCCTCTTAGCTACGATGGCCAATAAGCCACTTGCCCCTTTCCTCCCCACTGAGCGTTTGAAGGCAGGTGCATCACTGTAAACTCTTAGTGGCTTGAGTGCCTCGGCTACCCTCCTATCGGCCTTAGGCCTCCAAAAGTGGACCCTAGCCTTTCGCGAGCTCCTCGAGCATCCTAGGTCAGTCTAGAGCTCCTTCGGTCGAGGACCCTAACCTTTACCATTGTAATTTTGGCAAATTCGTAAGTCAATTGCAAAAAAAAAAGTAGAATGTATTAGTGGAAATGAGCTATACCTCGCTACAAGAGATGCACTTTATTAAAAGAAAATGATTTTATTGGTAGTATTTTCTGAGGTAAATTGCATTCCAAGAGTTCGGCACAACTTTTCTAGTCATGTCCTCTAGGCGGTAGGCCTCCGTGCTGATCTGCTCTGTAATTTTGTAAGGCCCCTCCCAGTTTGGACTAAGCTTGTCGCCAGACTGCTTCTTTGTGTTGGCCACTAACTTCCTCAATACTAAATCATCCGGCTGAAACTTCTGCTATGAGACCCCATGATTATATCCTTTGGCCACCTCTTGCTGATAGGCGGCCAGGCAGATGTGGGCTTTATCACATCTCTCTTCGGCCAAATTCAGATCCTTGGCGATTTCTTGGCTATTCTGGTCTTCATTGAAAAGTTCAGTCTGAATGGTGGGCAACCCTACTTCGAGTGGGATGACGGCCTCCATGCCGAATGCTAGGGCAAATGGGGTTTTGCGTGTGGATCATCTTGGTGTGGTTCGGTACGCCCAAATCACGCTTGGTAGCTCTTTTGCCCATCGTCCCTTTGTTGCCAGTAACCTTTTCTTAGTGCCCGATACCACTGTCTTGTTGGAAGCTTCAGCTTGTCCATTACTCTGTAGATAGCATGACGTGGAATTGTAGAATTTGATCCTATGTTCGGCACAGAAGTCGGTGAAGAGACCTTCCGCAAATTGGGCTCCGTTGTCTGAGACAAAGGCGCAGGGAATGCCGAATCTGGAGACAATATTTTTTCAAGCAAACCTCTTAACGTCCTTTTCTTCAATGGTGACCAGTGGTTCAGCCTCCACCCATTTGGTGAAGTAATCGGTGGCTGTGATGAGAAACTTGAACCCACCTAGTGGCCTCGGTAGTTTTCCCACGATGTCCAGTCCCTATTGTGCAAACGGCCATGAACTGGTTAGAGGTGTAAGTGCCTCGGCTGGTTGCCGAATGAGTGGAGAGAAGCACTAGCACTTGTTGCATTATTGCACAAATGTTTGTGCGTCTTCCATCATTTTTGGCCACCAGTAACCCTAAATGATTGCTTGGTGGGCTAAAGACCATCCCCCTGAATGGTAACCACAGCTTTTAAGATGGATTTTATACAAGACCTTCACTATCATTGCGGGTGTACATAGTATAGGTACAACCCAGTGAACGATCGTCGATAAATCTAGGTCTCCTGCGAGACCCAAAATTGGGCCAACTTGTGAACTATGCTATGTGCCTCCCTCTTGTCGGCAGGAAGCCTATCCTATTTCAAGTATGTGATGATGGAATCCATCTAGCTAAGACTATGTTCGGTCATCAGTACCTCAATGGATTCCAACGATTCGATACTTGGGCGGGTGAGTGTGTTGATTGAAATCGTTCAGTGACTGTTGACTTCTGTGGCCGAAGCCACGCCTGCCAATGCGTTGACATGTGAGTTCTGCTCCCTGGTGACTTGTTTGACCTAGACCTTCTGAAATTTTTGGATCAATTCAATAGCTTTGCTCATGGACTTGCCCATCTGTGCGTCCTTGGCTTCGTATTCTCCCAAAATTTGGTTCATCGCCAATTGTGAATCGCTGTGGATGATGAGTTCGTCGGTGCCGACCGCTTCAGCCATTCAGAGTCCTGCCAAAAGAGTTTCATACTCAGCCTCATTATTGGTGGCATGAAAATCAAGCCGAATGGCATGTTCATGAAGGATGCCTTCTGGTGAGATGAGTAACACCCCTGCTCCAGCCCCTTTACCGTTGGATGCTCCATCCATGTACACCGTCCAAGTATTTTCGCCGAACCCATCTTTGTCAATATGACGCTCTCATCTGTTTGGTAGTGCCGATAGTATCCGGCCAACGCGAGAATTCGACCACAAAGTCGGCCAGAATTTGACCTTTGATGGCCATTCGGGGCAGATATCTGATGTCGAAGTTCCCTAACTCTATTGCCCATCGAGATATCCTCCACGAGAGATCGGCCCTTCTAAGGATGGCCTTTAGCGGGTATTCGGTATGGACTATGATCGTGTACCCTTGAAGGTAAAGGGCAAGCTTTTTGGATGCCACTACGAGTGCTAAAACGAGCTTCTCCAATGGAAGGTACACGGTTTCAGCGCCGAGCAAGGTTTTCGTCACATAACACACGGGGCTTTCCCCGAATTTAGTGTGTCAAACTAGCACTGAGCTAACAAAGTGGGGAGATAACACCAAATAAAGAAATAGGGTTTCGCCGACAGAGGGCTTAGTCAGGAGGGGAGCCGTGGTGAGATATTCTTTGAGCCGAATGCGGGCTTCGTCGTATTCCTCATTCCATATGAAATTACGACGGTCGTTCTTCTTCAGGCATTCAAAGAATGGTCAACATTTATTAGATGACCGCCTGATGAATTGGTTGAGGGTGTTACCATCATGCCGGTGAGCTTTTGTACTTCCTTAACAGTGGTTAGCTGTGCAAGCTGCTAGATTGCTAGGATTTGGTTTGGGTCAACCTCAATCCCCCTTCATGTCACCAAATAGTCCAAAACATTTCCAGAGCCAACGCCGAAGGCACACTTGGAAGCGTTGAGCTAGCTTGTGTTTTTTGAGAATATCAAATACCTCATGTAGGTCTCTCAGATGGCGTTCGGCCTTGGTGCTCTTAACCACCATGTCATCGATATATGCTTCCACAGTTTTGCCGATATGTTTTTATATGTTGGTATGTTACCTCAGTGTTCTTTCAGGCCGATGGGCATCACTCTGTAACAGTAGAGCCCTCTCGGTGTAGAAAGTCATCTTGTCTTGGTCCGAGCCAAACATAGAGATTTGATGGTAACCTCGGTAGGCATCCATGAAACTCATTCGCTCATTTCCGGCCATTGCATCCTCTAACTGGTCAATTTTGAGCACAAGGAAGTTGTCCTTGGGGCAGGTGTCGTTGAGATTGGTGTAATCCACGCAGACCCTCCAAGTGTCATTCTTCTTCTTAACCACTATCGTGTTTCCTAACTAGCTCAGGTATTAGACTTCTCTAATGATTGTTGCTTCCAATAATTTGTCGACCTCCTCGATAACGGTATCTGCGTGAGCTGTGGCCGACCTTCGGGCCTTCTGCACAATTAGACTTTGGGCGGGATCGAGCTTGAGTTTGTGGCAAATGAACTCAGGGTTGACATCGAGCATCTCATATGGATTCCATGCAAATACGAAGATGTTGGCAATCAGGAATTTTACCAGATCCTCCCTCTCTTGTTCAGCTAGTGTGGAGCCGATCAGGAAGAATCTCCTTGGATCCTGTTCGTCCAATGGCACTGTGACTAAGTCTTCAATGGCCTTTTCAGTTGCTGGTATGTCGATATCCTCTAGTATATCCAGTACCTCTACCCAGTTGACCTGCTCTAGAGTGGACTTGCTTTTTATCACAGCAATGTAGCACTGTTTGGCAACACCTAGTTGCATAAATACTTTCTACCCTGTTCGGCCCAACGAACCAAAGTACTTGGTGATACATGGAGGCCACCGCTCCCAACTTGGGCACCCACTCTCTAATGACAATGGCATTATACGATGATGGGACTTCTAACCCTATAAATTCCGTTGGTAATGTCACCGATCCTACCACCACAAGAATCGTGAACTTGCCGAGCGGCCAAACTGGGGCTCCATTGAAATCGATCAACGACACTTTGGTTGGTTGAAGATCGATTTTCGTACCCCATCTTTATAAATAGACTATAATACATTATCTCGGCCGAGCTGCCGAGATCCACCAGGATCCTCTTGACAAACCATCTGTCAATCTTCAATTTTATAACTAGGGTGTCATTATGTGGATACCGTACTCACTCTAGGTCTCTATCTGTGAAGGTGATGACACCCTCCGGCTCCATTTGGCACTTTTCGGGAGCCGACTCCATGCTCATAACTTCTTGTCCTGCAATGAGTTGTAGCTCGGCCTTAAGCCTTTCTTCCTTCTCGAGATCCACCATGTCGTGAATAACATTGATGGTGCATACCTCTTTGGCATTCGTTGTCGAAACGCCATCGTCTTTTTGTACGTCGACCCATGTTTTTTCCTCGTCAATCCATTCTTTTAAGTGGCAATTGGCCACCATGTCCTTCAAGAATGCCTTGAAATTCCGACAGTTTGCTGTCATATGTCCTCGATTCCTATGATACGAACACCACAGCCTCTGATTCCTTGACTTCGATTCCCCCATCAACTTGTTTGGCCATATAAAGAAGGGCCCGTGCTTAATCTTTTGGACAAGTTGGTATAGAGGGACTCTGAACACCGTCTTTTTGGCCACATATTCGAACAAGCGAATTTCTTTCTTTTTTCTTGTGTGTACGACATTTGTTTCCCTTTGGTGTTCCCTGTTTGGATCGCTTTGACCCATACCATTCTGTTCAGTCTTGGTCCTCTCCTCCTTCGCTTCCTCAAGTCGAGTATATTGCTCAATCCGGCCCATAAACTCATCCATATGTGTTGGTGGGACCAGAAGTGAGTCCTCAAAGATCTTGCGTTTCGGATCAAGGCCAAGCTTGAAGGAAATGATGGCAATCTTGGGGTCACAATCTTCGATCCCGTTGTACAACTCATAGTACCGAGCTGCATACTCCTGAAGCGATTCAAACTTTGACTTGCTAGCTTGAGCAGGGCATCCACCTCCTTCTTGACCTTAGTACATATGATGAATCGCGCAGAGAACGCCAGACAAAGATTCTTCCAGATACTGACTGATCCTTTCGGGAGCTGATCAAACCATAGAAGGCTCAGCTCCCCCAAGCTAGATGGGATCAATTTGCACATGAGCATGTCATTGGTGGAGTATGGTGAGATCATCTACTTGTAATGTATCAAATGGGTATTTGAGTCGTTCTTCGGTTTGTACTTATTGAATTTAGGCTGATGGAACCCAGTGGGCAGTTTTACCGACTCAATTTTTTTGTGTGAAGGGGGTCAAAATAAGTCATTCGTGTGCAGCTTCCAACCAAGAATGAGCCAAAGCTTCAGGTCAGGCTGCCAGCTGATCGTCCTTGTCCCATGGATGTTTATGTCCAACTTATCCCATAGATCCTCTCGATACCATTTTTCCGTTTGGTTTATAGCCTAGAGGTTGCATGCCGAACAACTATCCACCTCCTGCACTCCCAACTTATTGAACGATGAGGTCCTAGTGTCGTCCTTTCGTTTGCGCAGTTATTGGTTGGGCGATGGGGTTCGTGATTGGCACACCCTTTTTCCACCATCTACGACAACCAATCAGTGTTTTAGAGCCTAATCTCTTTGACACTTGCTCTTGTTCGGAACACTCTCCATGAGGTGGAGTGATGGTTCAGGTGTATTCTTTACCCTGTCTTTTGGCTCGTCACTGGAGCCTAATTTCTACGCACGTCTGCCCTCAACTGAATGAGTTTTAAATGCAGACTAATCAGGACTTCATCCCTTTTCTCCACATCTTGCTCCAGTTGCTTGATGTATTCACATGTGGTCAGTTACTGAGGAGCCTCTGAACAGACGTTGCCGACGAGAAGGGAGCCCTTGTCTTTGGAGACCGAGGCACCCACCTGTCCTTCTCCATTGACTCTGGTAGTTCTGATTTCAACCATTTATGCGTTTCAAACGTGTGAGATTATCGTTATTAGCGGAGTCGCCAATTGTGGGGATTGTGAATATTCTCTCATCCGAATCGCTCCAACAACCTATGTAGTGAACAACCAATTAGTGACAACGGTTTGTTTCCAACCTGATGGTACTCCAATGCTAAAGTCAAAACACTAAGAGATCAAAGCACAATAGTAATTGCACAATGAATAATGGCGTACCTGATTAATGGCCTACGATATCTTATTTATAAGCCATCGAGTGCGATATTTGGGAACATAATCTCCAAGGGATCTTCCCTTATTTGCTGATATCAAATCACAATCTTTCCATGCGAGGCAACCTTCCAAACATAATGCATTCCCAACCGTGTCTACTCCCATACTTAACTTTTCAATTCGAGACCTGCCACTATCCTAGAAGGTTCCCACCACCCCAATCAAACACTCGAGCATTTGGTCGGCCTTCAGCGAAGCCTGTATCCTTTTCATGATAAGCCCATTTGGCTCCCATTGGCCGAAGCCTCGTGACGCCGAAGTCGGACCGCTATCATCATGCCGACCTATCCAAAGAAGGGCCCGTTTGGCGTATGTCGACCCAAGCCTCACACTGTCGATACAGCCCCTGTTCCTCCGCCTAGTGACTTTTATTTTAACCAAGGCCGGTTCGCCCTATGTTTCGGCCCTCCACATAATCCATTATGATGGTTGAGGCAATGACGTCACTTTCATTCCCCGATACTTTAGTCACCTCCTCATTAAGACACCATTTCCATATCATTTCCCCATTTGTTTGAAATCACACTGTCATTTTCCCCTCTACCCTTTGTTGATTGTCATTCCATCCTGGATCCGTCTACTTCATCATCCTTCATAAGGGCCTTTTCCCATGTCTTTTCTGCCTCCTGTCTCTACTCCTTTTTTTAGCGTTCTCTAGATAGGTCTCCTTTCCCTCCTCTTTTTGATCATTGGACCAGCAACCCTCAACTCCTCTGTGCTTCACACTTTTTATATGCTTTCGCTTTACTTATGAGAGAAGGTGGTTTGGCAGGAACTTCAACCCGGCTGTTGCACCTGAATTCTAACTCCTATTCTTTCATTAGTTCGTCGAAAATATTAGTTCTTGATGTCGTTCCCTTGGCAATGGTTGCTCCATCCAACATGCCTATGGGCCATCCCTTTGTCGCCGAGACCCTTCCTTCCGTCCTTACAGACCCCAACCTAGACACGATACAAGTCACCTACTCAATCCCAAAATCTATCCATCTTAGAGTGCCAACTACGAATGAAAGGGCATGCGTCTACGTGGAAGGAGAGGTGTACCTCTACGAGAGTAATTTCCATTGCGGCCTATGCTTTCCATTTCATCCTATTGTCAGGGAGATCCTCCACTTTTTGAACTGTCCCGCGGTCAGTTGATGTCGAATGCTTGGCGATTGCTATTTTTCATGATTGTCCTCTGGCACCACAAGAGCGAAGCTCGGCGACCTCTTATAGTGGCCGAGTTCCTCAACTACTATCAGCTGAAGGAGGCCTCTGAGTTTGGTTGGTGGTACTTTCAAGCCCAGGGTGGACGCGGCCTAATAACGAGAATTCCTACCTCTAACAAAGGCTAGAAGAATCATTTCTTCTATGCTAGGGGAGAAGGTTGGGAATTCGGCATTGATGAAGTCTTAACCAAGCACCCCGTCTGAGTGTTTCGCCTCTAGGGTGTCCCTTCACCATCCACCTTTCACGTCACTCCCTCCATCCCGTGCTTTGGCAAGATGTTCATCGAGGAGCTAAGGTAGAGCAACCCCTATTCTTGCTCGGTCCTGATGACAACCCCACTGCTACACCTCTGCTCCCTTGGTCCTAACCCGAATGGTATGTTGTTGCCCTCTCTTTCCTTTTCTCACATGCATCCCTAAGGTCCCCCTTTCTGACTGTATATCGTATTTTTGGTAGGGGACGCTTGTGACCCGTCGAGAAAAATAGCTCTAAAAAGGTCAAGTACCAAGATAGAGGCTGATGATTCGGATGCACTTATCCCGCATAGATTCACTGTGAAGAAGTCCACACAGGGGACCCTCCTGGGGCGCCATGGTGCAAAAGTTCAGGGCAAGTGAATGTCGGCTAGCCTTTTCAGCATCTTTGAAGGTGTACACCACGCTTGTCCCAACTCATTTCAGATCCTTTGGGAGCCGAGCTAACCTTGTCGATCGATGGGGCATCTGCTGCACATCCTCCTTCTCTAACACTCATTCAAAAATCCTTTCTCTTGACCTGGTCAAAACAAGGGGAAGAGGACAGAAACTAGGGAGACCAACCAACCTGATCGCGATCCGACCAGCCCTATGGCTAGGGAGTCTAGTGTTGCCAGGGCCAATTGTGGGGCCACAGTCAACCTGCGCGACTCTATTTATCGCTTCAAATTCCCCACCCCGCACCTAAAGAGTAGCATCTTGCTGAATCCAGAGGCAGCACACAGTCGCGTCTGGGCACTAATTGGCGATGAGGTGGACCTAATGAGCGAGGTTCCCACCGTGACTTTAGCCAAGAACATGTTACTGAGCATATGCTGGGTAAGCAGTTTTTCCTTATCGACTATCTAATCTATTGACTTTCTTTCACTGCCTATGCACTGCCTTTTTCCTTTCGTTTCATCCCATTACTTGCCCTATGCAGACCAATACCGAGAGTACAACTCTATCCTTGCGTGCTCTGGAGTTCAAGAGGCTTTCCCATACTCGGGCCAAGAATCTTTGCATTTCGATCAATAGCTGAATAAGGCTCATGGAAAGCTGGTGATTGTAGAGGTTTTTACAAACCATGCCTTGGCTCAAGTCAGCCAGCTCACAGGGAGAGGGATGTTGCGTGTGCTAAGCTAGATGCTGCCCAAGCCGTCTTGGAGTAAGAAAGCTCATGATTGTAGAGGTTTTTTACGGACCAGGTCCTGGCTCAAGTCAGCCAGACTCGAAAGGAGAGGGAAGCGTGTGCTAAGCTGGATGTCACCAAGCTATCTTGGAGTAAGAAAGGAGAAGATGTTCTGCAGTAGAAGACTAGGTCCATAAAGTGGAGGCTAAGGGTAGTCAAGCTGAAACAAAGCGTGATTACTTCTTGGAGAGAGTTGAGAGAATGCGCGACGTAGGCCTTTTTGGATTTGGGCGGATGCTCGGCTTACCCAATAGATGGATGCTCAACTCGCTGCCAAGCTGAAGGTTCAAGAGTTGGAGGAGCAACTCATGATGGCCAACGTCCAGCTGGACTCCTCCTCTAAGGTTGTCGTAAAAGCTTTCAAGGAATCAGAGGAATACCAAGCTACCTTGGCTTCCCTATTTGATGCCGGTTTTTGATGTATGTGGAGGAAGTCGAAATGGGATTTTCCCAAGCTCGATCTTTCCATGTATCAATCGAAAGATGATTCTGGCTCAGACGAAGATTAGCTTGAGTGCTGTTATTTTTCTTATCCCTATTTTTTTATGACTTTTCTTGTGCTGACTTTCTAATCTTTTTACTTTGTATCCGGAACAATTTTTTGCAGTCAAAGCAGGCAGTTTTCCTTTGTATTGCTTTTTTGCGACTATGGTTGTTCTTTCTTCAGTTTCTTTCTTTGCTTTGTCATTTTCTGTAAGGTAGGAAACATTAGGTTATGATCCCACTGTCTCCTTCGTGCATAGGCGTTGCCTGTATGCTTGAAGAAGACATTCTTTTCCCCTTGGGTCTTTTGTCCAACCTACATCTTTCATCTAACTGGTTTTGGAGACTTCTTGGGTGTATCCGACCATTAATTTGTACTTTGCTTAGCTCAGAGACCTCTTGGGTCTAATCCAATCGGTGTCGATTGTCTTGCTTGGTTAAGAGACTTCTTGGGTGTGCCTGATCAACAACGTGTACTTTCTCAGCTTGGAGGCCTCGTCGGCCTAATCCAATCGGTGTCAATTTTGTAGCCTGATCGAGAGACCTCTTGGGTCATGCACAGTCTAGTGTTTCGTACTTTGCACAACTCATAGACCTCTTGGGCCTAGTCCAAGCGGTGTCGATTTCGTAGCTTGATTGGGAAACCTCTTGGATCGTGACTAGTCCGGCATTTTGTACTTTGTACAACCCAGAGACCTCTTGGGCCTTACCTGACCAATGTCAACTTCATGGCCTGATCGAGAGACCTCTAGGGTCGTGCCTAGTTTGTCATTTTGTACTTTACACGGCTCAGAGATCTCTTGGGCCTAACTCGACCATTGTCGATTTTGTGGCTTGATCGGAAGACCTCTTGGGTTGTGCCCAAAGCGTTTCGTACTTTCCATGGCTTGGAGACCTACTAGGCCTGATCCAACTGGTGTCGACTTTTTGGTCATGCCTAGATCTTCTGTCTTGCATGCTCTTTATGATGTGAAGGAATACAGAGTTTAATGGGCAATGCTCTTTATGATGCGAAGGAATACATAAATTTTGCTAAAATGTAAACAAGTTGGATTCTATTGATAGTACTTCCATAGGTGCTCGGCATTCTAGTTGTGTTGCAAGGGTTGGCCGGTAGTAGTGGATAGCTTGTAGATACCTGGCCTAATTATTTCTTCGATTGTATATGGCCCTTCCTAATTTGGGCCAAGCTTCTGTCCCCTGACTTTTTTGTTGTTGTCACCACTTTTCGCAGAACCATGTCTTCAAGCTAGAACAACCGGTGTCTAACCCGTGTATCATAATGTCTTTTCATCTTTTGCTTATAGAAAGGTACTCGAGCTGTTGCTCTATCTATCTCTTCTTCCAATAGATATAAGTTTTCTCGTAAGATTTATTCATTCCTTCTGGGGCTATACATGTGAACACGACGGGTAGGGAAAGCCCACTTCTACTAAGATTACTGCTTCGCTGTCAAATGTTAGCTGAAAAGGTGTCCTCCCTGTTGGTATCCGAACTATAGTGTAGTAGGCCCATAGGTCGCTAAGGAGTTGCTCGACCCATATCCCTTTGACACTTCCAACATGGTTTTGACCATTCCTAGCAGAGTCCTATTGGCAATGTCGACCTGGCCATTGGCTTGGGGGTGCTCTAGTGACATGTGTCTTACCTGGGTGCCAAACTATCCCAAGAAATCCCTAGACATGTCGTTATCGAATTGCTCACCATTATCCATGATGATAGCGTTGAATCCCAAATCGACAAATGATTGACTTCCACACAAAGTCTCATGTAGTTTCTTTCGTGATTCTAGCCACAGGTATTGCTTCGACCCACTTGGTGAAGTAATTAAAGGCTATTATGACAAACTTGTTCTGGCGGATTCCCAGAGGGAGAGGTCCGACAATGTTCAGTCCCCATTGGGCAAACGACCAAGGGCTTTGAATGGGTGTTAGCTCCTCTGGGGTAGATGATGGAGATTAGAGAGCTTCTGGCACTTATCACATTTCCGCACAAACTATTTAGCGTCCTTTTTCATGGTCAACCAAAAATACCGCGCCTCATAGCCTTGCTGCTAAGGGCTCTTCCACTTGAATGACTTTCAGAGAAACACTTGTGAATTTCCCGTAAGACGTATTGCCCTTCTTGCTTCGAAAGGCATATGAGGTATGACATTGAGTAGGCTTTCTTGTATAGGATTCCTTCAATCAGTATGTATCGGCTGGATCGGTACTTTAGCTTCCTTGTCTCTGACATGTTGTCTGAGTGTTCTCTGTCCCTTAGGTAACATAGGATGTTGTCCTCCCAGATCATGTACACTGGGATCATCTTTACTTCGTGCTGGGAACGGTCAATGCTTGGTTCTGAAAGGTATTCCACAATTGGCCCAGACCAGGCGAGTGTCTCGATTGGAACGTTCAGCCCTCTTGAAATCCGCACTATCTGTACCAATTTGAAGGTCTTCCGGGCCTGGTCAACTGCTTTCTTGTACCATTGCATGCGATCTTCTTGAGTCTTTGATTCTCCCGTGGTCTGGGTAACTACCAACAAAGAGTCACGGCATATCCATACCTATTTTGCCCCAAGACTTTGCACAAGCACAACTCGGCAATGGTCGCCTTCATATTCCGCCTCGTTATTAGTGGCCTTGAATTGGAAGCGAATGGCGTACTCCAATGTGTCCCTTTGTAGTGAAGTGCTCACTATTCCAGCCTCGTTGGTTTTTTAGTGGTTGATTCATCCACGTGAGCTATCCAAGCTGGTCTACACAAGGTATGGTCGTCGGGCCTTCTCCTCCTCTGGCTCGGTCGAAAGCTCCACTTGTCCCATCATCTCTACCAAGAAGTCGGCGACCGCTTGCCCTCTAATTGCCCTTCTTGGCTCATATGTAATGTCGAATTTGCTAAGCTCCATCGACCATTTCATTAGTCACCTAGAGCTTTCGGGTTTCTGCAGTATTTGCTTCAAATGCTGATTGGTGAGAACCACTATGCTATGGGCACAGAAGTATGGTCTGAGCCACTAAGCGACGACCACCAACACGAAAGCTAACTACTCAATCCTCAATTATCTACTCTTTGACCCTCTGTATGCATGGCTGACATAGTACACCGGTCTCTGTGTTCCCTCCTCCTCTCTTACTAGCATTGCACTGACTAATGAACTAATGAATCAAAAGCAGCTAGATATAGGTATAGGTTTTCTCCCGGGATGGCTCGGGTTAGTAGTGGGGCTGAGGCCAGGTACTTTTTTAGTTGGCAAAAGGCCTTCTTGCATTATGGGGTCCATTCGAAGTCTTTCCTTAAGGTTTTGAAGAAAGGAAGGCACTTGGCAGTCGCTCTACTAAAAAGTCTGTTTAGGGCAGCCACTCATCCAGCCAAACATTGAACCTCCTTCACCGTTCTATGGGGTCACATCTATATTACTGCCTATATCTTCTCCGAATTAGCCACGATCCCTCTCCGGCTGACTGGGAAACCCAAAAACTTCCCAGTAGCCACTATAAAGGCACATTTGGCCGAATTCAACTTCATCATATACTTCCTCAACACTGTGAAAGTTTCATCTAGGTCAACCAAATGTTGGGAGGCCTCCTTGCTTTTTGTCAACATGTTGTCTACGTACACCTCCATATTTCTCCCAAGCTGGTGCCTAAACATCCTATTGATGACCCGTTGGTTGGTCGCCTTTGCCTTCGTTAATCCGTAGGGCATCGGCCGATAGCAGAACAATCCTCGCTCAGTGATGAAGGCTGTCTTCTCATAATCAGTGGGATTCATTTGGATTTGGTTGTACCCCAAGAATGCGTCCATGAAGCTGAGTAACTCATGGCCTAACGTTGAGTCGACCACCTAGTCAATCCTTGGCAACGGGTAGCTACCATTTGGGCATGCTTTGTTCAAATATGTGAAGTCTACGCACATTAATTCTCCATTTTTCATTCAATTTTCGGACTAGCACCAGGTTCAACTAGTCTGGGTTTTGGACTTCTCGTATGAGCATGCTTTTCTCAACTTTTTCACCTCCTCTTCTATTGCCATGCTTTTCTCACCTTAGTACACCTTGGGTATTTGTTTGATTGGGCGACAATGTGGGTTCACGTTCAAATGGTGTGACATGACTCGCAGATCAATTTTGGCCATGTCCTCGTGGGAGCATGCGAACACATTAGCATTGTCTCTGAGGAATCAGATCATTACCGCCCTCAGGTCGACGGAGAACCCCCACCGATCTGGACCACCCGGTTTGTTCTTCCTTCATCTAGCTGCACCGGTTTCAATGCCTTTATCGGCTCTCCACATCGTTCTTCTTCCTCGTCTCACACCTCCAGTGCACCAATCAGCATTATGCCCTAAACGCCCTCCCCTATGTGAGATCCTCGTGGCGACAGCCGCCGCAGGCGCTCCTTGACTATGCTTCCCCGAGGGGTCCTCTCATGGTGGTTTTTTGTCGTGCAATTATTGCATCAGTAGCCGGTTCTATTATGTTAGCACGACCACCAAATCCGCTAGATCTTGTACCTGCCCCTCAAGTGTTTTTCATCTAAAGCAGCTTTTGGACTAGACCCGCCGTTGGCATCGCCTGACAAATTTTTCTTGGCAGGAGATCCGGGGTTCGCCATCATATCTGGTTAACTAGTTGAATTTGTATTTAGCGAGAACTGTCGTTCCCACTGACGGCGTCAAACTGATGATGCCGAAAAATAGTGATGGTCCCTCGTCTATTCTACCAAGCTGTTCTCACACACAAGTCCAATGATAGAGGGGTGGTTGGCCGGTCGTGGACTCTCTGACGATCAAGTAGAATCGTAATTAAGAACAGAGCTCTCAATGAATTCTAGAAGTTATGAATGCATACCTCTTTCTCTAATTGACATCCATATTTATGCTCCTGGCAGTGACACGATTGGAGGTTGATCAAAGCTTGTGATTGGGGTGTGCTCACTTCCCTGGTAGGAAGGTTGCATCTTCCTTGATGCGTTGCCAAATATAGAGCTGGCGCGTGGCTCTCCCTTCTATATCATGTGGGCCGACCAACGCGGGGGCACCTCTTACTCAGTTTGACCGAGCGGGATTTATGGCTGACTAGATTCAAGCCCAAAGGTCGCTATGCTGAGGCTCCAAGTCGGTCAATCGTCAAAATTGGCATATTAGATCCGATAATTGGTTTTAAGTAGTACAAGGACTGTTACATATCCGTTAACTAACTAGGACGAAGTTATCTACAGTTTGATCGATTGTGATTAGTGTAATCAACGAAAGCCTCGCATCACTTTCACCTCTCTCACATTACACTTATAACTCTCACACCTACTTGCACCCCAGAGTTTGCGTGAATGTAGTTGTGGAATGATAATTCAACTACTACTTGTACATACATGTTATACACACATGTGCGTGTGGTTTGTGGATACAGAAATGAGCTTGATGTATATCAACATGGATATGAATGATAAAATTTCATTACACAAAGGTACATATATAATAGATCTAGGTGAAAAATAAAACCTTTAAATTCCATGAAATTACTGATATAAATTCCAACTTCTTTTGCAATCTAGGAACAAATCTTCATGATATTATGTTGGTGTTTGAAGCGATAAAAGAGGTTAGAATTTGCGTTCTTTTGGGTTCCGGTAATAAATTTCACTTCAATAGGTGTTCATTCTGAATTTAAGATACTTCATCCATTTTATGGGTTCGGTCTCATCAGGGCGGAACCAAAATTTCACGTTTGAGAGGACCGAATTTTTTTTTTTGAAAAAGAAAAGGAGTCCAATGTAATTTAGAATTATATTTTTATATGTTTGAAAGCATTCATTTTGTTTGTCCACGATTGTGAATTAGCATTGCATATTAAAATTATTCATGGAATCTTAGGCAGATGATGTCATTCTATTTGTTTGCAAAAAAAGGTCTCAAATTTATTATTGACATTCATTTCTTGTTCCAACCATATACATCCAAATCACGTGGGTTTTAGTGTTGGACTCATTTCAATTCGAGACGAACAATCTACACACATGCACCGACAAATTCAATGTACCAACCAGAAAAATACAAGTAGTAATAGAATGCAAAATACTGTCACTTTTTTTTCTAACTATAAATATCGGATCAAATCGAACCGGACCAGAATAAAAAATATTAATTTTTTTGTTATAATTTATATTTTTGTAAGTTGTGTTTGTTTTATCATATGTATTTTTTGATAATCTTTATTTTTTTAATTTGTATTATCTTAATTTTTTGTGATATATATTTTTTTACATAGGATTTAACTCTTTTATAGCTCACATGATTAATATTTTAATAAAAAAATTTATTTTTTTAACATTTGACTTCATACAATTATACAGGAATCGGACCGAATTGGACTGAACCCGAATCAAAATCGAAATAATTCGGTTCGGTTTTAATTTGAAAAATCATAAATCAAAATTTTTGTTTGGTTTGAATTTCTCCTCCAAACCAAACAGATTACACTATGGGGGGGTGTTTGGGAGCTATTTTTTTGTATTTTTTCATTTTTATTTTTGAATTTTGTCTATTTGGGAGCCACGTTTTTAAAATAAATTTTGCAGAACACATTCTCCATTTTGGATTTTAAGAGTAAAAACTCAAAAAGAAGTCTAGAGCTCATTTTTCTATTTTTATTCTCATTTTTATTTTATTATTTTTATAAAATATATTCTGCATATTTTTCTCAAACACTTATCTTAAATTCCAAATTCACTCTATTCATAATCCAAAAAATAAAAAGTTGAAAAATAAACTCCCAAAGCCACAACAAAAAACTGACAGTTGTTACTTTCCCCGCCCCGTGATAGGAATGAACGATATTCAGCCGGTTGCGGGTTGCCAGCCAGTTTATCGCGAGATATTACCGGCGTATCGCGACAGCATAATTAAGTTAATTTGCCATCGCGAGCAGGCGAATCCAACGGGTTACGATTCCAATGATACGGTTCTTGCTGGCTGTGGGGCCCTGCGAACAGCCACGTGTGAGTCTGTCACGGCTTGATTGTCGACACGTCTGAGGGGTTTTAATTCTTGTGGGTCTACTCGGAGCTGGCACACATTTATTGGTTCTTTTTTCTTGTCACCAGTGTGGATTCAGCTTAACTCGGGTTCATTCAGCTTAACTAAGGTTCATCAAGAGCAACCATCTTGTGTTGACACATACACCGACCGACGCAGATTGCGAGCCAATTGGTTTCGGTGCTCTAAAAGCATTAACATCAGTTTTTTTGTTTTTTGATCAAATTGGAGAGAAATTTTCACTTTTTAATTTTTAGATAGTCACTTTTTTAATATAAATAATGACCATTTTTAATTTTATATTCACTAAATAGAGAAGTTATAGTAACTTCTCAAATATAAAAAATCATTGTAAAAACACTCACAAAATAGTGAAAACATCTAAAGAGACCGGTGTGAAACGTATCTGGAAAGATTGCTCCTCAAAATAGAGAATAAGAAATTCAAGAGAGGTTGATGTGGATACTCTAAAGCTTTTTCTAAAACACAACTCTCCGTACACACGGGCTCATCTGGAACCGTATGATGTACATGAAGTTTACATTATTATGAAGAACTCACATGCATCAAAAGATTTTAAACACATTTGTATTACGTACACATCCAACTTAGAGATATTTTTAAAAAATATGTATAAATTAGACTCTAAAATATACAGATTAAATGCATCAAAGCTAGAGTGGTAGCATAAGAGAATTATCATATCCCTTAACAACTTCAATCTCTCGTATTAACATGTTACTTCTAAATTAAATGAAAATTTCTTTTCATTTTGTGTTACAAACAAATAAATTATAAGTTTGCTAATCTCATTATTCTGCTATCGAAGAAAAAACTCTCATTATTTAATACATTTGCCATACGCTAAAAAGATGAAATAAGATTGTTATCAATCTACAAAATTATTACAAATGTTCAACTTGTATTCTGATACACATGTATCTTGTAAAAAGAAATAAAAAAGTTAAAGAGTACTGCTTCACAAAGATTGAATTTTTGAACTTTCTTTTTTTCTTTGCTTATGCATATTATTAATACAATGTAAAGGATTGTTTATCATTTAGTCTAGAATTTTAAAATAAGTTTATAACTGTAGAATATAATCAATAATCATAATATTAATAACGAAACTCCATAATAAATCAATAATATTTATAATTGTGTCAAAAACTAGTGAGATGGTCTACACTCCTACCTTGGCTCCTGCAAGTAAAGTCTAGTGGCGGGGGTGGTTGTCAAGCCAAGAATCCTCCAACGATCAAGTCATTAATCAGAGAAAAAGAATACGAGCCAAGTATGAATGCAATGAGAGCATAAGCAAACATTCTTTGTTTTTTAATCTGAGGTCACCTTAAATAGGCTAGTGGAAGGGCTATTCTTAGGCGAGCTCACAACCGCTGACCATGCCTACTTTCCATATTGGGAAGATCTGTTCACCAATTATGCGCGACGTCACCACAATATCAAGCGTTCAAGGGCACCATTTTTAGAGCTACATACACGGTTAGGAGCATCCTTAGTTGACTTATATGGTTGAAATAGTGCTTGATTCCCCTAAAGTAGTACTAAGTGAGGCACTCTCCAGTAGGTATTAGCTCATCGGGATGAGCATCAACCGATCGGGTCAGTACATGTTTGCTCAATTGGTTATTCGTAACAGAGCAACAACAGTTGATTGCTGGTTGATCTGTGGTTGAGCAAAGCCAAACATGACTCATCATTTGTCCCTCATTCCCTAGTCTGGGCATGAGCTCAAACAAATGGAATCATTTCCTAATTTAAAAAGTGATGGTTACTTTAGTATTTAATGCCCGTCCTTTCATCCCCTATTTCTATCATTTGATTTTCACATTTCATCCTCTCCTCAAAACCCAAATATGTTACTTCATGCCTGTTGGTTACGCATGCATGCTTTAATGTTGCAGCAATGTGGTGCAATCGGGCCCATACTTCTAGTCGTGATTGGTCATTAGAGAACCATGTTGTGTCATAATTTGGATCATTCGTCTTTTAGCGTTCAATGACCAAGATGGTCTTGCCCCTTGTTTCCTTTCGTTGGTGTTTTTCCTGAAACTTGTTCTCAAAGAATCTCCTTTTTCTCACTTCCCCTCCGTAATATTTAATCTCACAAACTTTGGGTCTTCTCATATCTTATTATATTTTGATCACTTGCCCTGTACACCTTCCTTCGACCTTCTCTTTTTGAGCCTTCATTCCAAAGCTTGATTTCTCAATCCTCACTCATATAGGACCTTTTTCCAAGTATTCTCGTGTCTCTTTCGTATTCCTTCTTTCAATGCTCTCTTGATGATTCCCACGAGTTCCCCCCATTGCATATTTGATCGAGAGTTTCCAATGTCTTAGGGTTGCTAGAGGTATCTTTGGTCTTCCCCAAACAATTAGGGTGATAGTCTCTAAAGGTACAAAGAGATACTTATTGTTTGTAGACACTGACTCCTCCGTGGAATCCTCTAGTGATGATCCCTTAGACGCGGATCCCGTCCATGTGGCAAACCCAACTTATAGCTCTAGAGGCAAAGCCTTTAGTGCCGAAAAGGTTCCATCAATTTTGACCAATTGGGATTTAGAGAACCGTGAGGCTCTATACTTAATTCTAAGGTCAGTTTGCTTAAGGGAGTCAGCCGACAATAAAAAGGCATATTCTTATGCTAGCAACGAGGTATGCCTGCTCGAGTGCTCTTTTTAGTGTGGACTCTGACCCCCTTTTCAACCTTTCATAAGGGATCTCATCCACTTCTTGTGTCTCACTCTGCACCAACTACTACCTAACGCTTGGAGGCTTATACTTCCCTTGGTAGTTCTATGGCACTGATCGAGTCAACAGAGGCAAGAGGAGTCTAATAGCCACTGAATTTTTATTTTATTATTTCCTGAACAAGGTGACGAGAGATGCTACCTAATGATTTTTCTAGTCTACGAAGGGCTAGAATTTAATTTCTAAGATGCCCTCCCCCAATAAGGGTTGGAAGGAGAGGTTCTTTTTTGTCAGTAGATATGGCTAAGTGCAGCCCCAATTTAATTTTATGTAGTCATGCGATCAAAGTGCTTTTCGCAAATTAATGTTATGAAAATTCCTGAGAAATACATATTAGGCCAATGGAGGCGAGATGCAAAGGGTTGTTCATTGAAAGGGAAAGAAGTTTTAGCAGTCATTTGTGTGGCTCTCCTTTGTTGTGCCCACTTATAAAAGGCAACAACACCATTTCATAACACATATCACACAACATTAGCTGCATATTTACGAGACATTTATTCTAGTCCAAATTACATTTCTTCTCCTACAAATAAGGTGTGTTTTCATAATTGCAAATATTTGTGTAAACATGTAAATTTTTTTCCATGCAACAAAATGAAGCAGTTGGCAAGTTTAGGGAAAAGAGATTGGACTACGAAGACTTAATGCGTTAGGTGTTTAGGAATGTGACAGCAATAGGAAAGTATGCAGTCGCTCTGGGTTACAACCCGTCGGCCCCCGATACTGTTCTGGTTGACGAGAGCTCATGGGATACGGGAGATACCCACCTCCCGCCATACAGCCCGAACCTTGTGGGGAGTTCAACACACTGTCATCAGGTACCGCCCCAAATTGACGTGGAAGCAACGGGTCGGTTGGATACAAGAGAAAAAGCAGCTTGAGTGTCGGTATTTCAACCTCAATTTAGGCACTCATGTCCAGGGAGGTTAAGCCCTCTCAAAGCATCCATACCCAATTTAAGAGCACCCACTACGTGGGCGATGCAATTAAGATCTTGTCCCAAATGATGCATTTTACAAACCCTACAAGTCCGGCATTCCAATGGGCTGTGGATTTGTTCGAGGAAAATCCTAGTAAAATTGATGTTTTTATTGAGAACGGTGACATTTACAGAAGACTAATTTGGCTTGAAAGGCACTGCGCAAGAGCAACCCAGTCGTATCTTCCTCGGTCCGCAAATGTGGACACTGTCCATTCGTCCTTTCTTTGATTAAGATTGCATGCTATGGTTATTGTTATATGCTGGACTAAGTTGAACTATTTGTTTTATGTTAATGTTTGTTTAATTTTAGTATTGATACTTTTGTACGAACATATGCCCCTGCACAGCTGGTAGCTGCGTTCCGAACTCTTTATGGACTATTTGTAGTTTTATATTTTATTTTGATGTGTTCATCACTATTCCATATGAACTGAGCAGGGAGTTAAAAATTAAAATAAATAAAAGCACATTACTACAAAATAATGAAGTGAAATTTTGCAAACAAATAATAAAATAATTGTCAACTATACTCTTCTTACACGTGAGGTAATATTTGTTCCTGAGTAGTGGTCATGGATTTTTCAGCTTGGGGATTTGGCAATGTAGAAGGAGACAGCGGCAATAGATTTACTGAACACGAACGGCGTATGTCGTTCACTGATTTGCTATATTAGGGCATTGGTCCAAACGATGGCACACAGAATTCTTGAAGAGTACAATTTTATTCGGGGTCCAACTACTCAGAACACATTAAGGCACATAAGCGGTCTTTCTACCAGTCCTCGGATAGTGGGCTAAACCAAACACTAGCCCCCGTTAGGCATTTCACATATGAGAGGGAAAACACTTTGGGTTATCGATCTTGAGATTTTTATCATCCTCCTACATCACTTCCATAGGTAAATGTCAATAATGTGGAAGAGCACGTACCGACAGAGACGACCGTTCTCTTTGTTGGGATTCCACCCCGTGTGGGCCTTGGGCTTAGGCTGCTCAGTCTTTAGGACTTAGTCTTGATAAGCACCTATTTAGTAGGGTTGTTGGGATTCCACCTATTGAGTAGGGTTGTTGGGATTCCACCTATTTAGTAGGGTTTGTCTGTGTAACTCTATATATACTCTATGATGCCTTGTGTATTGAGGGTCGTAACACAATGTAGATAGAGAGGCAGAGAGTGTGTGAGAGGGAAGCCGGTTGTGGTTTTTCCGGAGAGAGAGATACACGAGAGAACTGGTGAGGATTCATTATAGTGAGATTGAGTGTGAGTGTGTAACATACGAACACGGAGTTTCTTCGGATTATAGTGAAACCCCCCTCCCCGTGGACGTAGGTCAGATTTGGCCGAACCACGTATATTTGTGTGTTGTGTTTCTCTTGATTTTACTGCTTCTGTTGCGTGTGGTGTGTTGTTAGAATCCTAACAACTGGTATCAGAGCTTTGGTTAAAGCACCGGAGAGCGCAGAGCAGTCGGATAATCACTCGGAAGCCATTGGAGCACTATTGAAACTTTGGTCGGACAAAACAGGTGACGAAACTTGTTTTTTGATCAGAGGGAAAGGTGCTGCTCTTAGAGACGAGTCCAACGGAGTGCTCGGAGTCAGTTTTTTGTCACCGAAGAGGGTCCCACGGGTGGTCTGAACAGCAGCGGGCGGAGGCGAGTGGCGGATACGATGGGGCTCTCGTGTAACGTGATCAAATATGGGTTTTGAGCACAGGGCTTTGTAGCTCTCAAAGAGACGATCACGGGGGTACTTGAGCCGTCGCCGGAGAAGGCCGGACGTGCCCGCATGCGCCGGAGAAAGATCTGCGCGTCAGATCCCGTGCTGGCGTGCGTGTCACGCGCGGAAGGGTCTGGGAGATGACCACGTGGCACCCAGTCAGCGCCACGCGGCGCTGAGTTAGCAGCCACGGAGGATGCCACGTCAGCAGGTCAGTGACACGTCAGCAAAGGGGTCAAACTTTGGGTCAAAGAGTTCAGAAGGGTCAGGGTTTAGGAGCGGTGATTTTTTGGGAGAGCCGGAAATGAAACATGGATGGACCAGGAGGCAGGATGAGACCCGGGAGAGCTAACGGAGAGTGGTGAGAGACTAGGATAGTGGCAGGAGTGGCAGATTGGTGACTAGAGAGGCGAGTGGAGTTGGATAGCTACACACTAGGAGTATTGGACAGACTTTGCAGAGATCAGAGTTTGACCGGAGCAATCGGGTGATTGCGGATTCGCGGCGTTTGAGCCGTGGTGATCAGTCGGAGAAGCTAGTGAGCAGGGATACATTCTCTCAGGTGTTGCATCTTTGTTGATGGGTGCAGATACACTTGTTTGGTAATGACACAAACGCTTACTAGAGTGACAGGTCGGAGTTGGTTAGCAGTGATCGGAGGCAGTCTGGTTCAATCGGATTTGAAGACCTATTATCAGGATTTGCAGTTGTGATTCAAGCTGCATTGGATTGAATGATGGGCCACCATACAGGCTTGTGGGAGTGCAGTGGCAGATGGAGCTGATGCCAGGCATGGTCAGGCAGTATGAGTGTTGTGACGTGAGCAGGGATGGCGACAGTTGTGGATACACATAGGATAAGCGCGGGATTGTACTCAGGAGTCATGACCGGATGGTACTGGAGGCGCTGGGAGTTGAATCAGGAGTGTGCAGGATGCTGGCCAGCAACGATGATGCAACTGGTTGTTCAGGATATGTTCACGGAAACTCCGGACAGAGGGATTGAGATGGAGATCAGATGATGCTTACTGGTATTCTCTTTCTTATGTGTCTTTTGTGGCGGATTATCTTTCCAGTTATGAGCTCATGTTGGTATGAAGAGATGAAGTCACGGATTATGTCCAGTGATTGGGCATGAGCATTTGGATTTTTTGGATGCCCGGATGTGAGCACTTCGGATAGGGAGTGCAGGATTGTGATCAACCGCGGAAGATCTGGCATGCAGGGATACATTCATTCGAGTAGTGTGCCCGGTTAGGGTGCGGATATGCTTGTTTGGGAATGACACAGGCGTCTGTCAGAGCGGTAGATCAGTTTGAGCCACGGATATCTAGCAGGATTTGTTCCATCCCGGATTCACGAGAGCAGTATCCCAGTTTTGGGGGTGCGGAGGTACTCGGTGGGGGATGCAGTGTCAGAGAAGGAGTCAGCCTCACCACAGATGTTGTGTGAGATCATTTGGAGGAGTGAGCCTCTGGTGTGGGCAGAGGGTTGCTGCATTTTCTTGACAGGACAGGATGCTAGAGTGGAGGAGTGCGGCGATAAAGCTGCGGGCACTCGATGAGGGGGTGCGGGCACCCTAGTTGAGGGGGTGCGAGCGCTTCTGTTTGGTAAGCGCATAGATGGGCGCTTCTGTTGGAGAGCGCGGGCGCTTCTGTTGGTGAGCGCATACACTTCGGGTTTGAGGTGTGCGAGTGGAGGTATTATTTTTTGATAGAATGCGGTACTCGGGATTTTCTGATTGGCTGCAGAGTTTGGTTTTGCAAGGATACACTCTTTCAGAATTTGTGTACTCTGTTTGGTGGTGCATGGATGCTCGACTGGTTAGTGACACAGGCGCTTGCCGGAGTTAGCTGATTGGAGGAGGCAAAATGGTGGTGTTGCAGACGACTTTGCCCACTCGGTGTGGAGGGGGTGATTGTTGGGATTCCACCCCGTATGGGCCTTGGGCTTAGGCTGCTCAGTCTTTAGGACTTAGTCTTGATAAGCACCTATTTAGTAGGGTTGTTGGGATTCCACCTATTGAGTAGGGTTGTTGGGATTCCACCTATTTAGTAGGGTTTGTCTGTGTAACTCTATATATACTCTATGATGCCTTGTGTATTGAGGGTCGTAACACAATGTAGATAGAGAGGCAGAGAGTGTGTGAGAGGGAAGCCGGTTGTGGTTTTCCCGGAGAGAGAGAGATACACGAGAGAACTGGTGAGGATTCATTATAGTGAGATTGAGTGTGAGTGTGTAACATACGAACACGGAGTTTCTCCGGATTATAGTGAAACCCCCCTCCCCGTGGACGTAGGTCAGATTTGGCCGAACCACGTATATTTGTGTGTTGTGTTTCTCTTGATTTTACTGCTTCTGTTGCGTGTGGTGCGTTGTTGGAATCCTAACACTCTTGAATTGACCCCCAGAGATATAGACAATGAGGATGATCATTTGGGTATGAAAATACGGATAGACAGACTACTTCTTGTGGCCCAACTTCAAGAAATGGGCATGACAGACCGACCATAATAAATACCTGTTTCATACATCCCGTTTGTCAAGGTGGGAGTACGTGAATGACCTTATCAATGGCCACCTGGATCGATGCTACAAGGAGTTACGAATGTTTCAAGTTCTCTTCCTTCGACTGTGCGCTGAAATGGAGCAACATTTTGGTTGGAGTGTTGGCTGACAAGACGCACTACAGGTCTACGAAAGCGTCGACATGTTCATATGTCTATTGCGGGGTTAGAATAATGGCCAAATCCAAGAGAGATATCAACACTCTAAAGAAAATGTCTATCGGCACAGGAAGAAGATGTTGGACTGCATGTGTCCTTTTAGGGAAGCATACATTTGTCCAAGTCGGCCTCAGAGTGCGCGCCACCCATACCTCGGTGTCTGAAACAAGTATTGTTACTTCTAGGTTCTATCTTTAACACAACTCAAAAAAAAATTAATATGTCATTTTCATTTGTTATTTATGCCCACAAAATTGATTTTTTCCCACTCTATCTGTTAAATCCAATAACAATCAAGAATGTATTGGTGCCATCAACAGCACACATGTGCCATGTAAAACGGAGAATAGGGAATAAACTTTTGCATTTTGGAGTCAGAAAGGTATGACAACCCAAAACATTGTGGCCACTTGCGACTTTGACCTTTGCTTTACTTTCACATCTGTTGGCTGGGAGAGTAGCATGCACAGCTTCAACATATTCAAGCAAGTTGCAAAAAATGAAAACTTTTAGTTCCCTCACCCCGAACCAGGTACATACATTTATTGATATTTTCGATCAAAAATTTACATTGTGGACTATACATAAACAAATGCAGTAATAACGGTTCCTTCCACATGTCACGACGATACAGGAAAATACTATCTGGTGGACGTTGGTCATCCGAACAGGACTGGGTACATGGTGCCATACAAAAGGTTTAGATACCACCAAGCATCCTTTCTGACAAGGGATATGGGTCCCCAGGAATGACATGGAGCGATGCAATAGGGCCCACTCATGCCTCTGCAGTTGTATCGAGCTAACTTTTGGGGTGTGGAAAAGAAGGTTTCACATGTTGTACGATATGCCTCGATCAAAGATGACGACACAAGTTGATCTCGTCCTTGCGTCCACGGCGTTGCATAACTACATACGACAGAATACACCAAACGAAAACTTCTTTCGAAAAGCAGTGGCCGACCCCAACTATATTTTCGTCGACATACTGAACCAATATACCTCTTTGGAAGACATCGAGGTCGACACTGTTGCTAACCAAAACCATGATGCGGACCAGGCAATGAATGCTCTTCAAGACGATATATGGATAACCATGCACCATGTTGCCCGTCGCAGCTGACGTTCGTAATGTGTGTTCCATATTTACCTTGTGCCACTATCAATGTCCTACTCGTCTATGTATTCCACTACCAGTGTCCTGCTCCTCATTGTAATGCGTGTACCACTTGTTTAGTTTTTGTCTTTCCTGACTTTGTAATTTTTTTCGATTTCTATTTTAAATACTGTTGTAGCTCTTCCATCAAGATGAATTCACCAAAAAATTACAAATAAAACCAACTAATGGACCAATTGTCCACATTAAAAACAAAAAACTATGTCAATAATAAAAAAAAAAAAACTCAACTCATATGTATTATTTTGGATAGGAGTTGTCTTGCTAGTGTGTACACATTCAACTCCATTTTCATCCGAATGGTTTATGTCTAAAAAGTAACAGAATTCACCCCAAATGAGACAAGGGCGATATGGTCATTATTTTTCGAATGTCAAACAAATAACTTCATTTATTAGGGTCAAACAATACAATAAATAAATTAGTCCAAATGTCATTAATTACTTTAAATTTTACTTCAAGCATCATCAATAAATAAATTAATAAATCAATAAATATTATAGTCCAAATGAACCCAAAGAAAGGTGAGGCCATGCTGTACAGTAGACTGCGTCACACTAGATCGTGACTCCTAGCTAAACCATGGTTAAGGGCGATCGACTTGTACGACCACTCGCCTTTCTTGTGCGTATATGCACTCAGGGTCGGGACGCGTTCTCCCCTCTCTCTCTCTCTCTCTCTCTCTCTGTCTCTACCCGGCGACACTATTTGCATCCCTGTCGCCCTCGTCGGCAACTGCATTGTACGATTCCGGTAACTCCCAGCACCTTGTCGCCGGAAAATACGTCGTATATCCGAAGAAGACGTCTTTAACTCGATTTCGTTGACAAATCATAGGATCCCATCCAATTTTGCGTGATTTACGTTTGTTAAACGCCTGTTTCCCCAACCAGGCTCGATTGATCACTAAAGGTCGTACATTTTTGGAAATTTGAGAGAGAATTAGAGCTTTCGTATTCTATTAGGGGAAGGAATCTTCGAGTCGAGTGAAGGCAAAAAGGAAAAGCGAAGTTGTTTCGGTACATTTGTGTTAAGAACTGAATTGGAAATGTTGCCTTTTGTGGTCGTATTCTGGTGAGATTCGAACTGGATTTGAGACTACCGTTGATTTCGACATACAAATTTGTCAATTATGGATCTCGAAGGTTGGTGGCAACATTTGCTTCGTGGGCATTTTTGAAAAGATTTAGGGCTTTTCGCATTCTATTCGACGATCTCAAAATTATCTTCCCATTTTTGTCGAAAGTTAATATATTGGGATGATTTTGTAGGAGGCTAGGGTTTATGTCGTGCAAATGCACCGGGGAGAGCATAGAGATGTGCAGAGTGGAGAGAGAAATGAGTGAAGAGAGAGAGAAGGAGGGGAGGAGGATGGGGAGGAGATGGGTAGTGGTGATGGGGCTGAAGACGATGGGAGGAGAGAGCAGAGTTGAGAAGCTGAGGAGTTCGATGGTGTCTTCGCGGCCGCGAATGAAGCTGTGGATGATAAGGGCGACGACGTCGGTTTTGTTGTGGACTTGTTTGGTGCAGTTGATGGCGTTGGGGGAGATGTGGGGGCCTAGGGTTTTGAAGGGTTGGCCTTCTTGTTTCTCTCAGGATTCGGCTACAGCTGCCTCGGACCTAAAGTTGTCCCCTTCAGTTCCGTCCAGATTTCTTCCACCAAAGAGTGAGTTTCTGTATATGTCTCAACACAGAAGCATACCTACATACTTGTCTTTTCAACTACTGTTTGGAAATTCTTTCATCAGATTGGCAAACAACATGTGGATTTTTGTATTGTTGAAGTCAATTAATTTTCTTGATATTAGTAGTAGTTGTCCGAATTAGGCCATCTCCAACCTTTATTTTCTTATTGTCATCAGATTTGACAAATAAATTCTGTAAAAAGCTATATTTGATATGAACCCTTCCAAGGTTTCCATAAATTCTTTGGAAAAGTAACAAACGTATCCCAAGCACCCATTTAAACATTTTTTGATGAAAAAATTGGGTGCTCCAATCCTTACCCGTTTAAGCATTGCATCAAATCTTCTTAAAAAATTTGAAGTTTATCCTCAAAAGCTTCTTCCAGCCAAATTTGGTGAAAAACTCGTGTCCTCCGTGGTTGATGAAGAAAAAAAAAAAGAAGTTTTGGTAAAAGGATTGGAGGTTATATTTTGCCTTGTTTCCATCACTTATTAACTTGATAAAAGCTTTACAGTGAAGGGTTGGAGAGGCCCTTTTGTTGTTCAATATAATCGAAAAATAAAGAACAACGCATTTGGTTCAAATTATTTTTCTTTATAATTGTACCCAACTCGATGCATGTGGAGAAAAAATTGTCATTCATTGCTTATTATTCTATTACTATGCCTTCATACTTTCGAAAGTAAATCTCTGTAGGGCAGCTTAGGCTGTTTAGAAATTAGGTTAGCGTGGTAAAGTGAACACTTAGGTGTTATGAGCTTTCCATTTTTTCCATTCATTGCTTCTTATTGTGTCGATATGCCTTCATTCTTTTGTTTTGTATTTACAGAGAAAACTCCTTTATACGCATGCTTGTCATTCTATTTTCTTCTTTCTTTCTCTTCTACAAGTTTGCATAAAAATATCACTATCACTTTACAAATGGAATTGTTTGGATGTGTGCCAATCTATTTGGTTTTCTTGACCATTGATATTCTTCTGGAGAAGTTTCTCTCTCCAAACAATATCCCGATTTTGAATCTTATGGTATTATCTAAATTTGTTATGTTGATCAGGGGTTTATAAGAACAATGGTTACTTGATGGTTTCATGCAATGGAGGTCTTAATCAAATGAGAGCAGCGGTGAGTGGTTTGTTTCTGGAATCAGGCATTGGCTTGTCATTTCTTCTTGTGCATATGTGGTGCACTTCCTTACTTGGTGTATTCATTGGTTGATCTATTTTATTTCTTTCATTCACTTGTACAGATATGTGACATGGTTGCTATTGCAAGATATTTAAATGTCACACTTATAGTTCCCGAATTGGATAAGACGTCTTTTTGGGCTGATCCCAGGTGAGTAACAAGACAATTCCCTTAAGTTCAGAAAGTCTTTAGTCTCAATTTGTTTTATCCTGGTGAATGACGAGGGCTACATTTCCATAACTTCAACATTCATGTTTTTTAAATGTATGACAGTGAATTTCAAGACATATTTGACATTGATCATTTCATCACATCTTTGAGAGATGAGGTTCGGATACTGAAGCAGCTGCCGCCCAGACTCAAGAGGAGAGTTGAGTTAGGAATGTTCTACACCATGCCCCCCATTAGTTGGTCGGACATTTCTTACTATCATAATCAGGTTGGGTACTTTTTTTCGTATCTTAAATTTCTTCTTCTTCTTCTTCGTCAATTAGACTGTATAAACCATAACTCTGCTTTATTTATTGTACGCAGGTCCTTCCTCTAATACAGAAGTACAAAGTTGTTCATTTGAATAGAACTGATGCCCGGCTTGCCAATAATGGCCAGCCCATGGAGATTCAGAAGTTGCGCTGCCGAGTTAATTATAGTGCTCTGAAATTCACTTCTCAGATAGAGGAGTTGGGCAGGAGGGTTATCAGGCTTCTAAGGCAAAATGGTCCTTTCCTAGTGCTTCATCTTAGATATGAAATGGATATGTTAGCTTTTTCTGGATGTAATCAGGGCTGCAACCCTGAGGAGGTAGAGGAGTTGACAAGAATGAGGTGAGTTATTCCTTTCTGCTCTAGCAGCTCTACTAAGCTATGTTACATGGTTTCGGATACGGAAATCAGGTGCAGATGCGTGCCGGACCACATCACCTTGAAATTAAAGTGCCGGACATTGAGAAACATGTCCAAAAATTTTGATATATGTGCGGTGACGTGGCTTGAACACTTGTGTTTGTATATGGCACAATAATGTCGGAAAATAACAAGGAATAATTCTTTTTGTTCAGCGACGCGGCTTGAACATTAGGAATGTTTCTTTTTCTTTTTGTTCTTATTAAGTTATAAATATGAGAGGATCCAAGTATCTGAACTAGAGACGGGTGTCAAACACCTATCCATCCCGTCACCCAGTTGTCGAGTTGTTATAAATACATGCATACAAAAGGAGCCTATGTAACATAGCTATGCTAAGTTTTCTGATTTTTTTGTTCTCTTTCCTTCTGACTTCTTTATCGTAACAGATATGCATACCCATGGTGGAAAGAGAAAATTATAAACTCTGACTTGAAGAGGAAAGATGGATTATGCCCTTTGACACCTGAGGAAACTATGCTTACTCTAAAGGCGCTAGACATTGATCATGATATACAGATTTACATTGCCGCTGGAGAAATATATGGTGGAGATAGGAGAATGGCTAGTCTTGCAGCAGCTTATCCGAAATTGGTCAGTAAATCAAGCTCAAGCAAACTTGTCGCGCTCTGTTTTGTGATTTTCTATTTTTGGTGTCTTTACCCTTGTTCTTTTCTTGCAGGTGAGGAAGGAGACACTGCTGGAGCCATCAGACCTTAGGTTTTTCCTGAATCACTCATCCCAGATGGCAGCATTGGATTATCTTGTTGCCTTGGAGAGTGATATTTTTGTTCCAACATACGATGGAAACATGGCCAAAGTTGTTGAGGGCCACCGCAGGTATGTTGATTTATTGACGTTGGAGCCGTCAGACCTTAGGTTTTTCCATTGCCCATTTCAGTTCTGTTGTGTTGTTATCTTGTCTCTGGTTTGTAGTTATCATTATGAACGTTGGCATGTTGATTTATTGACGTGCATAGAGAATTTGATCAGAACTCAAGATTGAGTTTTGTGTTGCAATCTTATTCAGATACCTTGGCTTCAAGAAGACAATCCTATTGGACAGAAGGCTTCTAGTTGATCTGATCGACCAATACAATGGTGGATCGCTGCGTTGGGATGAATTCTCATCAGCTGTTAAGAAAGTTCATGCAGATCGCATGGGAAACCCTATTAAAAGGATTATGATTCCCGACAGACCCAAAGAGGAGGATTATTTCTACGCAAATCCAGAAGAGTGTTTGCAAACATCAGATGAGCTGTTGAGTGCTACATGATCTCTTATACGGCCGGTTAAATATCCTGGTGATTTATTGAAACAATATCTGAAATACAGAGATATAGATCTCTAAAGGGTTTTGTTCCGATACAGCAGTGGGAGAATTGAATTGGACGAAGCCTGAGAAAGAGAGAAAGAGAGAGCACTGAATATCTTTATATATTTCCGAATAATTCAATTCATGTATAGAAACTGCTACCCTGCCATTGCAGGGTGATGATATCTCAACTGCAGTGAACACGGAGGGAGGGGAGGGAGGGGTGTTGCAATTTTATAGATCCTGGCTTAATCCATTTTTGCTTCCATTTTCGGTTTATGGGTATTTCAGCTCTTCCATGGTCTTTAACTTTTTTGCTAGCTTATTATATATATTGGACTTCAATAAATTCAGTCCCTCTCTCTCCGTTTGCAGTGTTCAACTTCCACCCACAATTGTTTATTGTTCTTTTAGGAGTTTTGAGTGGTGAAAAAGGATGGCCAATGTACAATCCACCATATCATTTTTTGAGGGGATGTTCGTTGTTTATTTCGGGACCAAGCTTTTATTTTTTTCTAGAATATGTTTGTTATAAGAATATGAATCATTCTTGTCGATTCTTTCAAGTTAATCTTTTTAAAAGAGATTTGAAAGTGGTACCCACGTTGTTGGGATAAACAGCTAGATATTGATTGCCTTATGGTACGATGTCACATCATTTCTTCTTAACACATACTTAAAGCTTTAACAAACTTGTACTTTAAACAAAATGAATAAAGAACAATTTACACCTTGTCCTCTACGATTCAGGTTAATATATAACGTCCGGTTTAGTTTGACTTGATTATTTGATTATCGTTTCGTTCTTTATTTAAAATTTTTTTGCATTTTTTTATTTTTCGTAACTTTTTGTGGATTATTGGTTCGTCTAAACGAGAGCTTTTAGAAAAGTTATAAATCATTGACCAAATTTGAAAAAAGTTAAGAAAAGACGAAAATAATTCAAAAACAAGATTTTTTTGTGCTTATTCGTCGTCTTTAGTGATTTTTTTTTTAACTTTTGGACATAATTTTATACTCGTTAGATTCGTCTCATCAAGATGGACTAATAATCCACAAAAAATTGAAGCAAAAACAATAAATACAAAAAAAAATCGAATAGAGACAAAACTCCATTATAAATAATCGAGTTAGGCCAAATTGGCCTTAATGCATAATGGTAAGAAGTCTTTTTCCATTTCAGTGCTACCCTTTTTTGTTAAAATTTGGAAATAATATACTTTATTCTTTCAATTTACTACCAAAATCTAGCAACATTCTTTAAGAATTTTTAAAAAACTATAAATAAAGACTATTATTTATTTATCTTTTCTCTCCTTTAAATTGCTTTATTTGATAACAAATAACTAGTCTAAAAAGAATACAACTGATTTTAGACACAACATTTCAAACTATATGTCTAGCTTAATGACATAATTGAACCATTATAAAAGATGAATGAATATCTAAAATAACAAAAATAATATTGTACATTTCAATTTTTCACTGGTATTCCTAACAAAAATATATTTTGAAGGAATTAAAAATTTTATTTTACTTCATAAGAAAACAATATTTGAGAAAGGATAATATTAATAATACTATTGTAGTTATTTAAGAATATAATTCATTTAACAAGTATTAAAAAATAATTCATTCATTTACTAACTTTTAATAAACAATAAATATTATTTATTATTACCTCTGCCGCAGGGCACCATTAGTATTTATCTTATTTTTATGGGTTCACTTAGAGTAAGTACATCAGGTTAGGTAAAAGAGATGGTGTAGGTATTATAGCTAACCAAAGGGGTGAAAACCAACTGCACCAAATTTTGTATATGCATAGCCAAAACACCTCCAGCTACAGTAGGTAGCCATTTTTTGCGAGGTACTATTCATAACCATTGTCTCTCTCTTCTATTTTCTGTATTGGGCAAACAAGAAAAAAAACATTTTGCATTGCTTTTTTTTTTTTGGCAAAGGAAATAAAAAATAGTATTTTAAAAAGGAATAGGTAAAATAGAGAATATTTGTGGAGTTCTGAAAAAAAAATCTCTACCTAAATTAAAATTATGCACTATTAAGAAAGAAAAATAAATAAGTATTTTTTTTTTTTTTTGGTACTTAAATAAGTATTGTTGCACTTTACTCTTATCTCTTCAGCTTCTCTCTCTCCAACACGGCTTGGGATCCCGTGTCAAAGTTTATCTCTCTTCCCTGTCTTATTTCCAAAGGAGACACATGTTCATCAATACAAAAACAGAAAGACGGATATGTTTGGTTAGGTGTTTGGGAGATTTTCTCCCAAATAAGTTTCTGGAACAAATTTCTTAAACATTTTTTCAGACAACTTTTTCTCTCTATAAAAAGTGTCTCTGAAATATTTTTCTCCCAGACAAGTTTCTGAGACACTTATAACCAAACAACGTCTCAGAGTTTTGTTTCTAAAAAATTGTTTCAGAAACACTCAAAACGAACACACATAAGCCACACCCAATTCCCTCTATGGGGCCCAATTAAATAATTGCTTAAATCAGTGTCTTATTTGTGCATGTTATGGCCTCGTTTGTAAACTTCCTTGTAAGTTAAGATTCGTAAAGTGGTGAGATTAGGGTGGGCTTTGTAATACTAAGGAATTATTAAAATCAGTGTTGTATGTTTGTTTATACTCGGGATAGGATTAACAGTACATAGTTGGTGTTTGTTTGTAAAAAGAAATGATGAGATTAAATTACTTATGTTTCAAATTTACCCTCAACAAGATAGACCTTAAATAACAAATAAACATCCTACACAAATCCTGAAATCTAAATGAATAGATAGTTTCTATTCCTCTAGGATCAAGTATGAATTTGTCGTGTCCCTATTCCTCATTATAGTCTTAGTTAAAAAAAACAGAAAATTCATCCCATTAGACGAATTAAAATTAGAGAGAGAGAGATTTTTCACCAGTAATACAACTGACCCTTTAACAACCTTGAGCTGATCAATTTTATTTCCCATTTTCACTTCCATATTTATCTCCTTTGATACTCCATCCATGTACCCTTTGAATATCACCTGTTTATTGTTCGGTACTGAAATAGAGAGAGAGAGAGAGCACGCCTTAAAAATACAAAAAAAAAATCTAACCCTGAATTTTTTCTAAAATACTTTACACTAAACAACATTTGAGAGTATTTTTTTTCAAAAATCGGTACGGAAATACTCAATCAAACACAGCCTTATGATTCAAAATAATGACAAATATGTCAAGTCATGTGAAGTAAGACTAAAACCATAGGCCCGTTTGATAAACTTATGAGAAACTCGCTCGTGCAGTCTCCAAAAACAACAGTTGCTCTGGCAACCTATAGCTCGTTCGAGCAAGCTCTAAATCTAAAAAACCTAAATTAAAATAATAAGATTTAATTTATTAACATAAAATTTATTATTATTAATCTAAAATTAATTTAAAAATACTGGGTTGTTACTACTTATCCCCCTTAAATAATTTTATCCTCGAAATTTATACAATATAGTCTAAGTAAACAGTTCGTGTAAAGACCCGGAAAATTTGAATTTTTAAAAATAATTATTTGAAAATTTATTGCGGGGAAACAATTTGATTTATTATGTTATGTATCGGATTATAGTCATAGGACCCAAGCCCGGAGTCCCTTGTTTTTATTCTGCGCGCGTAACCTTACTTGGCTTTTTACGTGGGGGCCATGGGGAGGGTTAAAAATCAGATTTATTGTGGGGCTTAGGGGAGGAACCCCCCATTTTTCCCCAACCTCTCTTCCTCCACCCTTGTTGCTCTCACTTCTCTCTACAAATCCCACCTATCCAAGCCACCATTTTCAAATTCCTTGTAGGTTTAAGAAGCTTGCATTGTGCTTGGCAAGGAACCGAAGGCGGATCGTGGATTGAAGCTCGGGAGGCGCGGTTTCAAGCTTGGAGCACCAACCGAGCTAGGGCTTTCACCCTTGGACCAAATCTTCCACTTTGAAGCTTGAGGTAGGGATTTCTACCTTCTATTATGTGTATATGATGTGTTTTGAAGCATATTTCGTGGTTATTTTGTTGTCATAGTCGGATTTGGAGTGTGTGCGAAATCTGCGATTCGCGCTGTTTTCTGCAGATCGCGTCGGGGCGTCCGGACGGGGACCATGGGCGTCCGGACGGCTGGCCCAGAAAATCGGACAGAGAGTTAGTGGTTTCGGCGTCCGGACGGGAGTGACCGGCGTCCGGACGGGAACTTCCCGGCGTCCGGACGGGGACCGGGCGGCCGCGTGTTTTTCTGTTCTGATTCTGTTCTGATACGTATTATGCCCTAAACCATCTTTAATGGGTAGTTTAACGTGATCGTGGACCGTTGGTATCTTGTATGCATAATCGATATAATTCGAATGTGGCATGGATCCGCTTGATTTGTACATATGTGGTTAGTGAAGGAGATAAGTGCTAGGAAACGCCATGGATCGGCATTGGCCAGTCTCCGTCGCGAGATGTGCTAGGACATATGTATAACTATTGATTGGCACGACTTGATGCTCTGTCTAACCTCCGTTGGGAAAAGTGCTAGGGCGTAACCTATCTTAACTTTATGAGTTTGGGCTAGTTGTGCATGATTAGAGAGTGTCGAATGACATGTGTTCGGTATAACTCTGATTTGAAGAAATTATATAATGGACCATGAGGGATTGGAAGAATTCTATGACATCTTGAGGATGGTTGAGTTGAGTCGGGAGTCGGGTAAAGACGATGTTTTGACCTATGAGATGAGAGTTATCTTAGAGCTTTAAACAAGAATCAATGGTGTTTTATTGAGAAAACCTTATATGTTGAGAAGTTACCGGATAATGCCAGACTTTGATACGAATCATATTTTTGGGCGAGTTGATAAGTATGCCCTTGTATTGAGGTGAACCCACGTCGATATTGTTGTCATCCTTGTGTCCCTCATATGAAAGTTGTCTACCTACCCTTGGGCTGAGGCTTTGCTCGTGAGGTACCGTATCGTTAACTGTGGATTGAGGCGGGTTGTGAGATGTTCTTGGGAGAGGTTCTCCTTCCTTGAGTTCATACTCCTTGTTATCTTGTCTAGAGGTGATCCGCTATGTCTTAGCGTGTGAAGAGTTCTTTGGTTCCGTGAAAGAACGATAGACTTCGACTTGACGTAACTATTGTGCCGTGAGGGGTTTGGGTTTAACGTGTGAGTTATTGGCCCTGGCATATGGGATACTTTGTCTAGCTCTTCCGAACCCTGGAAGTATGGTAATCTTATCCTGCCTTGAGACTTTAAGATGAGTGTAGCTTGGAGTTGAGTACGGTTTGATATCCCGGCGTGTTGAAATGCCTTGTCTGTCGTGTTTGACCCGCGTATGCGAGTTCGTGATGAGTTCTAACGGAACGACTTAATTGTGAAACATGTTATGAGGATTCAGTTTGAAGGTGATGTTAGTTTATTGGCAAATGACGTGTGGTGCACGGTTGCTATTATATGTTTGTGTCATTCATTTTCTTTATTGCTAGAACGGATAACTGTGTTGATGACGTAGAGCGTTGTTTTCTTTGAATTGTCTTTTCTCGTGGATTACGGGACTACATGGGACTTTAAGACCTGTTTCGGTTGGTTGAATGTGGGACATGCGTATGAAACGTTAAGCATTGATGAGAATTAGAATGTGATGCATTGATGCACGTTGACACGTGGAATGATGACAAGACGTTGTTCAATGTACTAGACTCCTTCGGGAATGCTAGGAATGTACTAGACTCCTTCGGGAATGCTAGGAATGTACTAGACTCCTTCGGGAATGCTAGGAATGTACTAGACTCCTACGGGAATGCTAGGAATGTACTGGTCCCATTCGGGAAAATGCCAGGAATATACAAACTTGACAGTGATACTTCGATGAGACATGTGAACTATGTGAAGTGATAAAGTATTTGACAGGTAAATGACTTGTGTTAATGGATGGTTACGACACTACCTTATTATCTCCTTTGTGTCACGCATATGATCATATCTATGTGGTACTACTTGGCCTAGCATTCGTTAAGACCATGCTAAGGGAATAAACGAGGTTCTTGACTTGTGTTATCGATGTAATGAGAAGATGCAGAAGTGCTAGTTGGAGAGATAATCTTCGAGACAATGCGAGTAGTGAGACGTGAGTAATGTGAAATACTTGGCACGAGAACGTCCTAAGTTCATGAAAGGAATGGATGACCATGTTTTGAAGACGAGATCTGAAGATCTTGGGTGGATATCATGTGGAGCAATGAATAGGTTGATGAGGCAATATGTGGACATATGGTGCATGCATGATTGGAGATTTATATTGCGTAAGCTCATGCTTGTGTTATTATTGAGTGTTGCGTTGCATGCCAATTCATTTCATATATTCATAATATTTGTGTAGATTTTCCTACTGGGCTGTGTAGCTCACCCTGTCCCTTTCAGGTATCCTCTCGGGGTTTAGCATGGAGAGCTTGGAGTGCATGAGATGATACATCATTCCGGAGCCTACACTATATACTTCACGTTGAATCTTGTAAACTCTTTTGAAATATTATTATTATTTCTTTAAATCTATGTACATTATGAATTTCATGTTGATTGGATAATTGATCATGAGCAAATATTTGGGTTTATTGGAGAGAATGGTGAGGTTTTCTTAAAGGATATGTACTATTTATACGTTTGAAATTGAGGGCGTGACAACTTGGTATCAGAGCTATAGGTTAGAATACCTTGAGACCGTGGGGAGACACTTAGTCTCATGGGTTCAAAATCGGTTGCATTTGGCATGGTTTGAGTGTGCTTGTGTGCATAGTATTGATTGACATTGCATTCTCTATTGCTTAAGAGTAGTGTAATGTTGTGGACCCGTGTTGGGGAATCGCTTTAGGCGTTGGTTTTGTGTTGATTGATGATGGTGATAGTGTGACTTGCATTCGTCTTTCTTTATATTGTGGTGCGATACTTTCGAGGCATGAGATTAGGCGGGAAGGGCGACGAGGTCATTCCCATAATCGTGAGGTGTTTCTAGATGACGAGGTGAGTCGGTGAGTATAGAGCCCGTGTGGAGATGCGAATGTGAGGGTCGAACGGAAAGTTGAAGCACTGGTTGTTCCGGGTATATTTGTAAGAGAGTTTGTCGCAGCACTCGCCGAATCCAACCTGCTGAACGCAAGGGTTAGAGTAAGGACGGAATAGGTGTCGCCGTCTCGAGAAGAATTTTCATTAGTTGGTCAAGAGACTTGTGGTGAGCCAATGTTAGGTAAGATTTTGGAGAAGATCGAACACGCTTGGAGTGTTGAGTTGCTGAGAGATGCACGGAGGAAACCGAGAGTTTGGACAATGAGGTAGTCGATAGTTATGATGGGTTTGTCTTCGTCAGACACTTCAGGGAGCCGAGGGCAGAAGAGACAGAGGGGGATACTACATGCTTTGCAGGGTCGATCGAAACTTGGACCACTTACTTCACTTGATGTTTTGAGAGCTATTTCTAGAATACCATCAGTGTGTTACCGATGTAACCAACCCAGTCACGTTTGTGCGAGGTATCGGCTACCACTGAAGACTTGTTATGCTTATAGCAAGATTACTTGAAATGGAAGGAGTTGTCCTCTTGGGGGCAAAGGCGTGTCGAGAGGCGAGCTCTTTACGACGGCCAGAGTTCGGATAGAGTCAGAATTCTCGGATTGAGCAAGGAGAGGGTTCTTCAGTAACCATCTAGAGACTTATGGTGCGAGGGATGGGTGTTTCGATCTTGTTGGAGAACGTGGAGAACGATGGGAGTCGGATTCTTTTGAGATTTGTTAATGAGTTTAACGCTAGATGTGCTTGTTGGTGTCTACGTGTGGAGTGTTGTGTGGATGGCTTATGATAGTTGGCATGTGTTGATGAGAGCGTTACGTGGTTCGTCTCCGGGAGAGAGGGGTTGAGTCATCGATAGATTTGTTTGCCGGTATCATTATCGCCTTTGTGTTTTCGTCATTCTGCGATTACGAAGTTGGGAGCATTCCACGAGGAGGATTGTAAGGGTTGTGAGACTTGGAGTTTTGAAGCATTTGATTTTGAGAAGTTTGGAAAGAGGATGTCCTTGTGCGGTTTGATGGCTCAACTGACGATATCGATTCAAGGAAGTGAGACTCGACTAGTTGACTAGAAGCGAGGGATTGTGTTCGAGTTCCTTAACAGGAAAGCGTGCGAGTTTACTCTTATTACGGTGAGCCATTGTGGCTTTTGAGTTTATCTGTTTATGTGACATCCGTACGTGCTGTATCCTATTGAGATTTGCACTTGTTTTTGGCTTGAGTATTGTGTGTCGTGCGGACATGGTAGTTATATACTTGATGACGGTTGACTTGTAATATGCTAGTTTGGCATTGTGATGCATGAGCCATGTTGGCACGTTTGGTTGATTTTGTGGACTTGATAGTCATGATAGTTATATGTGGATGTGTGAGTTGTGCTAGCATGTTTATTTTAGTTTCGTGGACTTGTAATATCACGATCGAGGTAGTCGTGGACTTGTGGAGTCACGATTATCGTGGATATGAGCTATTGATTTTGAAGATTTGTTTGTGCGGTGAGTGTTATACACCCATTGAGCATGGTATATGCATGAGTCAAATTGATGTGTTCAATTGATTTTGTTTGAACTTGATAACATGATTGTTCGCATCCGTTGAGCTTTGTAGAAGCACGGACTATTGTTATGATTATGCGGTAGAGGCAATTGCGGTGTGTCCGTATCTGGAATGTGGTATTATTAGAAGTATCGGTGTCTTATTTGATAGCATTGGACTTTGATGGAGTATCTGTGTCCGGCTTGTTGATTGTGTATAGAGGTGTCGGTGTCGACATGTTGGTTTAAATTTCGAGGACGAAATTTCTTTTAAGGAGGGGAGGATGTAAAGACCCGGAAAATTTGAATTTTTAAAAATAATTATTTGAAAATTTATTGCGGGGAAACAATTTGATTTATTATGTTATGTATCGGATTATAGTCATAGGACCCAAGCCCGGAGTCCCTTGTTTTTATTCTGCGCGCGTAACCTTACTTGGCTTTTTACGTGGGGGCCATGGGGAGGGTTAAAAATCAGATTTATTGTGGGGCTTAGGGGAGGAACCCCCCATTTTTCCCCAACCTCTCTTCCTCCACCCTTGTTGCTCTCACTTCTCTCTACAAATCCCACCTATCCAAGCCACCATTTTCAAATTCCTTGGAGGTTTAAGAAGCTTGCATTGTGCTTGGCAAGGAACCGAAGGCGGATCGTGGATTGAAGCTCGGGAGGCGCGGTTTCAAGCTTGGAGCACCAACCGAGCTAGGGCTTTCACCCTTGGACCAAATCTTCCACTTTGAAGCTTGAGGTAGGGATTTCTACCTTCTATTATGTGTATATGATGTGTTTTGAAGCATATTTCGTGGTTATTTTGTTGTCATAGTCGGATTTGGAGTGTGTGCGAAATCTGCGATTCGCGCTGTTTTCTGCAGATCGCGTCGGGGCGTCCGGACGGGGACCATGGGCGTCCGGACGGCTGGCCCAGAAAATCGGACAGAGAGTTAGTGGTTTCGGCGTCCGGACGGGAGTGACCGGCGTCCGGACGGGAACTTCCCGGCGTCCGGACGGGGACCGGGCGGCCGCGTGTTTTTCTGTTCTGATTCTGTTCTGATACGTATTATGCCCTAAACCATCTTTAATGGGTAGTTTAACGTGATCGTGGACCGTTGGTATCTTGTATGCATAATCGATATAATTCGAATGTGGCATGGATCCGCTTGATTTGTACATATGTGGTTAGTGAAGGAGATAAGTGCTAGGAAACGCCATGGATCGGCATTGGCCAGTCTCCGTCGCGAGATGTGCTAGGACATATGTATAACTATTGATTGGCACGACTTGATGCTCTGTCTAACCTCCGTTGGGAAAAGTGCTAGGGCGTAACCTATCTTAACTTTATGAGTTTGGGCTAGTTGTGCATGATTAGAGAGTGTCGAATGACATGTGTTCGGTATAACTCTGATTTGAAGAAATTATATAATGGACCATGAGGGATTGGAAGAATTCTATGACATCTTGAGGATGGTTGAGTTGAGTCGGGAGTCGGGTAAAGACGATGTTTTGACCTATGAGATGAGAGTTATCTTAGAGCTTTAAACAAGAATCAATGGTGTTTTATTGAGAAAACCTTATATGTTGAGAAGTTACCGGATAATGCCAGACTTTGATACGAATCATATTTTTGGGCGAGTTGATAAGTATGCCCTTGTATTGAGGTGAACCCACGTCGATATTGTTGTCATCCTTGTGTCCCTCATATGAAAGTTGTCTACCTACCCTTGGGCTGAGGCTTTGCTCGTGAGGTACCGTATCGTTAACTGTGGATTGAGGCGGGTTGTGAGATGTTCTTGGGAGAGGTTCTCCTTCCTTGAGTTCATACTCCTTGTTATCTTGTCTAGAGGTGATCCGCTATGTCTTAGCGTGTGAAGAGTTCTTTGGTTCCGTGAAAGAACGATAGACTTCGACTTGACGTAACTATTGTGCCGTGAGGGGTTTGGGTTTAACGTGTGAGTTATTGGCCCTGGCATATGGGATACTTTGTCTAGCTCTTCCGAACCCTGGAAGTATGGTAATCTTATCCTGCCTTGAGACTTTAAGATGAGTGTAGCTTGGAGTTGAGTACGGTTTGATATCCCGGCGTGTTGAAATGCCTTGTCTGTCGTGTTTGACCCGCGTATGCGAGTTCGTGATGAGTTCTAACGGAACGACTTAATTGTGAAACATGTTATGAGGATTCAGTTTGAAGGTGATGTTAGTTTATTGGCAAATGACGTGTGGTGCACGGTTGCTATTATATGTTTGTGTCATTCATTTTCTTTATTGCTAGAACGGATAACTGTGTTGATGACGTAGAGCGTTGTTTTCTTTGAATTGTCTTTTCTCGTGGATTACGGGACTACATGGGACTTTAAGACCTGTTTCGGTTGGTTGAATGTGGGACATGCGTATGAAACGTTAAGCATTGATGAGAATTAGAATGTGATGCATTGATGCACGTTGACACGTGGAATGATGACAAGACGTTGTTCAATGTACTAGACTCCTTCGGGAATGCTAGGAATGTACTAGACTCCTTCGGGAATGCTAGGAATGTACTAGACTCCTACGGGAATGCTAGGAATGTACTGGTCCCATTCGGGAAAATGCCAGGAATATACAAACTTGACAGTGATACTTCGATGAGACATGTGAACTATGTGAAGTGATAAAGTATTTGACAGGTAAATGACTTGTGTTAATGGATGGTTACGACACTACCTTATTATCTCCTTTGTGTCACGCATATGATCATATCTATGTGGTACTACTTGGCCTAGCATTCGTTAAGACCATGCTAAGGGAATAAACGAGGTTCTTGACTTGTGTTATCGATGTAATGAGAAGATGCAGAAGTGCTAGTTGGAGAGATAATCTTCGAGACAATGCGAGTAGTGAGACGTGAGTAATGTGAAATACTTGGCACGAGAACGTCCTAAGTTCATGAAAGGAATGGATGACCATGTTTTGAAGACGAGATCTGAAGATCTTGGGTGGATATCATGTGGAGCAATGAATAGGTTGATGAGGCAATATGTGGACATATGGTGCATGCATGATTGGAGATTTATATTGCGTAAGCTCATGCTTGTGTTATTATTGAGTGTTGCGTTGCATGCCAATTCATTTCATATATTCATAATATTTGTGTAGATTTTCCTACTGGGCTGTGTAGCTCACCCTGTCCCTTTCAGGTATCCTCTCGGGGTTTAGCATGGAGAGCTTGGAGTGCATGAGATGATACATCATTCCGGAGCCTACACTATATACTTCACGTTGAATCTTGTAAACTCTTTTGAAATATTATTATTATTTCTTTAAATCTATGTACATTATGAATTTCATGTTGATTGGATAATTGATCATGAGCAAATATTTGGGTTTATTGGAGAGAATGGTGAGGTTTTCTTAAAGGATATGTACTATTTATACGTTTGAAATTGAGGGCGTGACAGTTCGGGATGGTTGACTCTCATGACATCTTCTCGCTCCCATGCTAACTCCTCAAGATTCCGATGTCGCCACAGTATCTTGAGCAAACTAATGGTTTTGCCCCTTAGGTTCTTCTTACTACTGTCGAGAATCTGAACCGATTTTTCCTCGTACGTTGTATCTTTATCCAACATCACATCTTCCTAATTCACAATGTGTGTTGGTAAAGTCATGTACTTCTTGAGTATTGACACATGAAATCCATCGTTATGTACTCCCACTTCCATCCCAAAATAGGTAACGATTGAAGCATCCCTCCCGACTTTTGGTGTTTCGCTTTGACCTGCTGACATGTCAAACATGTTGAGACAAACCTAGCGGCATCTCTCTTCATTCCATTCTACCAGTTTTGCTTTCAAAGATCTTTGTATATTTTATTACTCCCTGGATGCACAGCAAAATTGGATTGGTGAAATGCCTTCAGTACTGACACCCTCAAAGCCCCGATATCCATTACAAATAGTCTCTCCTGGTATCTCAGTTCTTCGTCAGCCCCAATAGTCTATTCCGTAGTGATACCGAAATCCAACCAGTGCTTCACAAAAGCTGCCTCCTGATAAAATCCTTGCACCAAAAGTATTTCTCGATGCAATTCTAGTGTAGCCACTAAGGCATTCAAACTTGGCCTTTCTGAATTCTCATTCAGTTACAAAATATCCTCGTTCATTGACTCTATCATCCTCCACTCGCAAACTGCTGAACTTGCCACTATCGCCCTCGACTTTTAGCTTAGTGCATCAGCCACAACATTGGCCTTACCCAGATGATAAGACAACTCGAACTTGAAATCCTCTAAGTATTCCAACCACATTCTCTGTCTCATATTCAGGTCTTTCTGAGTGAACAAGTATTTGAGACTTTTGTAATCGGTATATACTTTGAACTCTTCCCCGTATAAATAGTGCGTCAAGACTTCAGTGTGAACACTATAAGTACCAACTCTAAATTGTGAGTCGGATAATTCTTCTCGTGTACTTCCAATTGTCTTAAGCGATAAGCTATAGATCTTGTCTGTGGAGTTACCCCATCTAAAACTGGCCCAATCTAAAATTGTTCCCTCTAAAATTGTCTATTCTCTCTGACCAAAACTTTACTCAACCCCACTGTCAAGTGGAAGATTCTCCAACTCAAAGTACTCAAATGTGTTTCCATCCAAAGTGGTACTCTCATTTCTCAATTTGTTGTCCCTATCTTTGTACATCTCCTTTTCATTAAACACAACGTCTCTACTTCTGATTATCTTCCTATTCTTATCATCCAAAAATAATAACCAAACTCATCTCTTCCATATCCAATAAAAGTGCACTTCTGTGACTTAGCCTCAAGTTTATCCATGCCATGATCGCTAATATGCACATAGAAAACACAACCAAAAATACATAAATGTGATAAATTTACCTCTTTACCACTCTAAGCCTCCTCTAGTATGCCAAAATTTAACGGTGCTGATGGCCCAAGACTAATCAAGTATGTTGTCATGCTGATTGCTTCTGCCCAAACTATTTAGGCAACCCTGTGTGTAACCACATGCTCCTAGCACTCTCTGTCAAAGTCCGTTCATTCTTTCTGCGATCCCATTGAGCTGCGAAGTCTCTGGAGGTGTTTGCTATAAACAAATTCTATTTAGAGCGCAATCTTTCTTAAACTCCACCAACTCATACTCTCCGCCATTGTCAGATCTCAAACTTTTTACCTTCAGATTTGTTTCATTCTCAACCATGGGCTTCCACTTCTTGAAGACTTCAAACACCTCTAGCTTTTACTTCATGAAGTATACTCATACCTTCCTTGAGTGACTGTCGACAAAGGTAACATAGTAATAAGAACCGCCATTAGAAGGCACTGTTCATAGTAAGAATAAGTGCATCGTACAAAATGTGAGCATCCTGCTCACCCTTATCCTTTTCGGTGTTTTGCAAGCTTGTGACATATGGCATGTCTGGCCAGAATTCCGACACTCACCTTTAATGGGCTGAACATGAGATTTACCTTGATTTCCTTGTCGCCCTTTGATTTTGATCTATTTCTATTATGATTCTGATCACTGCCCCTATTCTGACTTCTGCCCCTCTACAGCTCGAAGCGTAGGGCTAAAGCCAAAGCACCTAAACCTGAACTTTTGGTCGATTGCCTTCTGACCTCCTTAGTCAAAATCAAACTAACAACCTTACTCAGTTTCAACTTTTATTTTCCAGCCAAGTTGCTGACTGTAGTAACTGTACCCTGTTAGCTCTCTGACAACTAAGACAGAATCAACAAGGCTTGGACCTCGTCATCAAACACAATATTGACAGGCGTAAGTTGATCAACAATTGCATTAAATGCACCGAGATGTGATATAAAGGAAACCCTTTCTGTCATAGACAGGTTGAAAAGTTTTTTCATAAGATGCACCTTATTTTGCAGCAGATGCTTGCTCATACATCTTCTTCAGAGCTTCCATAAGACCATTTGGCATTTTTTCTTCCTGTTGGTGATGAGATCACTGAGCTAGAAGATTGTGTATGAGCACCTATGGTGCGGGACACAATGATGCTCCATGGCTTAACATTGTCAAAGGCGTGCATGGAATGTGCCTGTGGTAGCGACACCTTGCCTATGGTTTTCTCAATATGTTGTGGGTGACTGACTTTGGTAGGGACAGACGAATAACCCCTAATGCCTTTCTATCAAGAACATCCCAATCTTCATTGGACTCTTCTGTTTTCTTCTCCTCTTTTTCTTTACGCAGCAACGGCCGGTAAAGATCCTTCTAATATAGATAGCCCTCTATCTGCGTCTTTCAGTATACAAAGTTTGACCCGTCAAATTTTTTGATCCTTTGTTTGCCTTCTTCAGAACCCATAGCTCCCGCTGAAACTCTATGCTGTTCGAACAAGACTAAGCCCTAACTTGTTAAACAAAACCTACCACAACCATGACTCTGCTACCAGTTGTTAGGAAATAAAACGAACAACATTTAATCCTACAACGTCCCTGCGAATCTTGAGAACAATTAATGAATCACCAAATGGAAACAAAACGATCACACGTGCGTAATAGAAAAAATATAAAGAAAAAGAACGAGACACAAGATATACGTGGAAAATCTTAACGTGAGGAAAAATCAAGGGAGCCATACTAATCCAATTTTGAATTGAATCAATGAGTATAAGTCTTCTCACAATCTGTCCTGAGATTTGTGTTTTTTCTCTTTTCTCTCCTAGCCTCTCTCTCAAAGCATTAATCAATACTTAGGAAATCTCTCAAAAATATATATAAGCTACTAACCCTAATCCTATCATAACAATAATTAAGAAAGGGCTAGCAAAAAGAATTCCATTGAGATTGGTCTCCAATCCTAACAAAGAATTGTTAATTTGTATGTATGATTTCGTCCTCTTTTATATACCAAAGAAAAAAAGTTCATCTTCGGACAATTTTTCTATTAATATTTTTCAAAAAAAAAATTCTCAATCAGAACATATGGAACAATATTAATGTCTAAAAAGTGTGTCGAATTATATAAAAGAAAACATAAACATGTAAATACAAGGAAGAAGTCAATAATATTTGGCTATTCATAGACCAGCAGTAGTTACCTAACGTAAGCACTTTTATACTATATCGAATTACTATAATTTATTTAAAAAAATAGTAAAAATACATGTATCGGTGATTGTGATGGTCAAAAGCAATTTTTTAGGAGTGCTGAAGAATTCAACCCTTGCTTTTGCAGCACCTCATAGTCTGCCAAAAGGTGTTTTTGATTTTGAAATTGTATGAGCATAAAACAAAGGTGTTTTTATTTTATTTTTTTTTTTAAAAGCAAAGAAAGATTTTATATATAGAAGAGAAGAGAACAGGAAATCTTGATACCCATGCATAGTTGGAAAGGATCAAATTACAAAGTACAGGAAAAGAAGAAGATTACAAAGATTACAGAAGGATCAACTTCAAAAAGATACCCTAGTTAGAAAATTTCCCTTCTGCTCTATTGGAAGTTCATAAAAAGATCCAAAACTCAACTTACAAAGCTCCCACTCTCAATAATACCATAGGTATTGAAAATCAATAATGAAAGTTAGATAGATCTAGTCCGGATTGTAAAGGCTTAGAACCCCTTGTAGCCATCGAAATCTAATATCATCTCTCACAACATCCCATTAAATTTGATCTGATTTCTGATGAACCAAATGTGGTAAATTACAAAGGAAGGTAATGCCCACCACAAGAATTTGGTAAGCTTATTAGAGTTCCTTGTAAATTTTCACCCAGACCACCAAGAGAACAGTTGATTGACCAAACAAGGAGTGGCCCATTTTAAGTTCCACATGTCTAACAGATTGCTCCAAATACCCCAGAATTTGTGACAATGTATGAGTAGGTGTTCTTGGGTCTCAATAGCTTCACAAAAATGGCATAAAGTACTTTGAATATCTATAATTCCTTTGTCGACTATAAACTTACCAGTTCTAATTCTCCCTTTCCATGCCAACCAAGAAAAGAATTGGGCCCTAAGATGACAAAATTTAAACCAAACACACTTAGGTGGGGGATTAGTAGTTGGAGAAGCATGTTCAACAACTAAATATAGAGATTTTACTATGAAAACTCCTCTCCTGCCTCTAGGGATCAGTAGTTGAAGAAGCATGTTCAACAACAAATGTGTTTTTATTACACTGTATAAAACAAACAAAAAGGGAACTAACCCTAGGCATGCATTTTTTTTTGTTCGGTAATGCAGAGTGTTTCGGACTAATTTGCTCACACCTCAGACTAATCTTTACAGTCAATTTCTTAATTATTTTACACATTTAATTATTGGAGAATATATTGTCCAATAATGTTTATAACTAATTGTAGTAGGCCGGAATACACATTAATGGGCCCCCGGCCCATGATCAGCTGCACCATACTCAGGGGCTCCACGAAGCCCAAGCTCACCTGGGTTGGCCCGAACAACCTATCGGCCGGAGCCTTTTCTCGGCCGTTCCAAACAGGTTTGGTTCTCGGCCTTGCCGAACAGTGGAATCACCATCCGCACCGACCTTCTGCCGGATCCTCTTCGGCGACTTCTCGGCCAGGTCATCTCAGAGACATCCGGTATTTCGGTTTCCAAAGCACGAACACACGTTCTCCGCTTCCTAAGGGACGTGCAGGCACACCGTTCCAACCCACTCGGGCGTGGGACGCGTGGTAGAAGACGTGCAGATCACATCCTTCCGATCCGCGTGGGAGTGGGACACGTGCCAACGTTCCCACACTCTTCGGACCACGTCCTACATACTGGGCCGGACGTTCCGGAGACGGTTGGACTCCTATTCTATAAATATCCCGACGGCACTCCAAATCCAAGGTACATGCACACTCGCGCTTAGAGCTTACTTTCAAGTTATTTCTTCTCTTCCTAAAGAGCTAACTTGATCGTCGGAGTGCCCACCGGAGATCCAACTCCCCCCGGTGTGTACTAACTTAGTGTTGAGTGTTTTGCAGATCGAAGATCCGATTCTACAACCCGAGAAGTCAAGAGTGGATTCCAGACTCCACAATTTGGCGACCACAGTGGGAGGTCCTTCTGACTTCTCATCCTCAAACCCTCCCACCGAAGCTTTACTTGAATCAACAATGGTGGTCACCGGAACTGAGCCTTCAGTCCTACCAGCCATTCCACCCCCTCCTCCTGCTGATCTGAGGGACCGGGCATATGTCGAGCGCTTGGAGGCTCGACTGGCAGAACGTGATCAGCTACTTCAACTGGTCAGGGAGGAGATTGCGCAACTCAAAGTTGCCATCAAACCTGACCAGAATGGCGAGACGTTGCAGGCTCGGCGACGAAGGCGCCGCAGGATGCGCTCTCCGGAGCAAAAAGAAAGGAACAAGCGTCCGGCCCTCGAACGACTGGGGGTCGAAACCGAGGTCGACGCGATCAATGAGGCGCGGGGCCGGGGACGAACCAGGACCGCACCATCTGGAAGCCGTTCGGACGCCGAACGGGGAACGCGGAGGGTCTCTGTTCACCAAAGGCTGGGAGCTCAACCAGTGAGCAGCACTCAGTCGCACTCTCCACCGACAACACCTTCGGACGTCACCCCGACCCATGAGACTCAAATGGATCGAAGGTATGGCGCCCGAGGGGATCAATCCCCATCAAGACGTCAAAACCGTCGAGGACGTTCTCCTCGGTATCACGGTGGACGGGACCTGAGACCACAACTCGTGGCTAGAAGGGGGGGAGAGCCGAACAGGAGGTTCGGCCAGCACGTTCACAGTGCGACATCATCCACGACCAGCTCATCTCTTCTCCCTTCACCAGGGAGATAGAGGGGGTGCGTCCACCACGTGGCTTCAATCCCCCGAAATTCAGTAAGTATGACCCCAAGACAGATGCCTACCTGCACCTGGTGCACTTTCGGCAGATGATGTCTCTCTACAGCACCGACGATGCCCTGATGTGCAAGCTGTTCCCTTCCAGCTTGGGGGAACTGGGGCTCCTCTGGTTCGACAAACTGCCGAAGGGTTCCATCCCATCTTTCAAGGACCTATCCCTCGCAGAAGAAAGGAGTCGACTCCCTCCTTGCACTGCGGAAGTCGGCAAATGAGTCTCTCAGGCAGTACGCTGCTAGGTACTGGGAACTCTTCAATGAGATTCAAGGCTGCGACCCTGCTATTGCTGTGACTTCATTCAAGCTCGGGCTGGATCACCGAAGCAGGTTGTTCGAGGACCTCATGTTATCCAATCCTACCGACATGGATGACCTCATGGCCCGGATCGACAACCACTGCCGGTTGGAGGAGGCACGCAGCGAGCGGCGTCAGGTCGAACAAAACCATCCCCGTCAGGGGGATGGGAACAAGCATTCACCACACGGCTCGCGCCGGAGTGTGAACGTGGTATCCTCTGGGAAGAATAAGGGACCTCGAGCGTTCGAGTTTGCTGCGGTGAAGACGGTCTTCAAAATCCCGACGTACGAGATCCTCAAGAAGATACAGAATGAGCCGTACTTTGAGTGGCCGAGGCGGCCAATGGGAGAACATCGAAAGACGCCAGACTCCCCGTATCGTTGTTCGTACCACAGGGAGAAGGGTCACTTGACCACACGCTGCCGAGCGTGGAAGGATTTCCTGGAACGGTTGGTATCGCAGGGACTCCTCAAGGAATTCATCAACGAGGAGAAAACACAAGCCGGACCACAGACAGAACCGGAGAAAGAGAACAGTGGGGAAGTCCGGGTGATCGATGTCATCCACGGTATGGTGGATGCAGCAGCCGAGGAAACTCTTCGGGCCGAGATCAGGCGTGCGGCATGCGGCAAGCAGGTCATGTCCGTAAGCGCAGGAGCCAAACGTCCGCATCTCGACAGCCAGTCTGGGGGCGGCCTATCATTCTCTGATCAAGATCTTCAACGCCTCCAGATGCCACATAATGACGCGTTAGTCGTCTCTCTCACCCTCGGTAATTCGCTGGTCCGCCGCATATTGGTCGACCAGGGAAGTTCGGCCGAGGTCATGTATTACCCCCTGTTCAAAGCGTTGCACTTACAGGAGGCAGACCTCACACCCACCGAGGTGCCGCTGGTAGGGTTCAACTCGGCTCCTGTTTGGCCCCTTGGTAAGATCACACTCCCTATCCGTACGGGCACAAGGACCGTAGAAGTCGAGTTCGTGGTCGTCGATGTGCCGAGCCCCTACAACGCCATCGTCGGCCGGGTCTGGTTACACAAGCTCGGGGCCGTAGCCTCGACTTATCATCAAGTCCTCCGCTTCAATGGAACATGGGGACATGAAGAAGTGTTGGGTGATCAACTAGCCGCCAAAAAGTGCTATGTGGCGGCGATCAAGAGCAAGGTCTGCCCCGAACAGGTCCAGTGGGTGGAGGCGCCGGACGCTCCCCTCCTGGACGACGTCGGCACACCAGCTGCCGAAAAAGCAGTTGAAGAACTGATCACAGTACCGGCCGACGACATCAATACCGACAGGACTTTTCTGTTGGGATCAACCCTATCACCAGCCGAACGGGAAGCCATGACCTGCTTCCTGAAGAAGAACATTGAAGTGTTCGCGTGGACACCATATGAGATGCCGGGCATCGATCCAGACTTTATTTGTCACCACCTCAACGTGGACAAATCTCGCCGACCCGTCATTCAAAAACCGCGACGGTCGGCCACAATCCATACCGACGCGGTCATCGAGGAGGTCGACCGACTGCTGGAAGCTGGGGAAATCAAGGAAGTATAGTACCCCACCTGGTTGGCAAATACCATCGTCGTGAAAAAGAAAAATGGTAAGTGGCGCGTCTGCGTCGACTATACAAATTTGAACGATGCTTGCCCCAAGGATTGCTTCCCTGTACCAAGGATCGACCGCCTCGTCGACGCTACATCCGGGCACGCTCGGTTCAGTTTCATGGATGCCTACCGGGGATACCATCAGATTGCTATGCACGGTCCGGATATGGAAAAGACAGCCTTCATCAGTCCCCGTGGTTTGTACTGTTATAGGGTCATGCCCTTCGGTCTCAAGAACGCGGGGGCCACATACCAACGGATGGTCACAAAAATGTTTGCCAAACAGATCGGAGATACAATGGAGGCCTACATCGACGATATGGTAGTGAAGAGCAAATTTGAGGCCGAGCACCTCAAGCACCTGCAGGAGGTGTTCGACATTCTGAAAGAGCATAAGCTCCGTCTCAACGCCGACAAATGTGCCTTCGGCGTCGGTTCTGGGAAGTTTCTTGGGTACCTTGTCACCAGAAGGGGCATCGAGGCCGATCCGAACCAAATCACTGCCGTCAACGACTTAGCGGCGCCGTACAGTATCAAAGGGGTTCAAAAGTTAACAGGGATGGCGGCCGCTTTGAACAGGTTCATAAGCCGATCTTCGGACAAGTGTCGTCCATTTTTCGCACTCCTAAAAAAGTGCAGCCGAAGGAGTTTTGAATGGACTCCAGAATGTGATCAGGCGCTCCTGGATTTGAAGGCCTACTTGTCTTCGGCGCCACTACTCTCAACGCCGAAGGACAAGGAACCTCTGTTCATCTATCTGGCCGTGTCTCCGCACGCGGTCAGTTCTGTTCTTGTTCGGTAGGATGACCGAGCTCATCTGCCTATCTACTACACCAGCAAAACACTGGTCAGTGCTGAGACCAGATATCTGCCTTTGGAGAAACTAGCACTAGCACTGGTCTCCGCCTCTAGAAAGCTTGCGCCGTATTTCCAAGCGCACCCCATCACGGTTTTGACATCACAACCTCTAAAAAGCCTGTTCCGTAAGGCTGATCTGTCTAACCGAATCTCGAAGTGGGCCGTGGAGTTGGCCAACTTTGACATACAATACCAGCCGAGGACGGCAATCAAGGGGCAGGTTCTGGCGGATTTCATCGCCGAGTTCACGCCGAATTCAGGGACAACACTGCCGAACAAAGAGTCGGCAGGATCAGTTCAATGGCAACTATTCCATGGCAATTCTTGGAAGATGTTTGTGGATGGCGCATCCAATAATCATGGTTCCGGAGCCGGGGTCGTTCTGATTTCACCAGAGGGAATTGTCCATGAATTGGCAATCCGGCTTGACTTCCTCGCCTCGAACAATGAGGCCGAATACGAGGCCGTACTTGCCGGTCTTCGTTTCGCAGCAGACCTCGGTTCGGAGCACATTAAAGCTTACAGCGACTCTCAGTTGGTAGTTCACCAACTCTCCGGCGAGTATGAAGCTCGCAACGACCGAATGTCCCGCTACCTTACCGCTTTACAACACGCCAGCAAACAGTTCTGCACTTTTTCATTGGAGCAGATTTCTAGAGAACACAACGCCCATGCCGACGCTTTAGCCGGTCTCGCGTCGGCCACGGACGCTGGGGGGCAGAGGACCGTATCTATCGATATCCTCCCACAGCCGAGCATCGAAAAATCTGCGGCCGATCCAGTGTATTGCATCACACAGGAACCCAGTTGGATGGACCCCATTGTAGCGTACCTTCAGGACGAGACGTTACCCGAAGACCGAAGGGAAGCACACAAAATCACTCACAAAGCCGCCCAGTTCTGGCTAGGACCAGGTAACAAACTCTACCGGAGAGCCTTCTCGGCACCTTATCTGCTTTGTGTGCACCCCAAACAGACTGGGGCTATTCTTTAGGAATTACATTCAGGCAGCTGCGGATATCACTCGGGAGGACGATCGCTCGTGCATCGTGCTCTGACTCAAGGCTACTGGTGGCCTAACATGAAAAAAGAGGCCGATGAGATGGTAAAAAGCTACGACCAATGTCAGAGGTTCTCTCCGCTCATACATCAGCCGGCCGAAGAACTCAATCCGCTTTCCAGTCCATGGCCGTTTGCACAATGGGGGCTGGATATAGTCGGAAAATTCCCTGTGGCCCCAGGAGGCTTTAAATTCTTGATCACCGCTACAGACTACTTCACCAAATGGATCGAGGCCGAACCATTGGTCAAAATTGAAGACAGAGATGTGAAGAGGTTCGTATGGCGGAATATCATATCAAGGTTTGGTATCCCCTATGCTTTCATATCAGACAACGGCACGCAGTTCGTTGGGGACCTGTTTACCAACTTCTGCGCCGAGCACAGGATCCGCTTCTTCAATTCCACACCGTCATACCCACAGTGTAACGGACAGGCCGAAGCTTCTAACAAAATCCTCTTGAACGGAATCAAAAAACGACTAATGGCAGCAAAGGGTAAGTGGGCCGAAGAGCTTTATAGCGTTCTATGGGCATACCGGACCACACCTCGCCGCTCTACTGGCCGAACACCGTTCTCCTTGGCCTTTGGCACAGAAGCTGTTATACCTTTGGAAGCCGGCCTCCCGACGATGCGGACAGAAGAACTCCATCCGGACACCAATGACAAAGCTTTGTCGACGGCCTTAGACCTGGCCGAAGAACAGAGGGAAGCTGCTCGGATCCGAATTGCCGCTTATCAGCAAACGATATCTCAGGGCTATAACGCCAGAGTCCGGCCCAGATCTTTCAAACCGGATGATCTTGTTCTGAGAAAGGTCGTCGGCGCGAAACGTACAAATAAGCTCGGTCCTAACTGGGAAGGTCCCTACCGAGTGATCAAGATCGTTGGGGTCGGCTCCTACAAACTGGAAGACATGGATGGGATACCTATTCCCCGACCTTGGAATGCTCACAACTTAAGGAAGTACTTCCATTAAGTTCTCTCCCTGTCTGTTTTATTACGAGAAGTGCGTGGTCTACGGCCTCACTCTCTTCACTTTATTCATTTTTGGTTTATTTTTGTAATCATGATTTGTTAGCAGCTTATAACACTCCTCATGTTCGGTTTAATGTTTACTTAGTGAAATTTTTGAAATTTCTCCAAACGTTCGGCAAAGTGCCTCTCTGTTATCCGTTACTTAACGGTTCGGTTTATGATATACTTAGTGAAATTTTTGGAAAATTTCTTCAAACGTTCGGCGACTTGCTTCTGTGTTATCCGTTACTGAACGGTTCGGTTTATTCTTTACTTAGTGAAATTTATGAAATTTCTCCAAACGTTCGGCGACGTGCCTCTTTGTTATCCGTTACAGAACGGTTCGGTTTATTCTATACTTGTGAAATTTTTAACTTGTGAAATTTTTGAAATTTCTCCGAATATTCGGCATTGTGCCACTCTCTTATCCGTTACATAACGGTTCGACATTAGCTATGCGATTGTATAAAAGAAAATAAACCGAAGTGCTTCGGTGATCATTACATTGAAGAGACTAATGGGCACGGTGCGGTAAACGAAGTTGCTTGTATTCAAAGGATAAGTTCATTACACGAAAATCTACTAATACTAAAGCAAAAAGAAGACAGAATTGGCGCGCAGGCCCTACTCTAAGTTCCTACTTAAGCGGCCGGACCACCGTCTTCGGCAACGGATGAGTCGGGTTCTCTTTCCATTTCCGGGAGGCTGGTCTCCTGGGCCGGGGATTGCACGACGGCGGCAGCATCACTGGGCGGTTCGGTAGCGGCAGAAGGTTCTCCGTACGGCGGGATGTCGCCGTACAGAGCAGACCCTTCCGGCACTTCAGCAGCCTTCAGGGCCTGGGAATAGCCGCTGCGGAAGGCTCCCTCCAGCAGCTCAGCCAGCTGGGCATTGATGCCCTCCATTTGCTTCAGGAATTTCTCCTGAGCTTCGGCATAGCCTTCGTTGTATCCCTTGGTGTCGGCCTCATCAACCTTTTTGGCCGTTTCAGCCTTCGAGGCTTCCAGCTCTACGGCCAGGGCCTTTCCATTTTCCTCGGCAATGGACAGGGCTGCGCGGATGGCGTTCCGCTCCTCTCGCATGACATTTTTAGACGCAATCTCCTGGTCGAGTCCGGTCTTGAGAGTGCGGATCTGGTGAGCCTTCCGCATCAGCCCGTCGGATACGGGAGCCAAGTGTTGGGCTGCCTGCATTACATGACCGAGAAAACGATCAGTACGAAATATAAAAAGGACTTGGCGAAAGTAAGAAAAAGAAAACGTAAAGTACCTTGACCATAAGCCGAGCCATCTCGAGGAAAGACAGGTCCAGCGTCGTCGGCAGCGCCTCGGCATCCTTAGGGAGTGTCATCCCTTCAGCCAAGGTCAACGCCATGAGCGGGTCGGCGTTGATGGTATCAGCAACGGTCAGCGGTCGGCCGAGGAACATGAACTTCGGCGCGAAAATTGGGGACGCCGATGTGCCCGTTGCTTCAGTCGAAACCGGGGGCTGGCTCGCCTTCGGCGGAGCCATAGCACCCCCCTTTGAGTGCCCGGCCACAGAGGCCTTCTGTCGGGAGTCCTCCTTGGACTCCCTCGTCTTTTTCGCGGTGGTGGTGTTCTCCTCCGTTCCTTTCCTCTTCTTCTGAGGATCGGCAGTACGGGGGGGCTGCTGTGTGGATCCGCCGACGGCAAGCTTCAGCGTCACCTCTTCCGGAGTCTTCCTCGGCATGTTGGCAGCTTCTGCGATAAAGGCCCTCAGTCCTTGTTCACTGAAGTCGAATGACGAACAGTGACTATAACCTGACGAAGTGGTCGAAGAACAGGTACCTGAGGAGATCTGAATGACCTCGTTTGGCGTTGATTCCTCTCGCGGTTCTCTGACCACTCCGAGCGGAACAGTGTCGGCTCGGTTCTCTTCTACAGCTTCGGAGCTCTCGCTGCTACTAGAGTCTCCTCGGCACTTGAGCTTCGACCGGTATACCTCGACGTAGCCGAGCAGAACGGAGCAGTGTCTGTGCCTCCTCCGAACGGTGAATGCTCGGCTGATTCTGTCCCAGTCCGCCTTGTTCCGAAGACGGTCGACGACTCCTTTTCCTGTAGAAAGACAAAAGAGTTAGAAACAAGTTAAAATGCAAAGACGAACAAGCTAACAAACCGTACTAAGACTCACCGGCGAACCCAGGAACGCGCGGAATGAGATGATAACGAAGTTTGCCGGACGCGAATTCGAATTCTCCTCGGACTACGACGAAGTCGTTGGCATACTTGTCGGAGTCCGGAAGGCCTCTGATTAGCCTCCTCTGTCCGGTTCGGCAGCTCAGGTACTTCCTCCTGGCCACCTTGTTCTGGCTTACTAGGTAGAGGCCGAACAGGTCTTCAACCTCGAATTCGAGGTGGTATCTCTCCTTCAGCTCTATGACCCCCACCACTATTCGGTAGAAGTTGATGGTCACCTGGGAGGGGGTCAGCTGGAGCACGTTCAGCACCTGCCGAAGGAATGGATAGAACGGGAACCGCACGCCACCCTCGATGATAGCCATCAAGGGCAGAACGATCTGGTAATCGTCTGTCGTGACGCTCTCCTCCGGCCGAACGAGGTCTACTGAGACATTGTCCGGAATGCCGTAGGTTGCGCGGAAGTCGGCAAGACTCTCCGGATCCTCAAAGAAGCGGGAGTAACGGTTCCTCCCCGAGTGAGTGGCCGAAGTCTTCGGCATCACTTCTGGGGTCCCTGCCGAGCCGCTGGTCCCAGCTTGTTCGGCGCTAGTGGATGACATCTCCGCTGAGTCTATTTCTGGTCTGGACATCCTATAAAGAGTGCACGGGTGTTAAACATAGAAAGGTGAGGTCCGGTCAGACTCAGCTGAGGCCTAAACTAATGTGGCCGGGGCTTCACAGCCCCTCAGGAGGTCTCCGGTCGGAAAAACCATCGCTCGGCCAAGACGCCCATAGCTCGGCCAAGACGCTCATCGCTCGGCCGAAACCAGGGAGGCGGTGTTTACTAAAGTCGATCTATCTAAACCTACCAAAAAACGAAACCTATTGCAAAAGAAAGGTAACAGGAGGCTTACCCAGTGAATGCAGTGATTGCTTGATGGGCTTCGAAGTTCTTCGAACTCTGGGCGATTGCGTAAAGGAAATGCTGGGAAGAGAAATGCAAGAGATGGCTCAAAAGCTCTGGAGTCAGAAGGTTTCAAAGTTCTCCCAAGCCCTCTATTTATAAGAGGACTAGTAGGGGGGAAACGGCCGGCGTAAGAAACGAGGCGACACCGCGCAGGGAGCCAGAACGTTTCGCCTCCTGCCGTCGGATTGCTGCCACGTGTCGTCGTCTCGGGATCTGACGTTTCGCGTGCGCCGCCCTTCGGCGCCCCTTCGGCTCTACCGTCAGATGTAGCCAGGTGTCGCCATCTCATCGCCCGACGCTTTGCGTCCGCCGTTCTGCAGTGTGCTTTCGTCTCTGCCTTCAGAAGACGCCACGTGTCACCATCTCATTGCCCGACGCTTCGCCTGCGCCGTTCTGCAGCATCGCTTCGGCTCTGCCGTTGGATCGAACGCCACGTGTCGCAATCTCGGCTCCTGACACCTCACGCGCGTCACCATGCTATCAGTCTTCGGCTCAGGCCCTTTGACCAAGGACTATGTAGCGTCCTCTCAAAATCTTATGACTCCTAACGGAGCCAACCTCACAGGTTAGTTCGGTTCCGAACAGAATGCCCCAGGGCATCAATAACGAACACAGGTTCTCCACGGCCGTCAAGCAAAATCTGCCTTCATGCCGGGCCTCGGCCACATGGTCAATTCCCCCGTACCGAGCCATGTCCGACTGAATTGAGGGGCTATTGTAGTAGGCCGGAATACACATTAATGGGCCCCCGGCCCATGATCAGCTGCACCATACTCAGGGGCTCCACGAAGCCCAAGCTCACCTGGGTTGGGCCGAACAACCTATCGGCTGGAGCCTTTGCTCGGCCGTTCCAAACAGGTTTGGTTCTCGGCCTTGCCGAACAGTGGAATCACCATCCGCACCGACCTTCTGCTGGATCCTCTTCGGCGACTTCTCGGCCAGGTCATCTCAGAGACATCCGGTATTTCGGTTTCCAAAGCACGAACACACGTTCTCCGCTTCCTAAGGGACGTGCAGGCACACCGTTCCAACCCACTCGGGCGTGGGACGCGTGGTAGAAGACGTGCAGATCACATCCTTCCGATCCGCGTGGGAGTGGGACACGTGCCAACGTTCCCACACTCTTCGGACCACGTCCTACATACTGGGTCGGACGTTCCGGAGACGGTTGGACTCCTATTCTATAAATATCCCGACGGCACTCCAAATCCAAGGTACATGCACACTCGCGCTTAGAGCTTACTTTCAAGTTATTTCTTCTCTTCCTAAAGAGCTAACTTGATCGTCGGAGTGCCCACCGGAGATCCAACTCCCCCCGGTGTGCACTAACTTAGTGTTGAGTGTTTTGCAGATCGAAGATCCGATTCTACAACCCGAAAAGTCAAGAGTGGATTCCAGACTCCACACTAATCCTAGTAGTAGTACAGGATTGATCGAGTTTTTAAGTGTTGACGCAATACGCAGAGTTTTGAAGGAACAGGAGTATTGTTGATTAATGGTGAGATGCTGATGTTTGAACTAATTTTTGAGTTTTGAAAAACATTACTTATTAATTAGCTCACATATCCTTATTTTGTCTTTGAATTATTACTTAGTTTGCGTCTTGATTCAGATACCAAATAAATGATCAAGCAATATTTAATTACCGAGGGAGGGGCCTGAAATGCACAGCCTGGATTTCTTGATGATGGGTTTGGAATAATGATTGGTGATATTCGAGTATATAGTTTGGTTGAAATCTTCCATTGAATTAATTCATGGTCGTATTTGTACATTAAATTTCCATATTAACCCTGCAGCGGATAAAATGACTGATGAGGACTTGAGAAATAGTAGTATTCTCAATATCTAAGTTTAAACACAAATTGGATGATGACTTGAGGTTGAGGATAACCTGGGTTATTACTGTCATTATTATGTTTCAGAGGTGCATCACATATATATCAAAAGTAGGTGGGATTTTTATTTAATTTTTTATTACTGAATGTTGCATCATTTTTTAAGAAAGCTCGTAAAGGGTTTAATTTCAAGATGTAAAGTAGTTTTCTAGAATTGTAGGATTGACGATGCTATGACTTAAAAATAGTTATCAAAATATAAGATGCATATTTATTTGTACAAATTTAATTAAAATATAATTTAAGAGTAATTTAATTTTAACAGTTCTAATTTTACAAATTATTTTATACACGGACTCTCTCTCTCTCTCTACGTACGTACGTACGTATATGTGTGTGTGCGTGCGCGCATGTGATATATATCTTATACACACACATAAATAGGCTAAATACATATTAAAAAAAAAAGAGAGGTAAAAAGATTAAAGATGGACATTTTAATTTTTTACCAATTGAAAATAATTGAAAATAACGGTGTTTGTAAACCCCAAAGGGTTGTCCGAGCGGTAACACAGACGAGCTGTAAACCCAGACGTCCCGTGTTCGAAACTCGGTAGCCTTGAAAAAAGGCGCAACTATTTTAAACTTTGGGGCCACTGGGGGTGTTCAACGGTCGACCCGCCAGGGCCTCGAGGATTAGTCGACTGGGTGTTGGGGTCAGGTTCGAAGGTCACCATGCCGCCTGACTCACGTGTCGTCGGATACCTCGATTATCAAAAAAAAAAAAACGGTGTTTGTAGAAAGTAAACATAATGAGAAAATCTGTTGAATAATTTGTAAAGAAAAGAAGTTCAGTGCATTTGTCAAAATCTCGAAAAGGTCTCTGCACTTATCAGAAATGTCAGGTGAGATTTATGCAATTTACCCTTCACTTACATTATTTCCATTGTTCTTCTTTCTTTTTGAAAGCGTTAGGCAAAACAACTAGAGAACCTGATCAATATTAGTACAATTCAGGGTAGCACTGACCTCCATTAAACGAAAAATTATGTTTACCGTGAAGATACAGGTCCAAAGTGCCTTGATTTGAAGTTGAATGATCATTTTTTGGTGGATTAGTGGCTCTACACAAGCAGGTAAACATAATCATCCGCTCTCGTATTTATAACCCATAATAACCAATGTAGCAGGCAAGATACGCATAAGGTTGGGCCTATGGTATTTTCAACTGCTCGGTTCATCCTAGCTTGGAAATGGGTTGGATTCAGCCCAGCTTGGATTAGTCGACACCAAACCGAGAGGTTTGACGCATCCACTTGGCGTGCCTCAAGTTCTACCGGGCGCACAACTACCCATGGGGTTGAGCCTTCGCATGCTGTTGGTTAATTCGGGAAGCTTCGTGGGGTTATTCCTACCGCTTAGCCGTGCTGTCGTGGGTAGGATGCTTGGCACGATGAGAGTGAGGGTCCTTCCCACTTTGCGGGTCATTATTAGGAGAGACATGGAGATGTTATAGTTGCCAGACGTGGCTGAGTAGCGCCCAATTCACACGAATGTGAGACATATCTTGACAATAGCATGGCGTGCGGCACACGATGCGACATTTTTGGTGCCGCATACTCCAGGCCCTAATAGACCCCTATATAAATAGGTCCAAGGCACTCAATTCTAAAGTATACACGATGTACTCACTCTCGCTTCAGTTGACTTTTCTTTTCTCAACAAGAACTAACTTAAGCATTAGAGTGCTTTCCTGAGACCCCTGTCTGGTCGGCACTAACTTAGAATTTAGTATTTTGCAGCTTAGGCGAAGGACGCACTCAAGCTACTTCAAATAATAGGTTCAATAGGATTTAGACTCCATAATTGGGCGACCACAGTAGAAGTCCTCCAACTACTTCTCTTTTATTCAAGTTAGTACATATTATTCGACCACGATGGAGGGCATAGTTCATTCAGGAGACTACCAAGTCGATCTTGGGCAACTTCTAAAGCTGAAGGTCGAGGGTGGGTTCAAAGAGCCAGTGCTCTCGCATTCTGACCCTTAAGTCAACCTTCATACATGGTCCTATGTTGAGTGCCTAGAGGCTTGGCCAGGTAAGAAAGATCAGCTCTTTCTAGCAATGAAGAAAAAGATAGAGCAATTGAAGGCAGCAATTCAACCCCATTACGCTAGAGAGGCCTCTTGGATCGGCGGGCAAAAAAGGCGACGCATTATCCCTACCCCTGAATGGAGGGGGCACAGTAGGGAGCGTAAGATACCGGCAAAGGAACGGTTGGGTGATCATGGCAACATTGGGTGTTGTGATGGTGAAAGGGGTTGACACCAACTCGTAGCCTTGTCCCAAATCGGCACTCGTGCGACAAGCATCATGATCAATTGCGAGTCTCTGTGCACAAGAGGTTGGGAGAGTCTTCAATCCATCCTGGCTCTAGGGAAATCGCAAATCATGAAAACCAGATGGTGTATCGGGGGTTGGGGGGGGGGGGGGCGATAGAGGGATCATTTCCCTTGCTAGCACAGTCGACAAGAACAATTGCATAAGTCGGATCATAGAAGACACAATGATCTCCGAGACAAGCTTGACGACAAGAAAAGGAGGCTAGCTGCACAGGCGGCTTGACCGACGAGATCTCACTCCAACATCATGCATCAATAACTCGTCTCCTCTCCATTCACTAAGGAGATCAAGTCTGTTAAGGCACCAATGGGGTTCAACCCATCAAAATTTTAGAAGTACAATCAAAATACGGATGCCCACACCCACCTAATGTATTTCAAGCAGATAATATCCCTTTGCAACACAGACAATGCACTCATGTGCAAGCTATTTCCTTCTAGTCTCAGAGAACTTGGCTTTTTATGGTTCGACATGCTATCGACCAAATCCATGTCCACATTCACGGAGTTTTCACTTGCCTTCCTCGCTCAGTTCGGGATGAGCACTCGACATAAGAAGGAGGTAGATTCTTACTCAGCCTTCAAAAGTCGTCCAATGAGTCCACTCTCTAATATGCAACTCGGTACTGAGAGCTATATAATGAAATCCATGGGTATGATTTGGCAATTGTCGTCATGTCCATCAAACTAGGTATACTCTCCTGTAATGGATGCTATCACATTCAGATTCCTAATTAGTTTGGTTGTCACAGAATCTCTAGATATGCGTTTGATAAATATTGTAACAACATACTAATATGGATCGCTGAATGCTAACATATACATGAAAATTCCTAAAGGGTATGAACTGCCTGAAGTATACAGTGTAAATCCCCAAAGTGTTTATTCTTTGAAGCTACAAAAATCTTTATATGGATCGAAGCAATGCAATCATATGTAGTATAAACGCCTTAGTGATTATTTGTTAAAAGGAAGGATAACATAATGAATTACATTGACAACCTAAATCTTGGATGGGCTCTGGAAGAGTTGGCCAAAACCACATAATATTTAAAAAAAAAGAGTTAGAAATAAAATATCTTAGCAAAACAAGTATTGTCTCAACCAGCAGATCAAGTATTTGACAAAAGAGATTCTAATACATCAATCAACCTATACAGAAAATGTGTTGAAGCACTTTTACATGGATAAGACATATCATTTGAGAACTCATTTAGTTGTTCGATCACTTAATGTGAACAAATATCTTTTTCGTCCTCAAGAAGAGAGTAAGGATATTCTTGGTCTTGAGGTATCACATATGAATGCACTTATGTACTGCTAATTGTACACAACCAAATATTGCATTGTCGGTCAATTTATTGGCATGACATAGCTCTGCTCCAATTTAACGACACTAGAATGGAGTTTAAACACATATTATACTATCTTCGATAAACAGTTGATTTGGCTTATGCTATTCAACTAAATCAAAGCCACAATTAATCGGATATGCAGATGCTAATTATTTATATGATCCGCATAAATGCATATCGCAAATAGAATATATGTTCAGTTTCGGTCATACTGCTAGATCGTGGCATTTTGTAAAGCAAGCTTCAATTGCTACTTCCTCTAATCACTTATTTTGATCTTTGTAACAAGTTGTGAATGTAATTGGTTATGATCCATGACTCAACAAATTTGGAAAAAATGAGATTATCTTCAATCAAAGATAAACAAACAGTATTATATGAAGATAATGTTTCTTGTATCATACAGATCAAAGGCAGCTATATAAAAGAGATAAAATTATAAAAAATTCTATACTCGTAACCTCAAAAAAAAAAAAAAACGATAATATTGATGTTCAGCAGATACATTCTAGTAATAATCTGACAGATTTATTCATAAAGGAGTTACCAATGTTAGTATGCGTCGACTCAAAGATTTATCATCTAGTGTTGAGTGGGAGACAATGACTTGAAGGTCATAAATAGATTATACTTTTTTTTCTTTCGTCTAAGATTGTGTCTAACTGAGTTTTTTTAGCAAGATTTTAATGAAGTAATTTGAAGACATTTAACAAGACACGAGAATTTTATACTTTTTTTCTTTCACCAAAGAGTTTTTCCAATGAATTTTCCATGTCAGTTTTAATGAAATATATTCTTAGTGTGATGTCATACAAGGAGTGTTATGAAGACTTTTGCGGATAACCACATTTAGATAAAATGGTTGGAATAATATTAGGGTTCCAAACATGTAATTAATTTGTATGCTCCATCTTGACTATTTTCCTCGTTTGTCTATATAATTCAAATTCTTCAAGGAGAAAATGGCACTCCGAGAAAAGAAAGAAATACTAAGAGGGGGAGAAACACGTGCAAGAGGTCTGCTTTCCCCAATTTATACTACATGAAGATGTCCAATCCAAAACCAATAGGTGGAAGAGGTCTGTTTTCCAAGCTTTTCAATAGGGATGTAGATGAATATTGATGAGCTTTACAAAAATCAGTAACCGACTCCATTCACCAGATGAAAGGAAAATCCTTGCATACAACCAAAACAAGGGAGAATAATGGTTGGGAAGAACAAGTGTTCAGAACTTCACATTCATGGAAGCCTTGAATGAAAAAAAACAAAAACAAAAACAGCTTCACAAAATAATAATGGAAGCCTCTACATTGGTAATGACAAACAAATAGAAACAAATAACACATGTTTGGTTGCCAGGAAAATCTGTGCAACCTAACAATCAGAAAGAAAAAATACATGTACATATATAGGTGGTTCCTCAGCTGGGTAGTTTGTACACAAGGAGAATATACCAGTAAAATCCCCCAACATGAACCAAGGAAATCCACAAAGGAAAAAAATCAATAAATCAGATTAGATGAATAAAATTATATTATACTATTGATTATTGATACTTCATATACTAGCTTTTTTTAGCCTCTTTACGGCTTGATCTGACTCCTCCCCACTGCTTGCAGCCCTTGAACGTGCCATTGTTGGATCCTGACAGAAGAAATTTCACGTAAATACCACAATTCAGTGTGCTCACAATATTCCTGAAGGCTAAATTTCACAAAAACTAGAACTTCTGAATACAATTGGAGGAACAAAAATAAAAGGTCCAAGTAATTTTACTGTGGATGTTGAGGCTGGCAGTCTACTATTTGCTCGCTTCCCAAGATCAATTTGCACTGAGATGTTGGCCTGCGACAAATCTATTCCAGAATTCTGAAGTGCTTGTGTCAGAGTATTTAGCAACCTGTTCCAAGTCTTTAACTTAAATGAAGGCTTTCAAATAAAGCTAATCACAGACCAACTAATTTCAGCAACAAAGTAGAAAAGAACTGCTAAAAAAGGATGTGCTATTTTTCTACAAATCCAATGAAGACGGAACTAATTGCTTAAACAACTAGTAATGTTAGATCATAGGTCAAATAGAGAAAGCTCAAACATCAGGCATATGGAAGAGTTACAAACTAATAATGCTGAGCCCTCAATCTCAAACAAAATCTTTAGAAGTGTCTTTAAATATTTGTAAACAGAACTTGGAACATCAAGGAAATTACATCCTCCAGGGGTTGTCGAACAGGGGAGTCTTGATGGCTTCATAAAGGGAAAGAGGTTTACTAGGAAATTTATTTAGACAAATTCAGCTTCTTCATTTCATTATACTTACACATTGTCAAACAATACAAGAAATCCAACAATTGCCAAGTACAGCATTTACCAACATAAAAATATTAAAATTTTGATGGTGGGTACAAACAGCAGGTTGAAATTCTATTGCTAGGTAAAGTTGCCAATGCTACTAAATCCAAATTACATAGAAACAAGCATCATTAAGCATAAGAATTAACCAGTTTTTGTCAACTGGTAACGAATTTCTAAAGAATAAGTGATGTGAATTATGACACAGAAATGATGCATTCCATCAATTAACAATGGACTCAACTCAGAATCTCATCATACCCACAATTTAAGTTGTGAAGAAATCCATTGTTAGCCCTACTACATGCGAAAACAAAATGACAGTAGAGAATAAGAATACTCACTCTTGCGAGTATACACTTGAGATGCTAATTTTACCACTTTCAATAGCCAACTCCTGTTCCTTTAGCTTGTTGCTTGCAACAACGGAATCAGTTGTACGGGATCTGCCCTGCAAGAATGGGGACTGAGGCTGAGACGTCACATTTTTCATACCAGATGTCACTCCAGCTGGAAGAGCCATCAGACTGCAACTTCCTCTAGGAGTGAAAATATTTGGCTGCAGCGACAGAGGAAGAGGCACTGCTTTATTTGTTAATCCTCCGTGGTGATCAATTTCTTTCAAGGTAGTAAAAGTGCTCATGTCAGATTCTACACCATTCTGTCCATTCCTGGGAATAGTAGGCGAGATGACGATGTTATTCTCATCAAACTTTGCAGCAAACATTAGTTTTGGACCAGAGCCACAATTCGTAGCCTGAGATTGATCAACAAAACCTTCCGTAGAACAGTGATTCTTTTGCTGCTTCAAGAAACAGCAAAGACCCATTAATTAGGTTGAAGGCAAAAAGCATTTTGCTTGTTACACCACAACACGCACGATTCAAAGAAATTGTGCTCCACTGGGAATGATATTAATTTACCAAACATGAACAATGGAGCATACATTTCCTCAAGTCTAATTCATAGCTACAACCATCCAATACCATAGGCCACAAATGTGCACTATTAAACATAACTAAGCTTTTATCGTATGTGGTTAGGCTACACAAAGAAACTATTTACCAATCTTGAGGCTGCACTTACCGAATCAAATATGGGTCTTTAGCAAACTCATTTAAGTCTATGGCCACTTACAAGGAACTTTTTGATCAATATGTAATGCACATTGGGTGAAATTAGAGTTTTTATTGGTTTTCGGCAACATAACATCAGATTCTGGCTTCAACATAGAGTGGGCCAAAGGAATATGACAAAATGCATAACACCAAGTTCAGGATTTACCCATGGCATCAACTTTGGCAGTTCTTCATCCCATCCCTGGTGTGACACATCGTACTTCTCCACTTTCTCTTGCAAATATTGAATGTACTCGATAACCTGCAAATGGATACAGACTTTCTTTCCATGAATTTTTTAATTAAACATTGTTGTCATCAGAGTAGAATAATAGGTAAGGCATCTATGTACCTCAAGTAAGAACGATGCTTTATCTCTCTTTTGGTCACTATGAGGGATGAGCTCTCTCAACATCTGAAACCTGCACAACATTCAGACCAATGCCATAAGATGTTGGCAACTATTGTCATCGGAAAATATTCTAACTTGCTCCCAATTTGAATATCCCACTTCCTTCCCAATTAAGACATAAAGATTTTTGCGTTCTACTGGCTGTAACTCCATACAACGCAATGCAGGAAGCTACACAAAGCATAGATGCATAATAAGCCAGAATTTTTACTAAATTACATGTTGAACTAGTCTTTAGTGTAGCCTGTACTTTTTCTTATCCATTACAACATACGTTAAAGAGTTGCAGTCAAGGACAAAGTTCACATAATTCATTCCAAGGTGATGTTTCTACTATTTTACAGTGATATGTAATTTTCTTTTTATGGTACATAGGAGACCATAGCCAAGGGTGGGGGATCCTGCTTTTGCCCCAGATTCTGAACGCTTGACCTCTTAGTGAGGAAAAAAGATTCAGGTTAACTGAGCTAACTGCTCTAGGGTAATATTCCTGTTGTTCCTACATGCTTTTTAGATCAAGAATAAATTTTTAAGGAAATCAACTTTTATTGATTATCTTTTTATGTTTCCAACAATTTCGAAACACAAAACTCACGATAAACGTGCCATTATCTACAAATACAACACAAAGAATCCAATCTAGAAAAAAACATCGAAAGAACTTGTTACAATTGGACTACATTACAATCTTGAGTGGAGATGATTCTATCTAATGTCCAAATTGGACAGCTATATGCATCATATCATCGGAAGCTACCCAACATATTGCAGTAAAATACTAAAAGGCATCCAAACTAAGTTAACAAATAGAACTAATACCAGATGCCTCTTAACAAATTTATCTATTCGTAAAAACAGTGAGTATTTACAAATGATCTCTAGTGCAAGTCATAGGCAGAGGGGAGTATTATTTAACCCAACAATTAAATCAGAATTGAGAGGAAAACTTTCAAAGATAACTTCTATTCCAGATGATATTTTACAGAGAACAATACTATAACAGCTTAAGAAAACTTTGGCATTGGGATATGGGTTCAACATGCCTGTCATTGATTTTGCTTCTCCTACGCTGCTCAGTTGCTGAGTGTTTTGATCTTGGAGTGTTGGGCTTCTGATCATTGCTCTTACCAACCGCACTACCCACTTTCACTGACAAATCACCTGTTAAAAACAGTTAATGTTTAGTTTCCGTGGTACGAAAAACAGAAGTAGAAAAGCATTAAATATAAGGGGGGGAGAGAGAGAGAGATACTTTTGAGGTGGGGAGATGACTCTTTCTTGGGCACAAACTCTTCTTCATCGTCATCATCCCCATCGTGGGCTACCTTAGCAGATTTTAGCATATCCATGAAAGTCTGGTTCTTCTGAGATGAAGGTGGGCTGTAAAATGAAATAAAATATAGTACTCGATAAGTTTGCAGTCGTTGCAATTGAAGACTTAATATAAAAGAAGGTTAAGGGGAGAGAGAAGGTGACTGACCGAGAGGAAGAGAGTGAGCTGAAAGTGGTGTTGACGTTGCGATGGTTTGTGGCGGCGTTGTTGGAAGATGATTGTGACGGCCCCTGCTCCGATGTCGCCCATTGCCCCCCTCCCCCGGCGATCTTTACCCCTGCCTCTGCGATACGCGGGTCAGCAGGAAAAGAACTCAGTGGGCTGTTGAATGTTTTTATGGGCCTTCTAACGAATAAAAAATAGAATTTTGCCACAGATCCCAAAGTTGGTCTGTTTGGGTCCGATGGTCTGACCCAACCAATACCATTGATTCCAATCAAAATCTCGAAATATACCTTTTTTGTTACACTTTTGGTACGGTGTGTCATAATCTACTGTTTTAAATTTGCTGTTCAATAAAATTTTATATTAAACAAAAATGTCCAATTTTATCCGCTAATTTTTGATATTTAGAATGACGAAATACAGAATTGTAAATGCTCCATTTTATACCTGGTACGTACAATACGAAATTCATAATATTGATTCTAGCAATAAAGCATTCTTTATATTATCCACCACAACAAATGGATATAATCCTACTTTCGTTTTTCTACCTCTCTCGACGGCAACTTTCTTCATTTTGCTTGCTAATTTAGTACTCCTCAATGTTCTAACCCTTCAGTACTACTTGGTTAAGAACTCAGGGGCATCTTTGGTAGAAGCCGCAAAAGAGTCTATTATTATCATCTTTAATATGGTTATTTGGTATTTATTTACATTTTTATATTTTGGACGTGATATTTGAAAAGTAATTTTATCTCTCAAGAGAGAAATAAAATAATTCCACTCCCCTTTTCATATATTATCTACTATTATATCTCACTTTTATTTACGAAAATATCACTATTATTAATTACAAAAATGATTTACTTACTTATTTCTACCATACCTTCCTTTATAAAAAAAACTCAAACAAATTATTTATAACAATTTATTCATTTATAATAAATCTCTCCTTCTACTATGTCTATTTTCATACACTCTCCAGTATATCACTTTAAAAATTTTGATCGCTAATAAACAGACCATTAAAAAAAAAATTAAGAGTTGTAGGTATGCAATGCACACTAAGAAGTGCTACTTTACGCCGTTCATTTGAATGAACATTTTAGGTAAGTTTGGTCTGAATTATTTTTTTTTAAAAACAATCTGTATTATTTGATATTCATAATTTTTTGTACAATTTTTTATCAATTGTTTTTCTTTTTTTTCATTGATCTCGATGAAATAAAATATGAAAGTATAAAATATGGATCAAAAGAAAAAAAAATCAGATAAGAGAATGTTAAAGACAGCAAAAAACGATGTTTTGTATTTTTTTTTCTTTACTAAACCTTTTAAAATTTTTACTCATATTCTTTTATTTTTTAAATTTTTTCCGTTAAGACAAATAATTAATTTAAAAATTTATGCAAACTTGATAAAAAATGAGAGAAATATATAAAAAACAGTAACATTAATATCGAATATTTTGGTCACGGGTAACTCTTTATATTGAAGTCAACTTATTATGTCCTCATTTTGTGAATAAAACCGTGAAATAAGTAACAAATACTAGCTAGTTGTAAGACAATAACACCCTCTTTATTTAATTACTACTTTTCTTTAAATTCACTCAAACCTAACGGACATTGATATTATAAGGGAAGCAAACAAGATGACGTAAGTTTACCTCTCGGAACCTGTCTGTCGTCTCCGGTGGCAACATTCTCCTTCCCTGTCTTTCCCTTCTTGACCGAGGATTCTTCCCACAGTGTAAAAACACTTCCTGTGTTAAAAGAACTGGAGTTGGAATTCTCCTCATTTCGGTCAGTACTACTTGACTGAGCTGCTGTGAAAACCGTCTGGACACCTTCCGGTTTCAGAACCCTATTATGGTTCAAGTAATTAGAAATGTGGCTTATGCTATAAGTCCCGATCCCTCCGGGGAGGTGGTGCTCCCCGGAAGTAGGTGGCGGAGGAGGTTTCTCTGACATTGTCATCTCAACCGGACTATTTTCTTCCTTGGTAATGTTCTTCCCTAACCCCTCCAGAGGTTGTAGGAAGTCATGAGTCTTGAGATAAGCACCTGCGTGTAGGGATGAGGATGGAGAGTCAAAAACAGTTATGGAAGCAAGAACAAACAATCAAGAAGAATGGAGGACTATGGAGAGTAAAAAAGTATTTGATAAAAGTGTGAAAAATAGATTATAGATCTGTATACTACTTTGGAAGCATAATCAGACTACGGAAGTGTGAGTATTGTCATTTGACCATATTACTTTTATCATGGCGTATCCTTATGTATTGTCTATTTAGCTACATATCACATTATTTTCTATGTAAAAAATTACAAAAACGTCTAAATATATATATAATACATATGCACAACGCATATTTAAAAAAAAATAAAACATTATAGTTATATTTTAAATTCACATGTTCTTACACTATCACAAGTACAAATAACTTTAATATTGTTACAGTAATAATCAAATAGTGTCGCAAAAGATGTCATAAATATATATTGTAAATAGACATATGATTAAATAGATAAGTATTTACTGTTTTTATACACATTTATATGTATATATCTCTTGTGACTATTTTTTTATCCACACACATAATTACATGTTTTTATATAAACGTGACATAATATTAAAAAAATCAAATAAATGCACATAAAATAAATAAATAAAATAAGTATATCTTTTTTCCCGAAAAAGCAAAAACAACAGTTATATTGATAATACAGTTAACTAAAAGGACTTAACTAAAAGTCCAAGTAAATATGTATCTAAATATCTTAATATGTAGTATCAAAATAAATATAACCGAAAAAAAAACTAATATATAAATAATAAGTATCTAAATTATATAAATATGTATAAAACTTTTTGGTTGTTATAAAAAATAAAAAGCAAAATAGTAATCATAATATGAGAATCCGGAATTAGAATTCAAACACAACTTTGCACTTATTTTTCCAGATTTTAGGTCTTTACGTACGATCTGAGAATAATTTATGGCAAAATACATTATGAGAATTCCTCCTAAATACTCCGTACGTAAACCCAAAATAAGAAATACAAAATCCAAAATTCATCCCAAAAATCTCTTCCAGGTGTTGGGGGGAATAATCGGGCCCTTGGAAAAGTTTGTATTGACACACAAATCGACAAAGACAGAGGGAGGACCTGTCCTTTAGAACCACAGATCAGGAGGAGACATTTTGCACGAAAAACCTTATCTCATGGATCGCGTGCCACTACTACAGTAACATGACTTTTTTTGGGTTTGGAAATCTGAATACCGTACACCCGTCGCGTAGGCCTGACCACGAGGATGATGTTTAATGTGTCATTCGAGTCTTCTAGTACTAGTAAGGATTAGTTTAGACTAAATTATTTTTTGTTAAAAATAATTTATATTAATTGATATTTTCCTTAGTCTTTGTATAATTTGTTTGACGAAAAAAATTATAAAAACATAAAAATGTAGATCTAAATCTAAAAAAATCAAAATAAGATGACATTAAAGACTCTAAAAACAGTAAGAAATTGTCTTTAAAAAAAAAATCATCAGTCGTGAAGTTTTTAAGAGCTTTAGTTATATTTTTTTTAATTGCTAGATTATTTACATCAAGACAAACAATTAATTTAAAAAATAAAATACAGAATTAAAAAAAGATAACAAAAAAAGAAAGCGACATCAATAGGGAATATGAGGAATATGAGCGTGCTAAGCCCCAACCCCTCCCTTTTTGGATTAGGCAATGTAAGGATCGCAGTTATGGCCCACCCTAACACATGACCCAGATCCATATAATTCAATTGGGGTCACGGGTATACCTTTGTGTTGAAATGCCCACTAAAGTCATGTAGACAATATAACACAAAAACACAAAATGGCTTCGATGTAGATATTTCCCACCCCACGTGAACCCAAATTTTAGTAGTATTTATTTCTTGCATTTCTGCTTCTCTCTCTCTCTCTCTCTCTCTCTCTCTCCCCTTGATGAGGTTGACCCAGACTTTACACAATTTAAATTCTGGATGCACTAATAATTTACCGCACATATGGTGTAGATAGGCGAAATAAGTGAAACATTTAGCCATTTGTCCACCTATAGAAATTATTACTCAAGACAGTCCCGTTTATTATTACTCATCGCCGTCGGCCTGATCAACTCAGACAATCCAACAATTCACCTTCGTTTTATCCGTACACATACAAACTCCGGGCACACTCTCCGGAGAGGAGAGGTGTATGTAATTATGTATATTTCTTTCTTTCTTTTTTTTGGGAAAAAAAGGCAAAAAAGAAATAGAATTGGGACAGATTTATTAAAAAGTAAGGCCAAAAGACGCACTAAAACAACACACGAACACATAACAACAACAGATTGATGAGTAATTTGCTTTTCTTCATAAGTAGTGAATGAAAAGCATAATAATTATAATTACCTTGAGAAGGCCTTGGATCTTGGACTGGTGAATACAGTGGAAGAAAGTCATGTGTTAATTTCCTTCCTGAAAATGGAATATTAACTACCGCGATTATTAAAACTCAACTCTATACACTTGAATTTATTTATCTGCATCATTTGAGTTTTGTGAACTACCTTCGGCTCCAAAGGAACGGGGTTGACGAAGCTCCATCAATTGGTCGCCCTACACCCTCCCGAATTGTTTGATATTTCAAATCAGATCCAATGCTCTAATTTTCCAGATAAATATCTGCTGCCAGTATTGAATTTTGTCGCAATTCAAAAGTCGAACACAGATTAGAACGTTTGTTCCTCAGATCCGTGACATGAAGAATGCAAGACAGAGCTTCTCAGACAAGTTTTGGCCTCCACCTGAGGATCGGAGGCGCATTCACTTCCTCCAGGGCCGGCCCTGGGCCAGAAGACTAGAAAGCCACCCGTTCAGGCCCAAAAAATAACAGAGAGAGATAGACGACCAAGGAAAGAGAGAGGGGGAGAGGCGAAGAGAGAGAGAGAGAGAGGGAGAGAGAGGGAGAGAGAGTTGTACCGGTTCGATATACGATTTTGGGCTAGTTCTGATTCTGATCGAACAGAAATTGAGTGGTACAATATATACCTTGCGACAATTGCGCTGAAAGTCCTACAATTTGATCATTGTCACAAATTACTCCCCATACTTGGAGTCTTTTCAGTTCTCTAACGGGGCATGATCTGTCTACCGCTTTCAATTTGATGTACATACAAAAATTGTGATTACCACACCATCATAATCAAACCATCATGTTTACTATGAGCTGAATATAAATCACATATGATAATATTATTATCTATTTAAAAAAAATATAATGTCAAACCCAATCAACCATTTTCGACTAGCTATCACCACAAAATTCCAACTTTAATTTAGTTCATTTTCCCACCACGCCTTTCTCTTCTCTTCCCAACTACAACACCTGACAAAATATATATGATAACAAATATGATAAAAACTACTAAACCTAATTAAAAAAGTCAGAGTTTGAGCTCAAATTATTAGGTAATATTTTTTGAAATAATTTAATTAGATTCAAGCTAGCGAATATGGTTGGATGTTTGTTTACATCACGGAGGCCAATAAATGGATATTTGATAGGGCTAACTGATTTGTATCCACAATGACCTTTAAACCATATATTACAGTTTTTTAGGGCGGAGATAATTATAAAAAAGTTTGAGTGGTAAAAAAATAAAGCAAGATGAAGAACTAATTAATCAATTATACAAAAATAAAGCAAGATGAAGAACTAATTAATCAATTATACAAAAACTACTAGAGTAAGTAAAACGAAATATTATGTTATAAGGGTTTCCATATATCAAATATAATAAAAATTAGATTAGGCTGTGCAGAATGAGAGAGAGAGAGAGAGAGAGAGAGAGAGAGAAAAGTTCTAATTTAGAATTTTAGATCATCAATGAGCAAGTCTTGATGAGATATGTTTGAGAGTAAATTAAAGATTAGTAGACATTTCAATGCGCAATTATAAATAGAATAAATCTTGATAGGAATAAAAAAAAAAACATAGATGTTATACTCTATATTACATATGGTGTCTCTAATAAAGTTTTGAGGCATCCCCGCCTCATATGCTACTTTCTTCTCTCGCTCTATCACGAATGAACAAACGCGCATTATCTTTCTTAAACTTATGATTTTTCTATTAGTCAATTTGTGAAAATGTATTTTCACCCAATCTCTAATAAAACAACTCTAATAAAACAACAAAATAGAGTTTTTTATTGCATAGGTTGATCATAGGGCCCAAAAAAAAAAACACAGAGTGGCCCTTGAGTCTTCGATTGGGTAAACCGTTGTGGCCTTGATTATATTTATTTACTTTTTTTAATTATGTTAAAGAATTGAATTTTTTACTTGAAATAATAAATCTAAAAAGGACAAGAAACCCAAATAAAAAAATGGTTCCAAACAACGCGTCGTTGGTATAGAAAAGAGAAATGGTTAAACCAAGGGTTGACTTAATAACAGTTACTGGTTGACCCCAGCCCAATATGATAGGCAAAGTGATAGTTAATTAAATTAAATTAAAATGATGATTAGGGCACAGATCCCACTAATTATCTCTGTTAACTGTCGGAGTTGTTTGGCTCAGAAAAGTGAGAGAGAGAGAGAGAGCAGAGGATGTTTGTGGTAAAGGAAGAAAAGTCACGTGCTGCCACTCCCTGTCCTCCGTAGTTTTGTAATGTGGTTTTTAGCTTTACCAGGAAAAACGCGGGGCCTCCCTACCCCCAAGTTCTCCATGTGCTCTCCAGATTTTCTCTCTCTCTCTCTTTCTCTCTCTAAAAATGTTATTGCCTACAATCCTCATGCACCCATATGCATAGGCGTATGGACATATTCGCATTTTAAAACATGGAATAAAGTAGGTCATGAAGTGTAGATCGATCGATCGACGACAAGTATAATATATTAATGCGCTATGGGAGTTTTAATTTGCTCAATTCAGAATGCGACGACACTTCTGAAAATTTCATTTCGTTGCATATATTTCTCCTCTGTATCTATTCCTTCACTTTTATTGTTTCAATTTTTTTAAATTAATATTTCTAATACTTGTTATCTACAAATAAATTTTAAATATTGATAGATCTCACTTAGTTATTAACACGTCTGTTGACCCCTTTTCCACTGTGATCTGTAAGAGACACCAGTGTGGTGTCGGCTAACACCTCTCTAATGCCTAAGTCAGTGATTGAAATTTTTTTTGATACGAAATGTAGATAGGTGTGCTCTCATTAAGAGTCTTCCACAAGCCCTTCCAACTCAATTGTCCTACATAGCTATTTTGATAAAGAGGGCCCCCACCTTTCTTGGCTGAGAAATGATGCTCGCCGAGAAGAAGTCCTAATTACCAAGTTGCCAAATAGACCATGTGGGTAGAACCGAGAAGACATCCTCATTCATCGATTTCCTACCTATCAATAGTAAATAAAGTTTTTAGCATCATAAAGAGAGTCTACTTGTACAATATTATAGACAAATTTTCTAAAACAAGAATAGTTGAACAAACAAATTAGTTAAGAAGGAAGAAATATCTATTTGAAAGGTTAGATAAACTATATGTTTCACTTTCTTGAGAAACTTTGTTATATGTTGTTGAGAATGCCTTGAAAGCTCTTAGTCCCACATTGGTAAACTATAGAGTTGTGGGTTTTGTATCCTCTTATAAATAGAGGTTTGTGGGTTTTGTCCCACATTGGAAAACCAAGAGAGTTGTGGGTTTTGTATCCTCTTATAAATAGAGGTTTGGGGAACTCTTGGAAGTTATCCCTTTGGTTGCCTTTCTCTCAGATTGGTGGCCTTCCTAGAGTTACGGATCATAGCCGGCTCTTTGTAATATCTTCTCTACGATTGATAGTGAAGTCCTCTCTCTCCTCGCCCGTGGACGTACCTCATTCTTGAGGGAACCACGTAAATCTGTGTGTCGTGTGATTGCTTGTTGATTGGCGTTTGTTAATCTCTCCGTAAACTTAGTCGCGTTCATAGCACGTTTGTTACAACAAACTGGTATCAGAGCCTTAGGGTTTCGAGATTTCCGCTTGTGGCTATGGCGGCTAAGTTTGAGATTGCAAAGTTCGACGGACAGAGCAGCAGCTTCAGTCTTTGGAGAATTAAGATGAAGGCTTTGTTAACGCAACAGGGATTACAGAAGACTTTGCAGGGGCAAGGAAAGTCCGGCATCAGCGCCGAACTTTGGGAAGACATGGATGCTAAAGCGCTGAGTTCTATTCAGTTGAGTCTAGCAGACGATGTTCTTCGTGAGGTAGAAGAAGAGACTTCAGCAGTGGGAATTTGGCTGAAGTTGGAAGGCATCTATATGACGAAATCGCTCACAAACAGGTTATATCTCAAACAACGTCTTTATACGTTTCGTATGCGTGAAGGTATACCCGTTAAGGATCATTTAGACGAGTTTAATCATATTATTATGGATTTGAAAAATATTGATTCCAAGATCGATGATGAGGATCAATCCCTTATTTTATTGTGTTCTTTACCGCCTTCGTATGAGCACTTTGTTACAACCCTATTGTATGGCAAAGACACGATATCTATGGAGGATGTTAAAGCCAGTCTTTATTCGAAAGAATTGAGGAAAAAGGTGTCTGGTGAGGGTGACGTGCAAGCGGAGGGTTTGTTTGTTAGGGGAAGAACGAATGAAAGGGGTGATTCGAGCAATAGAGCTCGATCTAAGTCAGTAGGTAAAAAGAAGAAGGGGAAGTGCAATTACTGCAAGAAACCCGGACACTGGAAACAGGATTGTTTGGTACTCAAGCAGAAGGAAGCAGAAGGCCAGAAAGGGGGAAAGGAAATTGCTGGGGTTGCTGAAAGTTCAGATGAGTTAGATACTGATAATGTTTTATCAGTTTCGGTGGGTGATTCCCACTCGCAGGCCGAATGGATCATGGATTCTGGATGTTCATACCACATGTGCCCGCATAAAGAGTGGTTCTCCACTTATGAGGCGGTCAATGGTGGTACAGTTTTAATGGCCAATAATCAGGCCTGCAAAACTGTTGGTTTGGGAACAATTCAGTTGAAGATGCATGATGGTATTGTTAGGACTCTGTCTGAGGTTCGGCACGTCCCGGATTTGAAGAAAAATCTAATCTCCCTGGGTGCTCTTGATGCTCATGGGTACAAATTCCACGGTGAAGGTGGAGTTTTGAAGGTTTCAAAGGGTGCATTGGTGCTGATGAAAGGTCAGAAAAAGGGTAGTCTCTATTTGCTAGCGGGCAGTACAGTTACAGGTTCTGCTGCAGTGGTTGCTTCATCAAAGGTCACAAGTTCGAATTTGACTCGGTTATGGCATATGCGTCTTGGGCATATGAGCGAGAGAGGGATGACAGTTTTGAGCAAACAGGGTTTGCTGGGTGGCCAGAAATTTGAGAAGCTGGATTTCTGTGAGCATTGTGTCTACGGCAAGCAGTGCAGGGTGAAATTCAGTACAGCTGTTCATCGCACCAAAGGCACGGTGGATTATTTTCACTCGGATCTTTGGGGTCCCGCTAAGGTAACTTCTAAAGGTGGTCGTAATTATTTTATGAGTATTATCGATGATTTCTCTCGTAAAGTGTGGGTGTATTTTTTGAAACATAAGAGTGAGGCACTTGACACTTTTAAAAGGTTTAAAATTTTGATCGAGAATCAGACCGGTAAGAAAATAAAACGATTAAGGACTGACAATGGTATGGGGTTTTGTTCTGGCGAATTTGATAAATTCTGCAGCAGTGTGGGAATTGTGCGGAATCGCACAGTTCGAAAAACCCCACAGCAAAATGGTGTGGCTGAACGGATGAACAGGACTCTTTTGGAGAAGGCGCGATGTATGTTGTCCAATGCCGGGTTGGGCAAAGATTTTTGGGCTGAAGCCGTTTCCACAGTTTGTTATTTGGTGAACAGGTCTCCGTCAACTGCTATTGAGTGTAAGACTCCGTTTGAGGTATGGTCGGGACATAAGGCTGATTATTCCGTACTGCGTGTGTTTGGGTGTCCAGCCTATGCTCATGTGAATGAGGGTAAGTTGGAGCCACGTGCCAAGAAGTGTACTTTCTTGGGCTATCAGGCAGGTGTTAAAGGGTACAGATTATGGTGTCCAGAAACCTCCAAGTTTTTGATTAGCAGAGATATTACTTTTGATGAAAACTTGTTGGTTAAGGGGTCGAAGCAAATTGGGGATGCAGTTCAGAAAGAGAGTGTTCCAAAGCAGGTGGAGCTTTTGAGTGAATCTTCTGACTCAGGGAAGGTTCTTGTTGATCAGCCAATTGAGGAGGATGATCAGAGTTCAGACACAGAGAATGATGCAGAAATAGAGCAACCGCGCACTATTGCTAAAGATAGGCCTAGGAGGGAGATTCGTCCTCCTGAAAGGTATTCGGCTTATTCTGAGATGGTAGCCTATGCTTTATCAGTTGCTGAGACAGTGGAGTTTGATGAGCCTTCTAGCTATGCAGAAGCTGTTTCGAGCAAAGAAAGTGCTCAGTGGTGTGTTGCTATGAATGAGGAGATTGAGTCTCTTCAAAAGAACCAAACTTGGGAATTGACAGAACCACTTAAAAATAGGAGGATTGTTGGGTGCAAGTGGATTTTCAAGCGCAAGCCAGGTATTCCAGGGGTTGAAGAGGCACGGTTCAAAGCTCGACTAGTGGCGAAAGGATTCAGTCAAAAGGAAGGTGTTGACTACAATGAGGTATTTTCACCAGTTGTAAAACACAGTTCCATTCGCACTTTATTTGCTATTGTTGCATGTTATGATCTCGAGTTAGAGCAACTTGATGTCAAAATGGCGTTTTTGCAAGGGGAGCTTGAAGAACAGATTTATATGCGTCAACCTGAGGGATTTACTGTTTCTGGTAAGGAAGATCATGTGTGCTTACTTCGTAAGTCTTTGTATGGCCTTAAGCAGTCTCCTAGGCAGTGGTACAAGCGGTTTGACACATTTATGTTAAGCCAATCATATTCTAGGAGCGAATATGATAGTTGTGTTTATTTTCGGGTATTTCCAGATGGTTCGTTTGTTTATCTACTGTTGTATGTTGATGATATGCTAATTGCTGCCAAGAGTGTATCAGAAATCAACAGGTTGAAGCGACAGTTAGGTGGTGAATTCGAGATGAAAGATTTGGGTGCCGCTAAGCGGATTTTGGGTATGGAGATTAGCAGAAATCGAGTAGATGGCAAATTGTTCTTGAATCAGAAGTCCTATGTTCTCAAAGTGCTTGAGCGCTTTGCCATGCAGAACTCGAAGCCAGTCAGTATCCCGTTAGCAGCACATTTTCGGCTTTCAGCAGAGTTGTCACCACAGTCAGAGGGAGAGAAAAAGCTTATGGCTAAGATTCCATATTCGAGCGCTGTTGGGAGTCTTATGTATGCCATGGTATGTACTCGTCCCGACATTTCACATGCAGTTAGTGTCGTTAGTCGCTATATGGGGCGACCGGGCAAGGCACATTGGGAGGCTGTGAAATGGATACTACGGTATCTAAAAGGAACTGCAGATGTGGGTCTATTGTTTGGGGTTTCTAATCCAGGTAATCAAGTAATTGGTTATGTTGATTCGGATTTTGCCGGTGACCATGATAGGAGGAGATCATTGACAGGTTATGTGTTCACTTTATCCGGGAGTGCCATTAGTTGGAAAGCTACTTTGCAGGCTACGGTCGCGTTATCTACAACGGAAGCGGAGTATATGGCCATTGCCGAAGCTGTGAAGGAGGCATTGTGGATGAGGGGGATCCTTATTGAGCTTGGTATTGCACAAGGGGTTACTTCAGTTTTTTGCGACTCGCAGAGTGCTATACATCTGACCAAAAATCTGATGTATCATGAGCGGACCAAGCATATCGATGTCAGGTATCACTTCGTTCGGGACATCATCTCACAGAAGCAAGTTGAGGTGAATAAAGTGGGTACGGCGGATAATCCAGCAGACATGTTGACGAAACCAGTTCCAGTTGCCAAGTTCAAGCATTGCTTGGATTTGCATGGCATTTGCAGTTGATCGCCCCTTGGGGGCATTTGGCGAGTGAGAGGTTAGAAGAGGAGAGCTATGTTTGGTGATTTGTTTTCATTGGAATTCAAGTCAAGGTGGAGAATTGTTGAGAATGCCTTGAAAGCTCTTAGTCCCACATTGGTAAACTATAGAGTTGTGGGTTTTGTATCCTCTTATAAATAGAGGTTTGTGGGTTTTGTCCCACATTGGAAAACCAAGAGAGTTGTGGGTTTTGTATCCTCTTATATAAATAGAGGTTTGGGGAACTCTTGGAAGTTATCCCTTTGGTTGCCTTTCTCTCAGATTGGTGGCCTTCCTAGAGTTACGGATCATAGCCGGCTCTTTGTAATATCTTCTCTACGATTGATAGTGAAGTCCTCTCTCTCCTCGCCCGTGGACGTACCTCATTCTTGAGGGAACCACGTAAATCTGTGTGTCGTGTGATTGCTTGTTGATTGGCGTTTGTTAATCTCTCCGTAAACTTAGTCGCGTTCATAGCACGTTTGTTATAACATATGTCATGAAGTTATAACTTCATAAAATATATTAACATGTTGGTGGAAAGTATTGCGCACTTATTTACCATCACGGTGTCTCGTATTCGGTAAAAAGATCAAAATATGTAATTTAACGAGAGAATACTTACATGATTAAGTGTGTTGTTTATAAATAAGGAAGATATGTTTCAAAGAGAACTTAATTCAAAAATATTTTTTTGATAGTCGAGGTATCCGGGCGGCTTTGTAATTACCCCCAACCTAATGCCAGCTAGTCCTCGGGGACTAGTAGGGTAACAAAGTTAATTACTGAAATACCCTCATTAAATCCAGAGACTTAACCAGATATATATGAGGAAATTAAACAAAAAGACAAAAGACAACAAATATTTAACGTATCATTTGATGCATGTATATAGTTCCAGATAGTAATCTAAACTTGTCAATAATGAATCTCAATAAAAAAATCAAATGAGAATTAATTAATAAATAATATTTGCTTTGTTTGGCTCCAATAATCACGGCAACCATTCACACTGCCGTGCATAGTTACAACCGAACAGCTTGGCATGACAATACATGAGATAATTAATTAATACGAACATTTCTACTTTAATGTATATACACAAACTTAACAAGTCACAAAAGCATGGTTTTCTTTCTAAAATAATAAAAAAGTCCATAAACACGGATGTTTAGTGCACATCTAGATACAGATGTGTCAAGAATCGTCAGATGAAAGTGGATAGATCTTGTATGATTATGAAGGTCATAATATGTATCTGACGATTTCAAATACATATATATTCGGGATGTGTACCAAATATCTGTGTTCTTACACATGTTAATTAAGATAATATATTACTCATGTACCCAGTTGTAATAATACAATGTAAGCATCTCCATAGCCATAGGCATAGTTTAATCAAGTTCTTGCTAACCCTAATCACTTCCAGTAACCTACATTAATTAAATATATAGAACTAGCTTTCGGATCAATTATCAATTTATGGCATATCCTAGGTGTGTTTGTTAGTATAATTTAATTTTGGGAACATGCACTGCATTTGGGTGGGAGGAGTATGTACAATAATCAGAGAAAATTTATGCCCATCTCGAATCATGTGACCTGCACTTTGGAAATGCATGTGAACCTCTAATAAAAAATATAGCTTGCTTTACTTTGTTTGCTATATGGAGGTGTGGCGGCTTCGACACTGTCACGTTGGGAAAATTATTCGCTCGTTTGTAATCAGTCAAAATTAATCTTCGAGATCCCACACATTCTTCAATCTTCATGCAGTGTGGCATTTCGACTCCAATATTTTCATCTATACATCACTGCTTTTAAACTAAAACCACGCTGTAAATTGTAGCCATTAAATTATTACTCGTGATATAGCGAATGCTAGCAAGAGTAAAAGTACTTCTAATTAAGGTTTCATTTAACTCTTCTTTAATGATAACAGTAATATTTTTTGAGATCTATACGTAATTTTGAAGAATATTATATGATCATGTCATGTGTTTTTGTGGATAACATATAGAATTCAACCGTTGGAGTACTAGCTAGTTCACTTTGATGGGAATATTAAATAGAAAGTCCAACACTATTTTGTTTCATATAGCTGAAACTGAAAGATGTAAACCAATCCCGTACTGATTTTAACATCTTTTAGCCAACATATATATGGTGGTTTCTTCCATCTTTATTTGTTTTTTTTAATCAAAAATAAAAACAATAGTTGGAACGCTCATTGGGAAAACCAAAATTGTAATTGATTGATTTTGATTGCTTCCTAACATGAATGATAATTGTGCCACTAAGATTTTCAATATATCCAAATTAAACAATTTTGATAAATCTTGGACTGCATGCGTATGATTTCTATTATTAATAAAAAAAATAATAATTTAGTCCAAACTTAACACATGTGTATGGTGGAGTCCCATGCAGATGTTTGTGTGGTGCTATGAACATTTTGTTTGACAGATATATGAAATAGGCTATCTGCTACCTATATTTCTATAGGTGGGTAATTTTTCTGAATAGAAAAATTAATACCTCAACTATGGCCGAATTGACTATCGCTCAATCTCTCTCCAAACCTATTATCTGCAAAATAAACCATCAGAAAACCTCTGCCTCTAGTTGGCAGGCAGACAATCTAGTGATTAAGTCAGTATTTGCATCAAGAAAAACACTCAGTGTAGTGCTCTTATTAAAAAAATCAGCCTATCGTTTACCCTGATGGTGAGTTACCGGTATAGAGGTCTTCACTCAATAATTTGAGTCCTAATTCAATTCCTAACTTTTCATCAGAAACGAATTAGGAGTACTTTTAACCACCTTTCTCAAATCAGCTAATTCATTTTCTGTCTCGGCAATGTGCACGTGAACAAGAGCACTCCCTTGCCGAGTTAACAAATCCAAATTATTTATTCATAAAACTTAATATTTACCTCCTTCAATTGCCAAGCTAGCAGAGTAGGCAAAGCTCACAAAGCTTATCCTTTCTATGTCCACACCGAACGGTTGGATATAATTTTCTACTCGAGCGAATGTCTTTCTTATATCTGTTGGAATTCGTACAATCGCATTAAATGAGAAAATATTTTGTGGCAATTGCCAACCTGTCACTGTCGAGATTTAGGGGCACTCTAGGACAGGGTACGGGAAGTCAAAGGTGGAGCAAGGGACAAGGGTGTGGATGTCAAGGAAACGGAACGTGCCTCAAATAGATGACACAGGAACCGGCCATAGGGTAGGCCATCGGTCTTGTGAGCAGAAGTGGTGGCAACCATCTCATTGAACAACAACTTGCCAATGTGCAATCGTAAGTTATTTGCAATGCAAAACATCAAATAGCCTCTGTCGTGTGGAATTTCAGAATGATGACCATTGGGGGCGATGTTGGCACAAATTATCCACTTTAACAATCTACAAAGTTCAGTTAAGTCACCATGTTTAATATGACCCGGGCCCCATGGTTGCTGTGTCCCAGTCAAAAAAGAGGCAACCGCATCAAAATCAATCGGGGTGAGATCAGGGCACTCGGCAATAGGATAGTCAGCTAAGCGATCGGACATAGGTCAAGCACCAATCGTGGTGGCTAAAAAATCAGGAGTTATGACAAACTCCACAAGACGCACATGAGTCTGAAAGCTTTCATTGTCTAAGGCCTGGACCACATGGGAGATGTTCGAATAGAATTCCTATACCTTGGTGGCGAAGATAGACCCAGTGTAATGTAGAAAACCGGACAACTGTTGGCGTTCGAGCCATTGAAAGCTCACATGAGAACCAATTTTGCCATCCTCGACATTACGCTCCCAAATTATTGGTCGCCCACTATAGCTCTCTAAATAGCGCCCATGTTACTTTTTCGTTTTGAACCGGGTAGGATCAAAAGGAGCTTGGTTTCTGATGGACTTACGCTTTCGTGTGGAAGAAGCCATACCTGAAACGCAAGAAGATGCCAAATAGAAACACAAACAAACATAGACATTCGGTTAGAAATGCATTAATGCAGAACAGTAAATGGTAGCCCGAGCAAGCGAGCGCAAACACCATAGGCCAAGGAATAATGATACAAATAATGTAACAAGCTTAGACACATTTTATCTCATGAGTGCTCTAGAGAATTAATACTTTTTGTGTGTATCCCATCAATATATCTATTTATATGATATGATTCAGATGACATTAGCAATTGAGAGTCGAAATACAAGTGCAACTGATATTTTACATTGGCAACGGAGATCAGACACTGCTGACATGCACAAGGGGAACTTAAAAATCGCAATAGCCAGTTCAAAAACAGTCAACATAAACCAAAGAGCAATTTTAGGGATAATTAACCAGTGAACAACGAACTGGGCTCTCAGAATTTTTGCCAAAACATTTCATACCCAGTACTCAAATGGGGGGAATATGAACATACGTGCTTAAAAACCGAAATTGGCATCCAATAGGGGTGCAAATCAAAAATCAGATGCATAGATTGCGCCATTTGAAGCCTTGATGCGAAGATTAAAGAACACAAAACTAAAGAAGCAACCAAAATCGCAGGGAGCAAATCGAACCAGAGAGTTCAGGATTTGAAACCCTAAGTGATGCTACGCTACCATGGTAGTGTAGAAACGCAAACCAAATAGGAGAGAGAGTATCTGAGATCGATTTATCAAGGGTGAGAGAGAGAAGAGGGCAAAAATCGTCCACGAAGTTGCCTGAGAGAGAGAGAGAACGCGAGAGCTTCGAAAATCAGAGGATGAACAGAAGGATATGTTCGAACCTGGGTTTTTTGGGTTTTAAACGCTCGCTCAAGCGAGTTACACACCGCTCCAGCGGTCTCCACCAATTTCTAAAAATTTTAAATTTTAAAATCTCGCTCGAGCGCGTTAGAGAGACACACATTAGGACGAGATTGATAAAAATCAATATTTCCGTCATGCTGTGTCGTAAAAATATCACCAATGCAACACATATTCTATTCATGCATAACGTTTTCAAACATATGAGGACACTAGAACACCAATGCATGATTTGATGAAGGGATATCAAGGTTTGTGTGTGTGCAGTAGTTTAACTAAATCACGGAGGTCAATTCTATCAAAGATCATTTAAATCACATAGAATCGAAGTACTCAAGAAGGAGTCACACATGAAATCAAACCAAACCAAGTCCTACAAGGTGTATGATGAACAATTAAACTCCCTCTTAGTATTGAAACCACCTTATATGAAATAAATGCCAAGGATCCGAATTTTTCTCTTTGTGGATTAGCTTTTTCAAGAATATGAATTTTGCACTTTCATTTGTGGCTTTCACACTTTTGAGAGCGGTAAGCATCTCCAAAGAGATCAACAAGAGAGTTACTTTAGAGTAACTAAAAATGGAAGCTTTTACGCACTTCTCAAAGGTAGTCCTTTTCTCAAGTGAATATGATTTTATCATGATCAAACAACAAGGGGATAATGGTTCAATCAGTACAAGAGGAATTTTGGAATTAGGTCAATCATTATGCACCTACCTCAAGAGTAAAATAATATTCCATGCGGTTCAAGACCTAAGCAAAAAGATTCCGTGACAAGATATACTGTTCGTGTACACAATCCCTTTACTAAAAAAGAAACATGTAAAATTGTTCTTGGCCCAAACACTTTTATGAAAAAACATGAAAGAGCATTATCTCATCAAAAATAGCCTGATATGAACACTATCCAAAGTGAAGAACTAAAACGAAAAATAAATTTGAAGAATAAAAAACAAAAATCTTTTTGAATTTTTGGAAAATTATTATTTTTATTTTTATTTATTTTTTTAATTTCAAAATTTTAATTGAGAAACCAATAAACATAACCTACTAAAAATGACAACACAATCAGTCAATAGAACATATCCCTACAGAATTCGTAAGGTACTCAAACCGAAGAGGATCTAAGGGTTTTGTAAATAAATCAGCTTTCTGTTGTTCTGTTTTGATGTACTCCATAGTGATGGAATCATGCTCAACAAGTTCTCGAATAAAGTGATGACAAATGTCAATATGTTTAGTACAAGAGTGTTGGACAAGATTTTTCGAGATATTAATTGCACTAGTATTATCACAGAACAATGTAATGTTACCCTTGGTATCCCATAATCCTTGAGCATCTGTTTCATCCATAACAATTGACTGCATGCACTTCATGCAGCAATACATTCAGCCTCAGCAGTTGACAATGATATAGAATTTTGTTTTTTACTGAGCCAAGCAACCAAATTATTCCCAATCAAAGTTGTCAATCTCGTACCGGCGGACGTACCGGTTTTGTTATTGGTACGGTACGTACCGGTACCGGTGTGTACCGGTGTACCGTTTCGGATTTATCGCTAAAATCAATATATATTTTAAATAATATCTTTTAACAAAAAATCATACTAAACATAAAAATAAAGCATTACAATTTAAAAATAAATCACAAAACATAAAAAAATGATGATTTTAGTCTCAAATTATGTCAAATTATCCCAAAAAAACATATTAATGGATTTTTTAAATTTTTTTAAATACAGACCGGTACGGTACGATACCGGCCGGTATTGGCCGGAACAGCCCGGACCAGGCCGGAACACTTGTCGGAACAGTACTCCGGTGGTCCGGTACCGTTACGAGGGCGGTACGGGACGTACCGGCCGGTACGGTACGGGATTTACAACTTTGTTCCCAATATAAAAACATCCTCTAGAAGTGCTCTTTCTGTCATCAGTACATCCTGCCCAATCTGCATCAGAAAATGCTGGTAAATTTCCATTAGTATCCCTTGTGAACCATATTTCATATTCAGCTTTACCTGAGACATATTTGACAATTCGTTTGACAGCAAACAAATGAGATTCTTTGGGACAAGACTGATAGCGAGCACAAACACCTACACTAAAAACTATGTCTGGACGACTAGATGTTAAGTATAGCAAACTGCCTATTATACTGCGATATAGGGTAGGGTCAACCTCTATACCATCAACATCTTTAGACAATTTCACAGTGGTACTCATTGGAGTTCTAGCATATTCGGATGATTCAAGACCAAATTTCTTCACATGAGCATATTTGGTTTGGGAGATAAATAATCCATTATCTAATTGCTTAACTTGAAATCCTAAAAAATATGCAAGTTTATCCATCATGCTCATCTCAAACTCACTTTTTATGAATTTTGAAAATTCTTTGATAAGAGCGTGAGATGTAGACCTAAAGATAATATCATCAATGTAGATTTGAGCCACAAGCACCTGTTTTCCTTCCTTTTTAACAAAGAGAGTTTTATCTACACTGCCTCTAGAAAATTTATTTTCCGTAAGAAAGGTCGTAAGTCTATCATACCAATCACGAGGAGCTTGTTTCAAGCCGTACAAAACTTTCTTAGGGTGGGAAACATGATGTGGAAGATGTGGATCTTCAAAACCTTTGGGTTGGACACCATAAACTTCTTCTTTTAACAATCCATTTAAAAATGCACTCTTGACATCCATTTGGAACAGTTTAAAGTTTAAATGACATGCAATAGCCAACATGAGACGTATGGATTCGAGACGTGCCACAGGAGCAAAAGTTTCATCAAAATTAATCCCTTCGACTTGAGTGTAACCCTGCGCCACCAATCTAGCTTTATTCCTCACAACAACACCTTCCTCATTTGTTTTGTTCTTAAAGATCCATTTAGTGCCAATGATGTTAGTGTCTTGTGATCTCAGAACTAATTCTCACACATCATTTCGTTCAAATTGGTGTAACTCATCATGCATAGCTTTCACCCAATATTTGTCTAGCAAAGCATCTTTAACATTTGTAGGTTCATCCAATGAAACATAGTAGATAAAATTTACCTCATCTCGAATTTGTCTTCGAGTTTTCATTGGGGCAATAATATCACCAATTACCTGACGTCTGGGATGATGCAACTTCACACGGGCCGATAGTTGGAGAGATTGTTCTTCTTGATGTGAAGTTTGATCATTAGTCGCAGATGGGGACTGAGTGTCAGTGGTGTCATCAACTTCATCATCATCAACTTCATCATCTTGTTGTTCTTCCGCTTCTTGCTCCTCTTGCATGAATGATTCCAATAGCTCCAAATCATCATCTTGACCTATGGATTCACTTGGATAGCAATCATCAATAACAACATTTATAGATTCCATCATAGTCAGTGTTCTAGAATTAAAAACACGAAATGCTCTACTATTAGTAGCATAGCCTAGGAAAATACCTTCATCACTTCGAGAGTCAAACTAGTCAAACTTGCCAAGGTTTTCTCTATCTCTCATGATATAACACTTGCTCCCAAAAATTTTAAAGTATTTCACTGTAGGTTTTCGACCTTTCCAGATTTCATAAGGTGTAACCAAAGTTCCAGGTCGAATATAAACACGATTTATCACATAACACACAGTATTCACAGCTTCAGCCCAAAACTTTAAAGGAAATTTCTTAGCATGGAGCATCACACGAGCCATCTCTTGAATCACACGATTTTTTCTTTCAACAACTCCATTATGTTGTGGTGTTTTAGGAGCAGAGAATTCATGTTGAATACCAAGTTCATCACAAAAATCCGAATATTGATTGTTTTCAAATTCTCTACCATAATCGAATTAGATTATAGTAATTAGCTCAATTTTTAAAGTTTTCTCATTCTGCACAGTTTTCACCAAACTTTTAAACACTTCCAAGATTTCGGATTTTTCTCTCAAAAAACTCACCCAAGAGAAGCGAGAGAAATCATCCACAACAACAAAAATATATCGTTTTTTTCCTATGCTTTCAATCCGAGAAGGATCCATCAAATCCATGTGAACTAGCTCTAGAGGTCTCTTACTCATCGTGTCATTAGACTTTTTGTGTTGAGTTTTTGTTTGTTTTCCTAATTGGCATGGTCCACACACATGATTCACATATTTTTTCAATCTACGAACACATCTAACCACATCTTTCATGAAAATTTTTGAGAGATCTTTAAAATTCATGTGTTCTAACTTTTGGTGTCATAGCTCAACATTATCAAGTTTTGTCAAGTGACATGTAAGATCATGAACAATGCCATAGCAATTATCCAAAGTACGAGTACCATGCATAACATTCTTACCATCTTTATCCAAAATATAGCTATCATTTTTTTAAAAATAAACCTCATGATTAGTATCACACATTTGACTAATGCTAAGAAGATTAGCCTGCAAATCATTTACAAAGAGAACATCCTCAAGACATGGAATACCAGGAGCTTGAATAATGCCTTTACCTACAACTTTTGAGATATTCCTATCGCCAAATTTAACAAGTCCTCCATTATATTTGTCACTACGAAAACAGACTTATCACCAGACATGTGTCGTGAGCAACCACTATCCAAATACCACATATGAGCATTTTTTGCTTTTAATGCAGTATGAGCAACAAGACATCTCAAGTCAGTTTTTCTCACCCAAATCTTCCTCATGTGGACTTGTTTTTGGTTAGGCATGATTAAAACTTGTTTTCTCATTTTGTATGTAAAATTAGTATTATACTAATACCTTCTACCTTGTGTTCTTCTAGGAATCGAGGTGGGATAACCATAGAGTCTAAAATAGTTTGGTCGAATGTGACCTTTAACCCCACAATAATGGCAAATAATTTTTATAGGATTCAAAATTTTTATAGGCAGTTGAATAACAGTGGATTTTACCTCTTTAGCTTTACCCATATTGACAGTGTTTTGTGGAGAATTATGAAATTCAAGTCCTGCTCGATTTCCCACCATTCGTTGAACATCAAGAATGTTATCCAAAGCTTTTGACCCTGTATTCAAACGCTCAAATGTAGTGTTAGCACTTTTTAAATCATCCAATAATTTTTTGACTTGTATCTCTAGCACTACATTATTCTCAGAAAGATTACCAATTTTAATGAGACGAATAGAAATTTTCTCTTTTAGTTCATTATTATTTGCCGTGAGAGAATTTAGAGAAACTTCTAAATCACTTACCTTAGCTTGAGATTTACATAAATCTCGAGTAATCAAAACATTTTCTTTCTCACCAGATTTGATTTTTGCCACAAGTTTGACATTGATTTTGGAAATTTTTAAACTTTCCTTGAAAAATTTGTCATATGACTCTTTGAGAGTCTCCAATTCCAACATCTCCTCTTCTTCATCTTCCCCACTATCATTCAATTCATCTTCAGATTTTGAAGACATACTCTGTAAAGAAGTAGCCAGAGCTACCACATCTTCATCACTGTTATCATCACTGTCTTGTGAATTTTCTGAATCACTATCATCTCAAGTTTTAACATTCAAGACTTTTTAATTTTTAGGGAGCTTATTACCACAATCTTGTGCGATATGCCCAAATCCTTGACATTCATAACATCTAGATCCTTGAGGGGTACTTATACCAGATCTCTTTTCTTTAACAATTTCTACTTCTTTTCCTTTTGAAGATCCAGATTTTGACTTTTCGTTGCCCTTTTTATCTTTAGAAAATTTTTCAGAAGGTTTTTAAAAAACTTTCCCTTTTTGAAAGACTTTTGAAATTTTTTAGTAAACAAAGCCATGGCTTCAGTATCATACTCAACATTCTCACTTTTAGACTCTGATTTATCAATTTTAGAACTTTTGAAAGCAATAGATTTTTTGGACTGTTTTAACCTTGATGATTCAGATTCAAACTGAAGTAGTTCAGCCTCATAAGTCTGAAGAATTCCAACAAGTTCTTCCACAGACATGAGAGGTAACTTTTTCTTTCCCAAAAGTATAGTAGCCTTTGTTCGAAAACGCTTGGGCAGAGAAAGCAAATATTTTTAATAACTTTAAAATCAGAAATACGCTCTCGCAAGTTAAAACTAGTATTGACAATATGATTCAATCTTGCATATAATTGATTAATTGTCTCTTTCTTATCCATCCTTATAAGTTCAAACTCAATAGCAACAAATTGAAGTTTAGATTATTTAACAGTATCAGTTCTTTCATGAGTCTTAACTAGAATGTCCCATGGTTCTTTAGCTATTTCACAATCGATATTCTTCTAAATTCTCCTGTATCAACACACGAGAAAATAGCATTATGAGCACGATTATTGCAAGTACGAGCTACTCTTTCAGCAACAGTCAAACTAGCTGAAGGCTTAGGAATTCGCTCACCTTCTTCTAGAACAGTGGGTACAATATACCCTGTAACAATAGACGTCCAGACATCGTTATCCATACTTTTTAGATGAGCCTTCATCCTAGACTTCCAATAATCAAAATTAAGACCATCTAAAAGAGGTGGTCTAACAGAAGAGGAGGTTGGATCCATAACAGCAAATCAAAGGATCAAGAATATATATATCACAAATATTTATGACCCGCTCTGATACCAATTGAAAAACCACAGCCAGTGATACGTAGTTTGATTTACTAGTATTGAATATTTATTCGATTAATTTAAGAAATAATCTACATGTGCATGCAAAATAAGTAAATAAAGTATGCAATAAGGCAAGACACGCAAATATACTTGGAAAACCCCAAGGAGGGGCAAAACCACGGGAGGGAAGAATACACTATAAACCGTCGCAGAACAAAAAGTTTCTCGCAATCAAACCTAGATTCTTCTATGTTGATTCAGAATCTTTTTGTTGACTCCTCGTGAACTGCTCACTTCAATAGATGTCTTCTTCAAGATTCGACTCCACGAATCTTAAGAACTGTCACAGAACGCTTCCTTAGATCTTCCTCCAATCTTGCTTCTGACTGCCTTCGGAAGACTTCGCAAGATTTATTTAACCAAAGAACTTTGAGGAAGGTTATGTCACAAACTTTGAGCAACAGATCATTAATTTCCTCAAGTAATCACCCACTCACAATATTACCAACCCTCTCTGACTTTTCTGTCTCTTAAAGAAGCTTTGGATGATTGATCCCAACACTGGACGCATTGGAAGTATTTATAGAAAAATCCAATATTTCGATACCTCGCTCGAGCGGTCCCCCCAGCTCGCTCGAATGGTCTTTTGAAGGCTACTGAAATTTTTTGACGCAAAAGCTCACTCGAGCGACCGTCAGAAATCTTCAGATCCGCAATAAACTCTTCTGATTACATCTAATCTGATTCAATAACTCTCAAGCCTTATCCAACACGAATTCGTCTTCAAGAATAACTCTAAGACATTTAAACCAAAGAAAAAGAATTTGAAAGAGATTACAATTCATAAGAATCCTAGTTTTAACGGAAATTGCCAATCTCCATAAAATATGAAATTTACAAAAAGGATTATGAGTAACGATGTTGAAAGACCCCTAAACTCATTTATTTTGGAGGCTTTAGTGGGTTAATCTCCCCGGCCGGTCACTGGCCATTGCGATTACAGGATGTTGTGACAATAGAGTGATCAAAGCAAGAAATTTTAGATTTTCATAGACAAAACTCAAAGCTATAGAGTAATGACATGATAGTTGCACACCACTTGTCATGTCTTAGATGCATATGTGCATACTTGATTATTCATGTCGTCGAGGCTATCGTTTGGACTTAGAATTTGGGTTGATACAGTTTGTTGGACTTGTGGCTTTGAGGAAATGGTAATGCTTGGAGTTTGGAGAATGAAATTAGCTGTGAATTGGAAGAGATCAAGAAATTATGTGAAGAGTTTTTGGGGCTTGTCAATTAATCTTGAAGAATGCTATGAAGTTCTACTTATTTAGCTAGTTGTAGCCAATCAGGGTATAATAATGGAATATTGGTTTGCTATATTTTTATGAATGAGGGGCATTTGGTGGTGTATGGTTTAGGGGCTTGCCACGGATTTAAACATTTCAGAATTATAGGAATGTTGTTTGTACCATTTGAACATTTAGGATGCGTAGGTAGTTGTACCGGCCCTTTATGGTGGAACTTGGACTGACATAATAGTGTTATGCAGAAGAAAAAGGAAATTATAAGAGAAGTTCTAGGCTTAGGCTTAGTCCTTTTCTATCTCAATTGGGTTTTAAAGCATTTGAAAAATGCTGAGCCAAGGATTGAGATTGCCCAAAAGAGTGTAGACAACGGTAGAGAACAGGCCATTTTGGCTGACACCTTCGCGACGAATGTAGCACTGTCGGTCTTCATGTTTGACGTGATACACATACTAAGGTCGGTCTTCATGTTGCCATCGACCATTGGCAAGAGTTGCATGTGGTCCCTTATGTACCCTTTGACGAAGAAAGAGAGATAAAATAAGAAAATTTTCTTTGTTTGCGAGCTCTTTCTCCTTTCTGTACAACTCGATTTTTGTACATATTGAGAATTTTCTCTTGCACTTTCGCTTTGGTTTTTTGTCTACTTGGATTGTGATTAAAGCATGAATCATGTGTTCCCTTGGAACAAGATGCCGAGGCTTTTGGTTATGACATGGAATAGAGGTTGGACGTTATGTGTCGATAACCTTTGCTAGTCTTCAATAGTGATTCACCAAACCACTATCATTATTAGGAGTGTAACTGGTTCGGTTTGAAAGAGATACTTAGACCAAACCGAAAATTTCATTTCGAAATTTTTCAAATCGAAGTCCTGTTTGATTTCTTCGATTTTGATCTGGTTTTGTCCAATTTCTGGTTTGGTTGTATTAAGCCAAATATTTAAAATATATAATTTTTTGATTTAAAAATAAATCATATGAACTATTAAAGAGTTAAGCCCCAACGTAAAAAATATACATATTATAGAAAACTAAGTGAATAAAGATTGCTAACAAATACATATGACAAAATAAATACAAATTACAAAAAATATAACATAAAAAATTAATATTTTTTTACTTCGGGTCTGGTATTGTTTAGAACTAGAAAACTAAAACCCAACTAAAATTTTCTAAAAAAATTAAACCAAACTAATTAAACCGAACTGATCAAATTAAAAAATCGGACCAAACCATTACACAGGGTGGTAGCCTAGTCAGTTGCCCGCTCTATATCTATCTTCTAAATGAGGAGTCGATATTTGTAGCTATATATTGGTGTTTTTTATTTTCCAATCTTGACAACACATGTTAAAAGAGTTTAGGCCTGCCCATATTCTTGCTCATGTTGAATCCTTTGTATGGCGTATACATGAGGAATCTCTCGATTCATGTATCTTTCAGTTTATAAAACATTATAAGAATGGGGACAAATTTGAAATGTTTTGGTATTAAATTAGAGGGTGGTGGTGGTGGTGGTGTTAATTAATTTGGTAAGTGAAACTTCCTAGTAAGCAGAAGGCTGTAAAATGGACATTCTATTCCTAAGATATCTGCTTAGGGATCAGTTAACTATGCTTACTTTTCGTGTCTTGGGATATTAAATAAGCCCCTTCACACTTTAGGACACTGATGGTGCGTTGACACGTTGCAGTTAGACCGTGAAATGCGGGAAGCATCACGTGATTAAAAATGTTCTGCCTACCACATCCAACTCACGTGGCCAACGCAGGCTGCGATATGGCGGGCCCCCCCCCCCACCTACTATAGCTTCTTTTTTTTTTGGTCTCTGCGTATTGCGTAATTATTACGAACGTTATATCCGTTTATTTGGCCTAAATTAATTAATTAATTTATTTATTTATTATTTTAATGAATTTTTAAGATTCATTGGTTCGTTTCGACGAAAAAAATTTAAAAAATATATGTTAGAGATATTGAAAAAGAATGAATAAACTTTGTATATTATCATATGTATCAATCAATGTACAAACTCTTTTATATAGGAGAGTGTGGAGTATATGAAATCCAATTTAGACTTTTGGAAGTGTATAGTGAACCATTTGGATAAATCTGTAAAACACTTAACACTACGTTACTGTTGACCGAGGTTGGATCTCCGGCGTCACTTCGATGATCAAGTTAAGCTTTAGTAAAAGTGAAAGCAACTTAAAAGTAAAAGCCAGTACGAGTATATGTGCGTGTACTTGAAGTAGGAATGCTCTTGGAGTATTTAAGTGTAGAGACCCAACCGCCATGTAGCATAATGGTTCGGGAACCACGGTAGTATTCGCTACGTGTCCCACATCTATGCAGATTGGCAGGCATAACTACATGTCCACCTGAAATGCGGGGAGCATGTCTCCACGTGGCGTGGCCGAGCCTGGAGCCTTGGGAATCGATGCCAGAAGTCAAGAGGAGTATGATGTATGGCTGGTTAGGCGAAGGACGATGTCGAGGGTCATTTAGGACACCTTGGCTCGTATGCCAAGGCAAGCTATGTAGCTTTCTGGGCCTAGCCCAATCCTGGTCAACAATAGTGGGCCGATCAACAAATGTGCCAAGAATTGGCCCCCTGTTGTATATTCTGGCATACCATAATAGCCCCTCAATTCCTATATTTCAAAGTCGACTGAAAAGAAGGATTGATCATTATGAGGCCGAAGCCTAATACCAAGACTAACCATTGCCGAGGGATTGCTATCTACTCGAAACGTCGCTTTCTGAGATCCTGCCATGTGTCTCTTGATTCGACGGTCTGAAGCAAAACACTTTATTTTTCGCGTGCGATGCCTCGTACTCTGTGCCTCGTTATAAATATAGCGTCTTTAGGAGTGAGAACGTTTCATTTCGCGTTCTCTCTCTAAAATATTACTTTCAAAGCTCTCAACGATCTAGTTTTTCACATCTTCGTTTTTCCAGCCATCTCTCATTTTCCAAGTATGTTCAGAAGCCTAGATTCTTCGTTTTTCACTTATCTCCAGTCTTTTATTCATTTATGCTCGCTTTTTAGTAGTTTTCTCGCATTTTTCTTTGAAACAATTATTTGGGGTTGTCACATTAGCCCCAGAACTAGCCGAGTGTCTCGTTTTCAGCCGAGTGTCAAGTACATTGGCCGGACATCCCTTATGCAATGTCGATTGTTAAGTTTTAGCTTTTGTTTAACCCTTGCACTTTTGAATAGGATGTTTGAGCCTGAAGTGGATTTGGCTCAGGTGGTATCGTCTCACTCCAAAGAGCCAGGACCGAATGGTTCCATCGGATTGCCGGACGATGATGCACTAGTCAATAATCGCTATGCCTAGTTCTTCAATGATCTGGATAGCTTAGCAAATTTTTGACAGACATATGACATTCCTGATAATGACAAATCGTTATGTTTCCCCTCCATCCCTTCTTTCGACAGGTGTTGTACACTCTCCAAGTGACTACTTCCCAGGTAATGATCAATTTTTACCGGATAATAATGGGGATAGTCAAGCTCAGGGAGATGAATAACCTTACCTTCGAGATCGAGGAGTTGTTTGCCATGTACTACATCAGCCACAACACGGTGTCGAATAGGAAATTTTTTACCTACTGAGCGGAACAACATAGATTGATTCGTAACCTACTGAACTCTGACAAATACTCGAATGACTTTTTCACGGTGAGGAGAGAGTTTGAATTTGCCACCAGTGAGCTTCTCATACACTCGGTGCCCCGTGTAACAGGATTCTCTGGTAAGGTTGGCCTTTGCACTTTTGTTATTGCAATTGTTACTGCTCGGTTTCGAATGGATGCACCATTTTTTGTAAGAAAGCGTGCGATCAATTGGTTGAGGGCGAGAGCATTGAAGCATGGATTGACCAGCTACTTGCAATTCGAAGGCGGCACAGGAAGTGCACCGTCCTCCTCGAGTATATAAGGTCTTACAAGTCGGTTCTGAGATCGTGCAGAGATTCGCTGAACAGTGCTAGCAACGTTGGTGTCAAAGACTCGAACGATCCCAAGCATTCTGACCACTATCGAGCCCCTTCAATTCTTAGTCCTGTAGTTGATTCTCACCACAGTCCACCTTTAGGAGTTATCCGAGAGCCGAGAGACCCTCCAACTCCTGATACTGTGATCTCAGTATCCATAGGTACCTATGCTTGTCGTCAACCGATGTCAATTAAGATGTATCCCAAGCGTAGGATTAGGTTTCGGTTGTAGCATAATAAATCCGGAAGTCCGGAGTCGAATCCACAGGGAAACGAGTGATTTGAAAGTTTATCGGAAGGGAGAGAGATGGGTTTTGAGATTTTAGTTGTGGTGAAAATACTGTGGTGAATTTAAGAACGATTTATCAAAGGTTTAACAAACAGGACCCAATTCTCAAGATCCACGTTGACCGTGACTCGGAATAATCCAATCCTCAAAAATATAACTCAACTCCGGTTCTATAACATCGAACCTTCGTCGGATAATCAGGAATATAATTTATTTGTGGAGACTTAAGAAATATTGGTATCAATTCAATAATCAAGTAAGAATTTAGGGTTTCAAATTAAAACCTTGTATAGATCCAAGAATTGTGTGTGCCAAAAGCTTGTCTACACACAAGCAAAAACCTTTTACAAAAACTTTTAATTGATTTCAGAATATAACTTGATTATTCAAACGATACCGGAAATTGAATACCATAGACGAGGATTGAATTACCTTAAGCCATAGTTTCAACGTTTCACCGTCGAATTGGATCCTTGAAGAATTAGTTCCTCATGGATATGAGGGAATCCATGAGAAATTAATAACAGGAAAAAGAAAAGATAGAACAATCAATGAATAATAAGTGAAACAGGAACTTTGAAGAACTTTTATTTAACTATACTCAAATCTGGGAATTCGAATTCAAAAACAGAATGAAAAACGGCTGAGAAACTAGACTAAAACTTAATGGAAAGCTTGATTTTCTTTTCCCTAGGGTTCCTTATCCTTTTATAGAGATCAAAAGATTCTCTAATCTCATTTAGGAATCCCTAAAGATAAGGCTAAAAATTAGAACTGAAAATCTTTTCAAATCAAAAATAGAATCCCCTAAGATAAGGCTAAAAATCAGAACTGAATATCTTTTCAAATCAAAAATAGAATCCCCTAAGATAAGGCTAAAAATCAGAACTGAATATCTTTTCAAATCAAAAATAGAATCTCCTCAATCCCGCCTGTTAGTTAGGATCTGATTTGTGCGCTTCTGGGCTTCATTTTACCGGTAGTTCGTCAATTGGGCCAGTGCCTCGTATTACCGGTAGATGTGTCCTTACTACCGGTAGTTCGGGGCACTGACTTTTCTGGTCTTTCTTCAATTTGGCCAGTGCCTCGTATTACCGGTAGATGTGTCCTTACTACCGGTAGTTCGGGGCACTGACTTTTCTTCATGTGGATCTTTGCCTTCTACTACCGGTAGGTTGGGCATCCATTACCGGTAGTTTGAGGTTCTGACTTCTTCTTCACTTAAGCAAAGCACCCTATTACCGGTAGTCTGGGACTTATTACCGGTAATTTGGGGCACTGTCTTTGAAAGTCTGATGTTGTTTCCCTCCACTTCATGCCCTGATTCTTGGTTCTTGATCACATCTTTGGGCTCGTAAAAACACTACACAATGCTCATTTTCACACTAACCATTCGAATGTGCGTTAGATAGTCAAAGTATATCAATATCCATTCGATAAACAATAAACACATGCAAGTCGCGGGGTTTTGACATAGAATACATGCACTTTTGAGTGCCAAACAACCTACTTCTCGAACTACAGTTGTTTTATTTTGTCAGGAGTCAGTGATCCCGAGCTTCAACAGTTTTTTAGAGACATTGATTTAGGCAAGGGCTTTTCTGTAGAGGCTGAGGAAGAAATGTGCCGAGCAAGGGATTCCTTAACTCTGAAGCTGATGGGCAGCACTAGTGACCCGAGTAAGAGCCAGTCGGCCTCGAACATGAAAAGAATGGGAGCTGGCGCCAAGGTCAACTCAAAGAAATAATCGAGGGTTAGTGAGCAGCCCCTCACTAAGCCATGAAAAGAAAGAGAATGTTTTAGACCCGAACAATATTTACAATTGGATAGAAAAGTAAAAAAATAGATTGGAGTTTAAGAAAATAATTTTTAAAATTTGCCAGTTGGTGGCTCGAATGACCTAGAAGCTCACTCGGGTGCAAAAAGAAATGCTCACAACCCAAAAATAAATTCCCAAAATTCGGATAGCTCTCTCAGGCGGCCTATCAAGATTTTTCAATTTTACTTTTGTCGTGAACAGAACATGTACAACAGTAATTTTCTTTGCATAAACTGCTCAATACACACAAAACACAATACAAATTCATGCATTAAACAACCTTAAATTTAACAATCAATATACTTATGATCGAAACAAGATTTTATCACTATCATATCCAAAAATCACGTAAAGACCTATCTGAAAATTGAATAATCGGATAAAATCCTAGCTTTGCAAAACCCTTTGATTATTTGGGTGCTTGATTGATCATTGGCTCAACTTGAAGGTCTCACCACTAGGATCAACCTTCGACTTATGCATTCTTTGAGAATCTCGAGTTTGGACGACAGTTTTTCTGTCACCACCAAGACACGACAAGAGCGTTATATAGAAGAATAAAGTCAACGTTATGTTTTGTTTTTCTAATAATCAGGATTCTATGTTGTATTATGTTAATACCTCATAAAGTTAATGATTGTGCTCAAATTAACGATGCAAGCAAGTCAATAGTCTGATCAAAATTTCTAATTTTTTTTATTAAAATCCCCAACACTCCAATTGTCCCATCAATTAACAAAATTACGAAAGTGAAATAAAACAAATACAATTGGTCACAGCATCGATCCGTCACTACTAACAGATGACAAGCACTATAGATATCAACAAAAAACAAGATTAAAAAGAAAATAGAAGAAAAATAGTTTCCATTAATGAGAATGAAGTAGTTAATGCAACAAAAATGGTGAAACCTAAAAAGTAAAGGGCAGTTGGGTAAATTGAGAAGAAAGAGGGAAGCATATGGCACGGGGGGTGCAAAAGGTTAGGGAATTTCATAAAAGGAGAGGCGTTAGGGATATGGAACATCATTGTCCATCATCAGCATTCAACAATGACGACATCAACTAGATTTTGTATTTGGGTACGTGAGAGCACGTGATTGGGGGATTAGGCGGTGCGTCTTTCTCTTTCCCGTGACGGTGTCACGTGGGGGGTTCTTCAGCCCCTGGACCCACCCGAATTCCCAATAAACTAAAATGTTACTGGTAATGGTCAATGTCAAACGTTTTGAAGGTGACAGTAACGTCGGATTCATTGGAGGTTGTACTATAATTTTGTGTAGTGTTGGTCAAATAACGTAATTTTATTTATTTTAATTTTTTTTAATAGTATTATTTTAATTTACATATATTTTGATAATAATTTATATGATAAATTAAAAGATATAATTTTGAGAATAAAGCAAATAAAATTAAACCATTTTACCGGAAAACGCAAAAGTAGTGGGGGGCATGTGCTATCCTTTTCGAAGTGACCTGTCGTTTATGGTTTCATTGAAGTCCCAAAGGGCAGGGTTCTGACGTGGCTCAGTCACGTGCTGGACTTCTGTGCCCTTTTTGCCTTTTTTCGTTGGTGCTTCCACCGACAACGTGGCCCCACATTTGCATGGACAAGTGTCGTTTCTTGCTGTGGCGCAAAAAGCAACCCACGTTCACATCAATTTCATTTTCTTGTAAATATTATACCCACTCTGAGTGTTTGGTTGAGAAAAAATACGTCAATTTTATCGTTTTTAAAAAAGTGTATTGTACGGGTAAAAATTACACGTTCTAAACTAATAAAGTGAAGGTAAAGAGAATGAACAAAATTACACTCCGTTCAGATTCTTCCGTTCACATCTCTCCGGTTGGTGGAGGCCCAAATGTTGAGCCCATTAGTGGTATCGGTTCTCTAATTTGGGCCATCTGGATTTACCACATTCTTAGGTATAATAAAAATCTTGTATATGCACTGTGTAAGTTGTTGAGGAGAAATGTGCAGAATTTCTTTATAATTAAAACACCATTTTCGCATTTGATTTTGGACATAACCTTCCATGTAACGGAGAATGCGTAACTGTTAACTAAGGGAAGAATCTTATGTCTATTTTTGTCATTTAATATATTATCCTATCTTTAGTGGAGAAATAGAAATAAGAGATAAAAAGGAGCTCTGTTTTTCTCCTAACCAGTAACATATTTTCTAATAATAATATATATTTCTTTCACTGTTGGATAATCCAACGAACTCGACTCGGTTAACAATTAATTATAGCACGTTTTCTGAGAATATAAAAACAAACATGCAGCAAATTGAATTTGTTGTAGTTTTAGTTAGGTTTTAGTCAAAATATAAAACGTGATTGCTTATTTTTTTTCTTTTAAATCATACCATATATATTAATTTAGTCAGTTATATTTATATTAGGTTGAAGGGCTGATAATGGCTGAAATAATTTGGGGTTTTCAGTGGGTTTTTGATGAGGGAAAGTTATGGAAATCATTAAGGAATAATGGGTTTAATGGAGGAATAACTTCTTAAGGCCTATAAAATCAGTCATTCAGTTCTTCTTCTTTCACCAATTTCACAATCAGGAAATCAATAAGAAGGAAAGATTCATTCTTGGTTTGTGCGAGAAGAAATCCTATTTGAAGCTGTGCTCGAATTTTTACTGATTTACGCTTGTTCTTCATTGTTTTCTTCGATTAAGGTAGAGATCTATACCTCCAACCCTTAGCTGTTTCAATTCTATTGATATTGTATGATTTTGGGTACTTTAATCATGGATTTCAGTTTTGCTCATGTTGGAAAATTAAAAAAAAAAAATTGCAATTTTGTAGAACTTGAAAGACGAAAGCTTGCTCGAGTGATCTGACCAATTTCAGGCCCTGTTCTATTTTGTCAGAAAAATCCAAAGAATACATAATATATCCAATAGTAGCCTGCTTGAACGAGTTTTTTGAATTTAAAATTATTTTTTAATAGGTCACTTGAGCCACCTCTAAAAATTTTTAATTTTTAAAATTCTGACAGTAAGCTTGTCTAGGCCACTCGGGCGAGATTTAACCACTCAAGCGACCTATCCAGAAAGGCGTAATTTCCAAAACATTAACCGAACCTACGAGTTCTCTTTTAGATTATAATCACATCCAAATTGCATGTACACTTTGCATCACATGTATCTAATTTACATCCACAGATTTTCGTGGGATCTCTTGAGAACATGCCTCCTTATGAGACCATGACTTGGTGTTTATATTTTAATTTAATGTTAGTTGTATACCTTGAACTGTCGTTGGCAAATAGTTATGTTGTAGATACCAAGCTATTAGAGTATCGTTGTTGAGCCGTTAGTTTAGATTTGCATGTTTTTGTAAATATTAGGAATAAGGTTGTTGTTGGATACTCCGGGTACAGTCGTCGTGCTGGTAGTTTTTCCGTGAGTTGAAAATGTTACAACCTTCGTGCTGTCGAATTTTCTGTAAAACGAACACAACCATAATTATGAGTTGTTTGAAAAAACTTAATTTATATGTTAGGGACATTGGACATTGGTCAATAGCATGTAGACACTAGTAGGGGCATGTAAGATATTGGAAACGAAATATGAATTCATGGTTGGATTGTATAACCTCGGGATCGTACGGGATGCAAACGTGTCTCTTGCGCGTGTCGATTGCGCTGCTACACGATCGAAATGCATTGAACTGTACTTGGTGTGTTGGACGATCTAAATACGTTGAATTGTACTTGGTGTCCTGGATGGTCTTAATGCATTGAACTATACTCGATCGGTGTGTTGGACGGTCTTACCAGGCGAAATGCACATCAATTTTTTGAGTTTGAGTCCCCATATCCATTATGTTTTCGGGGTAGAGTCCAGAGATGAGTTATTTTGGTTCGAGTTTTCGTACTCATTATGTGGTTTTGAGTCCCACCGACCATTGTGCAAAGTTCCATATGGGTTAGAGTTCCACTGGTGTCGTCCCATTTAAAAGAAGAAAACCCATAACTTATCTACGTATTATTTTACTGCGTTATGATATTTCAGTATCTCATATGAAGTTGTTCAGTTAATTCTGTATATCCTATCGCATGATTGTTTGCCTTCAGGTTCAATTTTCGGGTATATTTTCTTACTGAGTTTCATTACTTATGGAGCAACTTCTCTACCCCTGACATTTCATGTTAAATGTAGAAAAACAGATGGAGATGCTTTTCGAGCAGAAAGAGTCAGACTGTAAAATGGAGAGCTCAACAGGACTTGGTTGTTGTACCCTTGGAGGCTTTGAGTTTTATTACTCTGTCTTTTATGTAAACTCATAAGGGAAATTATATCAATTCAAATGTAATTCTACTGCAGTTAGTTATTAACAAACGGGGCAGTTTTTTGCTATTTCTTCTAAGAAGTTTATTTTATTTATCGAATCATTTAAAATAGTTTAAATAACGCTATCGGAATTCGGGACGTTACAATTTAAGCTCACAACAGTATATTTGAGTTACCATTAAATTGATAAAATGAAATTTAATTTTGTCGAAACTAGAACAAATAGTGTAATGGTGATATGTCTTTGAATTTATCTAATGTTGTACTGTTGACGATTGTGGTGATTTCCTATCACTGATAGGACTAATCTATGAGAATTCACAATTAAGAAGGTCTGTTACCTTTGGGTATCCAGTTCTAACATCAATTGCAAATATTTAGAAATTATTTTTATTCTAATTATGTAATCATTAAGAAGTGGTGCACATTTGAGCCTACTTTATATCGTCATGATTAAAGAATTGTAATTTTCAGAGTCATTATTATCTATACATGAGACAAGGTGTCAATATTCAATAATTTGATTTCAATCTATGAGTCATTTCAGTTGGCTCACTTTAGTGGTTGCCAAATCGTACCTTAATGTAAATTTAAAATCAGAATAATGACTTTTGCACGAACATTAAGTGAGTGTAAAACGTCATTAGTCTAACACTTAATAATGAGTGATAAAATTCAATAACTTGACCTAAATCTATAAATCATTCTGGTTGGCTTACTTTTGTGACTAACAAACCAAATCATAATATAGATTTAAAATTAAAATAATGACTTCTCTACAAATGCTAGATTAATTATAATTATTCACAAATGAAACTCTATAATTTGACTTGATATTTTCAAAACATACTGCTTGGGTCACTTTGGTGACTAGCTACCAAATCTATCATAATATAAATATCAAATCAAAAAAATAAGTTTTATTAAAACATCAAGTGAGTAAAAATTATTCACGGTTAAAATGATGTAATATGAGTCGATATCTATAAATCATACTAATTGAATCATTTTGGTGACTACCCAATTCATCATAATATAGATATTTAGCCAAAACGACGATTTTTCATAATATTAGGTAAATAATAAAAATGTTATTCACAAGCATTCGTCATTACAAGTATCATGGGTCTATCATTATGCAATGAAAAAAATTAAAAAAAAGAAAAACTAAAAATTAATAATGACCATCACATACTAATTGGATGATTTAATATTGAGATTCGAGGGCCTTGTGGTAATCATGTGCACACCAGCAAGCTTTGCTTTGATGTAAAATAACATATATAGTATCCTGTTCAGCAAATTGCACGAGCAATACCCCTAATCACTTCACTGCCACCCCAATTATTTGGAGACAATCAGAGATTGGCTTTACTCTTAAGTCACAGAATACATAATTAATTTGACAGGAAAGTAATTAAGGACTTATCATCAAAAACATTACTTAATTAATTACCGAATTGCGTAATAATTGTATGCTGCTTCGTAAGGAGGTTTTCCTCAAGAGTGGTACATACACATCATTTTAACACATCACTCAAAACTACGTCGTTTTGTATTGAGTAAGACCCAAATATGTTTTAAGCGATATGGGTAAAAAACAAATATGATTTTTTTTCAATACAAAACGACGTTGTTTTGAGTGATGTGTAAAAATAGTGTGTAAAAATGATATGTCTCTAGCATTTTTGAACCTGTTATTGTAGTTTGAAGCCTCCAATCCCGGCCCCCGTCATCTTGCGTCATAAAATTAAATTGATTAACAAATCATTTAATCGGTATTTAAAAAATCATAATGTTCATAAACTTGATGCCTCTAATACCACATGTAAATTTGTACGTGTAATGGTGTTAAGCAAATAACAATCTAGATTAAAGTCAATTAGATCTGGAACTATATCTTTACTTAAAAAAAAACTAAACCATTTCACGAACAAGACCGAATATCCATATCTGTCCGTGTAGAACTTGAACGACTCCATAATTAATTACATCAGCCATGGTTTTACAAAGAGTAGTAAAATCAGCCATAATTAATATTTCACATTGATGGGCTTATAGATTGTCAATATGTATGGCTGGCTATTCAACTCTATTATCATGTCGTAAAATTTCCTCACAATTGGTTAAGAGGCCAAAGATTATGCACCCTTAATTAGGCTGTTTAATTAAATTTCATGGAGCTTGCCAGATGAATGTAATTCCACATGGTTAAGTCTCTTGTTATAAAGCTTTCCCAAGAAAACAAAGGGGATCCACCAAAAATGTGCAGGCATCATCAGTACTTCATCTTCAATTGCTTTAAACTTTTTTCCTTCTAAAAGTTCTCCGAGAAATTCTCTTATAGGATAACAAAGACGAACAACTAAGAACACATCAAAACCAAATTATTCTAAAACGTTAATTGTAGTCATTCCTGCACACGCAGCTGGAGTGTCCGCGCGTTCGATCCATGCGCCATCAACCTCAGGCCGCGAGACTTTCAATTGCATTTTCTTGATATTCTACAACGTATTGCAAGAATTTGAAGCCAAGAAGTAGCCGAGCCATGATACGGCCCAAATATCTTGAGATCAGCCAAGATAAGCCATTTCGGCGTGACTTTTTCATAAGACGTGGGAGATTGATCACACGAGATATCAACGATTTATTGACTATTGGTGTGATGTTTTGACGGATTTTATGATATAATTAATTTTCAAATTAATAAGAAGAGTGAGTTTGGTGTTGAGTTTTTGTGTTGGTGATTTAAGTATCAATCCTCTCCTACACAATATTGGTGTTAGAGCATAGGGGTCGAAAATTCTGGGCCAAATTGAAGTTAAATTCTGGGCAGTGTTTGAGAATAGCCCGATTCTTTTGATTTGGCTAGAATTTTTTGACCCATGAGCTGTGATACCAAATTTGGGAGGGAGAGGATTGATAATCAAATCACCAACACAGAAACTCAACAACAGACTCAATCTTATAATCAATATTTCAATCATAAAATCACATACATACATCAAACACCCCGACTGGGTCTCTCTCTAGAGATTTAGATAGATACGGTTTGGTTAGATCCAACCACTTCAGTGGGTGGATTTATCAGAAGCCTGTAAACGAAACTGTGTTTCAAACTATATGTGTGTGTATCAAGCTCACAGAGAGTGAGGGAAAGAGACATAGACGAGGTGTGGTTTATGTAAGTCTGTGGGTGTGTGATTTTGTGATTTGCAATTAATGATTATTGAGTGTGTAGTATTGCGCTGTGTTATTGCGTTTGTGAGTGAATATCTTCTCTCCCCACCGAATAACTTGGTCCATAGGGATAGGGAACTACCAAATACTGTATTTTAGAACCAATAAGGCAAGAGGAAAAGCAAGTTTTGCATAATTAGTTTCTCTCTCCCTCTTATTCTCCATATTTATGTGACACTCAACCGCCAAATAATTATCTTAGAGTAAGCTCTTATTGAGAATTATTTCTTTGGATAATTATCTTATATCCCTAATAACCCTATCGCAATTTCCTCAAATTTGTGATGCTTATAGCCAAAGGTGAAGTTGTCTGGTTCTTATTCGAGGCAAAGGAGGGAATGCAGCAACACCTCTTCTTTTGTTGGTAACTTCTGTATTTGCTACTGTATGCTCGTACACATGAGGATTTTTTGTTCCCAAATTAGTCAAGGTGTGGTCAATGGCGGAACTAGAAATATAATTTACCCTGGGCTAAAAATAAACTAAGCTAAAAAATGTATTGAATTCCTAATAGGGTGGGCTAAAAAATTTTGTACCAAAATTTTACATATAAAAAAAAAAAAAAAAAATTTCCCGCTTCACCTGGGCTATAGTCCAGGTTAGCCCCCTCCTACTTCCGCCACTGGGTGTGGTTTTTAAATATATCTAGAGTTAGGGTAATTTCTTGGAACCCTAAGGCCTTGTTTGGTAACACTTCTTGTTTTCTGTTTTCTGTTTTTTATTCTCAAGTTTTCGTTTTATGTTTTTAAAAACGAAATAAAAAACATGTTTGTGTGTACCTTATTTTTTTTTGTTTTTTGTATTACTGAAAACAGAAACATATTTTTTGTGCCCACAAAAAATCTAATTTTTTTTTACGATTTGTACTAATAGAATATTGCTACAAATAAATATTTTTCAATAACAAAATATATTACATAAGCAGACTAATTTCGTTCTAAAGTCAATCCAGAATAGTTGTACAAAGGTGAATTAAAATAATGCATAACTAAAATGTTACACAACCATCTTCAGAATGATAACGAAAACACGAAGAACAAAATAAAACATAAAAATATATTGCATGTAAACGAAGCACACACAAAATATTTGATCCAGTCTGTTGAGCGTGCTCTATTGTTCACTTCGAATGATCTACCATTATAATTTTGTTGGGGAAGGTGATCCGGTGGCGAATCATCATGGAGGTGTAGCTCATCTTACCATATAAACCCACTACGATGCTTTAGATTACAGGGGCATCGATAAAATGGTCTTCCATAGTTTTTATCTGTCTTTGCTATTCGTAACATTATTCTACCAAAGCGACATTTACATGGATGACCAAACTCTTCATATTTCGCCATACCTAAAAAATAATATTAATTAATTGTAGCTACTAATGTATCTCATTAGATTCACAACTACAATAATATTACAAATGCAGAGAAAGACCAAGCAAAGCATTCGAAAAAATATGAAATAGAGATAAGTTAGAGTCATATTCCTTACATATTACAAACCAAGTGCTGAAAAGAGATGCAAATATATAATAAAATAAATGCTACAAGCTTAAGTAAGTCCATACAACATAACACACATATCAACGCCTTTGGCTTTGATATATTTGACAGGCAATGGTGTCACGAAGTCTACCCATTTGTCGCAATTGACTTGGTGTTACATTTAATTATTGTGAGGCTGCCGTAGAGCTTTCAGCATCGTGATTACACTGTTCACTTTCAACAGTCATGTCCTCATTGCTACATGTAAGAAACACCTTGTCATTTGGGTCATGCATTCTTATAAAGTTGTGGATTGTGCAACATGCAGTTGGAATATATTTTTGGATCTTCACACTAAATCCCCTAGGCATTGTTACCAAGATGGAAAATCGTGCATTCAATGCACCAAAACAACGCTCTATCACGTTGCGAAGTGATGAGTGATGGTAGTTATACCATTCCTCTTCTTTTTGGGGCAATCTAGTACGACCACGGTATGTAGATAAGTGGTACCGCTCACCCTTGTACGGTGTCAAAAATCCCTATATTTGAATAGCCAGAATCAACCACATAATACTTACCTATAAGCAAAATTAGCAATTAGAAAACAATCATCATGATTACATGAAGTAGTTTATCTAAAAAGTAATTACGTAGCTTAAGTTATAAACCCTTTACCTTGAGGAGGCATGAAAAATTGCATGGCTGGATTTTGAGCACACTCAAAAAGCACTCGTAAGTCATTTGCCGTTCCTTCCCATCCCGACAACACAAAAGTAAATTTCATGTCGAATGAACATGCACACATTACATTTTGTGACGTGGTTTTGTGCCTACCACGATATGAAATTTGTGTCTGAGCGAAAATCTTTGCATCTACGTGTGTACCATCTATAGCACCGATACAATCCTATAGAACAACTGACACGTAAATAAAAATTACGTGTCATGATACCAGATAAACCCATTCAATGTTAAAAAAAAAATATTGAAGATACCTTAAAAAATGGCCAATACTTGAGGTTATGTATAATTTGGGGAGGAATCTCGTCAAATGATGGAGGTTGAATAATAAACTTTCCAAGCCTACACACGGCCTTTAATACCCGGATAAAATATCTAGAAATGGTTTCTCCTGAATGTTGGTATCGCTCTTGGATTACACGATTTCGTATGTTATGTCCAACTGCAAGCAAAAAAATACACACTTGCTCTTGAACGGTTAAATACCAGGAATGCTTTAATCCCCCGTGTTCCTTAAGCGCCTCACAAAATGCAATGAAAACATGTGTTTCCATTCGAAAGCTTTCTTCACATCTCCCATCGTGACCATTCAGTACCTCTATTACATAGTCGTGTCCTCTTAGTATAGAAGTTCGACAAGGTATACGTTCATAGTGTCTTCGATAATGCTCGGCTAGTGCTAATGTAACTAAGGCAATCACGGTGTCATCGTCGGAATCAGTTTCTAATTCTTTATCACTGTCATCGCTTGAGTCCATTTCTTATCTTGTAATCAATTAAGAGGATTCCAATGAAGAAAAAAAATAATAAATATCTTTACTAACACAAATACACCTACCAAAAACATAACAACTGCATATAAGGTAATAGGATGCATAGTTCAAATGTAGCAAACAGTCTAAAAGCTCCACCAATCATAGTTCAACAAAGTTATTAAAATAAAGACTCCAACAACCATACTTATTACACACTAGAATTTCAAGTTTTCAACTAATAAAAAAAGACACAGCATGAAGACAAATGGCTTATGTAGCTACACTCTACTTCAAATTCACTCTTTTGGGGTCAGATTCATGATCCAATCCTTCTTCCTCTTCTCGGGCATATCAAGAAAGATGGATCTCCATCCGGGGTCTTCCTTAATGGTTTTCACTGCAACAGCATATTCCTTCTCTTCTAGTTCTTCCATTGCATTCAAAACATTCATACACTCTTTTATAAGTTTGTCTGAATCACCAAATTCAGGGGAAGAAACACTGTTTGTGAACTTGGCCATATGTTTTGCTTGAAGAAGTTCCACCTTTTTTCTGTTACTTTCAGCGATAACACTCAAAGATTTAGTTAGATTGGCAGAGAAGGAGTCCCTCTTCCTACTCTTGCTACTTTCCTTCGCATCAAAGACTTTGCAAGTTTGACATCCTTTATCTTGCCTTTCCTACTTAACCTTTGTACTTCCATATCATCAAGGCCTTCTTCTTGTTCAATCTGTATTCCTATGGGTTCTAAACTTTCTGTTTCTGAAGGAGATTGTGTTGACGCATGAGCGTTGAACCCAGTGGCAGTGGTGTCTCCAAGTACTCGGGTCATCACGGCATAGTGTTTGAACCTCCTTTTCCTGAAATGCTTTGCCTTTTTGTTAACCTACATGACAAACACATTTGCCTATATTAAAATTCTAACTAAGGAGGAAACCATAATAATTAAAGAATTATGGGTTATGTCTAACCTAGTAGAGTCGTTCCCAAACTTCGGTATCAGCAGTTACAGTGCCATTTATAGGACACCATCCAACCCCACTTTGTTTACAAAGGCTCACAAACTTGGTGTGCATGGTTCGCAGTTGGTTGAACTTGTTCCTAATTTGATTTTCAGTGTACGAGTATGAGGTTTTAGCGATAAGTTTTTTCCTCATTCGTGGCCAAGCTTCCTTTTGGAAAGTACCTGTTATCCTACTATGGAGTTTCACTTCTTCATCCATGATATCAACAAAGATGGCCTCATTAGCTGCAGGCCAAGGTCCATCTTTTTCAGCTACTTCGACAACATCATCCTCGTTCCTCATAGTTTCTCTAGCATTGGTAGTCATGTCCTGATTCGAATAACTAACGAAAATAACTCAACTAATTCAAGACATACAGAACTATTGTAAAGCCATACGAACCATGTTGGAATTTCATCACTATAGGGAATTAACTAATTCAAACATTAATAGTAATATTGGAAGGAAAATGCACCCATTCAAGTATTCAATCCAATATTAGGCCCAAATTTACTTTGGGAAAAAAATGGGCTTATATTGCTTACTAATATCTAGGAATAGTAGAAAACATTCAAGAGAAAGAGAAAGAATGGTAGAAAGATTTATCCAAACAAACGTCATGTACTAATATTCTCCGACTGGTAGTCAGAAAAATGCCAAATTATTAAAACATAACACATTAGAATACCAAGGAAATTATCAATGACAACAGCCACAACAAAACACACGTAAAATACCTACTGTTTTGAAAATACATATGCACTACCTTATGTGATTGGTTAGTAAACCAACAGATTCTGTGATAGTACTTTTATCTCAAGACCTGGAGTCAGATTGTTATATGGCCTCCCAGAGGAGCCAGGCGGTACACATGAATGAACCCTTACAAATTTACAGCAAACCAACAGATTTTGTTCCTTTTCAGATTCTGTGATAGCAAACCAACAGATTTTGTTCCTTTTCAGATCTCTCATCCAGATAAATGATTCCTTAAACCCTTACAGATTTACAGCCTCATCCCTGGAAAATCCCTTCAGCTCTCAGCTCTCTCCCACAATTTTCCATGATTACCTTAGCTCTCACCGGACCTAGTCTTAAGTTATCCTGATTTATCATGCGCCATACAATGTTTTAACCACCAATCCCTAGCCATTAGGCAATACAAGAAAGTTTCCTTATATAAATCATCTATTATTCTAACCTTCTGAGTTAGGGTTGTGGATTTCCTGTTCTTATTCTAACCATTACAATCTGGCTGCCATTGGAAAAGGTAAATTTGATGCTCCAACTTCTCAATCAGTACCTCATAACTCTTTCTCTGATGTTAAGCTACTTAAGCATTCCTAAGACACCAAGATTCTAGTGTCTCAAACCACTTAGGTTACCATCATCATACGCTTTACCGAGTCATCTTCCCGAAGGTATAATTCCCAGTCACGTGCTATCATACTTGAGGACGTGCTACGACAACATAAGCATCATTTAAAGAAGCACTTCATTTTTAACCACTCTCCAAAGGAAAGTTTTCCTCAGCTTGAGGAGAACTAATGGGAAAGGAAAGGAATTGGATGAGCTGAAAGGTCAAAGATAATTGGGACACCAATAAGAAATCTACCTATATAAGAACTTCAATTTTGGAATTTAGTTTAATCAGGAATCCTAATCAATTTAGGTAGCTGTTTATGGTTAGGATTGTTCTTACAATATTAATTGTTGCTTCTTATCTTATTCAGTTGTTATATTTTGTGATTATATCTGTGATTATCTTAGCAAACCAAGGAAAGACTTAACTAAAATAGGACTACAAATTTGAGCAACAAATCATATATGGTCAAACAATTATGTTTTTCTTCCCAATAATTAGATCATGGTGGGTGTTTGTATCATGCATTCAAAAATTCTTCCCAGTATCAGACAACAATACCCAAAATCAGAAACATAAGATCCACTACAAAGTAGATAATAATTTCATGAGTCTATGCTCTTCAAAGCTATGCAATACGAAACCTCTGATGGAAGTGGTAAAAAGCAAGAGATGACATTATATTAAATAAAGACCACGAACAACTTACCAGGAAGAAGGAGGAACGAAATTGATGACAGAGAAGGAAGACCTCAGCACTGTTGAAGCTGAAAATACAATGGGTAAAGATAAAGTGGTTTTCCGGCCGGTTAAATTCCCGATAGACGAAGTGGGTAGAGGAAGAGAAGTGATACATAAGAGAAGTGTTAGCTCGAATGTATAATACAAGTATGACAACACACAGAGAGAGAGAGAGAGAGAGAGAGAGAGAGAGAGAGAGAGAGAGAGATGGAGGAAGAGAACAAACCTTTGTCAGCCGCAGAGACGTAGAACAGAGCAAAACCCTAGCTAGCGCAATGAAGAAGATGGAGGCGGCTACAACGAAGAAGATGTTAGATCTGTTTTAGGTTTTACATCTGTTTCGCTCAAAATAACGTGAAAGAAGTAAAAAAAATTGGGCCTCCTGAGTTTCGAACCGAGGCCACGCGTGTGCAAGTGCTTTGCACTATTCACCCGTCTATTTTCATTGCCGGTTTTTTGTTTCCAAAAAAAGTGACTTCTCACTTTCTCTACTTCCTCTTTTTTCCAAAATACTAAACACTGGTTTTTAGAAATTGGTAAACAAAAAACATACACAAACATATTTTCTGTTCAAAAAATACAAAATTCTGAAAATAAAAACAAAACAAAGAAACCAAAAGGATACCAAACATACCCTAATGAAGAAGGATTGTATGAGTGAGTTGTTTTTTTTTCTTTTGTGAATTTATGTGACGTGAATTGAATTTGTAACTGTACAGAAAAGTGTTTGTGTGTGCTCGTGAAATTCGTTTGAATTCAAACTGTAAGAGAGAAAGAGAGAGATATCAATGAGAGTTGTTCGTTGAGAAAGAAGTAGAAGTTGTATTTTTCAGTTTGATTAATAAAGTTCCAGTCAGTGGTATGTTTGTGAGTGATATCTCTGTTTTTTTTCTTGTGTTTGAGTGATTATTGTGTGTTGAGAGTGAAGTGGTTTTTGAGTTTGATTACAATTCCAGTGAGTTTAATTTGTGTGTGTGTGATATTTCTATGTATTCTTATTTTGAGTTGTGTGAGTGATACCTTTGTGTATTCTTGTGTCTGAGTGATTCCCGCTCAACAGTGGTGAGGAGAGGGACCCAAATTCTAGTGAAATGGAATGATTATGCGTGCCTGATCAAACACTGTTGAAGGAGGTAAAACTTACATCAATATTATTGAGTTTTTTCTTAAATTATTAATTTAGTTCAGTAGGCAAGTGCTCTCACATATGTGCATGTGTGCCTGTAACGATCCGAGATTTGGTACTGAAATAAAAATTTAATTAAGTTTCTTTTAAATAATTAGTTCATAATAATTTTTGTTTATGAGCGGATGAGTTAGCATGCAAACAAATGGTTGTAATTGAAAGTGCACGTGAGTTATGGTAGGTCGCATTACGCCAGAGTGATTTTCTAAAAATGGAAATTCTAGAGTTTTAATAAAATCAAATTTATTTTAGGCTTTCATGGAATATAATAGATTTACGATTGTATTTAATTTCAATAATTATTTTAATGGAATAATGACTTTTTAAGTGGGGTTTTAAGGAGTTTGATGGGAAATCAATTTTTTTTTCTCGTCTTGAATTTGATAACACAGTAATGGGCTTTCATATGAATTAATTGGGAGATTTAATTGGGACATTCATGAGTATTTTAAGGCAATTCATCCTTGATTCTAAATATAACCTAGTATTACTTTGCATCTGTTTTCACTAATCGTGTAATCAAAAAATCAAAGAGAGACTAGAGAGTTAGAGAGAGGGTAAGAGTTCTAGAGAGATAGAAAGAGTTGCCAAGATCAAAGTCTTTGCTGAACCGTCGCCGAACATCATCCGAGTCACATTGGAGAACGTATTAAGGTAAGATTCTATACCTACCACCCTTAGATTCATGTGCTGATTGTTTCATGTGAAAAGAAATTGACCATGTTCTTATTTTTATTTTTTATAACCCATACTCTGTAAATTGAATAATAATTAATATGTTCTAATAGTCTTCTTAAATTATGTATTGATATGTTCCTGATGCATCTCGTAGGGAATCATATCTTCCACCCTAAGAATTTGTGTTTTTAATTTGATTTGTCTTATAAATCAACTCTATTAGTTTCTGTTCATGAAAATATAAACACTCATATCATGTATTTTGGGTTTGGTAGAAAATCGTATGAACAACCATTGATTGTTAAATTTCGATAGAAATCATTGAATTATATTCTGTTTTTTTACTGTTCTTGCAAACCCAGTAAGCATATCTCAAAATTTTCTGATGCTTAGTTCTAATTAGAAGTGCAAGGACAAAGAATCAAAATAAAGAGTATAATTTTATTTACATGTAACCCAACAGAAATTTAGAAATTCTTAGTTTTAATCCTGAAAATGACCCCACCACTTCCCATAAGAACTCCAAGGCCACTTATTTTGTATGAATCTTTTGGGTTGCATTTCCTTGTTGTAATTCTCTATTTTAATTTTTGACAATCTTGAGCAAAAATTGAAAAAAATAAGATATCAATTTTCAACCCTCTTCATTTCATGTTTTCTTAATAAATCGCGTACCATTCGTCTCTGCTAAATGAAACCCAGTAGAACTTTCTACTTAAATCCTATGATGTATTGTTTACCAAGATTGCAGAAGTTGATTTTTAAAAAAATTGCGGCATTGATAAGCATTGATCTAGTTGGTTATTTGTTAAAAGGGTTGATCATGACGTATATTTTTAAAAAAAAAAATACAAATGATAGAGGTGTTAGTCACCTTTGACTATGTCATGAAGGTGAAATTCAATTTATATAATATGACCTATTTGTTCTGCTTGAAAACATTATATTTCTCAAGATGAATTAGTGGGTCATGAAAATTTTTGCTGTGCAGGTACCTCTGTTGATTAAACTAACATTATGGGGTAATCTTAGCAAGTGCTTGCCTAAGAAGCTCGTTTGGAAAAAAAAGAAGAAAAAGAGACATCACTATAGCTTTCTAAACCCAAACAGATTTGTTTTAAGCATTCACTATTTAATTTAATGTGGCTAAGAAGTTTTCTTTTCGGTAATCAAGACTTCAAAAATTTAATATGAATAGATGTATTAAATCGTAAAATAGCATTAGCCTCATATATTTCTTTAACTGGTCAGAGAATGTGTTTTATCCGTTAGAATGTCATTCAACATTTTGGGCTTCGTTTCTGAATGGTCAAAATATCATCCCTAGACCCCATCTACATTATGCACATGCATACACTCGTACTCTAATAATGTCGTTATGTTGAGAATTAGATTGCGTAATATTGTTATGTTGTTGGGCTATTACATTGTGTTGTTATTGTGACCGTTATGCTGCCTAATTTTCTGTAAAAATGACTTAATTGTAATTTTGGAGAAATCTTTACGAACTTTAGGGACACCGGTTTGAATGACTCTTGGATTATAAGGTAGCGGAGGGTGTCGAGTATGAATTATAAGTAGTGAAATATGTAGAGACGCCTAGGCGTTCGTAATAGAATTGAAATGGTGTAAAACTTATTTGGAAGGCCCGTCGTGGCAAAGTTATTTTTGGGCGTTGTCCCGTGTTTGATTTTGTTGATATGTTGAAAGGACCCTAACTAGAAGTTATTGGAGACGGTTGAGGGTGACTTTGGAGATGTCTGCGAAGGCAGCTCCGGACCCCAAAAGAATGACGGCCAGAGTCTTTGGCGTATTTGAGCCGATTAAGAAAAAGCGGCTAAGGTTCATTGGTAACTGACCTGGTGAAGCCATGTTCGGTCAGATCTAATAGGTGAGGTATTATTGATTTGAGTGAACGGTAAAAGATTCCTTCCTTGTTGGATCGATATTCAAGTCGGGTATTTGACCTCGGACTATGGGCATTGGATAGATAAGGATTGGTCAATATCAACTGAGTATCCTAAGTTAGATATGTTGGGTAAGATTCAGAGTTCCAAGTTGAAATTCCTAGAAACATAAAAGAACAAAGTCATAACATACCAATGTGTTTATCTTATATTATTCAGTTATAGTTTACTCTGTTAACATTTACATTGTTCTTATATATCCTGTTGAGCATGCATGTTTTTTTTTTGGGTTTAGTTCTCGGGTATTATTTTCTACTGAGTTTTATTATTTATCAGTGCAACTCCTTTGCCCATCGTGTTTTATACTTGACTGGCCGGCAAAAGTGCGTCGTTAGGGCGCCGGCCTAGGTCAAGGTTTAATTATCATAAAACAGGATTTCCCTCAAATATTTAAAAGAACTATAGTGGAGAGTCCGGAGTATCGATCCACAGGGAAGAGGTAGTTAGATTCAAAGACTTCACAAATTTAGTTTTTCGACGTTTCGGACGTCAACCTCAAAGTTTGTTTGGTGTGGTTAACAATTATATTAACTAAGTGAGGGAATAAAATGAGTTTTAAAGAAATAAGCTTAGTCTTCAGAATCCATTTAATGTCAAACTTACTTTAAACAACATCTCCTCTTATAACTCAACCTAGATTCCGGGTAAGGTTTCTAGGTCGAAAAATATTCAATGAAAATCAGTCTTTTAGTTCAAGAGATAAGTTTCCAAATCTATTCAAGTTCAAGAAAATGTAACCCAAAATAGGGAGGACATAGGCTTAAGTATTAGATATACCAAATATATGGCAATAACTAAGCAAAAGCTTAACTCTACCTTTGATTTCTAGAAATAAGAACTTGAATATATTTGAGAACAAACTTATAAAATGGTTAGGAGATATTGAATAAGAGTGAGTTTTAGTTAAACTTCATCCTAAGACATAGCTTATGAAAGTTTAGCTACTCATGCTTGTGAATGAGAAAATGAACATGGAAAGAAAAGGAATGAACACACTAGCTAATAACAAGAAGGATATACCAACCAACACTAAAAATCTGGAAATAAACACTAACCAAAGATAATATGCCGGAAAACTAAGGTAAAGGCAAGAACACAAATAAACTAAACTTGGATTAACTTACTCTTAAAAGGAACAATGTCTTACACTTGATGAAAATCTCAGGGAAAATGAAGAACACCAAGAACTAGAGAGAGAAGCTCTCAAGGTTGAATAATATCTGATTAACTAAGTGTGTGTTTTGCTTCCAATACATGGGAACACTAAAGGGAGAGAGATCCACTTATCTCTCCCATACACATGCCTATGGGGGACTAAAACATGCTCAAAGCATCTCCCTACACCCTTTTGCAAAGCAAAAGTCGGGGAGAAATCATCCCAAAAGGGGTGGTAAAGAGCTGGAGTCGAAATCTGCATTTAATGCGCGTCAGAAGGGCTCTATTGATAGGAGTGGGTCTCTATCGATAGAGAAGTTGTATTGGGTCAGACAGAATTTGTCCTCTATCGATAGGAGTGTGTCTCTATCGATAGAGAAGTCCTCTGGTCTTCTTTGATCTTGGTCTCTATCGATAGGAAGCAACCTCTATCGATAGAGAAGTCCTCTGGTCTTCTTTGATCTTGGTCTCTATCAATAGGAAGCTTCCTCTATCGATAGAGGTGAAGTTCTATCGATAGAACTTGGTCTCTATCGATAGGAAGCTTTACATTTCTGAACGTGACAGGGCTCTATCGATAGGGAAGACCCTCTATCGATAGAGAATGTTTCTGACTTCCATTTTTAGTCCTTTCTTGCCCCTTCGATCCGGTCTCTCTTTTACTCCTCCCGAGCCTTCATTTGGTCCTCCATCAATGTCGTCAATGGTTCCGAGGCCTTAAGTCATGGTGGAATCTTTGGGCATTCATTTAGCGCTCGAAAACCTGAAATGGTACAAAGACAACTACGCGTGCAACATCAACTAGAACAATACATTTGCCTACGCATAAATGCCAAATTGAGTACATTGAGCCACGTTATTATGCAATATAGTGCGCTCAACACACCCCCCAACTTGAAGGTTGCTAGTCCCTAGCAACGCATCACATTAACAACAAAAAGACAATTTGATTTCTCATGAAAGCTTAACTATCAACCATGCTTGATTCGTAGTTTTCCATGTGTACTAGGCGCATTTCGCAAGAATGAGCAATGCAAACACACACAACCATTCATGAACCATAATGAACAACTGAGCATGGACGTGTACTAAGCAATGTTAACCAAAGTGAGCCTTGATTCCAAATCTCTCCGTTTGCCCTCACAACGAATTGTGCACTTCATGACCTGAACTTTGCATCCCTAACTTGCGCGAATATACACACCGAAGATGTGGTTACGCAATCACAATGAAAGTACTATATATGCGTTGATGGAACATAGCAACGTGATATAGGAATGCCAAGTGCTAGAAACATGTAACTACTCAAACACGCATCAAGATAGAATCCAAAACGTAAATAGAATCTATTAGGACTTAAAAGCTTATAACATTCATGGTTTTATAACAAGATGGAGTACAAAATATGACACCGGCTGATATGTGGCTTGGTCATCTACCCTTTGCCGGTGTCCTGACAATGCCAACGTGCACCCGGTGCACAATACCACGATGACTAACGTGAAAAGAAAAAAGAACACAACTTCCTAGACTCAATGACACTTAACAAGAGAAAAACTAGCATAGACTCGATCTTATTCTAACTGTGTCCCCCTTTCCTTCTACTCACTTTCTTCCACAATGTCATCCTCTCCCGACTCCTCCTCACTATCATCATTGACTTCCTCTTCAGTCTCACTCTCCTCTTCTTCCGGTTCATCTTCAGAAATGTATGGGCGCCCTATCTGTGCTGCCACATGATCCATGGTAAACTTCTGTCTCCTCAGTATCTGTTTCTGTGTCTTCAAGATCTCTTTCTGTGTCTTCTTGATTTCAGACTGACGACAGAAAATCTTCTTCATCATTTTCCACATTTTCCCCTTGAAGGAGTTCTTGTCAGGCCTTTCCACAGAGGGGGCAGAAGTTCTTGCACTGACCCGAGAAGCCGCCGGAATGTGGGTTCTAACCGCGGGTGGAGGTCTCACAGCAGTTGGGTCTCTAGAGTGGGCTTTGCTCTTACTTGCGGTGACACCAGAAATGGGTCCCAAACCTTCAGTCCACATATCATTTGGTCTTTCCTCAACCCCCATGTTGAGCCACAGCCGGGTGATCATTGCAGGGTATGGAAAGTTTGCCCTAGGCATGGTGTTGGTCCTAAACTCCACCAACTGCCTAAAGATGTACCTCCCGACATCCATCACATCATCATGCAAAAAGGAGTAGACCAATTGGACCTCCTTTACCCCAAGAATGTTCTCCACCCCTCGGGGGTAGAGGTTGTAGTGCAAGATTTTGTTCAGCAGCCTATACTCCTCCTTTAGCCTCCCAACGGGGAATTGGCTATGAAATTCATTCGGGTCGGTGAACATCTCATCCACATAGAAGCGGGGGTCATACATCTCTTCCTCTCTCGGGAATGTGCATATACTCTCATCGAAAGTCGGACATCCCAAATAGAATGTAATAACCATAGGCGTGATCAAGACGTGAATTGGTTGATTTCCCCCTCTGGGAGTCGCATGTTTGTGAAGAACGTCTCCACAATGGGTTGGATGTATCCCTTTACCGGATCGAACCATTTCCTCAACCCTCGCCTATCAATCGTGAGGACCACCTCGGTTTCCCCAATGTGTTCCCGATCAACCATCCGCTTGCATGTGGCCTTGCGGGTGGCCATTGAGTTTTCCCACTCCTTTGGATCCTCCTTCGATTTCTTCTTCCTACCCGAACTTTCGGCGTCCTTTCGCTTTCCCCATTGGATTTCATCCCTCCTTTGGGTTTCCTCACTCCTTTCCCCTTGAACATCTTCTTCTCCACTCACATTTGGGACCTTTTGACGAGCCATTGGTGCTTGATTTCGGGGTTTGGGTTTCAAAATTTCGGATATGGAGGGTTAGGGTTTGAAATTTCGGATTGAGGAAGGTGGGTGAGGGGTTTTGGGTATAAATGGTGGAGGGTTTTGGGATGATTCGGGAATGGTGCGAGATTTCGGGGCGTTTTGGAGCAAGAGGGGGAGAAAATTGCGATCTTTGAGGAGGGGGTGCGAATTTTGGATGAAGGAAATGAAAGGGTTCAGGTGTTTTTATGCGATTTTTTCCGAATTCTAGGTTCTCTATCGATAGAGAGTGGTCTCTATCGATAGAGAAACATTCTGTCTGAAATTTTTCCTTGCTCCTATCGATAGGAGACTTCCTCTATCGATAGAGAAACATTCTATCCGAATTCTGGCTTGGTCTCTATCGATAGAAGGTATCCTCTATTGATAGAGAATGCTGAAAAGTTTGCTCTATCAATAGGAACCTTCCTCTATCGATAGAGGTTGAATCTGTCTATATTTTGCACTGATCCTCTATCGATAGGAACCTTCCTCTATCGATAGAGATTGGTTCTGTCTGAAATTTTTTCTTATGCCCAAATTCTTCATCTTTTTGACCCCTCTTCTTTCCATCATCCATCCAAACACTCTCATAACACCTCATAACAGCTCCCAACATCCGGTTTCCTAATTGTTTCATGAAAACTGGATGATTCGGACTGGGTTCAAAATTTGGATTATGGGACACTTGTGTGGTTCAATCATGCAAAGATAACCTAATTTCCTTTTCTCCGTACATAATGGATTCCAAATTGATGCATGCAAGATGTTAAGCATGAAATGAGCATGGCATGGATTTCATATGAAGATCGAGTGCGAAAGAGTGTGTGGGATGCTTTTCAAATTAAATCCACTCTATATGATCAAATCACCCAATTACACACTTAGCTCAAAGTGTTCCAAATAGTTCATGTTTATGTGTGTGAATTGACTTTGTTGCTCAATGACTAATACATCGCATGCATGCCTCTTGTACATATCCAAATTATCAAGCATAAGCTTCAACTCTACTTTCATGGGAAATGGAACAAAATTTGAAAAAAAAGGGACTAAAATGACTCAATTAACACTAAAATTGGACTAACCTCTCCCTCCAACTTGAAATTTGCATTGTCCTCAATGCAAGAAGACAACGCACCATAACGCATAAAAGAGGGACGAACATACCTGCGAGGTGGAATGTCAACCACCCTATACCTCGACCAAGTTTGAGGATTTCTCATCACGTGCACTGTTTGTCATTGGGAGGGCTTCCAAGGTGTTTCCGGCTCCAACTTGTGGACCATAGCTAGTCACATAGAATCATCGCCGGAGCTTTGTTGGACTAACAACCGTAGCACATAGCTACACCCACGACTTTGGGCTCTTGAATGCCGCAATCACCCCGTACTTAGATCCAAACTACCAAGGCTGATGTGGTAGCATGCACACCTTGCGAAGACTGAACCACCAACTACCTACTAAGAGCAAAAATGACTTCATGGAACACAAATTTCATTAGCGGGTTAGTCCAAAAATGACAATAATAAAAATAAGCAATAAATCCACCACTTCTTCACGCGAAGGACACGAGTACTAATTTTCTTCCTTGTCGAAGGCTGTGTTTCCCTATTGTTGGAAGGACAGTATGCTTGGGGTTCAACAATATCTTGAGAAGCAGCGCCATCATCTAATAGGCTACCACTCCCTTTGGAGGGGGACCCCCCAAATTCCTTACCCCCCATTCTGCTTTGAAGCAATCTCCATGGAACTTGACATTAAAGCCGAAAGGGTTCAGACAGATTTCTCATTGTCCACGCGCCTGCCGTCAGACCCAACCTCAAGGTACTACATACGAAGCTTGACAAGGTGGCTATACCAGATCGTCAGATGCCGTTCGAGCACGGCAAACACTGGAGGTATCACAAACTCCATGGATTTATAGTCTCCTAGACTTCAATTCAAGCTCACGAACCCAAACAATTGGGGTCCACATTGTCTGCATCGGACCCCCCATAGATAGGGTCACTCAACTCCTCAACGGATTCCTCGGGATCAAAGTGTTCAATGAAAGGCTTCAACCGGTGGCCATTCACCTTAAATGTGGTTCCGTTCTTAGGGTTCTCAAGTTTAATCGCTCCATGAGTGGAAACGGTTTTCACAATGTAGGGACCTCCCCACCGGGAAAATATGTAACCTTGAGTTGTACAATAGCACTTTTTGGCCAGGGGTGAATGTCTTACGGACGATGTTCTTGTCGTGAAAGGCTTTGACCTTACACTTATAGATGTTGGCATTGTCATAAGCATCCCGGCGAATTTCTTCAAGCTCATCCAATTGGAGCTTACAGTGGGCACCGGCTTTGGGCATACGATAGTTCAACTGTTTAATCGCCCAAAAAAGCCTTGTGTTCCATTTCCACCGGTAAGTGGCAAGCCTTGCCATGTACGAAGCGGTAGGGAGACATGCCCAACACTGTTTTGTAGGCGGTACGGTAGGCCCACAAAGCATCAATGAGTCTCAGAGACCAATCTTTGCGGTTTGGGTTCACCGTTTTCTCGAGTATGTGCTTGATTTCCCGATTGTCCAACTCAGCTTGGCCATTAGTTTGGGGGTGGTAGGAAGTGGACACCTTATGGTTGACACCATATTTGATCATGAGAGCGGTCATGGGTCGATTACAAAAGTGTGTGCCTTGGTCACTAATGAGGACCTTAGGCATCCCAAACCTCGCAAAGATGTGTTCCTTGAGAAATTTCACCACAACCGAGTGGTCATTGGTGCGAGTAGGGATTGCCTCCACCCACTTAGACACATAGTCTACGGCGAGAAGGATGAATAGATGCCCACAAGAATTGGGGAATGGTCCCATGAAATCAATCCCCCAACAATCAAAAATTTCGACTATTAGAATGGGGGTGAGGGGCATCATATTCCGTCGGGAAAGTGCTCCCAATTGTTGACACCTATCACAAGATTTGCAATATTCAAAGGTGTCCTTGAAAAGATTTGGCCAATAGAAACCACATTGTAGAATCTTGGCGGCGGTTTTCTTGGATGAGAAGTGACCACCACATGCTTCGGTGTGGCAAAATGAGAGGATGGAATGTTGCTCATCGTTAGGCACACACCGCCGAATAATTTGATCCGGACAGAATTTAAATAGGTAAGGATCATCGAAGACAAATCTTCTCACCTCCACTAAGAATCTCTTCCGATCTTGCGGAGTCCAATGTTGAGGAAGTTGCCTCGTGGCCAAGTAATTGACAATATCTGCATACCACGGGCAACTAGAGATGGCCAAGAGTTGCTCATCGGGAAAGGAGTCGGGAATGGGTATGTTGGTGGTATGATCCTCAAATTCGATGCAGGACAAATGGTCCGCCACCACATTCTCCACTCCTTTCTTCTCCTTGATAGTGAGATCAAACTCTTGGAGAAGTAATACCCACCTAATTAGCCGAGCCTTAGCATCGGGCTTGGTCATGAGGTACTTGAGGGCGGCATGGTCGGTGTAAATCACAATGGGTGATCCTATGAGGTAGGACCGGAATTTATCAAGAGCGAATACCACCGCCAACAACTCCTTTTCGGTGGTAGTGTAGTTCAATTGGGTGTCATTCAAGGTCTTGCTTGCGTAAGCAATGACATGAGGCACCTTCCCATCCCTTTGGCCTAAGACCGCCCCAATGGCATAGTCGCTAGCATCGCACATGAGCTCAAATGGTAAGCTCCAATTAGGGGATTGCATGATGGGAGGAGTCGTGAGATCGACTTTGAGTTTCGAAAAGGCCTCCTCACAATCATGTGTCCACACAAAAGTTGTGTCTTTCGAGAGCAAGTGACACAAGGGACGAGAAATGGTGCTGAAATTTTGAATGAAGCGCCTATAGAAACCGGCATGCCCAAGGAATGAACGGATATCCTTGACACACTTTGGGGTGGGTAGTTTAGAAATAAGTTCCACCTTGGACTTGTCTACCTCAATCCCCCTAGAAGAAACTATGTGACCAAGAACGATACCTTGGGTGACCATGAAATGGCAGTTTTCCCAATTGAGCAATAGGTTCGTCTCTTCACATCTTACAAGCACTGATTCAAGATTATTAAGACATGACTCGAAAGAGTCACCAAAGACAGAAAAATCATCCATAAACACTTCCACTACCTTCTCAATCATGTCGCTAAAAATACTCGTCATACACTTAGAGAAGGTGCCAGGAGCATTGCAAAGCCCGAAGGGCATGTGACGGTAGGCAAAAGTGCCAAATGGGCAAGTGAAAGTGGTCTTCTCTTGGTCTTCAACGGCTACCTCTATTTGGTTATATCCGGAATAACCATCTAGGAAGCAATAAAAAGGGTGACCGGCTACCCTCTCCAACATTTGGTCGATGAAGGGGAGAGGGAAGTGGTCTTTCCTTGTGGAGGAATTCAGCTTCCGGTAGTCAATGCACACTCTCCACCCGGTGACAACACGTGTGGGGATTAAGTCCCCTTCCTCATTGGCCACCACAGTTACTCCGGACTTCTTGGGAACCACTTGGATGGGGCTTACCCACTTGCTATCGGCAATAGGATAGATGATTCCCACATCCAATAATTTCAACACCTCATCTCACACAACATCCCTCATGATGGGATTCAAACGGCGTTGGGGTTGGCGAGATGGTTTGATGTCATCCTCAAGGTATATATGATGTTTGCAAAGTAAAGGACTAATACCTTGGATGTCGGCTATGGTCCACCCAATAGCTTTCTTGTGGTCCCTCAAAATTGTCAAGAGGGCTTGTTCTTGGTGATCCTCAAGGTTAGATGAAATCACTACCGGAAAGGTTTCGGAATCACCAAGGAACGCATACTTGAGATTAGAGGGAAGAACTTTGAGCTCAAGCTTTGGTGGTTGGATGGTAGAGGACAGGGTCTTAGATTTTGCAGGTGGTAATGCTTCAAAAGTGGGTACCCACCTTTCGGTACCCATCACTTCTTCATCATTGAGGAAGGAGTAAATGTACTCCACCTCGGGTGAATCTAAGAAAGCGGTCTCTTCTGCTGTGAGCATAGCCTCTAGGGGGTCGGAAAATAGATGACAATCAACGTGTTCTTGGATAAGTGTGTCTATGACGCTCACGTCACGGATGTCATCATCATCCCCCATTTGGCTCCCAATGTTAAATATGTTAAGCTCAAGGGTCATGTTCCCAAACGTCATCTTTAGTAGCCCATTTCGACAATGGATCACCGCATTGGACGTGGCCAAGAAGGGCCTTCCAAGGATGATGGCAGTTTGTGTTTGAAGATTAGACGCGGGACATGTGTCAAGGACTATGAAGTCCACCGGGTATACAAAATTGTCCACTTGGACAAGCACATCCTCCACTAAACCCCTCGGTACCCGGACACTACGGTCGGCCAATTGAAGGGTCACCGAGGTTGGTTTCATGTCACCCAACCCAAGTTGCTCATACACCGAGTATGGCAACAAATTCACACTAGCCCCCAAATCAAGCAAGGCTTTCTCAACCATCTTTCCCCCAATTCTCACAGAAATGGTAGGACAACCGGGGTCCTTATACTTGGGTGCAATGGGGGTTTGGATGATCGAACTAACTTGTTGTGTCAAGAATACCTTCTTTTGAACGTTGTGCTTGCGCTTGATTATGCACAAGTCTTTCAAAAATTTAGCATAAGAAGGTATTTGCTTGATCGCGTCAAGTAACGGGATAAACTAAACAAGAGATCCGGCGGAATAGCATTTCCTATTGATTTATCCCATGGACTGGACCTATTCTGTGAGATCGAATCTAAGATTATACTTCTTCATACCTAAAAAATACCAAAACAAACGGACCTGGGCTAGAACGGCTTCATTCGAGTTACGGGAGCATTGTGACTTATTGATTTTGACTTGCTTAAAAAACTCAAATATCTCCGTGGAGTTCGTCAACTTAGGTAGTGGCCTTAATCTTTGTGGGTATGGGGCCGATATCGAGCAAGTGGAGACCATGGGTTCTCCCATAGGAAGGGATGTGGAAGTTGAAGGAGATGGAGGCAATACACTCACCGGTTCATCATCTTGGGGTTGTGGAGTAGGCACCGGAGGAGGAGTGGTTTTCGGGAGAATGGTCTTGTCGACCTCTTTTCCACTCCTCAATGTGGTAATGGCCTTGGCTTGTTCCACATTGGACCCGGAAGGAGAATTTCCTTGCACAAAATGTTGACCTTGGGGATTTGCTTGTGGTTGGGCTGGAAATTTCCCCTTCTCATGTTGCATGGTCCCCAATGTTGTGGTCAACTTGGTAAGTTGGGAGCGGATGTCCCCAATGGCTTGTATGTTTTGCTCATTGACATTGGCTTGCCCTTGCATGAACATTTGCAAGGTATCCTCCAAACTTCGCCGGTTAGGCGGTTGGTAAGAGTTGGGACCCGTGGAGGGACCCGGAGGATTATAAGCATTCGGTGGGTACCGAGGTGGTGCAGGCCCTTGTGCATTTTGATGGGCCGGGTATTGCCCTTGAAATCCTGGGGGACCTTGGGATGAGCCACCCGACTCATTTTTCCTCCAACTGAAATTGGGATGATTTCTCAACCCAGGATGATAAGTATTGTTGTAGGGCAAGTTGGTGGACTTTTGCCCTTGGTGAACGGCATGGACCTCAGCTTGGTCCGAACCTTGGAGTACCTCTTTGAAAGCAGGTATGATTGGAAAAATGTTTGTCGTATGGTCCAACGTATCACAAATGGCACAAGCCTCCCCGGGCTTAGAAATGGAAAACACCTCGTTCACTCGGTTGATTTCAAGTTTCTCTAGTTTCCTAGAGATGTGATCAAGGCGTTTACTAATGTCTTCCTCCTCTCTTGGCATGTACTTGCTCAAACTTCCTTATTGAGGAGGGGGCTTATATGAACGGTCATTGGGACCTGAATAATCCCACGATTGATTGTTCTCCGCCAACTCATCTAAGTAAGCAAGAGCCTCGGAGGCTCCTTGGTTCAAAAACTCGCCACTAGTCATGAGGTTAATGAATTGGCGATTGCGGACTGATATGGTCTCATAGAAAATTGCCACAATTTGCCAATCCTCATACCCGTGATGAGGAACGGCGAGAAGACACTCTTTGTATCTTTCCCAACAAGAATAGAAGGATTCGTTGGGTATCTCTTCAAAGTTTTGGATTCTCTTTTTCAATGTGGTAGTGCTGTGCAATGGGAACCATTTCTTGTGGAATTCTACTTGCATTTCCACCCAACTTGTCACCGAGTGAGATCTCAAAGAGAGAAACCAACGCTTAGCCTTTTCCTTGAGGGAAAAGGAAAAGAGTTTCAAACGAGCCATCTCAAGGTGAGTGGCCACGTTAGTGAAAGTGTTCACCACCTCCTCGAACTCCTTGATGTGAACATAGCAATTTTTCGATTCCATCCCATAGAAGGTAGGCAACATGCCAAGTATGTTAGGTTTAACATGGAATTGATGCCCTTCGGGAATAACAGTAGAAAAAGGATGCACGAGGTGGTGGTGGTGTGAGTAGGGTGCAAGTATTCTCGCATGGTGCGAGCCATGGGTGCGTCATTGGCCTCATGTTGTTCGGCCATTGGGTTGAAAGGAGGGTTGTCTTGGCGAATAAGCCGATGTGTAGCATCACGAGTGTAGACACTTATACACCAAAGACACTCTCCTAACAATCAAGTGTGAGTTCACAAAGAAAATAAAATTTTGCGAATTACACGTCCCTTTAGCTTACGTTACACCTTAGGTTTACCAATATGGGTAGGTTAAAGGTTTTCGCCAAAGAGACTTGCAACTTGCAAAAATCTGCGATTTCTCTAAACCAACTATTCAAATCCCCGGCAACGGTGCCAAAAACATGACCGGCTGGCAAAAGTGCGTCGTTAGGGCACCGGCCTGGGTCAAGGTTTAATTATCATAAAACAGGACTTCCCTCAAATATTTAAAAGAAGTATAGTGGAGAGTCCGGAGTATCGATCCACAGGGAAGAGGTAGTTAGATTCAAAGACTTCGCAAATTTAGTTTTTCGATGTTTCGGACGTCAACCTCAAAGTTTGTTTGGTGTGATTAACAATTATATTAACTAAGTGAGGGAATAAAATGAGTTTTAAAGAAATAAGCTTAGTCTTCGGAATCCATTTAATGTCAAACTTACTTTAAACAACATTTCCTCTTATAACTCAACCTAGATTCCGGGTAAGGTTTCTAGGTCGGAAAATATTCAATGAAAATCAGTCTTTTAGTTCAAGAGATAAGTTTTCAAATCTATTCAAATTCAAGAAAATGTAACCCAAAATAGGGAGGACATAGGCTTAAGTATTAGATATACCAAATATATGGCAATAACTAAGCAAAAGCTTAACTCTACCTTTGATTTCTAGAAATAAGAACTTGAATATATTTGAGAACAAACTTATAAAATGGTTAAGAGATATTGAATAAGAGTGAGTTTTAGTTAAACTTCATCCTAAGACCTAGCTTATGAAAGTTTAGCTACTCATGCTTGTGAACGAGAAAATGAACATGGAAAGAAAAGGAATGAACACACTAGCTAATAACAAGAAGGATATACCAACCAACACTAAAAATCTGGATGAAAATCTCAGGGAAAATGAAGAACACCAAGAACTAGAGAGAAAACCTCTCAAGGTTGAATAATATCTGATTAACTAAGTGTGTGTTTTGCTTCCAATACATGGGAACACTAAAGGGAGAGAGATCCACTTATCTCTCCCATACACATGCCTATGGGGGACCAAAACATGCTCAAAGCATCTCCCTACACCCTTTTGCAAAGCAAAAGTCGGGGAGAAATCATCCCAAAAGGGGTGGTAAAGAGCTGGAGTCGAAATCTGCATTTAATGCGCGTCAGAAGGGCTCTATCGGTAGGAGTGGGTCTCTATCGATAGAGAAGTTGTATTGGGTCAGACAGAATTTGTCCTCTATCGATAGGAGTGTGTCTCTATCGATAGAGAAGTCCTCTGGTCTTCTTTGATCTTGGTCTCTATCGATAGGAAGCAACCTCTATCGATAGAGAAGTCCTCTGGTCTTCTTTGATCTTGGTCTCTATCGATAGGAAGCTTCCTCTATCGATAGAGGTGAAGTTCTATCGATAGAATTGGTCTCTATCGATAGGAAGCTTTACATTTCTGAACGTGACAGGGCTCTATCGATAGGGAAGACCCTCTATCGATAGAGAATGCTTCTGACTTCCATTTTTAGTCCTTTCTTGCGCCTTTGATCCGGTCTCTCTTTTACTCCTCCCGAGCCTTCATTTGGTCCTCCATCAATGTCGTCAATGGTTCTGAGGCCTTAAGTCATGGTGGAACCTTTGGGCATTCATTTAGCGCTCGAAAACCTGAAATGGTACAAAGACAACTACGCGTGCAACATCAACTAGAACAATACATTTGCCTACGCATAAATGCCAAATTGAGTACATTGAGCCACGTTATTATGCAATATAGTGCGCTCAACAATACTAGATCTCGATGAATAGTTGGAGAATTCACACGAGCAAGAAAAATCGGGAGCTGGTGGAGAAGACCTTGGCAGCATTTGGTTGTCTTAACCCTAGATACTTTGTTTATCTTATTTTCTGAATAAATGTAAACCGTAAAGGGTATTTTTGTCAATTCACTTTCGCACTTTAAAAACTCTGATTTATCACATCTTTTTTTGTTTTAATTAATAACAAGAGTGATATTTGTTTGATTTATGCTTTAATAATAAAACAAAAAAAATTTAATTAATATTTCGAGAAATTGGGGCATTACTGTGCCTATCATTTGAGAGTAAAGCTGACATTAGAAAGGTAGTTGTTGTTACTATCTACCTGAGGAGGGCGGTTACCAATGTCGAAAGAATAAAGCTCGGAATATTTTGAGATAAGTTCTATTGAGATAGGGTTGACGAGCCCTATGCCGATTCAACTTAGAACGAGGAATTTGAGGTTGAATGAAATTCTAATAGTAGAAAATAAGTCTCTTAGAATACATGTCAGTTTTATCTCATTAGTGACCAATCAAAAAGTAGTCAGTCCTCTTCGATTCTAATGAGGAATTCAAGTCCTAAGAGAATTAGGAAGATTAAGTCACAAAATCAATAAATAAAGGTCCAGTGATATGGTGAAAGGTACACACTGAATCATACGCTAATAGAGAATATTAGTTTTAGTTTATATATACTCTTCTGATCTCCGTCTGACTTAATCATCGAAATGTCTTCTCGCCACAGCGACGGTGGATCCTATAACGGTATATTGTCTTGCGGATCACAAGCACAAAGAAAGAGAACATAGTTACCTATTGGTTATTGAGGTATAAATTTTTCATCATATTAAGAAAATTACCCCACTCACAATTGGTGTCGATTGTGAGAAAATTAAAGAAGCACCAAAGTAAAATATGAAAGAGAGAAGTCTAAATCTCCACCCCTAGTACTTCTCAAGACGAAAGGTCCAAGGAAGGACATTCGAAAGATTGATCTCCGGTTTTAACTAGGGCTTCTCTCAAAAGTTGAGATTGATCTCCACGCCTTAGTCGAGACGCCTGAGTTGGAAAAAATGACAACCAATCTAGCAAAGTTTGACTGCTGGTTTGATCAGAAAATATACGTTAACTAATTCAGGAAAGATCTTTTAAGACTTACAATTGAAGAGCAAAAATGCTATACGAAAGAGGAATTCGTGTAAGAGAAAATATAAAATTATTTTTTTCCTCGCTTTATTTTCTCTTCCTCTTTTTTCAAAAAAAAAAAAAAACCAAAGGGAAACAAAGGGAAATTTTATTTCTTTTTGCTTTGGAAAATCAAAAACCGAAATTTAGCAAGTTTATTTGGAATTTTTTCTGTTTCCATCTCTTTCATTCCACTTACTCCAAATTCCAGTCATTGTTTTATGGTTCATGTCAACTAAGAGGAAAATAATAGTAGTATTGGTATTGCTTCGGAAAAAAAAATGATGTAGACCACATCAAACATCTATTAAAAACATAATTTGTAATTTAGGATTTTTTTTTTCTTACCTGAAGATGAGACTTGTTGTATCTCAACAATGAAAATCAAGATCGATAGTTGGTGTAGCGCCCGATTTCTTGGAACATTATCTAAATTCTTTTATTCAAATACTAAACCGTTTGAATGATAAATTACAAAAATACCCTTCTTTTATTAAAATAATAGAAATAAAGGCAAATAAGAGTTTTAATATTGCAGAAATAAAAATGACATAAATACCCCTAGGGTTTATATTTTTTATTAAAATAAAACAGAGCCAACTAAGGATAGGGTAGCCAAATGTTATTGTGATCTTCTTCAATAAGCCCCAGCTCTTCATGCTAAGGAGGGTACTCTGGTTGCTCTGCAACATCTGGTATGAAACACCAAGGGTAGAGAGCTTGCACCGATGAGTTGTGAACTCAGTAGGAAAAAATCATCGAAAAGCCAACCAACAGATACAGATATACAGCAGGACATATAATTCATGAAAAACATTAAAGTGTATAAGTAAAGTCACGTAAGTTTATTATGCACTTGTTCTTTTAAGTTTCTAAGAATATCCTTTTCCCCCGGTATTCCTTCTTACCCGACTATCTAGTCTAGAGTATTCGATTGATATTGACAAGTCCTTACTGAGGCAAGGCAAAGACCTTCTATCATCTACTCGAGTCAATACCTACGTAACTCTTACTAGACCCGATCGAATACGTGACTTTGCCGAGTTAGGTGTCAATGATCTTTAGTTGCTTTCCTTTTATAGGCTCAAGGTTGCCCAAGACAAGGCCGTTACCCCCTCGAGGCCCAGAGCTATCGACGCAGACGCACCCCGAAGTTGCCTCGAACTGAATACACTAATCTCCTAGTTGATCTCCTTAATCAAACGGGATGACGCCTGGTAGGACTCAAACCCATATAGAATACAAACTTGAGACCACTCCCTAAACATAACACTAGGCATGACGGCCACCAATTATCCACTTTTTGATTAACGAACCTACTTGTTCTTTACATATTCCACTACTTATAATGATCACCTAACACCCATCAGTTCCGTGTTATGGTGGCATTTGAACCGGTGTCTCTAACGTGGATTTAAAGTTGTCACATAAATCACCAAAACCTGCAAAACTCAATTTTCTAACAGTTCATCTACCATTCTATGTTAAACTGTCCTCACGACATCCACGTTAATCTAACAATTTGGCTCAATAGCCTCACTAGTCTTTGGCACAACGGCCACACCAACACTTTCAGATTCACACAAACTTTCCCATTGTAAACCATAATCACATCTAAAATAGTGTTAACATGATCATACAATTCATGGTCAAACTTGGTCAAATCACGCATACGGAATCCCTCGGGGCCCCGTGGACACATAACGATTTTGTGGATGCCTGTGTTGAGTGTTCATACAAACCAATGTAGGTCGGGGTCTGGATTCATTGTCCAGAAAGTCCGGACAAAAATCAACGACTTTCTATATTTCAATAGGTTGCTTGAGCAGCTTAGAGCTCGTTTGAGCGGTCTGTCTAATTTTGGGTTCTGGATTCTGATTTTCAAATATGTTAGAAACTGTTAGAAATTTGACAGGTCGCTCGAGCAGTCTATAGCTCGCTTGAGCGAGCTGTCTTTTCCAACAGCTCTGGTTTTCTAGTTTTTATCAAAAACTGAACCCTCACAAACCCTAACCTAACAATCCAGCCTTAGAGAAGAAATTAACAACAAGAACAGAGACTATACATGTTAGAGAACATTTCTCCCTTGTCAATTTAGCAATCCATACTCTTAGTAAAACGAATTTCATGCTTTTACATCAATGAACAATAAACCCTAACCTCTAACATGCTTTCCAATTTCAAAAGTTAACATGCGATCCTACTATAATCCAACATCTAAGAGTTGGAAGTCCCCCTGCCTCGATCCTGAAGAGTAAAGCAATAATTGACTTTGGATTGTCGGATGATGGATCAACAGAGCCTTCACCTTCAAGAACACCTAAGAACTCTAGTGTTTTCTCTTTCTAAAAACTCTCTAATTTCTAACTCTTGATACATGATTTTGTAAGTAGAAAATGATGTATAGCTTTAGTTCAAGTAGGGATTTCGCCCATAAACCCGTAATCAAATCGTATAATATCGGATTTTAATTCATAAACATTTTCCTCCATTAATGGCCTTCAATAGCGTACTGCCCATTCTGGAATTCGAACAGGTTGCTCGAGCAGTTTGTACCTCGCTCGCGCGGTCTTCCAATTTACAAAGCTTGAATTAAAGTAAATAAAATTAATCTATTAACAAAAAAATCATTATTATTAATTAAAATAAATTAAAAAACTGGGTTATTATAACCTATCCCCCTTATATAATTTCATCCTCGAAATTTACACAGTAAAGTCTAAACAGCTCGGGATTGTCGACCCTCATACCATCCTCTCTTTCCCATGTTGACTCATCAAGATTTTGATGTCACCACAAACCTTGACCAACCTGATGGTGTATCCTCTAATGTTTTCTCCATGTTGTCGAGAATTTGGATTGGCTTCTGCTCGTACGTTGTTTCTTCATCCAACGTTGCATCCTCCCAGTTCACAATGTGTGCCGATAAAACCATGTTCTTTTGAGCATAGACACATGAAATGTGTTGTGAACCTGGTCAATCTGTGGAGGTAAAGCGAGTCGATAAGCCACTTCTCCTATCTTCTCCAAAATCTCGAATGGTCCAATATATCTCGACATAAGCTTTCCTTTCTTGCCAAATCGAGTGACATCGTTTCTAGGCTTGATCTTTAGAAACACGTGATCACCCTCCTTAAATGCCAAAGGCCTTGTTCGCTTATTGGCATAGCTTTTCTACCCACACTTGACAAGGTCATCCATACAAAGCTTCGTAAGGCGCCATGCCTATACTAGCCTAACAGCTATTGTTGTATGCAAATTCCACCAACGGTAAATGGCGTTCCCAATAGCCTTGGAAATCTAAAATACAAACTCTCAACATATCCTCAAGCGTATGAATTGGCTATTTTGATTGCCCATCCGTTTGTGGATGAAAGGTTGTACTCAAGTGAACGTTTGTCCCTTGTGCCTTCTATAAGCTCCGCTAGAACATTGACATAAAGTAAAGATCTCGATCAAACACTATTATAACCAGTACACCATATAGTCATATAATCTCCCGAATGTAAAGTTGACTATAAGATTCCATCGTGTTAGACATCTTGACCGGTGAAAAATGTGCCAACTTGGTCAATCTGTCCACCACAACCCATATAGCGTTATGGCCTTGCATCGACCTCGGTAATCCGATTAAAAAATCCATGGTTATGTGCTCCCACTTCTATCTTGAAATAGGTAACCATTGAAGAGTCCCTCCCGACTTCTGATGTCCTGCCTTGACTTGCTGACATGTCAGACATGTCGAGACAAATCAAGCGACATCCCTCTTTATCCCATTCCACCAGTACTGCCTTTGAAGATTCTTGTACATTTTGTTACCTCTTGGATGTACAACAAAGCTGGATTTATGAAATGCCTTCAACACTGACTCTTTCAAAGTCCCGATATCCGGTACAAATAGTCTCTCCCGCTATCTCAATCCTCTGTCAGCCCCAATAGACCAACTAGTGGTGATCTCACCAGACTCCAGCCGGTGCATCACAAATGCTGCCTCCTAGTCAAACCCTTGCATTAGTAGTATCTCTCTGTGCAGCTCCGGTGTGGCTACCACCAAATCATTCAAACTTGGACCTCTGAACTCACAGTCAGTTGCAACACAAGCTCATTCACTGACTCCACCATCCTCCACTAGTGCACTGCCAGACTTGCCACCGTCGTCCTCAACTTTCGGCTCAGTGCATTAGCCACGACATTGGTCTTGCCCGGATGACAAGGCAACGTGAACTTGAAATCTTCTAAGTATTCCAACCACCTTCTCTGTCTCATATTCAGATCTTTCTGCATGAACAAGTACTTGAGTTTTCTACGATCAATGAATACTTTGAACTCTTCCCCATACAAATAGTGAAGCCAAAATTTCAATGCAAACACTACAGCTACTAATTCCAAGTCATAGTTCGGGTATTATTTCCCGTGTGTCTTCAGCTGCCTTGAGCCATAAGCTATGACTTTGCCATTCTGCATAAGCATACAACCCAATCCTCCCTTAGATGTGTCATAGAACCCTGTGTAACCCACGTATCTCTCTAGTATGATTAGGATAGTTGCGGTACTCACTCTTCGTCTAAGCTCCTGAAATGGATTTTCACACGCCTCGCTCCATTCAAACTTGACACCCTTTTGAATCAAGCGTGTCATCGGCTTTGCCAATGCAGAGAAATCCTGAATGAACGTTCGGTAAAAACCAGCCATTCCAAGAAAACTCCAAACCTCAAAGACAGATGTCCATTGCTTCCAATCCATCACAGCTTGAACTTTGCCTTCATCGACAGATATTGCTTTGCCCGACACAACATGCCTCAGAAATTTCACTTTTTTTAGCCAGAACTCACACTTGTTGGCCTTGCCATAAAGCTGATTGTCCTGTAGAACTCACAGTGCTATCCTCAGATGTTCCTCGTGTACTTGTTCAGTTGGTGAATAAATCTATATATCGTCAATAAAAACAACCACAAACCGGTCCAAGTATGGTGCAAAGACCTGATTCATTAAGTACACAAACACTATTGGCGTGTTAGTCAACCCGAACGACATAACCATAAACTCACAATGGCCACAATGTGTTTGGAACACGGTCTTCAAAATATCTTCCTCCTTGATACGCAAATGGTGATACCTTGACCTAAGATCAATATTGGAGAAACTTGTCGCTCGTTTTAACTGATTGAACAAATTGTCAATTATGGGTAGAAGGTACTTATTCTTTATTGTGACTTGATTAAGTTGACAATTGATACACATTCGCAGTGTACCCTCCTTCTTCTTCTCAAATAAAGGCAGTGCACCCCATGGCGACACACTCGGCCAGATATATCCCTTATCGAGCAAATTCTGTAGTTGAGTCTTTAGCTCCTGTAACTCAGCTGGTGCCATCCAATACAGTGCCATGGATACCGGTCCTGTTCCCAGCTGCAATTTAATCGTGAAGTTCAATTCCCGTTTAGGTGGTAACCCTAGAAATTTTGTTTGGAAACATGTTAGAGAACTCACAAACAACCTTGGGTAACCCCAATTCCTTCCTGGATGACTCTCCCAACTCCAAACTTACCAACCAGCCCGATAGTTAACCGTCATAGAAGTCGGATCCGCCTATTTCCCTTAAATTTAAAGCAAATTTCATTGGATGAACAGGCAGTCATTGACTTACGGGTGATAATCAATTGTCGCTCTTAGGTTGACAACCAATCCATTCGAAGTATCACATCAAAGTCTACCATATCCATGACCCGTAGATCACAAGTTAAATGAAGCCCTGAGATCTATATATCACAGGCCTGACACACCCTACCAACTGTAATCTATCCTCCTAGGGGTGATGTTACATACATTACTATGTTCAAGTCCTCTATGTCTGGCTCGAGTGATCGTGCACATGCACTAGATATAAAAGAATGTGTAGCACCAGAATCAAACAACGCCTGAACACATGTACTGAATAGTATGAGTGTACCTTGTATGACAGCTGGGTGATAGTCCTCTTTTTATCGCTGTAGAGCAAATATTCGGCCACCTAAGGCTTGATTCTAGTTGCCTTCCTTGTTTTGACCAGCTCCCTGCCCTGGGTGAGCTTGCCAGCTACCCTGCTAATTGACATGCCCAGAAGCCTGTCCCTGATTGTTCCCTGAATTACCTAGCTGCTTCTAAGGATGTGGACATTGTCTCCTCATGTGGCCCTTCTCATTGTAGTTAACATAGTAACGCATGTAACATCACCCCTAAAAGGACAAATTACAGTTGGTAGGGTGTGTCGAGCCTGTGGTATAGAGATCTCAAGACTTCATTTGAGTTGTGATGTGTGGGTCATTGATATGGTAGACTTCGATGTGATACTTGGACTAGATTGGTTGTTAACTATAGAGTGGTAATTGACTATCACCATAAGTCAGTGACTGCATGTTCATGAAATAGATCTTGCTTGTATTTTAAGGGCGATAGACAAGATTCGACTACCACAACTCAGTCGAAGTGGCATGATCAACTATTGGGTTGTTTGGCAAGCTTTAAGCTGGAAGAGTCAGACAGGAAGGCATTGGGGTTACCCAAGGTAGTCTGCGAGTTCGCCGACGTGTTTCTAGATGAAATACCAGGGCTACCACCTAAGTGACAATTGGACTTCATGATTGAGTTACAGTCGAGAACGGGACTAATATCTATGGCACCGTACCGGATGGCACCAACTGAACTACAACAGCTGAAGACTCGATTACATGATTTGCTCGAGAAGGGATATATCCGGCCGAGTGTGACATCATAGGGTGCACCGACATTGTTTGTGAAGAAGAAGGAGCGTACTTTAAGAATGTATATTGATTATCGTCGATTGAATCAGGTCACGATAAAGAATAAGCACCCTTTACCTAGAATTGATGATCTGTTCGATCAGTTAAGAGGAGTGACATGTTTCTCAAAGATTAATCTTGAGTTTGGGTATCACCAATTGTGTATCAAGGATGAGGATATTTTGAAGACCGCGTTCCGAACACGCTATGGCCACTATAAGTTTACGGTTATGTCGTTCGAGTTGACGAACGGGCCAGCAGTGTTCATGTGCTTAATGGATCAGGTCTTTGCACCATATTTGGATCAGTTTATGGTTGTCTTCATCGGTGACATATTGATCTACTCACCAATCGAGCAGATATATGAGGCACATCTTAGGATAGAACTACGGGTTCTACGGGACAATCAGCTTTATGGCAAGGCCAACAAGTGCGAGTTCTTGCTAACGGAAGTGAAATTCTGGGGCACATTGTGTTAGACAAAGGGATATCCATCAATAGCAACAAAGTTTAGGCTATGATGGATTGGAAGCAACCGACATCTGCCTTTAAGGTTCAGAGTTTTCTTAGAATGGCTGGCTATTACCGAAGTTTCATTAAGAATTTCTCTGCTTTGGTAAAGCTGATGACATGCTTGACTAGAAAGGTGTTAAGATTGATTGGAGTGAGGCGTGTGAAAATGCAAACGAAGGCTGACTACTGCACCTATCCTAATCATACCAGAGAGGAGCCAGGGTTACACGGTGTTCTGCAATGCATCTAAAGAAGGTCAATGCTATGTACTGATGGAGAATGACAAAGCCATAGCTTATGGATCAAGGCAGTTGAAGACACACGAGAAAAACTACCCGACCCACGACTTGAAATTAGTAGTTGTAGTGTTTGCACGGAAGTCTTGGCCTCACTATTTGTATAGGAAATAGTTCAAGGTATTCACTGATCACAAAAGTCTCAAGTACTTGTTCACGCAGGAAGATCTGAATGTGAGATAGAGAAGGTGGTTAGAGTAATTAGATGATTTCAAGTTCACATTGTCTTATCATCTGGGTAAGGCCAATGTTGTGGCTGACGCATTAAGCCGGAAGTCAAGGGTGATGTAGCAAGTTTAGTGGTGTGTGATGGAGGATGATACAGTTGGTGAATGAGGTTGTGTTGCAACCGACTACGAGTTCAAAGGGACTGAGTTTGAATACTTTGGTAGCCATACCGGAGTTGCACAAAGAGATACTGCTAGTGCAAGGGTTTAACCAGGCGGCAACATTTGTGAAGCATCGGCTGAAGTCCGGTGAGATCACTACGAGTTGGACTATTGAGGCTAATGGAGGATTGAGATACCGGGAGAGACTATTTGTACCTGATATCAAAACTTTGAGGAAGTCAGTGCTGAAGGCATTTCACCAATATGTACAAGGGCTGTGAAGGCAGTACTGGTGGAATGAAATGAAAAAGGAAGTCACGAGATTTGTTTCGATGTGTTTGACATGTCAGCAAGTCAAAGCAGAACATTAGAAGCCAGGAGGGATGCTTCAACCGTTACCTATTCGGTGATGGAAGTGGGAGCATATAACTATGGACTTTGTAACCAGATTGCCAAGATCGATAGCAGGGCCACAATACTATGTGGGTTGTGGTAGACAAATTGACCAAGTCGTCGTATTTTTTGTCGGTCAAGATGTCTGACATAATGGAATCCTATAGTCGGCTTTACATTCGAGAGATTATATGATTACACGGTGTATCGATTACGATAGTGTTTGATTGGGATCTCCACTTTACATCAATGTTCTGGCAGAGCCTATAGAAAGCATTGGGGATGAATGTGCATTTGAGTACAGCCTTTCATCCTCAAGACGGATCGGCAATCAGAACGAACAATTCAGACACTCGAGGATATGCTAAGAGCATGTATGTTGGATTTCGAAGGCCACTGGGAACGACATCTACCGTTGGTGAAATTTGCATACAACAACAATTATCATGCAAGTATAGGCATGCCACCTTATGAAACTTTGTATGGAGGACCTTGTCGATCTTCGGTCTATTGGACTGAAGTTGGGGAGACAAGTTTCTTGGGACCGAAATTGGTACAGGAAACTGCTGAGGAAAATCAAGATCATCAAGTAGAGGCAACTGACTACACTGAGTAGGTAGAAAAACTAAACCAATAAGTAAACAAGGCCTTTGGCATTTAAGGAGGGTGATCACATGTTTCTAAAGATCAAGCCTAGACATGATGTCACTCGATTTGGCAAGAAAGGGAAGCTAATGTCGAGGTACATTGAGCCATTTGAGATTTTAGAGAGGATAGGAGAAGTGGCTTACCGGTTAGCTTTACCTCCACAGATTGACCGAATTCATAATATTTTTCATGTATCGATACTTAAGAAGTACATGGCTTTGCCAACACATATTGTGAATTGGGAGGATGTGACGTTGCATGAAGATTCAATGTACGAGGAAAAACTAGTTCAGATTCTCGACAGTATGGAGAAGAACCTTAGAGTGAAGACCATTAGGTTGATCACAGTTTTGTCGCATCATCAAAAGCATGAAGAGTCAACCTGGGAGAGAGAAGATATTATGAGTGTCCACCATCCCGAGCTGTTCACGTGGACCACTATGTAAATTTCAAGGACAAATTTATTTAAAGGGATAGGTTGTGATAACCCAAGATTTTTTATTAATAAAAATAAATTTTCCATTAACCGCATAAATTTTATTTACTTTAATTTAAGCTTTGTAAATTGGAAGACCGCTCGAGTGACCTATTTAGATTATGAATGGGCAGATCGCTGTTGAAGGTCATTAATGGAGGGGAACATTTTGGAATCCAATTAAATCTGTAATTCATTCGATTGATTGTGTATTATGAGGCTAAGTGGTTATTTAAACAAGGAAAAAAATGATACTTTCATTTGCATTTCCATAATCTAGAGTTTTAGTTAGAATGTTTAGAGAGAGAGAGAGAATTTGGGTGTTCTTGAGGTTGCTTGAGGGAAAGCTCTGTCCATGATCAATCTGTTAATCCGAGGTCGTGTTGCTAGAGAAGTCTTCATGATCGAGGTAGGGAGATACACTACCAACCCTAGGTTACATGATACAATAGGTGTTTGTGTTAATTTTTCATAGAAATGCGTGATTAGGGTTTTATTGTATTCCGATGTAAAAGCATGAAATTCATTCTTTTCGTAGATTGTTTTGTCAAATGGATAAGGGTAAAATGTTTTCCAACTTGCATATATTCTATGGTTGTTATGAATTCCGGATCCGATACCAGGGTGACAGATTAGGGTTTGTGTACGTACAGTTTTTGACAGAAACCCTAAAACAGGAGCTGCTAAAAAAGACAGCTTGCTCGAGCAACCTATCAGGTTTCTAACAGGTTCTGACATTTTTCGAGAAATAAAAAATCTAGAACTCAAAAATTAGACAGACCACTTGAACAACCTACTCAAATCTAGAATGTGTTCGGGCCTCCAGACAGCATATCCAGACCATGTTCATCACTGTTTTGTATGTTCACACTGCACAGGCATCCACGAGCATATTTTGTATGAACACAAGTTCTGGTGGAGCTCTGTGTGCACGTTTGTTGACTGTGAAGTGTATTATGCTATAGACTATAATTAGGATGAAGATGGTTGGTTTGTAAGTTTCAAATGTTGCTTTAGACGTGATATGGTCGTGAATAAGCCATCGTGCCAATTGTTGGAAAATTGTGGGCATTGTGTCGATAGTTTGACGTAGAATAGTTAATGTACTATTAGAGTAGGCGGAACAATGTATGATTTGGTGATTACATGACAACTTAGTATCCACGTTAGGGACATTGGTTTGAATGCCACTATTACACGGAAGCAGAGGGCGTTAGGTGATTATTGTAGGTAGGAAAACATGTAGTGAACAAGTAGCTTCATTAAATGGACAATTGGTGGCCATCATGCCTAGTGCTATGTTCTGGGCGTCGTCCCAAATTTGAATGAAGTCCGTGACTGATCGCAACCCTCAAATATAGTGTTTTGCCAAAACAATTTTCTAATGGAATTTTGTTCACAATGCCAACCAATGTTATTTATCTCGTCTTGTACCGGAGTCAAATTGGGACACATGTAAAGGTGTGACGTTCTAGCAAAGTTTTCGGTTGTTTCAGCAGGTTCCGGCAATGCCGACAGTATATTGGATCTCGGTTGAGATGAATCCTGAGAAGAGAGATCGATGTCCGAAGAAGGAGGGCCATGATGGGACTCGGTACTAGAGAGGATGATCTCCAGAGGTGGTGGTGTCCGAAAATGGAAGTCGGTGTCTTCTTCTTCTAAGAATCGTCGGTGTCTTCTTCTTCTAAGAACGTCGACGTCGAAGCTCTCAAAGCAGGGGTCCATGGCGATGGCGTGGACAAAGAGAACCAAAAGGTGGTGGATGAGAAGGGAGAAGAGGGAGTGGCGAGTTGGGTAGTGGTGGTTGGGGGGAGGGGGGAGAGAGGGAGGTGAAGAGGAGCTCACTTTTTTAGAAACAATAAAAAATAGCAGTTGTTTTAGAAACAAGTGGTTTTCTGTAGATGAAGGTATACAGAAAATGGTTTTAGAAAACAAATGCTTTTACAAAGTACTAGTACTTTTACAAAGTGTACTAGTCTAGTAGATATTATGGATAAGTTCTATAATAGCTAGGGTACTAGATATATGGTACTATGTGGAAAACAAATATTTTAGAATTTCTATAGGTTATGGTTAAAAATAAAAATAAAAAATTATTATATAATTTTAAAATTTTAAGAGCTCAACAAATTTATATATATATTCTCACTTCTTATTTTTTAACAAATAAATTTGAAACAGTATACTGGTACGTACCGTACCAATAATAAAATTAGTATATTTGCCGGTACTAGATTGATAACTTTGATGCCAACTTAAATATTATGAAATCAAATTCATTTCTATCTAATGCAATTTGAAAATAAAAGGCTCGGTTAGAAAAAACTGCATGAATAATGCATACTAAAAAAATAGGTCCTTACATTTATAGTCTCTCTGCCGCATTTTTTTTTTTTTCAAAACTTGTGATGTTATTTGAATTTTGCCCATAGGTTTTTAACCTTTTTGAAAAATGATTTCAATTAATTATTTTGATTTATGCAAAAAAAAAAAAAAAAACTAAAGAGTTGCGTGCAAAAGCACTTTATTTTGTTGTCGGCATGGGAACGCAACTCAAAAAAAGGCCCAATAATAATAGAAATATCAAGTCAACTTTAGCATTTTTTATTTTCTTAATAAAATATGTAGGATTACGTTTTACAAGCTGATCTCTGGCACCTAAAATCTCAGAATTGATCCTGATTGTACATTTTTCAAAATAAATTTCATTAGTATTCCAAACTGGAATAAATAGGAAAAATTCACATTAGATCGTAGAATGTAAAATCAAGACAAAAATAACACATGGCCACAAGATTTACTACATTAAGAGAGTAAAAGTCTGTTTATACAGACCTTCCGAATACATCCAAACGCATATGTGTTCAGAACTCTTGAATGCACATGAAGTCTTTAAATTATTGAGGATTTTACGTGCATTCAACGATTTCGGACACATTCGTATCGAATGTGTCCAAATAATATGTGTTCCTAACATTACTCATTAAGAAAACCTTACAGGCGACAATCAAGTCGAAAAGGTCGCTCCACATATGGGAGAAAAATAAGTCTACCAAAACATGAAATTGTATATCAAAATGTACATCATGTCTATATAATATATTATTATAAGGTAAAATATAAAAAAGAGTCCTATAAATTTTGATATGTATTCAAATTAGTAGATATTATATAAACATAATGTATAACGTAATGTGTTAGTAGTATTATTACTTAAAAGAAAAAGTCAAATATTTAGCAAGCAGATTTGACAATGGTACCGTAACCCGAATTTCCAAAGCAAAGTGGCCCCGAAAAATGACAAGGTCACTCCACTGTCGTCGTAAGGCATGACGCAATACTGAGTGCTACATTTTTCAAACAATGTGCAATCCATCGGCTTTAAAAGAAAATAAAGACCAGTTCTTCTGTTTGTTTCTACAGAAAATTGAAAATACCCCCAAATATCTGATCATGTCTGCACATGATGATGCTGCTACTACTGGCGCACACATTCTAGTCTATCCATTCCCATCCCCGGGCCACATTATTCCGCTCCTCGACCTCACCCGCCTGTTACTTACCCGCGGCCTCACCATCACCGTATTGGTCACCCCCAATCACCTCTCTCTCCTCCAACCACTCCTCCAGACCCACGCCTCCACTTCCATTCAAACCTTCGTTCTCTCCCTACCAGAACACTCCTCTAATTCCTTACCTGGATTGCCCTCTACCGTACGCCGCAGCGCCCAACTCTACGATCCTATCCTCCACTGGTTCAAGGCGCACCCTTCGCCCCCTGTGGCCATTCTATCTGATTTCTTCCTTGGTTGGACCCAAAACCTCGCCACCCATCTCGGCCTCCCACGTCTTGTTTTCTGGCCCTCAGGTGCATTTGCCGCCTCCGTTTCGAATCGCACGTGGCGTTACCTACCCAAAAACGGCGATCCAGGTAATGAAAACTTTCCGATTTCGTTTCCAGATATTCCGAATTCTCCGGTATACCCTTGGTGGCAGATATCTCAGCACTGTCGAGATTTCAAGGAAGGGGACCCAGATTATGAGTTTCTCAGAGACACAATGCTGGCCAACACCAGGAGTTGGGGAGTTGTGTTCAACTCGTTCACTGAGTTAGAGCGAGTTTACATCGACCATTTGAAACATGATTTGGGCCACAATCGGGTTTGGGCTGTTGGGCCATTACTGCCTCCTCCTGATGACGTAGCCGGACCTGCTAATCGCGGGGGGTCCAGTTCGGCGCCAATCCACGAGTTGATGACGTGGCTTGACTCGAAGCCGGATGACTCGGTTGTTTATATATGCTTTGGCAGCCGAGTTGTTTTGACGAATAAGCAAGTGGAAGTTTTAGCGGCTGCGCTTGAGTGCAGCGGAGTGTATTTTATTTGGTGCGTGAAGGCTGATAAAGGACAAGTGGAGGGTGATGAAGGTTCGATTCCAGATGGATTTGAAAATCGTGTGGGCGGAAGGGGTTTAATAATCAGGGGGTGGGCTCCGCAGGTGGCGATACTAAGGCACCGAGCCGTGGCCGTGTTCGTGACTCATTGTGGATGGAACTCGACATTGGAGGGGGTTGCTGCAGGGGTGTTGATGCTGACTTGGCCGAGGGGTGCAGACCAGTTCACCAACGCCAAGCTGCTGGTGGACCAGCTGGGTGTGGCGATTCGAGTTTGTGAAGGAGGTATGCAGAACGTTCCGGATATGAACGAGTTGAGTAGGTTGTTAGCCGAGTCAGTGAGTGGAAATCGGGTTGAGAAAGAAGGGGTCGCTCGGCTGCGTGAGGCGGCCTGGAATGCTGTTAATAATGGAGGAAGCTCAGCTAGAGATTTGGACAACGTAGTCAAGGAACTCAACTCACTGACCTTAATGAGGAGTGAATCACCTTGACTAGTAGCACTGCGAGTATTTCACCGTTTTCTTGTTTTGCTATGTACGTGAGAGGGCGAGGAAAATAAAATTGACGATGTGCTGGAACCTTGCAAGAGCATATGCAATGGTTCACCTATTTTCTCTCGAAATTAGAACAATGTTATGTACACAGATTCGGACATGTGTCTAGATTTGTCAGATGCACAACCTTAATAATTCAAGGATCCACGTCTATCTGATGGATCTGTGTATACAGACTTTCTCTTCCTACTTATTAATATTTCAACCTCTATTTTTCTAACAATTACGAATACTTCTGATGCTACAACTAACAAAGAACTTCAATTTAGTTCCATCTCAACCTCCTGTGTCTTTTTTTTTTTTCTTAATAAGAAAACAGGCACAACACGTAAGGTAAAACAGTTGACAAGGTATCAATCCGAAAACAACCCATAAAAGCGAAACCAGCTGCCTAAAAAAGCACGCAAAGTCTGAAATTTTCAGACACACTATTCGCACTCAGAAAAGTCCTAGGTCAAACCTTCCCGTCTCAAAAAATAATCCACCGCAAATTAGTAAGTTCCAGTCTTTCATTTTGTATTTTAATTCGTAAATTACTAAATACTAAATTAGTAATTTAACACACACCCTTTGAATTAGTATCTCTTCAATTTAATATTGTTTTATCTAGAGTTGTATCCTTTTGAAAATACACAACTGAAACCTATATAAAGGATTGATCTCTAACAATTATTTACACAAAACCAAAAATACTAACTTATAATCTTCTTCTTCTCCTCTCTCACTCTTGATTTTATTTTCATATATTTTCTATATATTATTGGGTAACTTTGGTCATAGACGGTTCGTTTTATTTTCGGTGGACACGAGCATCGAGAAGGCTTGGCTGTGATTTGGGTTGTATCTTAGAGTTGTTCATTGACCGTCAACACTTACGTTTTTTTTTGAACGGCAAAGAATAAACTTCATTTATCTTTGAAAGAAGTACAAAGATAAGGGAACAAAGAGCAAAACATCATATCTAAAAGAGAGGCCAAACATGACACTCTCAAGTAGATAATCATATGGAACTCAAAGACCCAAGCAGTTGGCAAGTTACCAACAGACTAAGAGAAACTAAATAGACAGCATCGAAATGAAGGACAGACCCTTCAGATTGCATAGCATACAACCAGATAGTAAAAACATTTAAATAGAATCCAGCACACTTTGAAGTCTAAAGATGTAGTCCTCCACCGAGTAATTATCCCTTCTGCCTCCATCTCCCTCATTTGTTTTAACCCAGATGGCAACCCTAGTTTTTATGAGGTCAGTGATATCTTCCCAATCCGGAGTTGTCGCTTCAAAAATGAGAGCATTCCTCTTATTCCATATGGTCCACATGACTGCCAAAGGGATGCACTCCCAAATAATCTTCTTTGCCGATTTCATGCTCCAGCTGTTCCACCAAAGAAGTAATTCCACCACAGATTTTGGTGTCACCCATTTAACTCCCCACCAAAGCAATAATTTTGTCCATACAGTCCAAACAAAATCACAATGTAGCAGTAGGTGATCTAGAGTTTGCAAACCCAAGTTACAGAATTTGCAATTAGTTCCTCCGACGTTCGTGAAAGCATTTGAGCTGCAGGCAGACCAGACAAGCGTATCCTTAGCTCCATTGTTTGCTGCAATACCCGAATCGTCCAGGAATTGATAAAGTTCAGCTAGCATAACCTCTTCCCAATCGTACAATCTCCTTCTAAACTGCAGGTCCCAATGATTAGCCTCATCACTTCTTGCAAGCACCTGACTAAGAAGTTCATCTTTTGAGTTGACAACTCTGAATAGTGTGGGATACGCTTCAGCAAGGCAAGGGTTTCCAATCCAAATATCTTTCCAGAAAAGAATAGAGCTTCCATCACCAGCCTTAATCCTGATATTTTCAAAATAAATGGCAAACATATCAAGATTTCTAGATTGAACATTCATGATATCTTTCCAAATGGTGGAGACACTTCTCTGGGTTCCAATTGTGGGAAACCAACAATTCACCCTCATCTTATATTTTGCTTGAATTACTTCCCTCCAAAGAGCTTCTTTTTCAACACCAAACCTCCACCACCATTTGGTAAGAAGAGCTTCATTCATTTGCCTGATGCATTTGACGCCAAGACCCCCACTTTCTTTTGTCATTGTGACTCTAGCCCAGGCCACCATGTGTATTTTCTTTTTTAGCTCTGATCCCCCCCAAAGAAAATTTGCTTGAATGGAATCAATACGTTTAGCCACACCTTCTGGCATTTTGAAAAGAGACATGAAGAAAATAGGGAGACTGAAGAGAACAGATTTGATGAGGACTATTCTGCCACCAAAGGACAAATACCTTCTCTTCCAAGATGCAAGTCTGGCCCTAATTTTATCAATCATAGGTTTCCAAGTGGATATGAGTTTTGGGCTAACCCCCAAAGCCTTACCAAGATATCTGACTGGTAATTTTTGAGAAAGGCAACCAAAAGTTTGAGCAAAGAATTGCACATCCGCATCTGCCATGCCAACACCACAGAGAATAGTTTTGTGATAGTTTATTTTGAGCCCAGACATTTGTTCGAATCCTGATAGCAACTCCTTGACAGCAACAACTTCTTCCAATTTTGCATTGCAGAAGACAAGGGTGTCATCAGCAAACTGCAAGTGAGTGATACATGGGCCATCATTACCCATAGTTAATCCAGAAAGTGTGCCTTGTGAAAGTGCATGCTTGAACATCCAATTGAGCCCCTCAGCAGCAATAATGAAAAGAAAAGGGGAAAGGGGATCACCCTGCCTTACACCTTTCTGCATTTGAAAATCCTTATAAGATCAAGAGTGCTGCCCAACATGTAGCTGGACATGGGTCTGATTGCTACATCTTCCGAATAGAGTTTCCTGAAGTGATTGAAAACTGCATGCTTAATGGCCACTGGATCCTCAACTATAGAGTTCTCAATTTGTAAGGAGTTTAAGTTGTTTCTTCTCTGTCTAGATGAGGCCATAGCATGGAAATATCTGGTGTTTTTGTCCCCCAAGAGATGCCATTTAAGTCTGGATTTCTGGTGCCACACCCTTTCAATATGTCTGCTTAGCCTCCACAACTCAGTTTTTAGTACCCTTCTCTGAGCTCTTCCTTCAGCAGTGATGTTTCCCTCCAATCGTATTCTCATCTTTTTCAACATCAAATCCATTACAAATCCACAATTAATCTTTAACCCTACATCTCCAAATGTGTCTTCAAGTAGTAAACCCCTAAATTAGACATTCATCTTTAAACACTAAATTAGAGCCTCAAACCGCATAAGACCTTAGCCATGTCTACTAGGTTCTGTAGTAGGAACCGTAGCAAATGCGCCCACAATGCCACATCTTCTTCTACCCTATAAGGATTTGACAACACAAAATTCACCTCTTTACCCGCTTTTCAAAATTAGAACATATTCAGTTCTAATGCGATCATCACTAAGCAAAATGCTTCACAAGCATTTAAATTGAAGGAGGGTACGATTGTACCCTCACGAACTATGAATTAAGAACATATTGTCCTATCACCTAAGACATATTATCCTACTTTGGTTCGCCTTTTCTATTGCAATATAAAAATTACGAATGATGAAAAGACTGGAAATGAGTTTTCATAGATCGTAACGATTCACTCTATGGTTAATGCGATTGCCGTAAATCTGGATATAGCCTCTTTATCACTGGCAATATTCGCCCCTACAATAGTCATTCTTAAGTTGCAGATTTTGTAAGTGTGAGTATGATGTTTTTTTGTGTAACGCCCCGGATTCCGGAGACGTTAATTTAAAACAATTTATTAAAAGTCAACTACATTTCCATTTCTTAGTCAAAATAAAGTTAGATTACAATCATCCGAATTTAAAGAAATTACATTAAAGCCTTGAAACTAAGAGCTCAAAATAAATCTAGATGAACCATGGGGCTACGACATCCTCCTCGAAAGTACCGCCGTTGGTATCTGGATAAACGGGCTCAGCAACGTCATCTTCGACACCTGGCATGAAAGGCCAGGGGCAGAGAAGTTGCACCAGATGAGCGATTAACGCTCAGCAAATAAAACTACCCTAAATCTCAAATCTATGCAATGGATCAAATGATGCATGATCATGAAGATAGTATGAGCACTCAATCAAGTATTACGATCAGAACAAAATAATCAGAGTTGACATAATCAGATTAAATAATAAGCGGAAGCATTAAACAAGTAAGTAAATTAAATGAATGAAATATCGACAATATAACCTTAAGTCAAATCCTATGATTTGTTTCTAAGTTTCTGACACACGCAACCGATTTATATTCATAAGTGTCCACCATTTCAAACAAGTGTCTAAAATTTCTTTCAAAATACAAAGTTCGGGTCGACACAAGCGTTGCCCGTCATCAAACTTTCATTTTCCAAAGTGGTGTTATGATGTTCCCGACCAATATGGTCCCGACCCCTACGCTGACCTTGTATCCGGCGCTAGTGTACCCAAACATCGGCTCCCGTATCCCATGCTCCCAACCGTTATGCTCCCAGCATTATGTCTGCCATATGTCATGCCTTGACTTAAAAATATCTAACTCCTCCCCTTCAACTATGTTTTATTTTTGAAAAGACACGACACGGCTTACGAACATAACCGGCTCACGACATAACTTGGCTAAATACATGAGACGTGACCGACTCGGCTCCAAGACACAGCCCGGTGGTAACAGACGTAGTTCGGCTAAAATCCATATCCCGGCTAAAGACATCCTAACACGTCTCCCCAAGGAGTAAATCAAATCTCGAGTCACCAAACATAAGAGTTTATCAAGTTCTTGATTTTCGTTACAAAGCCCGTGACTTTTTATGACTCGTGTCAAAATCTCGAGTGTCATTTTCACTAAACTCAAACGTTCCTCATTGACTCCATCTAATTTTCGTTCAAAAGACTAGACTCATGATAACATGATGATGTGTTGGAGATGCAAGATTAATCAAGCGAACAAGATAATACAAATAAGTAAGCTATGGCACATAAACAATAATCGCATGCTTTCATTTTGCAAGGAAACTTCTAACACGCTAATTTTTGAATAAGATGTCATCTCATAATGATATAGAATATCTAAAGTTTCAAAATGATAATCTAAGCTTGATATAGGTGTATTAGTCATTATATAAGAGTTGAGGCAAAATTCTAATTTTCTAAAAAATTTTGTTGTCTGAAAATTTTTCTAAGTATAGAAAAAGTTGAATTTTTCAAGTTTCGAATTAGGGGATAAAAAGTCCCGAAAATGATTCCTTGATTTTTTCTAAGCACAATGGTATATTCATACGCGTCAAACGCATAAGTTTAGGGTGAGTTTCGGGCCAAAGAATAGGAAGAAAACGAGTGATTTTTCGATTTTGTACTAAAACAGGGAGGGCGACATTTTGATTCGAATCGAATTTCAATTTTCTGTAAATGCCATTGTTTCCAAATGGGGGGTATTTCCTTATTTTCATTAAATAAAATTAAAGTAAAGAATTTCTTTACTTAAATTTATTTATAGAAAATAAGTATATTTTCATAGAACAAACCATGCCTTAACAAGCCTAAGTCAGAAACTAAGTGTCAAAATTTCATAACAGAGGCACCGGTGTAAGGTTTCAGAGGCACCGGTGTAAGGTCTGTTCTGTAGTGTAATAACAGGATACAGAGAGGTAAAGGCACCGGTGTAACCAAACTGAGGCACCGGTGTAAGGTCTATTCTGTAATGTACTAGTAAGATACAGAGAGTTGAGACACCGGTGTAACAAAACTATGACACCGGTGTAACCATGAAAGTCCAGAACATTAAAACATACAGAGAGCAAAGGCACCGGTGTATCAAAACTATGACACCGGTGTCAACATTATCTTCTACGAAAGTACAGAACTGGGTTTTGTTTTCTCCGAGCTCCGTGGAGCTCAATATCGATCAATGGCATAAATTAAAGGTTAGGATAGATTCATTCACCTTAGTATTGAAGAAACTAAGCTTGAATTCGAAGGTTTTGGCTTGGATTTTGGTGATTGAATATCAAACAAGCTCTCCCTGTTCTCTCTCCTTCTATTGTTATTTTCTATCTTCTCACCTCCAAACCACAACCATGGCACTCTCTAAACTCTCTGAATGCAGAAATTCGTAGGGAAAATGGTGAGGGTGAGAGTATAGAAATAGAGAGGGCTTGAGTGTGGAAATCCCTCTTGCATGGAATGCCATTGGTGAGGGGAAAAATTCTGCAGAATTTGATGGAGTGAAGGAATAGCCTTGCTCAGCCATTATGACAATTAGGAGAGTGATTTGTGACTAAAACCATGGGTGGAAGGGGTTTGGCTGGGGAAAGAGGAGTGGCCACCAAGATTTGGATGTTCAATGGAGGAAGAAGAAGATAACTAACGTCTGTTTTGGAGAAGGGGCATGTGGGAGTTATCATTAAGGGAAAAATTATCCCATGTGACAAGCTCCATGGGAATTGGCTAATGTAATGGGTTTTGGGTCAAGCCAAAAGGATTTGGGTCATGGACCGGATAAGCAAGTTGGGCTCCCCTTGGGTCAAGGCTCCATGGGTTGGGTCTAAACACACACATACACAAATCCATGAGTATAATGTACGGCTAAAGATAAAAACGCGCAAACTAAATAAATCAATTAATGATTTCACACATCAAAATTTAATTTTTTTTTTTTTTATTTTCATTTGAAAATTTAGGGTCTTTACAACCTATCCCCCTTAAATAAATTTCGTCCTCGAAATTACATAGTAGAAGTTTCAAAAAGGTAGGGGTGGTTGGCGCGCATAGTATCTTCTCGCTCCCAAGTGGATTCCTCCACGTTCCGGTGACGCCACAAAATTCTGACTAGGCAGATAGTCTTCCCTCGTAGAATCTTCTCGCCATGATCAAGGATTCGTACTGGTTGCTCCTCATACGTGGTGTCTGCATCGATGGTGACTTCTTTCCAATCAATGATGTGAGTCGGGTGAGCTAGGTACTTTCGAAGCATAGATACATGGAAGACATTGTGGACTCGATCAAGCTGAGGTGGCAGAGCTAGGCGGTAGGCAGTCTCTCCAATGCGTTATAGAATCTCGAAAGGTCCAACGAATCTTGGTGAAAGCTTCCCTCTCTTGCCGAATCGGATAATTCCACGTCGAGGGGAAATCTTCAGAAACACATGATCGCCAACGTTGAAAGTTAGAGGTCTGGTCCGCTTGTCAGCATAGCTCTTTGACCGGACCGGCAAAGTGCGTGTCGTTAGGGTGTGCCGGCCACTTGGTCAGTGGTTTAATTTCATAAAACTGAACTTATCCTCAAAATATTTAAAAACGAGTATAGGGATAGTCCGGAGTATCGATCCACAGGGAAAAGAACGTTGTAATCAGAGAATACGCAAATTAGTGCTTTCGACGTTTCGGACGTCAACCTCTAAGTTTTGTTTGGTGCGATTAAGCAATTATATCAACTAAAGGAGGATTAAAACTAGATTAAAGAGTGGGGTTAAGTCCTAAGGTTTGGTTTATTCGAAGCTTCCGTTGGTCTATCTCTTCCCTTTTATAACTCAATCTAACTCCCGGTCCCGGGTGTTCGATCGGAAAATTCTTCGATGAAAACAAGGATTTTAATTCTAAAAATCGTTTTGACGGATCTTTCAAGTTTAAAGGAAATAGGATTAAAAGATGAAGGACATCGATTCAAGTATTAAATATACCAACTCTAAGGATGGCTATATCTAATCAAGAACTTAACACTTCATTTTTATTTCAAAAGAAAAAGCTTAGAAAGATCCATCAATGGCATTAAAATTTGGAGAAGATAGAGACCAACATGGCTTTTGAACAAACTTCACATTTAGACTTAACCCACACTAAATTAACTACTCATGCTTTGACATAAACATAATGGGATTGAAAGAAAACATAATAAAACAAGTTAATCTAAAGACAATGAGGAAGAATTAAGTAAAACTAAAAAGGAATCAGATATTAAAGCAATAAGAACAGTATTTAAGACAAAAATGTAAATAAAACTTGATAAACTTAAGTGCTTCCAAGAGAATCCAAAGATTCAAAGGGGAAGAACACTTAAGAGATGAAGAACTTGACAAGAATTGAAGAAGAATTGAAGAACAAAGCAAGAAATATGAAGAACAATGGATATTTGAGCTCTCAACAGTAAAAACTTAATGTATTACGTTATCTGATGTTATGAAAAAGGGAGGCTACCCTTTTTGCAAGGAAATCAACCTAGAATAGAATATCCTACCTAACCTAAGTGAAAGTACCAACCTACCCTTTACAATGTCATTAAAAGAAGCTTCTAATTCCCTGATTTGGCCAGAAATCGAGATGAAGTCGGCTCCACAAAATCTGCCGTTTTTTGGGTCTCTACCGATAGAGACAGTTTCTCTACCGGTAGAGAAACCTTCTGTCTTCTTTATTTTCTCTTCTCTACCGATAGGCAGAACCCTCTACCGGTAGAGAAGTCTTCTGACTTCTTCTGGGTTCTTCTCTCTACCGATAGGCATACTTCCTCTACCGGTAGAGAAGTCTTCTGATCTCTTTTGGTTTCTTCTCTCTACCGATAGGCATACTTCCTCTACCGGTAGAGAAGTCTTCTGATCTCTTTTGGATTCTTCTCTCTGCCGATAGGCCTGAACCACTACCGGTAGAGCATCTTTGAATGGCCTTAATTTCTTCTTTTCTACCGATAGGACTTGTTTCTCTATCGGTAGAGAAACCTTCAGAGTGAATTTTCTGGGCTTCTTCATTTCTCATCCAAACTTCACTTCCGTCATTTCCAGGCTTTTCTTGGCTCTCAAACAAAGTCGTAATTGGTCCGAGCCTTTGGTTCGTGCTTGAGCTTTTCAACATTCTTTCAATGCCTGGAAACCTGCAAAGAGTACAACAACAACTACGCGTGCAATATCAACTAGATCAAAGTATTTGCCTACGCATAATTGCTAAAATGAGTGAATTGAGCCACATTATTATGCAATATAGTGCGCTCATCACACCCCCCGACTTGAAGGTTGCTAGTCCCTAGCAACGCATCATACTAAAAACAACAAAAACAGAGTGTTCTCATGAAAACTTGATTCCATCCTATGCTTGATTCAAAATTTTATTCATGGATAAAGTATATACTTCAAGCCAATGAGTTGTCATCCATTCATATGTAATTTCCATGAACCATATCGAGCATGTGAGGATAGCCCATCGTTTAAGCTTTATTGACCAAAGCGAGCCTCGATTCCAATTCTCACAGGTTGCCCTCACAATAACGTTTACGCTCTCAGAAATTTGCATCCCCACCCTTTGAACATGTAAACCGGAAGTGTGGCTGTGCAACGGGTAATTGCGCGCAACCATGAAGAAAGTAATAAGTGGGTAATCAAGGACTTTTGTGTTTGCAGTATGGAAATATCACATTCATATCCATGCAACTTGCTATCATGCATCAAAATAGAATTTCAATCATAACAAGGATCAATTAGGACTTAGAAATGTAATAATCGTGGGTTCATTCATTTAGATGGATCATACAAAATTGGTGCCGACTGAACTGTGGTTAGGTTAACTACCTAAGCCGGCACACCAACTACCCAATCTGCACAAAGTGCCCCATACAATGATAATCAAGACCTACGACTCACTTGACTCGACTCGACTCGACTCTACTTCCTACTTGTGATCACCCTACTCGTCTTCCTCCTGAATTTCCCCTTCTGAGTCACCACTGATCTCTTGCTCTTCCTCACTTTCTTCCTCCTCCTGCTCATCCTCGGACACATATGGGCGTCCAGATTGAGATGCCACATGTTCCATTGTATACTCTTGCCTCCTCAGAATCCGCTTCTGTGTTTTTAGGATCTCCTTCTGTGTCTTTTTAATTTCTGCCTGACCACAGAAGATCTTTTTCATCAACTTCCACATCTTGCCCTTGAATGAGCTCTTGTCAGATTTCCCCACAGGAGGGGCAGAGGTTGACGCAGCGGTCCTTGCGGAAGGTTGTCTTCTTATTCCCAGGGATGGTGGACGCCTATATTCAGTAGGATTCTTTGAGTGAGCATTGCTTTTGCTCGCGGTTACGCCCGAAATTGGGCCCAACCCCTTAGTCATCACATCTCTTGTGGATTCAGGGACTCCGGCTCGGATACAAAGTTGGGTTATCAATGCCGGGTAAGGAAAATTTGCCCGGAGCATTGTTCCTGTGCGGTACTCCACCAACTGCCTAAACATGAACCGCCCGATATCCATTATATCATCATGCAAAAAGGCATACACCAATTGGACCTCTTTCCTTCCCAAAAGTTTCTCAACCCCTCGGGGGTAGAGATTGAAGTGCAAAATTTTGTTCATCAAACGGTATTCTTCTTTAAGGCTTCCCACGGGGAATAGCCCTTGAAACTCCTCGGGGTGTACAAACATTTCATCCGCGAAGAACCGCGGGTCGTACTCATCTTCCTCTTCATTTTTCGGGAAAGTACACATTGTTTCATCATATGCTGGACAACCCAAATACAATGTGATAATCATTGGACTAATGAGTACTTGTATACCTCTCACCGTTGATGTTATATAATCCCTTGCTTCCGGTATGATCAGGTTTTCGAAAAATTCTTGCACCATTGGTCGGATGTATCCTTCAACCGGATCAAACCATATCATCAAGCCCCGATTCCGAATGCTCAACACCACTTTAGTCTCCCCGATGTGTTGCCTATCCACCATCCGTTCGCACGTAACCTTCCTCCCTGCCATGGATAGTTCCCATTTTCCCTTAGTTTTCTTGGAACCCTTGGTTTTCTTCGTCTTACTTGTTGAAGAAGAGGCTTTTCTCTTCCCCCTTCGTACTTCTTCCCTACGCGCGGTTACAGCCTCTTCTTGCCTCAACACATCCTCTTCTTCCTCTCTCACATTTGGAACCTTGGTTCTAGCCATGGAGGACAATGGAGGACAAGGGTTTGTGTTGGGTTCGACTGGAGAAGATGAACAGCACTTCGAAATAGGGTCTACCGGTAGTGAGGAAGTGAGAGAATGAGGGGTGGGTGTCGGTATTTATGGTTGGAAATGGAAAGGGTTGTGATGTTTAGTTGTATCGGTAGTGGGGGAGGTGAGAAGTCGCGATGGTAGGGGAGAGAGAGAAAGTTGGATCGGTAGGGGAAAGGGTTGTGACGTTTTAATTTTTCCAGATCTGGGTTTTATTCCGATTTTTTCCGTCTCTACCGATAGAGAATATGTCTCTACCGATAGAGAAATACACTGACTTTTTCTCATCTTCCCGCTCTACCGATAGACCGAATTCTATACCGGTAGAGAATGCTACTGGATTTTTCCCAAACTTTGTTCTACCGATAGGCATTCTTCCTCTACCGGTAGGACTACTCTGTGCTTTGTCTCTACCGATAGGCATTCTTCCTCTACCGGTAGAGAAGTCCACTGATCCGAATTCTGCCTTTTGCCCAATTTCTTCAAATTTTTTCTTCTTTTCTTCTCAAAACCCTTCAACACATCCCCAAACCACTCCTTTACATCCGGCTTCCTAAGTGTTTCTCAAAGATTGGTTGACTCGGACTTGGTTCAAGATTGGAATTACGGGACTCATATGTGGTTTATTCAAGCAATGATGGCCTAATTTTCTTTCCTTGATATGTGATGAATTCCACATTGATATATGCGAGGTGCGAAGCATAAATTGAGCATGACATGGATTAATATAAGAGTGATAGAGTGTATGGGATGCTTTGCAATTTAAATCTCCACTCTAAATGGTCAATTCACTCAATTTACTAAACTTACTCAAGATATTCCAAATGGTTCATGGTTATGCAAGTGAATGGAACAAAATTATTAAGCATAAGCTACAATTCAACTTCCATGAGAACTTAGAACAAAAATTAAAAAAAGAAATGGGACTAAAATGACTCAATTAACACTAAAATTTGGACTAACCCTTCCCCCCAACTTGAAAATTGCATTGTCCTCAATGCATGAAGACAACGCACCATTTAAGCATAAAAGAGGGACGATCATACCTGCGAGGTGGAATGTCAACCACCATATACCTCGACCAAGTTTGAGGATTTCTCGTCACTTGCACTGTTTGTCATTGGAAGGGCTTCCAAGGTGTACTCTTTCGGCTCCAACTTGTGGACCATAGCTAGTCACATAGGATCATCGCCGGGACTTTGTTGGACTAACAACCGTAGCACATAGCTACACCCATGACTTTGGGCTCTTGAATGCCGCATTCACCCCGTACTTAGACCCAAACTACCAAGGCTGATGTGGTAGCGTGTACACCTTGCGAAGACTGAACCACCAACTACCTAATAAGAGCAAACATGACTACATGGGACACAAAATTTCATTAGCAGGTTAGTCCAAAAATAACAATAAATGAAAGTAAGCAATAAATCCACCAACTTCTTCACGCGAAGGACACGAGTACTACTTTTCTTCCTTGTCAAAGACTGTGTTTCCCTATTGTTGGAAGGACAGTATGCGTGGGGTTCAACAATATCTAGAGAAGCAGCGCCATCATCTAATAGGCTACCACTCCCTTTGGAGGGGGTCCCCCCAAATTCCTTACCCCTTCATTCCGCTTTGAAGAAATCTCCACGGAACTTGACACTAAAGCCGAAAGGGTTCAGACAGATTTCTCATTGTCCACGCGCCTGCCGTCAGACCCAACCTCAAGGTACTACATACGTAGCTTGACAAGGTGGCTATACCAGACCGTCGGATGCCGTTCGAGCACGGCAAACACTGGAGGTATCACATACTCCATGGATTTATAGTCTCCTAGACTTCAAATAAGGCTCACGGACCCAAAGGATTAGGGTCCACATGGTTCACATCGGACCCGTCATAGACCGGGTCTCTCAATTCCTCTAAGGATTCCTCAGGATCGAATTTTTCAAAGTAAGGCTTCAACCGGTGACCATTCACCTTAAAAGTGGTTCCATTTTTGGGGTTCTCAAGTTCAACCGCTCCATGAGTGGAGACGGTTTTCACAATGTAGGGACCTCCCCACCGGGATCGCAATTTACCCGGAAACAAATGTAACCTAGAATTGTACAATAAGACCTTTTGGCCCGGGATGAATGTTTTCCGGACAATGTTCTTGTCGTGAAAGGCCTTAACCTTACACTTGTAAATGTGGGCATTGTCGTACGCATCCCGGCGTATTTCTTCAAGCTCATCCAATTGGAGCTTGCGGTGGGCACCGGCTTCGGGCATCCGGTAATTCAATTGTTTGATAGCCCAAAAAGCCTTGTGCTCCATTTCCACCGGTAAGTGGCAAGCCTTGCCATATACCAAGCGGTAGGGAGACATGCCCAACACAGTCTTGTAAGCAGTACGGTAAGCCCATAAAGCATCAATCAGTCTGAGAGACCAATCCTTGCGATTTGGGTTCACCGTTTTTTCTAGGATGTGCTTGATCTCACGGTTGGCCAATTCAGCTTGGCCATTGGTCTGTGGGTGGTAAGCAGTGGAAATTTTGTGATTGACCCCATATTTCTTGACCAAGGCTTCCATAGGGCGATTGCAGAAGTGCGTGCCCTGATCACTAATTAGGGCTTTGGGCATCCCAAACCGGGAGAAAATGTTCTCTTTAAGGAATCGGACCACAACAGAGTGGTCATTGGTTCGGGTTGGAATGGCCTCCACCCATTTGGACACGTAGTCCACGGCTAACAGTATGTAAAGATTCCCAAAAGAATTGGGAAATGGACCCATGAAATCGATGCCCCAACAGTCAAAAACTTCAATTATCAAGATGGGTTGGAGGGGCATCATGTTCCGCCGTGACAAGGCACCTAATTCTTGACAGCGCGGGCAAGCCTTGCAGAATTCAAAGGCATCCCTAAAGATGTGGGGCCAATAGAAGCCACACTGCAAAATTTTAGCAGCCGTCTTCTTAGAGGAAAAATGCCCGCCACATGCCTCGGTGTGGCAAAAGGTCAATATTGACTTTTGTTCGTCATCGGGCACACACCGCCGGACAATCTGGTCCGGGCAAAACTTAAAAAGATAGGGATCATCGAAGACGAATCTCCTCACCTCAGCTAGAAATTTTCTCCTATCTTGAGGAGTCCAATGTGAAGGGAGCTGTCCCGTGGCCAAGTAATTGGCAATATCAGCATACCACGGGCAACTCGAAACAGCCAAGAGTTGTTCATCGGGAAAGGAGTCGGGAATGGGTATGTTAGAGGAGTGATCCTCAAACTCGAGGCGAGACAAATGGTCCGCCACGACATTCTCAACCCCTTTCTTATCTTTTATGGTCAAGTCAAACTCTTGTAACAGAAGTACCCACCGAATGAGCCGAGCTTTGGCATCGGGCTTGGTGAGCAAATATTTAAGAGCTGCATGGTCGGTGTAGACTATTATAGGTGATCCAATGAGATAGGATCGAAACTTGTCTAACGCAAAGACAACCGCCAACAGCTCTTTCTCAGTTGTTGTGTAATTCATTTGAGCCTCGTTTAAAGTTTTGCTCGCATAAGAGATTACACAAGGAACCTTGTCCCTCCGTTGGCCGAGCACAGCGCCTATAGCATAGTCACTGGCATCGCACATGAGTTCAAAGGGCAGGTTCCAATCGGGTGATCGCACGATTGGAGGAGTAGTGAGACTGATTTTTAGTTTTGAAAAAGCCTCCTCGCAATCGGGTGTCCACTCGAAGGGTGTGTCCTTCGTAAGTAAACGGCACAACGGACGGGATATGGCGCTAAAGTTCTGGATAAAGCGCCGATAGAATCCAGCGTGTCCAAGGAAAGAACGGATATCCTTGACACACTTAGGGGTAGGTAGCTTAGAGATGAGCTCTATTTTCGATTGATCTACCTCAATCCCCTTCGAAGAGATGATGTGACCGAGGACAATTCCGTGAGTGACCATGAAATGGCACTTCTCCCAATTTAAAACCAGGTTTTTCTCCTCACATCTCACAAGAACCCTCTCCAGATTCTCCAAACAAGACTCAAAGGAGTCTCCGAACACAGAAAAATCATCCATGAACACCTCTACAATTTTTTCTATCATGTCGCTAAAAATGCCCGTCATACACCGAGAGAAGGTGCCGGGGGCATTGCAAAGCCCGAAGGGCATGCGACGATAAGCGAAGGTGCCAAATGGGCATGTGAAAGTAGTTTTTTCTTGGTCTTCCAGAGAGACCTCTATCTGATTGTACCCCGAATACCCATCCAGGAAACAGTAGAAAGCATGACCAGCTACCCTCTCTAGCATTTGATCAATGAAGGGGAGAGGGAAGTGGTCTTTCCGGGTACCAGCATTGAGTTTCCTATAGTCTATACAGACACGCCAACCGGTGACAACTCGAGTGGGAATCAACTCCCCACTCTCATTTGGCACAACGGTGACGCCAGACTTTTTGGGCACAACCTGGATGGGGCTGACCCATTTACTATCAGCAATTGGGTATATGATACCCACATCTAACAACTTCAGAACCTCATCCCTCACCACATCTCTCATGATTGGGTTCAAACGCCGTTGAGGTTGGCGAGATGGCTTAATATCATCCTCTAAATAGATGCGGTGAGTACACAAAAGCGGGCTGATCCCGTGAATGTCAGCAATGGTCCACCCTAAAACAGATTTGTGGGCCCTCAGAATTTCCAATAAAGCAGCTTCTTGGGGATTGTCTAAACTAGATGAGATGACAACCGGGAAAGTTTCAGAATTCCCCAAGAAAGCATACTTCAAGGTAGATGGTAAACTTTTTAGCTCGGGCTTGGGTGGTTTAACAGAAGATGGTAGAGCCCGAGCTGTAGGCGGTGGTAGTTTTTCAAAGGTGGGTACCCACTTTTCAGTACCCAACACCTCTTCTTCATTCATGAGGGAGTAAATGTACTCAACCTCGGGAGAGTCTAGGAATTCCATCTCTTCCACAGTAAGCATGGCCTCTAGGGGGTCGGAAAAGAGATGACAATCGACATGCTCTTGAACAAGTGCGTCTATAACGCTCACATCGCGAATGTCATCGTCATCCCCCATTTGGCTCCCAATGTTAAAAATGTTGAGCTCTAGGGTCATGTTCCCAAACGTCATTTTAAGCAGCCCGTTCCGACAATGGATTACTGCGTTGGATGTGGCCAAGAAGGGCCTTCCAAGTATGATGGGCGTTTGGGCTTGCAGATTGGACGTGGGACAAGTATCAAGGACTATGAAGTCCACCGGGTACACAAAATTGTCCACTTGGACAAGCACATCTTCTACCAAACCCCTCGGTACCCGGACACTACGGTCAGCTAATTGGAGGGTCACCGAGGTTGGTTTCATATCCCCCAACCCAAGTTGCTCATACACCGAGTATGGCAACAAATTCACACTAGCCCCCAAGTCAAGCAGGGCTTTCTCTACTACTTTCCCCCCAACTCTCACAGAAATTGTAGGACACCCGGGGTCCTTGTACTTTGGTGCAATGGGGGTTTGTATGATTGAACTCACTTGCTGCGTCAAGAATACCTTCTTTTGCACATTGTGCTTGCGCTTTATTGTGCACAAGTCCTTCAAGAATTTGGCATAGGAAGGTATTTGCTTGATTGCATCAAGCAATGAGATATTGATCTTCACTTGCTTGAAGAGCTCGAATATCTCATTGGAGTTCGTCAATTTGGGTAAAGGCCTCAATCTTTGTGGGAATGGGGCCGGCATTGGGCAAGTTGAGCTTGTGGGTTCTTCCATAGGAGTAGATGTGGAAGTGGAAATGGGAGGAGGTTGAGGCAAAACACTGGGGTTATCATCATGGGGTTGTGGAGTAGGCACCGAAGGAGGAGTGGGGATTGTTTTCGGGAGAATGGTCTTATCGACCTCTTTCCCACTCCTTAAAGTGGTGATTGCCTTAGCTTGCTCCACATTTGACCCCGAAGGAGACTCTCCTTGTATAAAATGACCACCTTGGGGATTTGCTTGTGGTTGTGCGGGAAATTTCCCTTTCTCATGTTGCATGGTCCCCAAAGTGGTGGTCAACTTAGTGAGTTGGGAGCGGATGTCCCCAATGGCCTGAGTGTTCTGTTCGTTGACATTTGCTTGTCCTTGCATGAACATTTGCAAGGTATCCTCCAAGCTTCGCCGGTTAGGCGGTTGGTAAGAGTTGGGACCCGTGGAGGGACCCGGAGGATTGTAAGAGTTTGGTGGATACCGCGGTGGTGCCGGCCCTTGAGTGTTTTGATGGGCCGGGTATTGTCCCTGAAATCCCGGGGGTGCTTGGGGTTGTGCACCCGCCTCATTGTTCCTCCAACTAAAGTTGGGATGATTTCTCAATCCTGGATGGTAGTTGTTGTTGTTGAAGGGCATATTGGTAGGCTTTTGGCTTTGGTGAAGGGCGTGGACCTCAGCATGGTCCGGACCATGGAGTACCTCTTTGAAAGCAGGTATGGTCGGACAAATATTGGTTGTGTGGTCCATGGTGTCACAGATAGCACAAGCCTCCCCGGGCTTTGAAACAGAAGATACCTCGTTCACCCTATTTATCTCCAATTTCTCTAGTTTCCTAGAGAGGTGATCGAGGCGTTTGCTGATGTCATCCTCGTCCCTAGGCACATGTTTGCCCATGGTTCCATGATTAGTGGGGGGTTTGTAGGAGCGGTCATTGGGATCCGAATAATCCCATGATTGGTTATTCTCCGCTAGCTCATCTAGATAAGCCAAAGCCGCGGAGGCTCCTTGGTTCAGAAATTCCCCACTTGTCATGAGGTTGATAAATTGGCGATTGCGGACTGAGATGGCTTCGTAAAAGAATGCCACAATCTGCCAATCCTCATACCCGTGATGAGGGACGGCGAGGAGACGTTCCTTGTATCTCTCCCAACATGAACAGAAAGATTCGTTGGGTATTTCCTCGAAGTTCTGAATCTTCTTCTTTAAGGTGGTGGTACGGTGGAGTGGGAACCATTTTTTGTGGAACTCCACCTGCATCTCCACCCAACTTGTCACCGAATTGGCTCTCAAGGAGAGAAACCATCGCTTGGCCTTCTCCTTGAGAGAAAAGGGAAAGAGCTTAAGACGTGCCGACTCCAGATGGGCGGTCACGTTGGTGAAAGTATTCACCACTTCCTCAAATTCTTTAATATGTACATAGCAGTTCTCCGATTCCATCCCATAGAAGGTTGGTAACATGCCAAGCATGTTAGGCTTGACATGGAATTGTTGTCCTTCGGGAGTATCGGTTGGAAAGCGTATGCAAGAGGTGGTGGTGGTGTGAGTGGGGTGCAAGTAGTCCCGCATGGTGCGACCCATGGGTGCATCATTTTCATCACGGTGTTCGGCCATTGGATCGAAGGGAAGATTGTCTTGGCGAATTAGCCGATTTGTCGCGTCACGAGTGTAAACACTCATACACCAAAGACAGTCTCCGAATCAATCAAGTGTGAGTGAAAAAGAAAAGAAAATAAAATCTGCAAATTACACGTCCCTTTGGCTTGCGTTACACCTTAGATTTACCAAAAAGGGTAGGTTAAAGGTTTCCGCCAAAGAAACTTGCACTTTGCAAAAATCTGCGATTATCTAAAAACAACTATTCAAATTTCCCGGCAACGGCGCCAAAAACATGACCGGACCGGCAAAGTGCGTGTCGTTAGGGTGTGCCGGCCACTTGGTCAGTGGTTTAATTTCATAAAACTGAACTTATCCTCAAAATATTTAAAAACGAGTATAGGGATAGTCCGGAGTATCGATCCACAGGGAAAAGAACGTTGTAATCAGAGAATACGCAAATTAGTGCTTTCGACGTTTCGGACGTCAACCTCTAAGTTTTGTTTGGTGCGATTAAGCAATTATATCAACTAAAGGAGGATTAAAACTAGATTAAAGAGTGGGGTTAAGTCCTAAGGTTTGGTTTATTCGAAGCTTCCGTTGGTCTATCTCTTCCCTTTTATAACTCAATCTAACTCCCGGTCCCGGGTGTTCGATCGGAAAATTCTTCGATGAAAACAAGGATTTTAATTCTAAAAATCGTTTTGACGGATCTTTCAAGTTTAAAGGAAATAGGATTAAAAGATGAAGGACATCGATTCAAGTATTAAATATACCAACTCTAAGGATGGCTATATCTAATCAAGAACTTAACACTTCATTTTTATTTCAAAAGAAAAAGCTTAGAAAGATCCATCAATGGCATTAAAATTTGGAGAAGATAGAGACCAACATGGCTTTTGAACAAACTTCACATTTAGACTTAACCCACACTAAATTAACTACTCATGCTTTGACATAAACATAATGGGATTGAAAGAAAACATAATAAAACAAGTTAATCTAAAGACAATGAGGAAGAATTAAGTAAAACTAAAAAGGAATCAGATATTAAAGCAATAAGAACAGTATTTAAGACAAAAATGTAAATAAAACTTGATAAACTTAAGTGCTTCCAAGAGAATCCAAAGATTCAAAGGGGAAGAACACTTAAGAGATGAAGAACTTGACAAGAATTGAAGAAGAATTGAAGAACAAAGCAAGAAATATGAAGAACAATGGATATTTGAGCTCTCAACAGTAAAAACTTAATGTATTACGTTATCTGATGTTATGAAAAAGGGAGGCTACCCTTTTTGCAAGGAAATCAACCTAGAATAGAATATCCTACCTAACCTAAGTGAAAGTACCAACCTACCCTTTACAATGTCATTAAAAGAAGCTTCTAATTCCCTGATTTGGCCAGAAATCGAGATGAAGTCGGCCCCACAAAATCTGCCGTTTTTTGGGTCTCTACCGATAGAGACAGTTTCTCTACCGGTAGAGAAACCTTCTGTCTTCTTTATTTTCTCTTCTCTACCGATAGGCAGAACCCTCTACCGGTAGAGAAGTCTTCTGACTTCTTCTGGGTTCTTCTCTCTACCGATAGGCATACTTCCTCTACCGGTAGAGAAGTCTTCTGATCTCTTTTGGTTTCTTCTCTCTACCGATAGGCATACTTCCTCTACCGGTAGAGAAGTATTCTGACTTCTTCTGGGTTCTTATCTCTACCGATAGGCATACTTCCTCTACCGGTAGAGAAGTCTTCTGATCTCTTTTGGATTCTTCTCTCTACCGATAGGCCTGAACCACTACCGGTAGAGCATCTTTGAATGGCCTTAATTTCTTCTTTTCTACCGATAGGACTTGTTTCTCTATCGGTAGAGAAACCTTCAGAGTGAATTTTCTGGGCTTCTTCATTTCTCATCCAAACTTCACTTCCGTCATTTCCAGGCTTTTCTTGGCTCTCAAACAAAGTCGTAATTGGTCCGAGCCTTTGGTTCGTGCTTGAGCTTTTCAACATTCTTTCAATGCCTGGAAACCTGCAAAGAGTACAACAACAACTACGCGTGCAATATCAACTAGATCAAAGTATTTGCCTACGCATAATTGCTAAAATGAGTGAATTGAGCCACATTATTATGCAATATAGTGCGCTCATCACTCTTCTGTCGGCTCTGTGCTGTCAGTAGTCGTTGTCGGATGATCTTGACTTTCTCTGTCGTCTCTTGCACAATCTCGGGTCCCAACAAACTTGTTTCTCCCACTTCGGTCCAACAAATTGGTGATCGACACGGTCGTCCATAAAGTGCTTCATACGGTGCCATCTCGATGCTAGCTTGGTAACTGTTGTTGTAAGCGAACTCAACAAGTGGCAGATGTCTTTCCCATCCTCCTTGAAAATCTAGTACACAAGCTCGAAGCATATCCTCTAGCGTTTGAATCGTTCTCTCAGATTGTCCGTCAGTCTGTGGATGAAAAGCGGTGCTCAAACAAAACTCGGTTCCTAAGGCCTTCTGTAAGCTCTTCCAAAAAGATGACGTGAAACGCGTGTCTCGGTCAGATATGATAGTTACAGGCACACCATGTAATCTGATAATCTCCTTGATGTAAAGGCGGCTATAAGAATCCATCGTGTCAGATACTCGAATCGGTAGAAAGTGTGACGACTTGGTCAAGCGATCCACTATCACCCAAATGGCGTCGTGCCCCTGATGCGATCTTGGTAGTCCTGTCACGAAGTCCATTGCAATGTGTTCCCATTTCCATCCCGGCACAGGTAAAGGTTGAAGAGTTCCTCCCGGTCTCTGGTGCTCGGCTTTGACTTGCTGACAGGTGAGACAAGTAGCAACATACTTAGCTACATCATTCTTCATTCCGCTCCACCAATAAGATCGTCTCAAGTCCTTATACATCTTGTTTCCTCCTGGGTGGACTGCAAAACTCGATCGATGAAATTATTTTAGAACTGATTCTCGCAGTGTCCCAAAATCAGGCACAAAGATCCGTCCTAAATATCTTAGACCCTTATCGGTGCCAACTGTCCAACCTGCTGCTGCTTCTCCCTTGGCTAATCGACATTTGATGAGTTCCGATTCTTGATCAAGCATCTGTACCTTCAGAATCTCAGCGTGCAATCCTGGTGTTGCTGTCAATGCGTACAAACATGCTCCTCCTTCTATCTCATTGTGCTGGAGACCAAACTCCTGAATCTGCCCTAGCATCTTCCATTCCCGTACTGCTAGGCTGGCAACATGTCCTCGAGACTTGCAACTAAGAGCGTTAGCCACAACATTAGCTCTACCCGGATGATAAGAAAGCGTGAAGTTGTAATCTTCGAGATACTCCATCCAGCGTCTCTGCCTCATATTCAAGTCCTTCTGTGTGAATATGTACTTGAGGCTCTTATGTCCGTGAATACCTCAAACTTCTCCCCATACAAGTAATGACGCCATGACTTCAGCGCATGAACCACGGCTGCGAGTTCCAAGTCATGCGTCGGATAATTCTTCTCATGTGGCTTCAGTTGTCGTGAACCATAAGCAATGACTTTATCATTCTGCATCAACACACATCACAATCCATCCTTGGATGCGTCACAATACACGACATAACCCACATCTCGCTCTAGAATGGTGAGTATCGGTGCATTGGTGAGCTTATCCTTCAGCTCCTGAAATGACTTCTCACAAGTTTCATCCCAGTCAAACTTGATTCCTTTTTGAGTCAATCGAGTCATTGGTTTAGCCAATGTCGAGAAATTCAGAATGAATCGTCTATAGTATCCTGCGAGTCCCAAGAAACTCCGAATCTCAAATACTGTAGTAGGCCTTTCCAATCTCGAATCGCCTCAATCTTGCTGTTGTCCACAGAGATTCCTTTCTCTGACACTACGTGTCCCAAAAACTTCACTTCTCTTAGCCAAAACTCACACTTGCTGGCTTTGGCATATAGCTGATTGTCTCGTAAAGTTTGAAGTACGATCCTCAAGTGCTGCTCGTGAGCTTCTTCTAATGCCGAATATATCAAAATATCATCAATGAATACCACAACAAACTAGTCCAAATATGGCGCGAAAATCTTGTTCATCAAACACATGAAGACTGCCGGCGCATTGGTCAAACCAAAAGGCATCACTACAAACTCGTAGTGGCCATAGCGAGTTCGGAATGCCGTCTTAGGTATATCCGATTCTCTAACTCGCAACTGGTGATACCCGGATCTCAAATCAATCTTAGAGAACCAGGTGGCTCCTCTGAGCTGGTCGAACAAATCATCAATCCTCGGAAGTGGATAGCGGTTCTTGACTGTCACACGGTTGAGCTGACGATAGTCAATACACAATCTAAGTGTCCCCTCCTTCTTCTTCACGAACAAGGCTGGTGCTCCCCATGGTGACGTGCTCGGTCGAATAAATCCCTTATCCATAAGTTCCTGCAACTGCGTCTTCAGTTCTCTGAGTTCCGCGGGTGCCATTCTGAAAGGGGCCATGGAGATCGGTACAATACCAGGTACAAGTTCTATGGTGAAGTCCAGCTCTCTCGATGGTGGTAGTCCTGGAAGCTCTTCGGGAAAAACGTCAGCATACTCGCACACGACACGTTGTAATCCCAACTCCGTACGATCTTCATCGTTCAGTGTAAGGCTCGCCAGCCATCCAGTCAAACTATCGTGCCACCTAGATCGTGCCTTCAGCAACGATGAAGGTTCCTGCCTATCCCCCTTAAATTTGAAACACGTTCCATCTAAGGAGTAGGCGGTTACCGTCTTTTGATGGCAATTGATAATAGCTCGGTGGGCAGATAGCCAATCCATGCCCAAAATAACATCGAAATCCGCCATTTCTATAACCCGTAAGTCGCATGTCAAACGTAAACCCGAAATCTCAATCTCGCACCCTATACATACTAGTCCCACAAATACGATACCTCCCAAGGGTGATGTAACATTCATGACAGATCCAAGTGGTTCAGTCTCTAATCCCAAAGTGTCAGCACATGCAACAGATATGAACGAGTGCGATGCTCTGGAATCAAATAATGCCTTGATGCAAGAGTTGAATAGAATCAGGTTACCTTGGATCACAGATGGGTCGAAGACTTCCTCTTCTTCAGCTTCTCCTTGGAGTGCAAAGATCCTGCCTCCTTTATTCTGGTTTGGTCCAGCTGGTCCTTTAAACTTTCCATTCTGCTGATTCTGACCAGGCTTGGGCTGGTTCCAAGTGTTCTTTTGCATCTGTCCCCCGGTCGGGGCCTTTCCCAAAGGTTGCTGGTTCACTCCTATAACATTCTGAGGGCACTGGCTGCGGATGTGACCTTCTTTTCCACATCCATAGCACACAACTGGGTTTGACCTTGTCTGCTGCCTGCTGGTCTGATTCTGATTCTGATTAGGGTACTGGTTACTCCTCTGCTGTTGAGGTTGGTGCTGTCGTTGTGGTTGCGGTGGGCGATTGTTGTTGTTATACGGCTTCTAGTCGTGATGGTTGGAGTTGTTCCTGATTGGTCCTCCTGGAGTCTGCTTGTTGCGTTTCTGATCCCATATCCTCTTGAAATCAGTAGATTCTCTCTCCATCATCAGTGCTCCACTGACGACACCAGCATAGGTCTCCTCCTTCAATGACATGACGTTCCTTCGGATATGGGAGCTCAGTCCCCACTCAAACTTCCTTGCTCTCGAAGCATCGGTTGGCACGAACTCAGGAGCATGACGAGATAGCTCGTCGAAACGTGCAGCGTACTGGGTCACTGTCAGTCCTCCCTGCTTGAGGTTCATGAACTCTTGAATGAGCGCCTGCTTGACAGGTGTTGGGAAGAACTTGGCCAGAAAGAGAGTCTTGAAGGCATTCCAAGTCATTGTTTGCACATCTTGCGTTGTCTTGACCACATCCCACCAGTGGTCAGCTTCGCCTTGCATCTGGTAGGCTGCTAGTGCCACTCGGTCACCATTGTCTCGAACTTCCATGATCTCGAGTAGTTTCTCCGTCTGTTTCAGCCAGGTCTCCGCTACAGCAGGGTTCGTCTCACCAGAAAAGATTGGCGGTCGGCGTTTACAGAATTCATTAAGTAGTACACTCCGGTTTGGTTGAGCATGATGTTGGGGTTGCGGTCCAAACTGTTGGGGGTTTCGTGCAGCGTTGAAGAAAGCTCGCATGAACTGGTTAAAGTCGTTCAAACCAGGTGCAACGTGAGGTGGGGGTGGAGGTGGCGGATTAGCATGCGCGTTGCTGGATCCGGCTTGGTTACCAGTGTTAGCCCTGTTTCGTGTCTCAACCATCTACAGTTAAGTAAATATGCTAAGTTTAGGGACAAAATAGATGGCAAAAGTTCTTTTTCATTAATACTGGGAATATCATAACATCATAGCATCATTACATCATAAGTTCAAACAAGCTAGTACATCCAAAATATGCATGTATACAGCAAAATGGCACATGGCCTACATGCAAACAAAAAGCCTATCCGACTAAGGGTGCATCCTATGTCATCTGACGTCCCACAAAATGATCACCCTACTACTACCCTACTAACGCTGCTCAAAGAAAGAGGCTCGGATAATCACGTCGAAGCAAGTACTCTCGCTCCAGGGTGGCCTCGACAATCCCATAGCATCTCCAGTAAACCTTGTAACACCATGAGTCTGGATCCCATGGGTTGACTTGTCGTCGATCCTCAAGTTTGAATGGGGTGTCAGTGTAGTTGTCAACGTTGAAGAAGTTTAGGTTGCCTCGTGGGTTGATGATTCGCTGGCGGTCCAGTGGTGGATGTTTCTGCAGCATGTGTCTCGGCACAGAGTTCCCTACGTTCTTTCGAAATTCGAATGGTACGTTGAGTAGGTACCTCTGATCTTGCAGCTGTTCAATGATGGCCAATGGTCCTAAGTAGTAAGGCTCTCCTCTAGCTTTCCAATGGCAACGGATTGCTGGGGCAATCCTCGCGTAAATCATTGTGCCCGGCGCATACCAAACTGGGCCATCCCAAGTACTCCAGCCTGTCACATCCAGGTGCACTCCAGTCGGCTCTGGGGTCGGGGGGTGCTCTATGTCACTCTCCGGGTCTTCCTCTAGGGGCTCTTCTTCTTCAATGTCAACCTCATCAAACGCCGGTTCCTCGGGGTCTTCCTCAGCCTGCCCCATGATCAAATCATCAAAGTTGTCATCCATATCCGAATCTGCCTCGTCATCAGCATGGTTTTCCTCGGGATCATCATCATCCTCATCCCAATCTAGCAGCATGTCACCCTCGAAAGGTGGTAAGGGTGCAATAATCTCAGGCGGTGGTAACGCCAATGGTGCAGGTAATATCGCATCAACCCCGTCTAGTTCTTCCTCGGAAAGGTCAGCAAGGTAATGCTCCACAGGGTCAAAGTCAGAGTCAGAAGACATCTACAAGAAAAATATAAGTATATGCGTTAAACTTATGTTATATGACATCGGTCAAGATAATTAATCGCATAATAGTAACTATCCCAGTATACGACGCTCAAAATGTGTGCTACCCATTCTACCCTAGGTCTCAAGTAAAGGGGAACCTAGAGCTCTGATACCACTCTGTAACGCCCCGGATTCCGGAGACGTTAATTTAAAACAATTTATCAAAAGTCAACTACATTTCCATTTCTTAGTCAAAATAAAGTTTGATTACAATCATCCGAATTTAAAGAAATTACATTAAAGCCTTGAAACTAAGAGCTCAAAATAAATCTCGGTGAACCACGGGGCTACGACATCCTCCTCGAAAGTACCGCCATTGGTATCTGGATAAACGGGCTCAGCAACGTCATCTTCGACACCTGGCATGAAAGGCCAGGGGCAGAGAAGTTGCACCAGATGAGCGATTAACGCTCAGCAAATAAAACTACCCTAAATCTCAAATCTATGCAATGGATCAAATGATGCATGATCATGAAGATAGTATGAGCACTCAATCAAGTATTACGATCAGAACAAAATAATCAGAGTTGACATAATCAGATTAAATAATAATCGGAAGCATTAAACAAGTAAGTAAATTAAATGAATGAAATGTCGACAATATAACCTTAAGTCAAATCCTATGATTTGTTTCTAAGTTTCTGACACACGCAACCGATTTATATTCATAGTGTCCACCATTTCAAACAAGTGTCTAAAATTTCTTTCCAAATACAAGGTTCGGGTCGACACAAGCGTTGTCCGTCATCAAACTTTTATTTTCCAAAGTGGTGTTATGATGTTCCCAACCAATATGGTCCCGACCCCTACGCTGACCTTGTATCCGGCGCTAGTGTACCCAAACATCGGCTCTCGTATCCCATGCTCCCAACCGTTATGCTCCCAGCATTATGTCTCCCATATGTCGTGCCTCGACTTAAAAATATCTAACTCCTCCCCCTCAACTATGTTTTATTTTTGAAAAGACACGACACGGCTTACGAACATAACCGGCTCACGACATAACTTGACTAAATACATGAGCCGTGACCGACTCGGCTCCAAGACACAGCCCGGTGGTAACAGACGTAGTTCGGCTAAAATCCATATCCCGGCTAAAGACATCCTAACACGTCTCCCCAAGGAGTAAATCAAATCTCGAGTCACCAAACATAAGAGTTTATCAAATTCTCGATTTTCGTTACAAAGCCCGTGACTTTTTATGACTCGTGTCAAAATCTCGAGTGTCATTTTCACTAAACTCAAACGTTCCTCATTGACTCCATCTAATTTTCGTTAAAAAGGCTAGACTCATGATAACATGATGATGTGTTGGAGATGCAAGATTAATCAAGCGAACAAGATAATACAAATAAGTAAGCTATGGCACATAAACAATAATCGCATGCTTTCATTTTGCAAGGAAACTTCTAACACGCTAATTTTTGAATAAGATGTCATCTCATAATGATATAGGATATCTAAAGTTTCAAAATGATAATCTAAGCTTGATATAGGTGTATTAGTCATTATATAAGAGTTGAGGCAAAATTCTAATTTTCTGAAAAATGTTGTTGTCTGAAAATTTTTCTAAGTATAGAAAAAGTTGAATTTTTCAAGTTTTGAATTAGGGGATAAAAAGTCCCGAAAATGATTCATTGATTTTTTCTAAGCACAATGGTATATTCATACGCGTCAAACGCATAAGTTTAGGGTGAGTTTCGGGCCAAAGAATAGGAAGAAAACGGGTGATTTTTCGATTTTGTACTAAAACAGGGAGGGCGACATTTTGATTCGAATCGAATTTCAATTTTCTGTAAATGCCATTGTTTCCAAATGGGGGGTATTTCCTTATTTTCATTAAATAAAATTAAAGTAAAGAATTTCTTTACTTAAATTTATTTATAGAAAATAAGTATATTTTCATAGAACAAACCATGCCTTAACAAGCCTAAGTCAGAAACTAAGTGTCAAAATTTCATAACAGAGGCACCGGTGTAAGGTTTCAGAGGCACCGGTGTAAGGTCTGTTCTGTAGTGTAATAACAGGATACAGAGAGGTAAAGGCACCGGTGTAACCAAACTGAGGCACCGGTGTAAGGTCTATTCTGTAATGTACTAGTAAGATACAGAGAGTTGAGACACCGGTGTAACAAAATTATGACACCGGTGTAACCATGAAAGTCCAGAACATTAAAACATACAGAGAGCAAAGACACCGGTGTATCAAAACTATGACACCGGTGTCAACATTATCTTCTACGAAAGTACAGAACTGGGTTTTGTTTTCTCCGAGCTCCGTGGAGCTCAATATCGATCAATGACATAAATTAAAGGTTAGGATAGATTCATTCACCTTAGTATTGAAGAAACTAAGCTTGAATTCGAAGGTTTTGGCTTGGATTTTGGTGATTGAATATCAAACAAGCTCTCCCTCTTCTCTCTCCTTCTACTGTTATTTTCTATCTTCTCACTTCCAAACCACAACCATGGCACTCTCTAAACTCTCTGAATGCAGAAATTCGTAGGGGAAATGGTGAGGGTGAGAGTATAGAAATAGAGAGGGCTTGAGTGTGGAAATCCCTCTTGCATGGAATGCCATTGGTGAGGGGAAAAATTCTGCAGAATTTGATGGAGTGAAGGAATAGCCTTGCTCAGCCATTATGACAATTAGGAGAGTGGTTTGTGACTAAAACCATGGGTGGAAGGGGTTTGGCTGGGGAAAGAGGAGTGGCCACCAAGGTTTGGATGTTCAATGGAGGAAGAAGAAGATAACTAACGTCTGTTTTGGAGAAGGGGCATGTGGGAGTAATCATTAAGGGAAAAATTATCCCATGTGACAAGCTCCATGGGAATTGGCTAATGTAATGGGTTTTGGGTCAAGCCAAAAGGATTTGGGTCATGGACCGGATAAGCAAGTTGGGCTCCCCTTGGGTCAAGGCTCCATGGGTTGGGTCTAAACACACACATACACAAATCCATGAGTATAATGTACGGCTAAAGATAAAAACGCGCAAACTAAATAAATCAATTAATGATTTCACACATCAAAATTTAATTTAATTTTTTTTATTTTCATTTGAAAATTTAGGGTCTTTACATTTTTTCATATCACCTTGAATAGAACTATGGTTTGTGGAGTAGTTTGGAATGTGTGAAAACTTGACTGAAGGCTTTTTCACCAATTCTTGAATGCAAATGTGATTCCAGAAAAAGAGCATTTAGAGGTTGTCTCTCCCATGCAATATTCTATCCTCTCTAGCCTTAAGACAAAGATCCCATCCAATTTGAATCACATTATTATTTTGTGGGATGGTTTTAGGAGCTACTAAGAGGGATAAAAGCTTGCCTTTTGGAGCTTTGTTGAATTTGGTGTTTTGAAGGTTTGGAATTCTCCTTTCGAATTGTAAGAACCCAGAATTTTAAAAAAATAAAAAATAATATAAATAAATAAATAAATTTTTTTCAGAATTAGATTTAACAAGTGATTTATTACATTTTATGCATATATAAAGATTTGGGGTTTATGTATGGTGTGTGTTAAATGAGGACTTGATGGGTAGCATGTAATATAGTTGGAGGGTGAAAGTGCAATTGGGCCTTTAAATAGCCCCACATCAGATTTTTGGGGAAAATCCCAGACTTTTCTCTCTCTTCTTCCCTTTCTCTTTCCCGTGTACTCCCATGGAGGTGGGGGTGTGAGGTCTTTCAAACCCCATCTCTTGAATCTTGCTAAAACATCAAGAATCCCTCAAGATCCTTCATTTTTGCCTTGCCATTGGTGAGTATTTGGTGATTGATCGTGCTCATTTTGCATGGAGAGAGTTCATCTCAAGTTCATCCACCATTGGAGGTTAGGGCTTGCTTTTGGAGCTCAAATCTTTTGATCCGACACTCAAGGTAGGGATATCTTACCTCTATTATGTGTATATGACTTGTTTTTGGTGATGTATGAGGTTGGGTGTTGGTTTAGAACTTGATTCTTGAAATTTGGAAAAACCTGCAAAAATTGCGTTCTTTTTTGGACAGTGCGTGCTATTACCGGTAATAGCAATGCTATTACCGGTAATAGCAATGCTATTACCGGTAATAGCATGCTATTATCGGTAATACAGTGTTTTTTCATTTTTGGACATTTTTTGGCAGTACATTCTACTACCTGTAATAGGGTCTGTATTACCAGTAATACAATGTTCATTTTTAGGTAGTGTTTAGTACTACCGGTAATAGTGTCAGTATTACCGGTAATAGCGTGCTATTATCGGTAATAGAGTCTGAATTACCGGTAATTCAGTGCTAAATTCTTATCGATAATTTTCATTAAATAATTGAATTATTGGCTTCTAAGGGTAATGTTTGCACCTATCGTCGGTTATATGTACATGATGAATACGTGATTTTCGGATTTTCATTTGACGGTTACGCATTTGTACATTATTGATTTGGCTTGTCGATTATGACTTAGGAATTATTGTGCCGTGGTGGTTGCCTTGCATTGACACGATATATTGTCTAGCCTCCGGCTGGAGATGTGCTAGTTATGTGACGTCTGGCCTCCGAGGGGAGATGTGCCAGTTATGCGACGTCTGGCCTCCGAGGAAAGATGTGCCGGTTATATGATATCTAGCCTCCGACTGGAGATGTGCTAGTTTTACGATGTCTAGCCTCCGACGGGAGATGTGCTAGTTATATGACTTTTAACCTCCGACGGGAAATGTGCTGGTATATTTTGGATATTGTCTAGCCACCATTGGGTGAGGTGCTACTTGGAATGTAACAATGGAATTGATATGAGAACCATGGATTGACTAGTCATGTTGACTTACCGTTTTATATTCACGATGTTGCAATCATACTTTGGAGACTTATGGATTATTTTTCGTACGTGTTATTGTGAGTTGTTCATGAACGATGACAAATCATTGCATACTCATGTAATATTGGTATAACCGTCTCTACTGGGCTTTGTAGCTCACCCTTTCATTCTTTTAGGTACTGCTTCAGAGAAATGATTTGGACTTGCATGGATGCATAACGAAGCATGTTTTGAAGAAAATATCATGAATGGAGTTATATACATCATCTTTAGACTTACCTTTTTAAAAGATGTATAGTAACTTCTCTTTTGTGGAAATTATGTACTCATACTCAAATAATTTGTAACGCTTTAAGATGTTATTTTGATCATCGGGCCGGGGGTGCCTCTTTTTGGGTTGTAATACTTGAAACTTATGGACTTCATACCTTTTGGAAAATGATGATTTGGGGGTATTTCTTCTGTAGAATTGGCAGTTTTTATTTAAAATGTGAATATTTATCTTACTTAAAATCGAGGGCGTGACACGAATGGTGGGGATAAATATCTGCTCCTTTACGAGTTTTATGGTTACTAGAGGGACAAAGAGAGGAAGTGAAAGCGAAATCATAGACCTTGATGAGTCTGGGGAATGGGAAGCGAGTGTTGATGAGAGTGAGAATGAGGGAGAGGGAGGGACTAATAATGAGGAGGTTGTACCTCCAGCTAAGTATACCTCCAATGCACTGTAGGATTTCCTTACATCCCCAAAACCCATACCATGTACTAGCATCCTCCACCTACTACCAGAAGCCACCTCTTGCTTACCAACAGCCACCACCTTATTACCAAGAGTATCCATTTTACTATTAGTAGCCTCCACATTACTATGAAGAGACTCCGCCATACTCTCAACAGCCTATACCATACTGAACAGAGGTAGCTTTGATCAGCTTAGCCTCCAACAAACATAGATGTCTCATCAATTTTCTGATTATGCCTCTTGAACCAATCATAATTTTGCTAGCTTCAACTAACGGGTGGACAATCTGTGTGACATGTACCATCGAAAGTTTCCTCCACAACTTTGATTTACTCTGTTGTTCTATGAGCCCCATTGTTTATGATGCCAGAAGGAGGAAAATATTAGTTGACTTGGTCGATTGGGCTTCTTTTGTGTCACTCTTATTTGTTTTATGTTTATTGTACTTCATTTTGTTGCCACTTTTTTGTTTGTTTTTATCGTACTATGGCTAGTTGGTACTTTGACTTAAACTTTATGTTAGTTTTCATTGAATTATCACTAGTTGGTACAACTGAATTATTGTCGAATACTTGTTAGCTTTCGATGGATGTTTATATCTACCTCTAGTTCTTGATTACCAATAAAGCTAGCTTAATTTGGTTTCTTTAAAGGGTGCTTACATGGTTGATGCATATCTATGCTTTATGGATATATTCTTGACTAGATTCAACTTTTGTTCATGCTTGGATCAATGAGTATGCCACACAGATTGTGACATGTTCTTAATCACTCAATCTTTGATATTGACATTGGGGGATACTTTGAGGGAGTATATTCGTATGGAAGCTTTCAATGTTGAAAATATTCTATAGCCATGCATATGTTCGTCATCATCAAAAGCGGAGAGCTTGTTTGAAATAAGTATTTTGATGATGAGTTGGATATTCCTAAGTGTTCTTGAAATATGTTTTGGGTGCTTTAATGAACTATTGAAAAACTCTTTAAGAAGTTTTTAAAAGTATTACTAAAAATTGTTACTTTATATATATTGGAAGTTCCATTTGCATATTAAAAATTCATGGTTAATTATCGTTAGTTAACTTGGCGGAATTTCACATGTGTTGGTATTGAATTACACGTGTATAATTCATGATTGAAAACCTACGACTTAAATCCAACTGCCTCCAATCTGTTTGTCAATACAGAAAGCAATCTATTAGCTTCCACCAAGCAGTCTCTCTGTTGAGTTTGTGCAGTTGACCGGCCTCTGACATGTGGTCAACCAATCGCAACAGATGCAACTATTGTCGGCTTTCAAAATACAAAGTCTTAATTCATGCTGCTGTTTGGTTCTTCAACTCAAGTACAAAAGCTCATTTATGATCTATCAAAAATTGATTGAGAAAGATTTGAGGAATCTTGAAGCATTCAAGTTTCTAATGTTCATTTACTGATATCCTATAAATACTGAACACGAATGCAACAAATCACCAACTTCTAAAAATCATCAAACAAATTTGTGTACTACAATCTTGATTTCCTTTTGCATTTTTGTTCATTTGTATTCATATTTGTACAAGAATTAGAGAGAGAACTTCATTGTTTGAAATTTGAGATACCTCCCAAAGGTTATATAGGAAGAACACTTTCTGTTCCTCTTCTGGTTTTTGCTGTAAATAGTATTGTTCTTGGTTTCTATTGAAACCTTGGTATTTAATGTTGGGAATAACACTCAGTTGTTCGGCTAGGTCCTTGGGGAAGTTAGCGAGGCACCGTTGTAGGGGTTTAGTCATCATTTGAAGCTGATTGAGTTTAACAGTAGAAGAGTGATTTCTAGTGTAGTAAACTAGGCTGAGCAGTGGGCAAGCTCTTACCAAACCACTATAAATTTGTTTGTAGTCTCTCTCAATTACTCATTTTATGTAGTTGTTTATATTTACAAGCATTAATCATTTATTTTTAATTGGCATATTTTTGTAATTTAATGTGTTATCTAAGTCTTTATAAATTAAATTCCCACCACCCACACACACAAAGGGAGAGGGGGCGATAGAGAGAGAGAGAGAGAGAGGACTATTTATAATGGAATAGTCCCAACAGCTAGTTGCTTTTTTGCCTATAAATAGAAGAGTTAGGCTGTACTTTCAAGAGGTGCAACACCAACATGCATTCAACACTTACCAACATAGAACACTTCCTAAGCTCTTAGGTTCTAGCTGTCTTAGTTTTTATTTATCTCGATAAAGGAAACTACTCTTGTATTTTGTTTCAATTCGCACGCTTTTCATTTCTTATGCAATCAACTTATTTCGCTATTGTGTTCTAGTTAGTTTAATTCTCCGTGAAATTTATTTTCCTTTCTATGGAGGCAAAATCAAATCTACGAGTTTCAATTTTCTTAGGCTGTACAGTACATAGTGCATAAGGAGGTTGTATTTTGGCGCAACATACAACAACAATCAAAGTAGCTTGATTCATGACACGCCCGCAAATTTCACATATCAAAACCAATTTGTGTGTTTGCTCTTTCTTATTTTTGTCGAAGGACCGATAGAAACTAACATTGTTTGCTAATTGTGATCACTTTCTTTCTCTTTTGTGAAATTATATGTATTTTCCACTCTGTTTTTTTGTCGATAAAGCTTACAAATTCATGATCGGATTACATTTCACTTAAGGCCTAATATTTCGGTAAAAACCATTAATTTCACATGACATTTTGCATATGCTTCCGGGCATGAAAAATAAACGAACTTGCTAAAAGAAAAGTAAATGGATGATTTATAGGTGGGTGATTGAAGCATAATTAAAAAGAAACAGAGCACATATTGAACAGAAAAGCCTCCACAAGCTGTAGGTAATCCAGAAAACCTTTTAACTTTGAAAAAGAATGGTTAGTGGCTTGGCTTTCAGAGTCCAGTGGCTCTGGCTTAAACATTCTTGTATCAATCTGGAAAATGGCAGTATTAAAGAAGAGGTAAATTAAACGTGGGATTTTGCTAGCTTCTCTTCAATTTGCGAGAGAGGACTGGAGCGCATACTCAAGCTAGAAGAGGTAATTTGATGATGTTCCGACCACCAGTTCTTTTAAAAGAGAACTTACGAATCGTGATTGAATTCTCTTGTATTTGAAGAAAAATTACATGTACGGGAACGAAGCTAGGATTATACATTGTGGCTCAACAGCGAAAACAACTAATGTATCACTTAATTAATATTGTTTTGCGTTTTCATTTGAAATTCCCGGCCCCAACATGTAGGACTTCTCGAACAAAAATGGTTTGATACCAACTAATACATTTATTTTGAATACAAATCGGTCAAAAACTATTTATTTCAAATATATATGTACCAACAATTTGTTTTTGATATTTAATTAATGAGACTTTTTGCATAATTAAGTCTCTTGATGAGCTCTACGAAATAGTCATAGTCTAATTATAAAACTAGTCCCGAACAAGCTGACATTTGGAAGGAAAAAATTCGTAGAGGATCATGTTGGATTTTGAATTTATTACTCATCTATTCACGTTAAAAATGTGTGTGAGAGATATAGAGTGAGAGAGAGAGACCTGATCAAGAATGTGGTCTTCTGAGACATCAAGGGGATTCTTGGGCATTCCTGCATCCAAACAAACGAATACTCAAATTGAACGATAAAACTCATCTTGGGCACCCATCACCTATATATTATTCTTGTCAATACCTATGCACATAGCCCAAACAGACCACAATGCTATTTTATTAACCGAAAGCATCCATTCCATTAGCTAGAGGACAAATATTACACCATGAAAAATAATGGAAAAACTTTGTTAAATTAACCTTAATATCCAAAATTTGGTCTTTTGACCATTGAAATTTCTCTCCCCTACATACAAGTATGTATATAATAATAACCCCCGCACTTGTTCCCTAACAAAATAAAAAGAAAAACAAAAAAATGAAGAAACAAAAGGAGGAAGAAGAGAAGTACTGCTTAATAATTTCCCAATTTTTCTTCTCAGTTATTCTTAGGAGGGTGGGGCACGGGCCAATTATAATCAGCACTGAAAGCCATTAATCCTTTCCTCTCCACTTTCACCAAATTACAATTTCCAACAGCGCAGTTTGCACTTGAAATCTTTGGAGCTAGTGGTTTAATAGCCGATTCCTCTAAATATTTCTCCCTCTCCTCCTCCTTACCCATCACCATTTTCTCCATCATTTTCCTTCCTCCCAGTTTTCCATTGTTTGCTCCGGCCGCATCTGCCACGGCATTTCTACCTCTGACTACCATTAACATTTCTTCCTTATCTGTGAGAAGTGAAGGGAACCAATATACTTAGACTATTATGGAAAACTAACTAAGAATAACAGTTAATATTACAGAGAGAAAGTGAATTACCTTTATGAGTATAGGCTGCAGAATCCCTTAGAGCTCCAAAAATGAGCAGAAGTGCAAGTACAAAGCAATTAACAGTTGTTGCCACCATGTTTACCTTTCTTCCCTTGTTTAGGTATGTTTGTTGTTCAGCAACAAAAAGTGAGGAAACTAACTTAAAGGAGAATATGAAACAGCTAGCAGAGGGGGTTTATAGAGAGAGAGAGAGAGAGAGAGAGAGAGAGAGAGAGAGAGAGAGAGAGAGAGAGAGAGAGAGAGAGAGAGAGAGAGAGAGAGAGAGAGAGTCAAAACCCCAAACTCTAAGTCAAAGCTAACACTCACTTTTTTCGCCATTTCTTTTAGTAAACATAATGTTGGGGAAACTCAAAAGTGAAAAAGCAGTTTTCAAAGCTCCAATTGAAAGTTGAAAACCGTTTTCCTTGTTTGGTCTTTGACAATGTTAGGGAAAAGGTATGATAGCGTGGAATGAAAGATATAGGTGTTTTGCGCCTGTCTGCCGCCATGCATGCAACGAGGAGGTTTTGTTTTGGTATTCTATTACAAAAAACAATGAGGGTGTTAATTATAATATTGACTGGAACTTGAGTCCCTATGTATAAAAAACTCTACGTGTGGGGCACTGTAATATTGATTTTGTTAATGAATTACAGCAACTCCAACAAATGAGTTAATCTTTTTTTGATTTCCATGTGTCAATTTGACATTTGCAAAATTTGATATTCAAAAACTATACTCTCCAACATTGATGTCAAATGCATATTAAAAAATTAATTTAAAACCAACACTAGTCCTGCCAATTTTGGTAGCAAGAATATCAAAATGAAGTCCATGTCAGCTTTAATGTTTTGTTTCGCCTTTTTATTAGAGTTTAGAATCCTGTTTAAAAAAAAAGAAACAGTTGACAACTCCACATCAGAATTGACTCCTTTGTTGGAGTTGCTCTTATAGTAGCTACAAATAGATATACGGAACTCATGTGAGATAATAGTCTTATTTGATATGTTAATGTTTGGCGTCCACATATACGTGATATAAAGATCAAAAAGTGTGCATTTATTAATACATACGGATTTTTATGGAATGATAAGGGCTGGAATCCAACTAGTTATACTAAAGCTAAGATCAATGGTTCAACTCTAGGCTAGGTCTGGATCAATTCACCCCATAAGAAAAACTAATATTAGTACTATTGTGGTTTATTTTTTGATTGGTCAATGGGTGACACCATCATAAATGTTTTTTACCCCATGCATGAGGCAGGATCACTCGATAGTTTCTCTCTCATCCTTTCAAACATTTGATTTCTACATCTCTCAGCAGAAAGAACCACACCATTGTCTCTGTCTCCCTCTCTAATCTCTCTTGGCAAACATACAGTATTTTAACTTCAAAACTATAACATGCATGCCAACTTCTAGCATTGGAATTGTCATTTTGATAATAGCCAGGGGGGCTATATTAGCATTGGAATAGTCTTGTTTGAGAAACCAGAGAGTCACAAGCAACCCATGTTCCTTTTGGCACAGTTTCTTAGAGTAGTGGAAGCCACCTTAGCTTATTTACCTCCTGTTACTCGGTCTTTTTCTTTCTTTTTTCTGTGTGTGAAATGGAAGATCAAATTCATACTAATTACATAGTCAAAAGTCCTAGAGTTGATTCAGCTTGGTTTTGAGCATGTGCTTTGACTGTGGAATTTCTCAGGTTGCCTTTACATGTGGGAAGAAGGATTCGGAGAGGCCTAGTGTACTTTTCTATGATGCGGACAAATTAAGTGATGTAGTTTTACTCATTTTGTTCTCGAAACTACTTAACTTATCATCCAAAACTACATCTTTTCAAGGCAAAGTGGGTAAAATTACGTCATTTTGTTTGCATTACATGCATACTACACGAAAGCGCACTACAGCTCGTGGGAAGAATTGTTAGGACCAATTAAAAAAAAACATAAATCTTCTAAAAACAGGATTTATTGTCGCTAATTAACATTACCATTCCCCGCCTAACCACGACACAGAAATTAGAATAATAGTAAAGTAGTTTCAAACTTACCCAAGGAACATTACCCTAGGCGAGTAAAAAAGTGAAGGAAACATAAAATAATTAAGGTGAAAAAAACTTATTTTTATAAGGCAAAAGGGAACGCCTAGTGATTGGCAAAGCAAAGTTGTGAAAGAGGCATGATGAAGCTAGATAGTTGAAGCTAGAGATTGAAGAACATGGGCAAGTGGTTATGCATTGAATCACTAAACAAATTCAATTATCAATGTAACTCTCCATTACTTAATTTACAGTAAGGTTCATTGATATATGTTGGAGTACAGCTTCGCCGAGTTTTCCTTCTTTTCATCATTTTGTAACCCTAGTTAACAGCATCCTGTATAATTAGGGCAGTTCCATCATTTTTGAAAACTGAGAATCCCAGGCGTATCGTATCCATGCATGGAAATTGATAAAAAAAAACCTAAGTCACCAAAATTGTTTATGTACATGCATGAGCAACTTTTATTCTACGTTTTTCTTGGTGCAAAAGTGGATCTGCAGATAGATCACTTAAAATATCCACAAGAAAGCATTCATCACTACAAAATTTATATTACAAAGAAGGACAATGTGTTGGTGCAGAATCTAGGATCTTTGGAAATCAAAATATGAACAGTATGATGAATTTGATTCGAACCGTGTTACCACGCCGCTTTTCGAAAACAGTATTTGTCCCTATCAGTTGGTTTGCACCGGGTTACAATGAATATATTTTGAAAATACAACAAATTAAAGCCCGATCGGTAGATCTTCTATTTGCGTCCTTACAGACAAAGGAGAGACATAATTACGAATCAAAAAATAAAAACAAACGAACTAAGAGACTGTTATTTTGTTTCTATGAAGTAACGACGTAACAGTGCAAGAAAGCGATTCCTGGAGTGAGAGAGTTTTCTTGAAATATTCAACTCATAAATGGCTGTGATCTGGGCTCTATTTATAGACTTAGATGCACCTAATCGCATAAGATTGTAACTATTCGCGTATGGACACACCCACATTCAATCGGTTCACCCGAATGAGTACGAACCATGGGTCACATCTAATCCAACACACCCTGTGTGACTCAACTGCCACACGTACGCTATGTGTGTGCCACGTCAGTGCCACCTTACTACCAAGTCACAAATAAGAAAGGACGTCTCACGCTAAGTACAAAGTGGGCCATCAAAGTCCTACATAGCAGCCACACAGCCTATACTGCCATGCTCACGCACGTGCGCAGGTGCGAGTACGGATGTGCAAAGCACACCGTCTTTACCCGTTTAAGGTGCAATTCACATATTACGATGCAGAGCACTATTAAGGTGAAATTAATAGGTGTACTCCCTTACATAAACCATTTAACCTTTTCCCACGCACCTAAGCAATTTGGGACAAAACTCTACGGTCTAAACGAAGCCTTCTTAAGTACAAGAAAATTTTGATAAAACACCTCACTAAAAACTCATTTATTTTGATAAATTTCAACAATTTGGAAGGAACTGATTTTTTTTTTCATTTTAATTAATTATTTTTGAATATATGATAGGATATGCATTTGATTTATTTTATGTGATTCAGAACTGTTAGTAGCAGAGCTTAGACCCAGGGACATTATGTTGATACGTACGCGTACGAGACCATCGAGCTTTATTTGGGAAGCCCATTGCTGGACTCAAAATCAAATTTTGAGGGGAGGGGGAGGCCAGAAACCCGCATTTGCTTTATATCACTCTCTCTTTGTGTTAGAGACGCTATGTAATGGATTAATATTTGTTTGAATTATTTAAACAATAATTCTTTTTCTTGATAAGAATCTTTATGAGCAATGTTTGCATTATATCTTACCATATTGTGCATGAGTGTCTCTTATTCTACATAGTAGATAATCTTGTATGTAGAGTTTGGCTTCCACACAAAGAATTAGATTATCGATTCTTGTAAAATATAAGTTTTTGGTTCACAGTCTTAGGTGGAATTGGATACACCACCAGTAGGACTAAAACACAGTGTTTCAGTAAGTCTGTCTTGATTACGAAGAATAGTATTGTAACACCCCAAATATTTTCCTTATATTAATTAAATGTGTTATTTTATTTTCTATATCAAAAAATATATATATATATTTTTTGTATTATAAGTTTGAGAAAATAATTAATTATTTTAAGTTTGAGAAAATAAATATATATTAATTAATTTCTCTTCATAAAGAGAAAATAATTTTATTTTGTATTATAAGTTTGAGACATTTTTCATCCACATCAGCGATATAATACTTTTTATGATAAGTTAATTTTAATATGTTTATATGGGTTTAAACTATTCCTTATTGGGCCACTTATTTTTTTTTATGTGGATCAGGCTTACTCTTTTATTTTAATGGGCTAAGTTAGTGATGTTTAGTTTAAGTAGGTCAAGAATAGGGCTTCTTATTTATTTTTTTTATTTTTATTTATAGAGAGACTTAGGGGTTAGAGGGAGGCTTATGATTTCATTGTGGTTAAAATATTTCGAGAAGAGAAGGCAGCCGCAGAAGGGTTCTCAGCGTGTTTAGTGTGCCGGTAAGTTTGATCATGTCGTTTTCCAATTTTCTTCTTCTTTTTCCCTCTTTAACACCTTATGCGTGAGGAAGATTAATATATATATATATATATATATATATATATATATATATAGATAGAGAGAGAGAGAGAGAGATGCCGTAGCTGTGTGTAAAGTGGGTGTTTATGGGATATGGTGGAATATAGTTTTTTTTATTGTATTCAAGTGTAGTAAAGTAATGGTTAGGTTTTAATATAGCTTTAGGTTTAGGTATTTTTACATTAATAAGACTCTTAATCTGATTAGATAATTGTTATATTGTAATAAGTCATGATTTAATGTATAATTTATTTTGTAACAGGTTCGCAATAATTTTCGTAATTGAATTGTGCGGTCTTTTAATTCAGGTGAGTGGTTTAACATGTGTTCCGTTCTTTTGGATTCCTCTTGAGCCTATCTATTCATTTGAAAATACCATGTTATTCCTTGTTACCTGGTATTCAATAATTTAATTCATTGACTCGGTGTTTTATTGGAATTGACGTACCCTTTGGCATACAAGGTTCTATAGATTTATTCTCATCATCTATCTTTATTACTTGTCTTATTATCTACTTGTTGACCGACCCTTTGTTGAGATCTGTACAATGGCACGGGGAATAGACCTGGTGCAGGTGACTTCGGTTGACCGTTGTTCTTTATTTGTTGGGACCATGTTTATATTTGTTAAAAAGTCCAAGGAAAAGACCCGTGAAATATCGTGGTGACTCTAGTGCTCAACGGATTAGGGAAAAGACCCGTGAAATACCGTGGTGACTCTATCCGAATCGACTTAGGGAAAAGACTTGGGCGCCATCCCATGTGACTCTAAGTACGGTATTGGATCCAATGGGCTATGCCTTGAGAAAACATTTGGCATTTGGTACTTTGTGATTATGGTTCCCAATCTATTTTGTGATTCTCAAATTATTGTTGATTTGGTACAAATGCGACTTATTGGCATTTGGTTTTTATACGGAAGTTCGTTAATCAGTTGTTTACTTTGTTGATCCTATTATTCTCGCACCCTTGACTTCGATAGTTTGAAACCATTGCTTGAACCTTCGGTTATCACTTTGCTATATGTATGCCACTTTTAACCCTCTACCCTTAGCATGCTATACTACTCATTGAGCTTTCAGCTGACAGATTTAATCCACATTTTTTTCAGGTTAGTGCATAGAAGGTAGTCAAGGACTATGCGGCTTTATCGGGACATATCGTTTGGACCTCTAGGGCATTTGCATTTTATTTATTCATGTTCCACAATGTTATAACTTTCGTTTATTAGCGTTTCAGTTATTTTGTTTGGAGTTGGAGGCCATGGGATATTTATGCCTTGTTTGCTACAGAAAAGTGTTTCTAAAATCTCTCAGACTTTATTTAATACTTCTTTATTATTATTTTTTTTAAAGTTATTGTCGCGCCCGGAAATTTCCCGGCCCCTCTCGCGAATATGTGAATTGTTTGAACGGGGCTGAATAATTTCTTGACTTTTAATGCGACGTTTAATGAAAATTGTTTAACAGCTGGGACTTATTTAAAAACTCAGAGTCGCCACTTGACATGAATTTAGGTGTGTCAAGTCACCCTCTAAGGCCATTTTCAAAGAAAATGTCCTTAGAAAAATAATTTAATTTTAACTCAGAAATACGATTCTGTTTATAAAAAAATGACTCCTTTAAAAGAAAACTGGTCTTGAAAACAGAGATGGGTTCGGGGATTCACTGTTACGAGTTGGGAAGGTGTTAGGCACCCAACATCGCCCTTTCGGTACTTTATTTTCCCAAATAATTTTATTTTATTATCCTTGGCCAAATTTGATAAATTAGTGATTGCTGTACAATTGAAATAAAACAGGTGCGGGAACAAGACCCTGACTTATGCAATTTAGTTTTTTTGTAGCAAAAAGGTTGGAACGGGTATATGTTAATGGATTACCATGTTAACTTTTTTTTTGGTTTTATTTATCTGCAATTCTTCATCCCGACAGCTACACAATCACTGGCGGTCCAAATTGTAGAATTTAACAAATGTTACTTTTTTTTAACTGGTTTTATTTATCTGCAATTCTTCATCCCGGCAGCTACACAATCACTGGCGGTCCAAATTGCAAATTTTAATAAATGTCACTTTAATCACGATATTCTGTCGTGAAAAGATAACGTGCATTGCCCGTTAAATTTTCATCCCAAAAACACTAACATGGGCTACCTATGTCACCCGCGTGTTTATGGAATTCCGAGATTATCGGGATTTTTAACTAAGTGATATGGATAGTGTGTCAGCGTGAACTAACACCACTATTCATATAACTTAGCTATGAAGTAACGAATTTTTTTCCTTTTATTGATTTTATTTGAAACAAAAGTAAAAAGAAAAGGAAAATTGCAGTAGGTTAAATAACGAATTTTTTCCTTTTATTGATTTTTCGTGAAATAAAATAAATAGAAAATAGCAGTAACTGTTACGGGGAACGGGAAAGGGATGAAAAAAAGAGTTACGGGAGATCGGGGAAAGGGAAAAGTTAGTAGTTAGTTCCGACAGGGGCCGACGCAATCGAGCGATATGCCGGAGTATTATTTTTATTTAAAGTGATTTTTGCTTAAATCAAGAAAAGTAGTTGGCAGAGCCAAACACCGACTTTCGTGATTTAGCGGGCTAAATCCTGACATTCTAGAACTGCGGACTAGAGATGCGGATGCCCAATTAATATTGACATAAAAAAAAGACAGAAAGAATAAATAAAAATGTTCTGACATTCTAGAAGTGTGGACTGAAAATTTCAGGAAAAGGACTAGAAATTTCAGAACCACGGACTAGAGATGCGAACATGGCTTAATAAGCCTAATCTTAATAAAATCAAGAAAAGTAGTTGGCAGAGCCAAACATCGACTTTCGTGATTTAGCGGGCTAAATCCTGACATTCTAGAACTGCGGACTAGAGATGCGGATATCAGCTCTTAAGCGTAGTATTTACATTAAATAAAAAAAGAAAATAAAAATAAAAAAAGAAATTAAATAAACAGAGCAGAAATTAAATAAATAAGACAAAAATTGAAATAAAGTTAGATGTTGCAATGATACCTTTGTATTGATATTCGAATCTGGTTACATGAAAAATAAGAAAGACACGCGAACGGCTAAGTAAAACCATAACCCGACATAACACTGGGTTTTAAAACCCTGTTATCTCGAGGTATGCTAATATAATAGCGCGTCCGGTTCTTTCTAAATCTAAAAATAATTGGGCAGAACCTACTCTTGTTTTTGGGCCAAAAGTCCTATCTAAAAATCTTAACTCTAATTTATTCCGGGTGTTTAAACATTTCACGACTACAGAGTCGAAAAATGTTTGACAACGGATGATTCTCGCTCTGTATATCCCTCTGTGGAAATTTCTCTCCTCTGTCTGAGGTTTCCTAAAAAAATCCGTCTGTCTATTTTCTCCCTCTGGTTTTCTTCTCCTCTGGGTTTTTCCTTCTCCAGGTTTTTCTTCTCCAAAAATTCGTCCTTTTTTTTGGTGTGGGACGTGTGCTTTTATAGAGGAATAAGGGCGGTGAGAGAGGGGGAGAGAGAGAGTCGGTTTGAGGGAGGAGAGAGAGAGAGAAAGAGACGGTGAGAGAGGAGAGAGAGAAGGGCTGTGAGAGAGAGAGAACGCGGAGAGAGGAGAGAGAAACGCGACACGTGTCGCTCTGAGAGAGGAGGGACAAAAGGCGCTGGAGAGAGAAGAGATTGGGTGCGGGTGTGATGGGTGAGAGAGACACGTGGCCGAATCCGAGAGAGACTCGTGGCTGGAGAGAGAAAGAGGTGGTGACTGATGGCCAATGGAATTCAGCCACGTCACGGATACAACAGCCCCTATCACACCGGATCAGATCACTTCCGCGGGAGAGAGGAGGAGGAGAGAAAAACGGCGGGACACGTGTCATAAGGAGAGTGGAGGGATAAAAGGTGAGAGCAGGAGGGAAGGATTCGGTGCGGGTGCGAGGGGGAAGTGCAACACGTGGCGCGCTGTGAAGGTGGACACGCGGGAGGAGAGAGAGACGGCAATATCTGTCAGCCCATGGACGTCCGCCACATCATCGTTGTACCCGGGATTGCCCGCACCAGATTATTTCCAAGTCGTGCACGGCATTAAAGCCGGTCACGGCATTTAAGGCGCGTGCACTCCACGCGCGCGTGGGACGCGTGCGTCTGCTGACGCGCACTGCTGACTCAGCTCCTTCTTTGATATTTACGAAAATGCCCCCGCTTTATAAAATGCCCTCGCGCGCTATTTTTAATCTTTGGACGTCCAAACGAACTCGGATTTGACCACGGATACAGCCAATGGACTCGTATCGTCGAGAGGATCATTTTGATTCTAATATTTGATTTATGGGCATGTCGGCTCGCAAACCTAATTCCCAAACAACCACCTGTACACTGCTACCATTCTTTAAAATACAATTTCTTGAGCTACCGAACTCAGATTTGACCGTGGATACAGCCGATGGACTCGTATTTCTGTGCTAATCAATAACATGTGCCTCTCGATGTCTGAACACATCAGCTCATAAATTGTGCCTCCGAGACCCCGTTCTGAGCAATCAAAAATTGTCGGCGTTGTCCGATTTCATCCCAATCACTGTCACTGGACTCGTGCCGTCGTACTGATCAATAGTATGAGATTCTCATGACCTGATGAAGTGGTCTCGTGTACAGTACTCCCGAACCCCAGACTGTGCAAAGGCAAAATAGTCTTTTTGTGCACAAATTCTTTTAAACCCATTTCGATGGCATTTTTCATAATAATTGAGCGGTGGGGTCAAAATCTGGTATCAACAGCTGCCCCTCTTTGTCTGCACTTGGCGAAGTAGAGGGTAGACAAAGAATATGAGATGCGGGATTTTGTCTCACCGCGATTGAAATTAGGTCATGCTGTTCTTTTTGAAACTGCCATTGACGACTGCTCCGCTTTAAATATCCAAGATAACATCTGTGTTATCTCGAGAACTGATGTACTTGTCTTCTCTCTTTCATGCCTTGTTCTGAGTTCGTGCAGGCGGTGAATTCTATTGGCATCTCCGTAGCATCCTTCGAGAAAATTCTGCCCTGAAAATAATAGCTTGAATTATTATTTGAAAACATTGAAATTTGCTAAAACAAAATGAGTCTCAAAAATTTGATTTCATAAGACTACTTGTAAATCAGGAACTTTTGACTAGAAAATCCTTGAAAATTCGATTTCAAGGTTTATAGCCTATGGACCTTAAAATTCAATTGCAAAACAGTGATAAAACCTGAAAATTCTTGAAAATTTGATTCCAAGACTTGTAAGAGTGAGATTTTTGAAAATTCAAATTCAAAACTGAGTAACACGAAAAGTGCTTGAAAATATAAGAGTGCCCTGGAACATTCGAGTCCATGGGATATATTGAAAATGTAAAAACTTTCCTGGAACATCCGAGTCCAGGAGACAATGCTGAAGAAGTAATGGCTCCCTTGGGACATCCTAGTCCAACGGGAGAATACTAAAAACATAAAAACTTCCCAAAACATGCGAGTTTGGGGGAAATACTGTAAATGTAAGAATTTTCCTGGAGCATCCGAGTCCAGGAAACAATGCTGAAGAAGTAATGGCTCCCTTGAGACATCCGAGTCCAATGGGAGAATACAAAAAATATAAAAAATTCCCAAAACATGCGAGTTTGGGGGAAATACTGTAAATGTAAGAATTTTCCTGGAGCATCCGAGTCCGAAGAAAAATGCTAAAGAAGTAATGGCTCCCTTGGGACATCCGAATCCAATGGGAGAAACTTCCTCACATACTAATGACAAGTAAATAAATTTGATTTTGAAATTTTAGACAAATAAACTGTAAATGACAAGTAAATAAATTGATTTTGAACTGTAAATGACAGGTAAATAAATTGATTCTGAACTGTAGATGATAAGTAAATAAATTGATTTTGAACTGTAAATGACAGGTAAATAAATTGATTTTGAACTGTAAATGAAAATTGATTTCAAAGTTTGAGAGACTTAGAAATTCGATTCTAAGCTGAAAATCTGAAAATCCTGTAGAGATTACGACTCTAAGACATCTGATGAAAACCCTTGAGAATTCGATCTCAGGGTTTGAGAGGCTTAAAAATTCGATTCTAAGTTGAAAATTTGAAGATTCTACAGAGATTACGACTCTAAGACATCTGATGAAAACCCTTGAGAATTCGATCTCAGGGTTTGAGAGGCTTAAAAATTCGATTCTAAGCTGAAAATTTGAAGATTCTATAGAGATTACGACTCTAAGACATCTGATGAAAACCCTTGAGAATTCGATCTCAGGGTTTGAGAGGCTTAAAAATTTGATTCTAAGCTGAAAATTTGAAGATTCTATAGAGATTACGACTCTAAGACATCTGATGAAAACCCTTGAGAATTTGATCTCAGGGTTTGAGAGCTTAAAAATTCGATTCTAAGCTGGAAATTTGAAGATTCTTGGCAATTCAATTCCAAGATTTTGCTTTATAACTTGAGCAGAGTCTTTGAAAATTTGATCCCAAGACTTTCCATGGTGTCTGTCTCCTTCTGCTTATCTGTTATCCCTTGGTTGACTTCTGGGATGTCGCCTTGTTGGCTGGATAATGAAAACGCTTCCGGGACAATGTCGCCTTGTTGACTGGACAATGAAAACGCTTTATCAATTGGACCCTCTAGCTCTTTGTGTTCGAGAGGTTCGTAAGCTCTGTGGGATTTTTCCCTTTAGCTTTCCCTTCATGCATGTCAGACTTTTGTAGTCTGAGCTTCAATGGGAGTTTGACATCTGGCTGTTGAGGACTGCACTAAAGTGTATGCCTTATCATGGGGTCAGGACTTTCAAGCCCTTTTGATCCACTTCTGTATAGCAGCACAAGAAATAGCGACTGCAGCTAAACGAGTCTGGCTTTCTGTTTGCAGATTGTTGTTTCTTTTCTTTCTCTTGAATATCCGCATCTTTCAATACATGTATCCTGCATGGTTAGGCAGCTTTGTTCTCTTTTCGAGATTAGCATGTACGTAAAAAAAAAAAGTGTTGTATGAACATGTATGCTTCCCTATTCTTAAAATCTATTTTGAAATTTGTACTTACTTGCCAGTAGATTATCAGAAATACTTACTGGATAGCAAATAACAGTTTATTGGGCTTTGCCTCTTTCGATCCATGAGGCTTCACAATCTTAGCACAAGTGCATCGCATAGCTTGACTCGTGATTTTCAATTTCTAAACTCATGGGAACTTAAACTGAGTCTGCTCCAGACAGCCTTTCAGACTTCGGTCTTGCTGACTTATGCGGACAAATGTCTTCAGCTCCTTGTTGTCGTTTTTTTTTTATTTTTTATTTTTTTTAAGCCATTTTTGCCACCACTGCCCTTTCGGGTTTTCACCGATGCCGGCTTTTTATTTTTTTGCACTCCAGCCCCCTTTCGGGTTTTGACTGTGCCTTGATTGCCCATTTTTGCCATAGTCCCTTTTCAGATTTTCACTATGCTGGACTTTGTCGATTTTGCCATAGCCCCCTTTCAGGTTTTGACTATGCTGACTTAGCCGATTTTGCCATAGCCCCCTTTCAGGTTTTAACTATGCTGGCTTTTTGTATTTCTCTTTTTTTGGGATTTCAACCTAATTTCAACTGAAACAAATATTCTTTGCGCATTTTGATCTGTCGAGCATTGACAGAAATTTCGTGAGAAAAAAGGAGAGAGAATATCAAATGGCACTTTATTTTTTTTGCCTTTCTGCCTTTATTTTTTTGCCTTTTGGCTTTTTTTTTCTTTGTTTTTTTTTCTTTGGCAGCGGGGTTATTTTTTGTGCCCCTTGTTTTTTCAGAATATTCATATGAGAGAATATAAAGAAGAAATTTCAATGCTCGATAATCAAAATAGCCACTCGGAAAAAAGTGTTTCAATTAAAATTAGATCGGAACAAGTGTTCTGCTCACCAATTGTTCTTTCTTCTAGTTGCCCCAGTATGTAGCCTACAATACTTTCGAGTGTTGAGGCATCATCCACGATCGGTATGAGTTTGGTGGACACATCAGGCCTTGTGAAATTCCTTTGATTGCTGTGTAACAATCAAACTCCAACCCTTCGGTGTTCTCTTTGGAGTAGCTGATAAGTAGGCATCATCTGCACTTGATCTTTCAGAGTTCCTCTTCGGTGAACTTGAATGTCATTTCTTTGGAGTAGCTGATAAGTAGACTCATGAATAGGCATTGTCTGCACTTGATCCTTCAGAGTTCCTCTTCGGTGAACTTGAATGTCATTTCTTTGGGATTGTTCTGATCTTCTTTGATTATCCCAAGTAAATGACTGTTTTTCCTTTGCCTAGATCTGGATGGTGATTGTTCTCATCACTTGCCAATTACTCAAGACAAATGACCACTTCTTGCTTCAGGCTTCTGAGCTTTTGGTTTTTGAATTTTGATCCTTGCATGTTTTAGGACCAGGAAACACATCCTTGTGTTCTTCTGATAATGAAGTGAATTTGTCCTTCTGCCATTTGTCCAAGTTCAGTCATTCTTGCTTCCTTTAATGGCTTCTGTTTCTTTGGCATTCGAGATTTGCCAGTTATCATGTGATTTTTTTCTATTAGTTCACTCCCTTGTTTGGAAATTTCACTGTTGGTACAGACCAATCTCAATCCCCATGAGTTCGAAATGTAGTCTGAAGACAAGGTCATGCTCGCCTTGTGCTTAAGATTGTTATGCTACTTGGATCGAAATGACAAATTTTAAGATCCCTGAAATAGAAAGCTTTGCAAGAAATTAGTTCTTCTGATTTGACAGAGAAGCATATATGAAAGCAACAACACAAATTTTATCAATCTGCTAAAAGCTGGATAACCATTGCAAGATTTTTCGTGATTTTGAAAGAAACAGATTTTCAATAGTGAAAGTTTAAAACAACAAAAGCAACATAGAAAGTGTGAATATAAACTCTGCTCAGGCAAGTCTACCAAAACTTGAGAACTCTAAACAATCTCACGGATCCTTCAGGATGATTTGAGTTGGCATTGCTGAGTCTCTGTACTGTCTTTCGCTTCAAAATGGACTTCCCAGTCTTTGACGCTTTCTGCGAAAATAAATTGGTCATTTCTTGATTCAGCAAGATCTGCCCCAGTTTCAGTGACTTTTGTATAGGATTACCCTTGATGGGCTGGCTAAGGGTTGGTGATGGAATGAGAGTGACTGATATGGTGGAGGTATTTTTTTTGATTTTTTGACTTTTTTTTTTTCTGTTTCTTTTTCTTTTTTTTCTTCTTTTTTTTTGCTCTTTTTTTCTTTTTTTCTTCTTCTTTTTTTGAAAAGGGAAAAGATAGTGTAGTCTTCTGGCTAGATTAGCCGTTCCGACTAGGAAATGGTACGACCATTTTTGGTCGTTCACCCAACTTCGGGGGGAGCTTTGTTAGTCCTGGGGGTAGAGATCCATAATCCGTCCGGTTTGAATTCCGTCTTCAATCATGTCTCCTTGTTGGATCATTTCACTGAAGGATATGCCTATTGAAGTGCAAAACTTTTCGTAGTAGACCCCTTTGCAAGTTTGGACAAATAGATGCACATATTCTGAGTCAGCTAGCGGTGGCACCACCTGCGTAGCCAGATTTTTCCAACGGCATGCGTAGGCTCGAAAAGACTCTCTAGGTTCCTGCTCCATTCTGATTAGGAAAAGTCGGTCTACGGCCAACCCTGAATTGTGTCTGTATTGCTTTACGAATGCATGTGACAACTCTGCCCATGTTCTGAACTGACAGACATCACTCCTAGCGAACCATTGTGCTGCGGGTCCTACTAGGCTGTGCTGAAATAACTGTGTCATCAGCTTATCTGGATCTGGATAACCACATAATGCCCCAGCATAAAGGCGCAGGTGGGCCATTGGATCACTGGTTCCATCAAACTTGGTAAAACATGGTATTTTGAATTTGTTTGGCAGTTGCCAGTCTGGAAAGGCACACAAATCTGAGAGGTTAGTGGACACATATGAACTTGGCCCTTGTATAGCTTCGATGGCCCTCTCAATGTTTTGAATTTTTTGCATAAGTGTTGGGTCTGGCCTTCCTTTTAGGCTTACGACATTACCCTGGGCACTTGGCCTGACCAATTGGATTTGATTTGTGGGAGGGGGTCTATGTTGTCCCACTGAAATATCGGCTACTGATTGGACATGAACTGCCCCTGTCTAGGCTGATGTCAGGGAAGGGTTTGATGTTGCTGATGCCCCTGCCCCTGTGTTAAAGGAAAATGGCATTGATCCACTTTGTGGTGTCTGGTGCTGGGCTAGAAGTGCTTGGATCTTGATTTTCAGGCTCTCCATTTCCTTGAGGAGAATATTGTATTCTTCTCGAGAGACTGTGTCAGATTTAATGCAGAGAGACTGACAGTCTGTTTCTTCTGCCATGGCTTTTGAACTGACAGTTGCTTAGTCTACAGGTGAGACTCCTACTTCCCGCTTGTACCTCTCTCTCTGTATTCAGGGAAATATGTCAGTTTGTACTTCTGAAATGGATTGGTCCATAACATACAGTCAAAGGATGACAAGTGTGTGTATAAGGATCCTATTACTCATACGGATTTTTCATATCCTTCGAAATTTTGCCAGAGGTTCGGCATGACTTCGGCATATGATTTTTGAAATTGTGAGAATATCTGATCCGTATGAGAATGGTCCTACACTTTGACTGTATATTTTGGACACTAAATTAAAGCATGTTAGGACAAAAATCTGGTTTGCAATTTTTTTTGAAAAGTTTTGCCCTTTACATAATCAACGAGAATTCTCTCCATTTTTCATGAATGTCCCTATTAAGGTTTTGGCTTGACTCTTTTTTGAGGGATACTACATGCAGCATGATGGCTTGGTTTTTACTAATGCATTTCTAGCATGGTTTCACGGTTCCCAAATCTTCAAACCTCCGGCCCCCGTGAAGGGTACCATCTTTGGTTGGTGATTTGGTTGGAGTGTTCTTTTCAGTGAAAACCATCTTTGGCTACAAAAAAGCACCATTGACGATCGTCACGTACTTCGAACCTCCTCCTAATCCTATGGGTAAAAATAAAAGGTAGAATGGAGATTGAGAAGAGAGTTGGGTATGTTGTGCTGAATGTAATGTATGCATATGCTGAAAAATTTGTTTTTTATTTTGTAAATATTTGGAGAGAATCCTTTCAGAATAATGCAATGCCCTGCAAAACAAATATTAGTAACAAGATAAAATGCATGTTTTTTTTTTCTTTTTTTTTTTTTGGCAAAAGCGCACCTGAAAGACAACCACAAGAATGATGTTAGTAACAGGCCAAGGATAATAAAAAAAATTTTGGGAAAATTTGAAAAGCCGAAATCCACTGATAAGGAAAAATAAAAGGTTTGCAAATAGTACCTCTCTTTAGCTTGCGTTACACCGTAAGTTTACCCAATGGGGTAGGTTAATGGTTTCCGCTAAAAAGAGTCACGATTTGCAAATTCTTTTATTAATCCCTAAGTTCCCCAGCAGAGTCGCCAGCTGTCGCGCCCGGAAATTTCCCGGCCCCTCTCGCGAATATGTGAATTGTTTGAACGGGGCTGAATAATTTCTTGACTTTTAATGCGACGTTTAATGAAAATTGTTTAACAGCTGAGACTTATTTAAAAACTCAGAGTCGCCACTTGACATGAATTTAGGTGTGTCAAGTCACCCTCTAAGGCCATTTTCAAAGAAAATGTCCTTAGAAAAATAATTTAATTTTAACTCAGAAATACGATTCTGTTTATAAAAAAATGACTCCTTTAAAAGAAAACTGGTCTTGAAAACAGAGATGGGTTCGGGGATTCACTGTTACGAGTTGAGAAGGTGTTAGGCACCCAACATCGCCCTTTCGGTACTTTATTTTCCCAAATAATTTTATTTTATTATCCTTGGCCAAATTTGATAAATTAGTGATTGCTGTACAATTGAAATAAAACAGGTGCGGGAACAAGACCCTGACTTATGCAATTTAGTTTTTTTGTAGCAAAAAGGTTGGAACGGGTATATGTTAATGGATTACCATGTTAACTTTTTTTTTGGTTTTATTTATCTGCAATTCTTCATCCCGACAGCTACACAATCACTGGCGGTCCAAATTGTAGAATTTAACAAATGTTACTTTTTTTTAACTGGTTTTATTTATCTGCAATTCTTCATCCCGGCAGCTACACAATCACTGGCGGTCCAAATTGCAAATTTTAATAAATGTCACTTTAATCACGATATTCTGTCGTGAAAAGATAACGTGCATTGCCCGTTAAATTTTCATCCCAAAAACACTAACATGGGCTACCTATGTCACCCGCGTGTTTATGGAATTCCGAGATTATCGGGATTTTTAACTAAGTGATATGGATAGTGTGTCAGCGTGAACTAACACCACTATTCATATAACTTAGCTATGAAGTAACGAATTTTTTTCCTTTTATTGATTTTATTTGAAACAAAAGTAAAAAGAAAAGGAAAATTGCAGTAGGTTAAATAACGAATTTTTTCCTTTTATTGATTTTTCGTGAAATAAAATAAATAGAAAATAGCAGTAACTGTTACGGGGAACGGGAAAGGGATGAAAAAAAGAGTTACGAGAGATCGGGGAAAGGGAAAAGTTAGTAGTTAGTTCCGACAGGGGCCGACGCAATCGAGCGATATGCCGGAGTATTATTTTTATTTAAAGTGATTTTTGCTTAAATCAAGAAAAGTAGTTGGCAGAGCCAAACACCGACTTTCGTGATTTAGCGGGCTAAATCCTGACATTCTAGAACTGCGGACTAGAGATGCGGATGCCCAATTAATATTGACATAAAAAAAAGACAGAAAGAATAAATAAAAATGTTCTGACATTCTAGAAGTGTGGACTGAAAATTTCAGGAAAAGGACTAGAAATTTCAGAACCACGTACTAGAGATGCGAACATGGCTTAATAAGCCTAATCTTAATAAAATCAAGAAAAGTAGTTGGCAGAGCCAAACATCGACTTTCGTGATTTAGCGGGCTAAATCCTGACATTCTAGAACTGCGGACTAGAGATGCGGATATCAGCTCTTAAGCGTAGTATTTAAATTAAATAAAAAAAGAAAATAAAAATAAAAAAAGAAATTAAATAAACAGAGCAGAAATTAAATAAATAAGACAAAAATTGAAATAAAGTTAGATGTTGCAATGATACCTTTGTATTGATATTCGAATCTGGTTACATGAAAAATAAGAAAGACACGCGAACGGCTAAGTAAAACCATAACCCGACATAACACTGGGTTTTAAAACCCTGTTATCTCGAGGTATGCTAATATAATAGCGCGTCCGGTTCTTTCTAAATCTAAAAATAATTGGGCAGAACCTACTCTTGTTTTTGGGCCAAAAGTCCTATCTAAAAATCTTAACTCTAATTTATTCCGGGTGTTTAAACATTTCACGACTACAGAGTCGAAAAATGTTTGACAACGGATGATTCTCGCTCTGTATATCCCTCTGTGGGAATTTCTCTCCTCTGTCTGAGGTTTCCTAAAAAAATCCGTCTGTCTATTTTCTCCCTCTGGTTTTCTTCTCCTCTGGGTTTTTCCTTCTCCAGGTTTTTCTTCTCCAAAAATTCGTCCTTTTTTTTGGTGTGGGACATGTGCTTTTATAGAGGAATAAGGGCGGTGAGAGAGGGGGAGAGAGAGAGTCGGTTTGAGGGAGGAGAGAGAGAGAGAAAGAGACGGTGAGAGAGGAGAGAGAGAAGGGCTGTGAGAGAGAGAGAACGCGGAGAGAGGAGAGAGAAACGCGACACGTGTCGCTCTGAGAGAGGAGGGACAAAAGGCGCTGGAGAGAGAAGAGATTGGGTGCGGGTGTGATGGGTGAGAGAGACACGTGGCCGAATCCGAGAGAGACTCGTGGCTGGAGAGAGAAAGAGGTGGTGACTGATGGCCAATGGAATTCAGCCACGTCACGGATACAACAGCCCCTATCACACCGGATCAGATCACTTCCGCGGGAGAGAGGAGGAGGAGAGAAAAACGGCGGGACACGTGTCATAAGGAGAGTGGAGGGATAAAAGGTGAGAGCAGGAGGGAAGGATTCGGTGCGGGTGCGAGGGGGAAGTGCAACACGTGGCGCGCTGTGAAGGTGGACACGCGGGAGGAGAGAGAGACGGCAATATCTGTCAGCCCATGGACGTCCGCCACATCATCGTTGTACCCGGGATTGCCCGCACCAGATTATTTCCAAGTCGTGCACGGCATTAAAGCCGGTCACGGCATTTAAGGCGCGTGCACTCCACGCGCGCGTGGGACGCGTGCGTCTGCTGACGCGCACTGCTGACTCAGCTCCTTCTTTGATATTTACGAAAATGCCCCCGCTTTATAAAATGCCCTCGCGCGCTATTTTTAATCTTTGGACGTCCAAACGAACTCGGATTTGACCACGGATACAGCCAATGGACTCGTATCGTCGAGAGGATCATTTTGATTCTAATATTTGATTTATGGGCATGTCGGCTCGCAAACCTAATTCCCAAACAACCACCTGTACACTGCTACCATTCTTTAAAATACAATTTCTTGAGCTACCGAACTCAGATTTGACCGTGGATACAGCCGATGGACTCGTATTTCTGTGCTAATCAATAACATGTGCCTCTCGATGTCTGAACACATCAGCTCATAAATTGTGCCTCCGAGACCCCGTTCTGAGCAATTAAAAATTGTCGGCGTTGTCCGATTTCATCCCAATCACTGTCACTGGACTCGTGCCGTCGTACTGATCAATAGTATGAGATTCTCATGACCTGATGAAGTGGTCTCGTGTACAATACTCCCGAACCCCAGACTGTGCAAAGGCAAAATAGTCTTTTTGTGCACAAATTCTTTTAAACCCATTTCGATGGCATTTTTCATAATAATTGAGCGGTGGGGTCAAAATCTGGTATCAACAGTTATTCGACTATTTTTTTAAGACTTCGTGTTCCATGTTTAGTACATAGTTCACGGCCGGTCATGCTCCCAGATTTGGGGCGTGACAAGTATAGTTTTAACTCACTATGTTAGTACACTTTGTGTTTATTGAACATGATCATTTTGAGGTGATTGTATTCATACTGACAATATAATATAATTACACCTCATGGTTATTATGCGTGCTTATACTCTTAATCCAAAGATAATTAATCGATGTGTGCATTTAATGTTGTTGACTTTGATTTATTATAGAACGAGGTCTTGTGGGCCAATAGTCTCAATGAGTTGGGTCACAATATTATGTGTATGACAACTACTAATTATTAATGGAATCAACGTCCCTTTATAGGGATTGATAATATCCTCTTAAGGAAACTTATAAATTTCGATTATGTCAAAACCTGCAGATGAATATTAGTATCCGGCATAACGAATAAGTTAAGTAGAAGGTTTCAAGAAATTTTATAGATTTTGATTAAATAAATTGTTAGTAATTTATTTAATCAACGGGTATCTGTAATCTTAACGTGGGGAGATAAATAAGCATTTAATAACATAGAGCTCGAATATAATTTTGAGATATGGAAGTGGAATGCAATTATAATTCTGTAGTGGTATGAATTATAATTTATATAATTTAAAATTAATCCGAGTTGGACTAGGAATTCCGAATTATATAGGAAGCACAGCCCATACTTCTCCTAGGGGTCCATATCGTTGCCTATATATATACCGCTATGTCTTCTAGGTCAGACACAACTTAATATTCAAAAGATTGAGAGAGATTTTGTAAAGGCAAAGAGATCACATTTTTTAGCCCACCCGTAGTACGTGATCAAGGTGCAATAAGATTACAGTAGAAGATCTCGAGGTCAATCGAGCAAAATCATTCTAGCCCTGCTCAAAGTTCGATCAGGATCAAACTGTGAAGATAGCCGAGATCAAACCAGATAGATCTCGAATGTATGAATCCTAATTTCGCATGGTAGGGCTTCATAATTTTTGTTGTATAATCTGTACGTGTTCATCACTAGGTCTAGGGAATCGATCCCTAACACTCTCTACATTTGCTATCTCTTATCTCTGTAATATCACTAGAGACCTTTATCCATTTTCGAATGCCTTCATGGAAGTGTGGGATTGCATTATTCGTGGTGGATATCTATGGCTTGGTTATTGATTCGAAACTCGAAGAAGATGATTTGAAACTGGAGAAGTCTTAGAGGCTAGGTTTTGCGTTCTTCATCATATTTATCGATCCGAAGCTTGAGGTAGGGGGATTTCACTTCTATTATGCGTATGTGACATGTATTGGTGCATTATTTATGTTGATTAAAGATTTGGAGTTTTAAAATCTATTTGTGCAATCTGTGATTTCTGAAATTTTTTCTGAAATCTCTAGAGTCGCTCGAGCGACCTCCTCATTGCTTAAGCAACCTATGTAATTTTGATGTCACTCCAGTGACCATCCAGTGACCCTTTCTATTTTGTAGGTCGCTCAAGCGACAATCACCTTACTCGAACGACTAAGCCTGATATGGAAAATTTTGTTTGGACTCTAGGATGATATGTTTATTATTTTGGGCCATTATTTTGTACGTTATGTCACGTTTATGAGTTTGAGTTGTGGTGAATGGTTTGAGGGCGCGATATTATGGATTTATGAGATAATCTATGTTTGGAGAGTCATATCATGGACATAGGAATGTTTTGAAACTTTGAATGTTCTAAGAAAATCCTATGATGTATTTTTTAAATTGATAGGAGGAGATGAGGACTGGATATGGATGACATAGTAAACTATGTAATGTCACGCCCGCGATTTTTAACACAACAAAACACACACACACACACACACACACACACACACACATAATTATATAATTATAGCAAATATCTTCATAATTTCTCACCTAAACCCAAAAGCCCCCCCCCCCCCCCCCCCCCACACACACATATATATATATATATATAATTATATAATTATAGCAAATATCTTCATAATTTCTCACCTAAAACCCAAAAGCCCCTTTAATCATAAGCCAAAATGTTCCAAATTCTTACAGTTTTACAAAAATATCAGACTCAAAATATTATATTAGAGTTAGGACATTCAAGTCAATTAGAGTTACGCTACAGCTTTTCAAAAAGTGGATAAAAGATGTCAAATAACTCCACGGATGTAGTGCATAGAGCCAAGCACTCCCTGCTAAATTCAAGCTAAATGTCAGGGAATGTACCTGAAAAATAAATAAGGGTTGAACTAACGAGGCCAATAGAGAAATTATATGCAAATCTTACATGAATATAGGTATCATGGTATAGCAGTCAATAACAATATTTGACTCCAATACAAGCATAACCAAGCACATTAATTTATAATCAACCCTACACTCAATCGTTCAAGGATCAAAACCAACTCTTCAATCACTCATTTTTTAGATATTGCTCTCTTCTGCATTAGATATTGTTTCTAAGTTAAATTAACTATGTTTCATGCCAAGTATTCCCGTGGGATCCTTGTCCTTTTTCCTAGCAATTCCCTTAGAAAATCTAGTTTACAAAGCATTCCTAGCACTCCCATAAGGAAGCCTAGTCCCTTTTCTTCCTAGCAGTCCCATTTGGGGAGTCTAGTTCCCAACATTCCTAGCAATCTCCATAAGGAATTCTAGTCCACTTCCCTAGCAATCCTTCGGGGACTCTAGTTCACAACGTTCCTAGCATTCTCATAAGGAAGTCTAGTCCACATACTATGTCAGTCAATGTGTTCACATACCACATGAAACATAAATTACTCCGATGTATCAACCATGAATTTGTACCACATGGTACTCCAAACATAGTATCTAGCCAATTAAGGTGAATACTTTCAAGCTAAAAACACCCAACACATACTCAAGCACACTTAAGCCCTTAATACAAAGGATAAATGCACAATACAGCAATAATAAGTCAAAATCAAGCAAGAGAATTAAAAAAATCCCTACCTCAAGAAGAAAACCCAAGGCAAAGCTCAAATGGTAAAGCCTTATCTTGAACGGTGAAGGAGATCTTTACCAAGTCCTCTCCAAGCAAAAACTCACCTCCAAGTGTTTGAAATCAAAGGGTAATGATGGATCCCTAGAGGAATTTGAGAGATATTGAGGTTTGAACAAGGGTCTAAGGATGGAGACATGAGAAATGGGTTTCTTAGAGAGAGAAGAAGAGAAAAATCTGATTTTGGGTGCATAGATTGTGTCTAAAAAATCTGGTTCGACCTCTTTAAATCTCTGTGTCCACTTGCCTAACTAGTCACGAAAAAGGGGCAAGGGAGCCTAACCGGTCACGAAAGGCTACTGACTAAAATGTTCTACCCGCCTGATAGGTCACAGAAAAAGACCTAGAAGTCTGACCGGTCACGCCAGCCTACTGACAAAAAATTTTATTTTCGCGTGACTGGTCATACCGGCCATTCTCCCACCCTGACCAGTCACCCAAGGCTGCCTATTTACTCCTCCCCTCTTCACCAAAACTCATCTAACTCGCCCTTCATTTCATCCGACTCTTATCAATATCCATTTCATTCGTTGTAAGACATTTTTAAACACTAAAATAAAACGGGTCCTTGCATCCTTCCCTCCTTAAAGAAATTTCGTCCACGAAATTTTAGAAGTACTATATTGTCAATGATTTCCAACAATGCCAAACCGATATACTATACATGTGATTTACAAATGAACAAGTCAATACAACTTGAGCCAACTATGTCTATTTCAATGTCGCAAGTCCATAAACCTTGACCACCCAATTAAACAAACCTGTCTAAACAATGCCCGATTGCATATTAAGGACCATGACTCAACAAGTTCCATAATTGAGTGACACATATCCACAAGTTCATGCATCAATAATGCCAATTTGCCAAGTACCATATGAGTTTCATCGAGAAATTTGCATTATTATTTGATGAAGTTGAGCATAGACGTTCAACAGTTCAAGGAGGCTTTAGACCTTGAGCTCAGCCCGAGTTGGATGGATTCCATTATTTCCTATCTAAAGCATGAAACACTATTGGATAAAAGAATGAGGCGCACAAGATCCAAATCAAGTCAATCAAATTTTAGTTGTCTTCATCAGCTAAGCAGTACATGAAGTCTTTCTTGGGTCCATAGATAAGGTGCATACACCCCAATTTAGCCCAAGAGTTCATGTATGATATCCATGAAGGGCTATGATGCATCCATGCAAAAGTAGAATCAATTGCTCATCGGGAAATTTCGGAAGGCTATTGGTGCCCTTATATGCACAAAGATGTGAATGAAGGAATATGCCCCAAATGTAAGAAGTGCGCAATGTGAAGAAATTTGTTATGATGAATGAGACACTCTAAGTAGTTTCTTTTATAGAGATCGACAGGTCGACAAGGCTGATTTTGGACACGAAGTCTCGATAGAGATAGGCGCAAGAGTATTGCATGTAGCCTGACAATGGATTTCCTTCAATCCTATTACACTTTTCTCAGGGCCATCGACTACAAAGTCATTGGCCTGAAGTTTGACGTCTATGGCAATTGGTAGGAAAATAGGTAAAAGAAGCAGAAGAGAGGCCTCGAGGGTAGGATGGTAGCCAAAGAGAGTCCACCCTTCTTTATTTTTTGTTTCTTTCTAGTGGTAAGGAAGTCGCCCAAGTTGACAAGTGCTTTTTCCATTGCTTCCTTGGATACGTCTTTATCAGACTGAGACCAAATGTTGGAAGAGTTACACTTCAACGGGTTAGAGTAAAACAGATCTCAATTGATGAAGACAAGGGAGAAGGTGTCGATGCCACTATGGTGACTTGATTAGAAGATCTAAGGAAAGGAAGAGGGATTCCTTACTGATCGTCTATGATTGGGACTGTTTCAGAAATGGCGGCGGTCGAGCGAAATGCATTACATCCTTTGTAGCTAGGGGTGTACAATAAGAGAATGTGGGTAGCTCAGCCAAATCCTTTTTGTTTAAGAGGACCATTGTATAGAAGGACTTTCTTTGTGTTTAGGAGGACCACTGTTTATCAAATCCTTTTGTTGCACGTGTTGGCTACAAAAAGAAAAGGAAGAAATAGTTAGAACTAAATAAGAAGATCGAGTGTAGAGATATAGAAAGATCAAAACAATGCAAACACTGACGGAGCTCCTTGAACTAGTGGAGGATGCACACTATATGTTCTCCGTGGCAGCATTAGAGCCAAGTTCCCTGCTAACCACCCCCCCAACTTTAAGAAAATTAGCGCAATCGCCATGCGAGGAATCTAGTAGCTTACTAATGATGTGTTCTTGATTCCTATGGATCTTTAGGTAGTAGCTCCCCCAGTTTTCTCAGACTATGTCGCAGTTGTACTGAATATTCCAAAGGACAAGGTCAATGCCTAGAATCCTATTCACTTTGGCTATACAGAAAATTATGTAGAAGACATTAATGGAAACTTGCATCGGACTAAGTCCATACAAGGCAAGAACCTACAAAAGAGGAGGTGAATGGGGAACGTGACCCAACCTTTGGCTATCGCTACTATTGGGATGTGAAGTGTGTCTTAGGTTTCCCCATCACAAATGGTGCCTTTTGGGGTGGGGAGTTCTAGGACGAAATTGTTCAAAATGTTGCAAGGGCAACGAAACTCGGCCATGCATCATAGTGCGGCCTAAAGTCCCAATTTTGTGCAAGAAAAAGGGCTCAACCGAAGAGAAGGAAAGATAGATGCTTGCGAGAGGAAGACCTACAAAAGAAGGGTCTGGGTATTGTTTTGGAGGTGCTCAGAGGGTTTAGAAATGGCAGATGAGGCAGGCGAGAGGAAGACTAATTACGAAAGAAGGGTCTTGCACAGGTGTGACGATTAAAGATCCAACATGTTTTAGGTTAATTTATGAGGATTCAAAGTGATAGAGTAAGATATCTTTCAATCACATGATATTTTAATCCAGGATTCATTCCCTTAGTTTTTACCCATTTCAGAGTTTTTCAAGTAATCTTTGGCATTTCTGCTATCCTACGCGTTGGTTGTTTATTGTTTGGAGTACGTTTATTGTTTGCAAATCTAATTAGTTAACGGAATAAAAAATTGCACTCATAGTATTATTTAAATAGTCCAAACAAATTTTAAATCGAAATTTAAATCTGTAAACATGTTGAGCTAATTAGAAACTCCTTTCTATTTGATTTTATTTAGATTTTTTTGCTAAGAAGCTACTTTTTATTTGTCCCATGTGATTGAAATCCTTTTTACTTGTGAGTTAAGTTTCCAGCTCAGCCTTACGTTCTTTAACACTTCAATGCAAATATTATTGTTTTTGTAAGTGTATCCCGCAGAAATGGGCAGCACATAACCATGTGCTTCACGCCAATGAAGTAGTCATTAAAATACAAAAAATAATTTTAAAAGGTGATTTTCCTCACATCTTCAGAAAATCCCGCAATAATTATTAATCCTGTCATTTTAATGAATAATTTTTATTACGCTTCCCAGTATTTCTTAAAAAATATATGTGAGATATATAATTAAAAAGTGCATGTATAAAAAAGTTAACGTAAATTTTTATTTTATTTTAGGTGATTAATTTGGAAAACAATTTGAGAATTACATTGCAAAATAAATTATTGAAAACTAGTACATATTGATACAAATTATATAGGGGTTGATATATTTCAAAATCACATTATCAAATCAATTAATGGAAAAAATAAATATGCAATCTAAATTTTATATCAGTAATGTGGATCTTTCATCAATTTTTTAATTTTTCGCAACAAAGTTAAAATGGATGGTTAGCGTATGGTTGAAATCTTGCTCAATATTAAAAAAAAATGGTAATAAAAAAGAGTAATGTTAGTTTGAAGTTCCTACATACATTTAACGATTTCGAATACATTTATATTCAAATGTATCCAGATACTCTGCGTACCAAGATTTGTCCAATAAAAAATATTCAAATGACGGGATGCCTCTCTGGGATATAAAGAGCAAGTGTCCTGCATTTTCATCTCCTTAGTTTGAATATGTAGAATTTGTACACCCACCGTACGGAAAAGAAAGTCTTGCACGGCTTTGGGATTCTAATTTGTTGAATGTGTCAAAGTGTGGTGTTGGAGGCCTAGGGACTTTGAATTGGGTTGGGAGCTTAGTTTGATTTTCAAACCTCGGGTTTCAAAAAAAGGGAAAATTGGCGTGGCTTTGATACGCTCTCACGTGATCTAAAGGCATGGGCTTATCCTATGTGCATATTGACCAAGAATGCAAGACACTGTTAATGCCCTAATGGTCCATTTGATTGGAGTCTTAAGTAAAAAGGGTATTAAATGTACTTGTTTTTAAGGTATAGCTTGATTGGCAAAATAGAAATGTGTGAAATAAGACCCCGGACTATATAAGATCTCTACAATCTTTTTACATGACATTTTCTGGGGGTATTGTTATTAAACACTAGCAAGGGCGAAAGCAGAGAGGATCTCTACTGGGTTATAGCCCAGGTGGAAATCCCCCCACCCCCCAAAACAATTATTTGTAGTCGAATATATTTTTTAGCTTGGTTTCGCCCTTGAACACTGGTCGAGTAAAAGACATTACTACCTTCAAAAGTAGGTTTTGGGGGGATAGAGTTATGACCTTAATCAACGTTCTCTCTCTCTCTCTCCCCTTCCTCCATTCATCCTGGTTTCTTCATTTTACCTTGTGGATTTGTTTCACTTCGCCCGTCGATTCGGAGTTAATATAGTGATCTCTTCCTTCGTAGGTTTGAGTGTCCATAGAAGATTAGGGTATTGAGGAGTTCTAACCTCGGCGTTCTTGGCGAGCCATGTTTGGATAGAGAACCGCCACTGCAACCTTAGTTTTGAGAGCGAGGTATGACTTTTGAGTTCGTTTTTTAGTCATGTTTTTGGATTCTTTGTGGTACTGTTCTTTGTTTCGAACTGACATATGGCTAGCTTGAGGTCTTCGTTTCGTGGCAGTGTTCTAATTTTTTGTAAGGACCCGCTTTATTTTAGTGTTTAAAAATGTCTTACAACGATTCAAATGGATATTGATAAGAGTCGGATGAGATGAAGGGCAAGTTGGATGAGTTTTGGTGAAGAGGGGAGGAGTAAATAAGGAGCCTTGGGTGACTGCTTAGGGCAGGAGAGTGGTCGGGGTGACCAGTCACGCGAAAATGTAATTGTTTCGTCAGTAGGCTGGTGTGACTGGTCAGGCTTATTGGCATTTTTCCGTGACTGATCAGGCGGGTAGCGCATTTTTCGCCAGTAGCCTTTTATGACCGGTCAAGCTCCCTTGTCCCTTGTTCATGACTGGTTAGGCGAGTGGATGCGCGAATTTAAAGAGGTCGAACTATATTTTTTAGACAAAACTTGTACACCCAAAATCAAAATTTTTCTTTCTCTCTCTAAGAAACCTACATTTTCTCATGTCTCCACCCTTAAACCCTTGATCAAACCTCAATATCTCTCAAATTCCTCCAAGGATCCTTCATTACCCTTTGATTTCAAGTAGTTGGAGGTGAGTTTTTGCTTGGAGAGAACTTGGTAGAGATCTTCTTCACTATTAAAGCTAGGGTTTCACCATTTGAGCTCAAACCTTGGATTTTTCTTCTTGAGGTTGGAATTTTCTTGCTTATCTTATTGGATTATGACTTATTACTGGTGTATTGTGCATTTACCCTTTGTGTTAAGGGTTTGAGTATGTTAGAATATGTGTTGGATGTTCTTAGTTTGAATGATTATCATATTGGGTGTCTCTCATGTTTATCACTTGGAAGAGTCATAGTATGACTTCTTTTAGTAGAAATGATGTATCTTATCCAATGATTTATAAGTCTCAATTGATATATTGAGGGAGCAAAAGTACTCCATGATTTTTGTTGTGCTTGAAAATGTTGGATGACGTGAGATGCGGACAAGACTCGCTAATGGGAATGCTAGGATGTGTGGACTAGGATCCTACAGGGATGCTAGGAATGTTTCGAACTAGATTTCTCGAGGGAATTGCTAGGGGACAAGACTAGAATCCGGTAGGGATGCTAGGAAAGTATTGAATTAGATTCCTCGAGGGGAATGCTAGGAAACGGGACTATGATCCTATGAGAATACTAAGCATGAGATATTGTTAATGCAAATTTGAAAGCGTTACCTGACGATGATGAAAAAAAAAAATTTATGAAGAACGAGTCTAAGAAGAGTTGGTTCCAATCCGAGAATGAGTTGATGGAAATTCATGCATGTTAACATATCTTGCAATGTTTTCTATTGAAATTGTGCATTATTATTTACTTTCTTTATCATGACATTCCATATTCACGTAAGATCTGCATATAATTTTTCTACTGGGCTCATTAGCTCAACCCTTATTTATTTTTCAGGAGCAGTCCCAGACATTTAACCCAGACTCGGCATGGAGTGCGTGGACTTTTGCATGTCATTCTAGGAGCTACATTTGTAGAGTTATTTGGCATCTTTTTATCTATTTTTTAAAAAGATGTATCATAACTCTAGTTGACTTGAACGTCCTAACTTCGATGTAATATTTTGTAAACTGCTAGAACTTGGAACATTTTGTCTTATGATTAATGGGTATTTTGGACTTTGGTGAGAATTATGAGGATATTTGCTAACATTATGTATATGTTTATTATGTGAAAATTGAGGGCGTGACAACTTGGTATCAGAGCTTAAGTTAAAAAACCTTGAGACCGTGAGAGGCTTCTACCCCCACTGGGTTCAAAACTCGTTGTGTTTATACATGAATTGTGTGTGATTGTGTGCTTGACATGCATTAGCATTGTAGATCACATAAATAGACTTATATGTAATTGTTGACCCTTGTTAGGGATTTATGTTGGACAATTAGCATTGTAAGGGCAATAGTTGTTTCATTTTGATGGTGTTATCTTTATCATTATAGCATTGTGCCTTTGAGACGTGGGGTGGGATTGGGTGGACCTCGAGGTTGAGGTCGCGGGAGACTGTTAGAGGATGTTGTGAGTCAATAGAGAGAGATCCCACGAGCGGAGGAAACTCACGAGGAAGTGGAACAGAACGTCGAACTGTCGATTGTTTCAAGTGCGTTCTTAAGGGAGTTTGTTGCGGCGCTTGCCAAGGCCAATTTACTGAGCCAAGCTCCGAGATGCCATGCTGGTGATCGAGCAATAGATGCAATGAGGGAGTTTTGCCACCTCAATCCCCCTCAGTTTAGCGGAGAGGGTAGTGACTTTCTCACAGCCAATCACTGGCTCTCCAAAATCTGCAAATTATTCACAACATTAAGGATAGTGGAGGATGACCTCTGGGTCGGGATCGCCAATTGATTGGGGAAGCAAATGACTGGTGGAAGTCTGTCTTTGAAACAAGGAAGGATGCATGAAGGGCCGCAAGGCAAGCGACTAGAATTGATGAACTGGACGTGGAGGGCATTAGTTGGGCTGAATTTGAGGCTCTTTCAAGAGCCGATATTTTCCTAAAACCTATCATGAATAGCTGCGAGTACAGTTTGAAAGGTTGGAATAAAAGAACATGACAGTGCCAGAGTATGCTGCGAACTTTCAAACATTATCCCGCTATGCACCGGAGTTGGTAGCTTCAGAAGATCGTAAGTGCCATCATTTTGAGAGGGGTCTTCACTCTTCTGCGAAAAAGCTCATGGTGAGCCAGCACAAGATGAATTTTGATGAGATCGTTGAGTGTGTAAGCAGTGTGGAATTGCCTAGGGAGGAACAACAAGGTTCCAGAGTTTGGGAACATAGACAATAAAGTGTCGTACGAAATTCATCATCTCCAGGGAGCTCCAGGAGTCAGGGGCACAAGCGACAAAGGTAGCAATTTCAATCTCCACAGGGCCACTCGAATCTTAGGCCACATACTCTCTCCAATTCTAGAAGTAATACTTCAAGGCCACCTGTTGTGTGTCACTAGTGTAACCAACATGGTCACAATCGTAGTCAGTGTTTTGCGCCTCAGAAAGCATGTTTCACTTATGGTCAGACTGAACATATGGCAAGAAATTGTCCTCAAGGGATAAGGGTACGTAGTGAGGCGAGGTCGGTACAACAGCCTAGACAAGGATAGGGTCGCGAGCAACAACGACAGTTTGGGGGTGGTTAGAGGCAGCAGCAACCTCATTTCCATTAGACTACTTTAGTAAAAGGCTCACAGGGCGATAAAGGAGCAAGTTCCTCGGCACCTCCTCAAGGTTCCAGACAATGAGGTGGGTATGGCCAAGGCCATCATGTGCAGGGCAAAGTCTTTAATATTACCTCAGTAGCCCCACAAACCCACTACACAGGGTCCCAAGATATCTGTCGTTGAACTCTTTTGCTAGAGTTTTATTTGATTCTGGAGCATTCCATTCATTCATTGCTACATCATTTGTGCGTGTATTGGAACTAGAGACTGATCACCTTACCCTACCTTTATTTGTTGAGACTCCTCTTGGAGGTAGATCGCCGCTTAGTCACGTTTGTAGAGCTTGTGAACTTGTTATCCTTGACCGTTATTTCACTTTTGACTTTATTGTTTTAGACATGTCAAGGTTTGACATTATTTTGGGCATGGATTGGTTGTCTACGTATCATGCCACCATCGACTGTTTCAAGCGTCGAGTCCGCATTTATTCACCTGGAAAGGGTTGTTTTGATTTCTATGGAGAACGACGAGAGCCGTTGGAACCTTACTTGTGGGGATCTCGAGAGCGAGAATCCATTTATGCACTTCTAGCTAGTTTGACGTTAGATGAAGATATGCCGAACCGTGGAGAGCTACCTTCAGTGGTTCGAGATTTTCTAGATGTGTTTCCTATTGAGTTGCTTGGCTTACCTCCAGAACGAGAGATCGAATTTTCTATCGATTTACTCCCCGTATCGCAACTATCTCTATGTCTTCTTATCATTTCGCACCAGCTGAGTTGAAAGAGTTGAAGATACAATTACAAGAGTTGCAAGACCTAGGGTTTATTCACCCTAGTATGCCTCCATGGGGAGCACCGGCTTTCTTTGTGAATAAAAAGAATGGATCTTTGCGACTATGTATCGACTATCGGAAACTAAACCGCATTACTGTGACAAACAAGTACCCGATGCCAAGAATTGATGACCTATTTGACCAACTTCAAGGAGCAACGTGCTTTTCTAAGATCGATTTGAGATCAAGTTATCACCAATTGAGGGTCCGAAAGGAAGACATTCTAAAAAAGACCTTTCAGACACGCTATGGGCATTATGAGTTTGTGGTTAGCCTTTTGGCTTGACAAATGCACTGGCAACGTTCATGGACCTTATGAATTGTATTTTTCAGCTATACCTTGACAGATTTGTCGTGGTTTTTGTTGATGACATATTGGTCTATTCGTCTACGGAGGAGGAGCACCAGCCTCATCTCGCAATTGTTCCACAAATTTTGAGAGAGCATCGTCAGTATGCTAAATTTAGCAAGAGTGAGTTCTGGTTATCCGAAGTCAAGTTTTTGGAACACGTGGTTTCAAAAAATGGTGTGTCCATTGATCTAGGGAGGGTGGAAGCAGTGATGAATTGGACTCAACCAAAAAATGTTTTTGAAATTCAAAGTTTCTTGGGATTAGCTGGGTATTATTGCCATTTTGTCCTTGATTTTTCACATATAGCGGCTCCAATGACGCATTTGACATGCAAGGAAACTCGTTTTGTGTGGAATGAGGCTTGTTAGACAACTTTTGAGGAGTTGAAAAGATGTTTGACTAATGCTCCAATCTTGATTGCTCCGGAGCGAGGAGTGGGTTACTCAGTATACTATGATGCTTCAAAAAAAGGACTTGCCTGTGTTTTGATGCAATCGGGCATGGTAGTGGCCTATGGATCACGATAGTTAAAAAAACATGAGTGAAATTACCCCACACATGTTCTAGAGCTTGCAGCGGTTGTATTTGCCTTGAAGATTTGGCGACACTATTTGTACGGTGAGAAGTTTGAGAGTTTCTCTAACCACAAAATCTTGAAATATTTATTTTCTCAAAAGGAGTTGAATTTGCGACTACATCGATGGATGGAATATATGGAAGATTGTGCTTTTGATTTGCAATATCACCTGAGAAAAGTTAATGTGGCAGTACGCCTTGAGTAGGAAACCGACTCACCTCTCAAGTCTATTGATTCGTGAGTGGAAAAATGCATGACTTGGGGTTTTATGCAAAATACTTTCAGGAAGTCCAAGAAGGGATAACATTGTGCAATTTGACCGTGCAATCGGCATTATCAACTCAAGTGGTTGATGCCAAACAACACGATGAGAAAACGAATGAGTTACGAAAAAAGTTCTTCGGTGGCAGTGCTAGAGAGGGATAGATGATGCATGCCGATCGAAGTCTATGTTTTCAAGGCAAGTTATTTGTGCCCGTTTTGTGTTCGGAAGATATCTTGACGGAGTTTCACCATTCACCTTTAGCCATTCATCCAGGAGGCATGAAAATGTACCATGATTTGTGTCGGCAATTTTGGTGGTCCAAGATGAAACAAGATGTGGTGAAATTTGTGTCACTGTGTCTTACATATCAGCAAGTAAAAGTCAAACATCAGCGACTTGCTGGAGAATTGCAACCACTACTGGTGGCTGAATGGAAGTGGGAGAATATGACCATGAATTTCGTTACTGATTTGCCGAGATCGCCGAGAGGGCATGGTGAAATATGGGCAATTATTGATCATTTGACGAAGACCGCTCATTTTCTACCTATTCAGGTAACCAATTCTATGGAGAAACTCAGCCGTTTATATATTCGTGAGATTATCCGCCTCCATAAAATTTCTGTGTCCATTGTCTCCGATCGAGATTCGAGTTTACCGCACGATTTTGGCAAAGCTTGCAAGCAACGCTTGCTACAAATATTTTGTTTAGTACCGCTTATCACCCACAAACGAATGGACAATCGGAACAAACAATCTAAATTTTGGAAGATATGCTTTGGGCTTCTGTCTTGAATTTTCAGGATAGTTGGGAGGATCATTTACCGCTTGTTGAGTTTGCATACAATAACAGTTATCAATCTGGCATCGAGATGACACCGTCTGAGGCCTTATACAGTAGGTCATAGATTGCCTGTATGTTTGACGGAATTGGGAGAGGCCATTATTGTGGGTCCAGACTTAATTGGAGAGACCGTCAAAAGCATGAAAGCGATTCGTCAACGTCTTGTGGCCACACAAGGTAAGACTACTGAGAAAGTCAAGTTGATTCACCAAATACTGCATACCGCGTAAAGTCGACAGAAGAGTTATGCCGACTGTTGTCGTCGCCTTTCATCATTTGAAGTTGTGTTCTTGAAGGTGTCACCCCGGAGAGGTTTGTGGCACTTTGGGTGAAGAGGAAAACTTTCGCCATGGTATATTGAGCCATTTGACAATATTGAAAGGATTAGAGAAGTGGCGTACCATTTGGCTCTACCACCAAAAGTATAGGGCGTGCATGATGTTTTCCACGTGTCAATGTTGAGACGGTATGAGCCGGACCCCTCCCATGTACTTGAGTGGTCTGAACTTGACTTAGAAGCCGATGCCAGAGAAGAACTGATACGTATTCTTGATACTCGTGTGCAAGTGCTACGAGGTAAGACTATCTCTTTAGTGCCAATGTTGTGGAGTAACCAGGACTGAGAGGAATCGACATGGGAACAAGAAGATGAAGTAAGGGAGAAAGACCCGAGTTTGTTTGGGATTTGATTGACTATTGTAATATGCTTATTGACATTGTTTCCACCGGTTTGAATTTGATTCGAATAGGTTTGTTAAGTCACGAACTTTACTTGGCAAATTGGCATTGTTGATGCATGAACTTGTGGATAAGTGTCACTCGATTATGAGACTTGTTGAGTCATGGTCTTTAATATGCAATCGGGCATTGTTTAGACAGGTTTGTTTAATTGGGTTGTTGAGGTTTATGGATTTGTGACATTGAAATACACATAGTTGGCTTAAGTGGCATTGACTTGTTCATTTGTATATCGCGTGTATAGTATGTCGATTTGACATTGTTGGATATTATAGTACTTCTAAAATTTCGTGGACGAAATTTTTTTAAAAGGGAAAGGATGTAAGGACCCACTTTATTTTAGTGTTTAAAAATGTCTTATGGCAATTAAAATGGATATTGATAAGAGTCGGATGAGATCAAGGGCGACTTGGATGAGTTTTGGTGAAAATGGGAGGAGTAAATAGGGAGCCTCGGGTGACTGGTCAGGACAGGAGAATGGCCGGCGTGACCAGTCACGTCAAAATTGTAATTTTTCGTGAGTAGACTGGCGTGACCGATCAGGCTTATTGGCATCTTTCCGTGGTTGGTCAGGCGGGTAGCGCATTTTTCGTCAATAGCCTTCCATGACCGGTCAGGCTCCCTTGTCCCTTTCCATGACCAGTCAAGGTGGATGCACAGATTTAAAGAGGTCGAACCAGATTTTTTAGACACAACCCACACACCCAAAATCAGATTTTTTTTCTTCTTCTCTCTCTAAGAAACCTACATTTCTCATATCTCCACCCTTAAATCCTTGATCAAAGCTCAATATCTCTCAAATTCCTCCAAGGAACTTTCATTACCTTTTGATTTCAAGTAGTTGGATGTGAGTTTTTGCTTGGAGAGGACTTGGTAGAGATCTCTTTCACCATTAAAGCTAGGTCTTCACTATTTGAGCTCAAACCTTAGATTTTTCTTCTTGAGGTATGGATTTTCTTGCATATCTTATTGGATTATGACTTGTTATTCGTGTATTGTGCATTTACCCTTTGTGTTAAGGGTTTGAGTATGTTTGAATATGTGTTGGGTGTTTTTAGCTTGAATGATTATCATATTGGGTGCTAGATCCCATGTTTATCACTTGGAAGAGTCGTAGTATGACTTCTTTTAGTAGAAATGATGCATCTTATCCAATGATTTCTAAGTCTCGATTCATATATTGAGGGAGTGGAAGTACTCCATGGTTTTTGTTGTGCTTGAAAATGTCGGATGATGTGAGATGCAGACTAGACTCCCAAATGGGAATACTAGGATGTGTGGACTAGGATCCTATAGGGATGTTAGGAATGTTTCAAACTACATTTCCCGAGGGAATTGCTAGGGGACAAGACTAGAATCCAGTAGGGATGCTAGAAAAGTATTGAACTAGATTTCCCGAGGGGAATGCTAGGAAACGGGACTAGGATCCTGCGGTAATAATCGGCATGAGATATTGTTAATGCAATTTGAAAGCGTTACTTGAAGATGATGAAAAAAAAAAAAAAGAAATTATGAAGAACGAGTCTAAGAAGAGTTGGTTCCGATCCGAAAATGAGTTGATGGAAATTCATGCATGTTAACGTATCTTGCAATGTTTTTCATTTAAATTGTGTATTCACGCATGATCTGCATATAATTTCTCTACTAAGCTCGTTAGCTCGACCCTTATTTATTTTTTAGGTGCAGTCCCAGACATTTAACCCGGACTTGGCATGGAGTGCGTGGACTTTTGCATGTCATTCTAGGAGCTACATTTGTGGAGTTATTTGTCATCTTTTTATCCATTTTTAAAAAAATATGTATCATAACTCTAGTTGACTAGAACGTCCTAACTTCGATGTAATATTTTGTAAACTGTTAGAACTTGGAACATCTTGCCTTATGATTAATGGGCATTTTGGGCTTTGGTGAAAATTATGAGGATATTTGCTAACATTATGTATATGTTTATTATGTGAAAATTGAGGGCGTGACATTTTTGGTTGTGTTCTGATTTCTTGGTAATGAGTCCTTAGGCATATGTTTCCTCTTTCTACTTTTTTTATTTGATTTGAACAGCTTTTTGGATTTTTTTGATTATGTGTTCAGTTTCTTGAAAATGATCTACATGCTATAATTTTGTGGTATTTTGAGTTCTTTGATTTTTTTGAACTGATATAGGTGATTTTTAAAGTCCTGAGATCTTCATTTCGTGGTACTACTCCAATTTTGAATTTTGTTTTGATTTCGTTGGCTGGCCTGACTTCTTCATTTTGTGGTACTATTTTGATTTTGGGTTATCTTCTAATTTTGTGGTACTGATGAGTTCTTAGGAATATGTTTCGATTGTGGTAATTCAAAGCTCCATGAATTTTTCAATTGGGCATTCAATTTCGTCAAACCGATGTATGGCGTGTGTTGCCCCATTCTATTTTCTCGATTTGATTTGCAACCCCTTTCGATTGTGTGTTCATAGCACAGTTCTTACATTTTTTCTAATTCTGTGTGCGACTCTGGTTCTGTTGACTATTGGCAACTCTAATTTGATTTTATCTGTTATTTGCATGTTTACATTCTTCATTGTACTTCAATTGAGTCTAATTCATGTTGTGTCCCAATCAAGCTGGTTAAGGTGAGTGTGTGTGAATTGGATGCATGCGTGTGTGTGGGATCACTCGGACAAGAAACAAAAAAACTAGTAATGAAACAATGCTTTGAAACGTGTATTAGGAGTCCAAATTGACCACTAGCGTGCTACAATTGGTCGTGATAAATTTTGGAAATTTGCATATTTTGTGCCTTGAGGGCTATGATGAATTTTTGGACCTTCTTCAGTGATGTCGTTTCTTGGGTAAGCATGTGTTTTTGCATCCATGATTCCTAGTATCATGCTTATGCATCCACATCGGCTATGATAACTACTATGGATTCAATGTGAAAGGGGAGTAGGTATGCTTGGCAAGGCATGAATTTATGTAGCATAGTATGCCATATGCCATCAAAGGCCGTAATCTGAGTTGTGTACATAGAATTGCACTTACATTTGTATCACACTTGGAAATTAACATTGCCTTGGATTGGTGAAAAATGATAATTGATGGCAAGTAAATGGCTCTATGTCGTCTTCATCGGTGGAAAGCCAGGGATCTACATCTCTTGGGATGAATGCACGCCCAAGTTTGTAGACATAGCAGTTGATGTCACAAGAAATTTCAAACTTACAAAGAAGTCTACGTTGCATTCATAGCGCACAAACCGAGCAACCAATATAAACTCGCACTCGTTTGCTGAACAACCCCAGCCATGGATGTAACTACTATGGTTGGTGAAGCACCAACAGTGGACAATGTTGTTTCCACTTGAGTCATCGCCAATAGTTATTATCATATTCGGATATTGTTTAGCTTTGATAGTCACGTGGACAACACGTTAGGTATTACGTTGTACTGTATATTATGTAAAAACATTAATATGGTTACATGATTACAAACATTGAGGTTAGGCTTGTACTCCTTAATATCAAAAATTGCAAAGTATCATACTTGCAAAAACTTTCTATCTAGGGAGTTTTAAATTCCATTGGTTTCGACCAATTTATTTTACTTTAACATCTCATGATTTCAAGAATGAGACTATTAAAAACGGTAAAGAATTTGGACACTGTCGTCCAAAAACAAAAAATGAGACTAAATGAGAAAAATATTCATTTACCACAACATAAAACCAAACGATAGAGTGAATATATCAAGTCAAAATACGAAGTTAGTCTATTCTGTAGGCCCCTACTCCCAAAGTGAGTCTATTTGTTTATGTTACTGTTGCTTCTTTTTTTTTTCTCAACAAGTCTTAACTGATGATTACTTCATTGTTTTTGGCTTTTCAGTTATGAATCCTCCACCTACAAGGAAAGTTGACATTCAGCTCCCTCATCGCTAGAAACGCCTTGGTACTATGATAGGTACTAACACTCCTCCAAGGTGACGTAAAATGCAGCTAGTCATTCGGTTGAGGGTTCCTATTGGGATGGCGAATGAAGGGGAGGATCTCTAGTCTCTTCGTAGGTTGTTGATGGGAGGCCTCATGGGGAAGCATTAAAACACCCATATGGAGACATAGGCCCTTGTATTGCCTTCTTATCACTCTAAGCACTCTGCCACTATGGATCAATTAGTTGTGTAGTTATTTGGAGCCATTCCATCTGGCCGTCCGATCACTAAGCTAACCAATGCATAAGCCCTTGTCTCTCCTTCTGCAATGCTCCTAAGAATTCAGTCCCCTAGCATGCATTCTCTCCTACTAAAGCTCAATGGACTAGAGCCAAGATGTTTGGTCTATCCTATCGATCGAGACACATTGCAACTCAGTCTGGTCGAGGACTCTCTTGTTCTTAATCCAAAGTCTTCCTTGGAAAGAATGAGCACCTTTGTAAGGGGTGACTTGGTTATGGTCAATGAGCTCTCTACAAGAAATATAGCTCAAAATTTTGTAATATCAATGAGTTGGGTGTGTCCACTATAGATATCTACTGAATTTTTGTTTTTCTATCTGATCTAGTTAACTTTTCCATTTTCATTTTAGTAGGCCTGCATGGAAGGAATGAACATGTTGCTTACGATGGTCAGCCAAGAGAGGAAGTTGATTATGTGCCACCAATAGCTGAAAAAGATGCCTAGTTTGCAGGCTAAGATGGAGGTCATTTGAAAGGAAAATGATGAGCTAAAAAGAAATGGCTTCTCGGGTTGATAAGGAGTCTACACAGGCCAAGGGTGCTGCCTTCAAGGTCATGGTGGGGCGTGAGACAAAAAATTCTGAGGTCGATTTTGCTCTAGAAACCCTTCAAATTGAGAAGGCTAAGCTAGAAGTAGTAGAGGCAATCCACAATAGACCTCGCATGAAAGGTTTAGGCCGAGCTTTCCCTAATTGGTCATGATTGAAGTTGAGCGAGAAGGCCAGGTTGTAGCTTAGAGCACGACTGAGGGTTACGAAGATGAAATTTAGCTGGCCATGGTTGATTCTGCCCTTGCGGAGACTGACCACAATTTTAGTGGCTCAAAAGAATACTCTTATATTCAGTCTACCCAGTTTGATGTTGGCTTCAATAGCTTGAAGAAGAGGTTGTTTATCGTTTATCATAATCTATACTTGATCCCCTTTCAGCCTGATGACAACGACGAGACAGAGGCTGATGGACCTACTGGTTTTTGTGTAAGAGGAGAAAAACAATGCCCAACGTTGGGGCATTTTGTTTTCTATTTGTTCTTGCACAATTCTTTCTCTAAACTTGCGATTTGAACTCAATTTCGTATTCTAACTTGTGTAAACCAACTTCTGAGCTTCTTGGATAGAATTGTGGTTTTCTTCTACTTTTTTTCCCTGTAAAATTTCTTTCCAAGTGTTGTACGACCCCTTTTCCTCTAGCCATTGATTCTTCGTGCTATCTTGGCTTGTGGGAATGGTGCTATCAATCTTCCCTTGATCTATCATTTTAATGGCTGCTCAGTAATGGATCAGTTAAAAGTACCTTAGAGCTTATGGATTAATAAATACTATGTTCAACAAGCCGGTAATGGCTCAAATACTATTTAAAAGGCTCTCTGATTGGCTAATCTTGTCTCAATGACTGTTCATAGTCTATTCGATCAGTTCAAAATAACTAGGAGACTATTTGGTCATCTATCCGATCGACTGAGCTCAACTCAGATAGTATTTGATAGTCTGTCTAATTGGCTAAAAACAACTCAATGATTGTTTAAGAGGTCTATCTGATTGGCTGAGCTCAACTCGGTAACCATTTGATAGTCAATCTAATTAACTAAAAATAACAAAGAGACTGTTTCTAAGACTTACTTTTGAGAAAACCTTGGAATTCTTTGCTAATTTATACTAAATACATTCTTGATGGAGCTTATTATTCAAATGCATGGCATGAAATATAAAACAAAGATTGAAGAATTTCTTCATTAAGTTACTTAAATCTTGAGTGCATTATTTGGTAGCATTTCTGTTGTTCCTCAATGTTCCATACATGGTAGAGTAGTCATCTTGACATGGTGGTTAGCTTGTATACTCTTGGCCTAAAAACTTTTTCCAACTCAGTAGGGCCCTTCGCAGTTGGGTCCTAACTTTCTTTCTATTGGATCTTTTGTTGGTTGGATCACTTTTGTGAGAACAAGATCTCTTGCCCAAAAGGCTCGCATACCTTGGTGTCATAGTACTTCTTCATTCTCTGCTAGTAAGAAGACAGCCGTATTACTGCTTACTCCCTCGCCTTGTCTAGCAAATCTATACTCAAATGCATGGTTTTGTTATTCCATTCTGAATCGTATGAGTTGTCCTAGTGATTATGCAGACCTACCGCGACTGAGATCACCATTTCGCTGCCGTATGTAATTTGAAAGGGAATTTTTCCAGTTCGAGTCCTCATGGTGTTGTAGTTTGACTACAAGACTCTAGGTAGTTTCTTGACCCATAGGCCCTTGGATACCTCGAACCTGGTTTTAATGATTTTGAGCATTGTTGGGTTGGCAAAATCTACCTATTGGCTTGTAGATGTCTTGGTGTACCATCTTTGAGCTGGGCCTTGAATTGCCCTATGAAATTTTCTAAACAATTCATTATCGAATTGCTTTCCATTGTCCATGGTGACCATATATGGACTCCCAAATCTACAAATGATGGATTTCCATACAAAGTCTCAAATGGCCCTCCATGGTGACTTTTATTAGTGGTGCAATTTCCACTCACTTCGTAAAGTAATCGATGGCCAGCATTTAAAAGTTATTCTACCGATTTCCCAAGGGTAATGGCCCCACAATGGTTATCCTCTATTGGGAAAAAGACCATTGGCTTTGAATGGGGGACAACTCCTCTAGTGGTTGGTGTAGAACAAGGCTATAACTTCCTAGCTACAGGCGCAACCACCACCACTGCCACTAATCACCGATCGACAAAATCAGCAAATTGAAGATCTCAATTGTGAGATGTAAATATGGGAAGGAGGAAGAAGGTGTGAAGAGTATTTCAGTAGCTATTTAGAATGAGGAAGAGAGGAAAATCACTACAAGCTGCAACTGGAAGGACCTACCAACACCAAAATCTCGACAACACATGGGCAAAGATTAAGGAGCTCTACAAGAAACTAGAAGAAATAATTATATAAATGGGAGAGAAAGGAGGCATGTCCACCGACAACCAGGTCCAAAAGTCCAGTCTTCCATTCACAAAGATGGTAGTAGGAGACCTCCTAGCGAAGTTCAAGATGCTGCATATTTACAGTTTTGATAGCTTAGAAGACCTCTTGAGTCACGTGGAGACTTACGAGGCCCACCTGATGCTACATGCTATAAAAAATTGTCTCATGTGTTGAGCTTCCTCATGACTCTCAAAGGCTCAGCCAAGGTCTAATTTGGAAAATTAAAGTCATAGTCGATTAACAACTTTAATCAACTCAACAAACTCTTCATCAGCCATTTCTACAACGATCACAGACCACGCTGACCAACAAACTACATTTTGAACATCAACCAAAGAAGTGAAGAGTCACTTATGGATTACCTGAAGTTCTTAAATGATGAGGCACTGATGATATATGACATGGACAACATGATTACCTTTACAACATTTATGGGGGGGCTTCACCCAACCCTATTGTTCTACCACCTTGCTAAGCATCCCGCCTCCATGGGTTCAGTTTTGAGAAGCCTCGTCCCCCCAACAGTCTCCATGATTTGATCTAGCAGTCACTGTCATGTTCCTTCTTAAGTTAGGTGAATTATTTCTAAGTAGAAAGAGATTGAACTCGTTCCCATAGATCACACCAAGTTGATGATGCTAAAAATGTGATGGTTGCCTCTGTGCTTCTGCGATGGTTCCTGCGCCTAAGTCCTAGGACCACGGGTGGTTCTTAGCCACGGACCTCAAACGATCAAGTTAGTAATCGGTATAGGAATGTGTATACAAGAGAATATGAAGAGTCTGAGTGGAAACGTACCTTGTTCTTGGCCTTGTAACCCCTTTTACACTGTGGAGGATGGATAGATCCTAGATATGCTTAAGGCCACTGATCACGCTCCTCTTTCCATACTAGGAAGAGCGGGTCATTTAATGAGCAATCCATCTTCAGGATTCCGAGCGCTCTAAGGTGTCGTTGCGATTAGCATCTAATAACTGAGCAGCTATTCAACTAAGCACCGAGAGACTGAGTGCCAAGCCAAGACAACCTGGGCTCGTTAGAGAAGACATAGGATATATATAATTCAACCTATTCATCATCGTATAGGAAGGAATAAATATTTTTATCTAATCTCCTATTTTAAGTGAACCTTTAAGTACGAGATACCATCTATATTCAATATGCTAAAGCATTCAAATTGACAAAGGTAAAAGTAGATTATGAGTGAATTTTTTGAATTAATCTCAATCCTACAAAATTGAGCTTGTTATATCAATAAAGGTTATTGTAGTAAATTAGTAATCCTATCTGAAATGTACTGCCGATCGTACCACCATTCACATGATATAAGCTTGTACAATGTCGATCGCATTGTAGTGATGTGGTAGGATTCTACATCATCACCACGTCATTCATGGTATATAAGCCAACTAACCTTAAGGGGTTGGTTCAATGGAAGAAGAGAGGGTAACTAAGCCGCCGCCACCCCTCCCCCCCCCCCCCCCCCCCCCACCAAAAAAACAAAAAAAAACAAAAAAAAAAAAAATAGTTTCCTAGATGGAATACTAGCATAATGAGATAGCATGGTATGATGTCAAGTAATAATCCAAGTACGACATGAGGCAACAATCCATTCATTAACATATCAAACATCTAAGGACAAAGTGACTCTCCAAGGTGAAAGTCATTTGTATGGATTAGGATGTAGACCGGATGGAGTTCCTAGGGTTGATACCCAGGAGAGGCAAAGGGGAGGTTCATCTGAATGGGATACCGACTCATCTGAATGTATGTAAGGGTTCTAGTCAAAGGAAAATTCCAGAGGGCTAGGTCATCCGGATGGGATGAAAGTTCATCCAGATGAAATGAATTTCTCCAAGGTAAATCTAGATACAGAGGCATAGTTCCTCTGAATGGGATGAAAGGTCATCTGAGTGGACAGTGTTGATTTCAAGTTCTGCCTTCAAGGGAGGGCTTTAATCCAGATGGAATGAAGGTAGATTTGAATGTTAAGTCATCTTCAAGTTAGAGGAGCTTACTACATTGGTGAAAGTCAAGCTTCCAAACAAGTTCAAAATATTAAAATAGAGAACGAAGAATGGGAAAAGTTACTTCTAATAGATAAGGGATGATGAAAGGAATGCTCAAGAGAGTTTAGAATGCTCTCCGATCTTTGGTACATATGTCAAATTGGTCTCCTCTTTTTCCTACTTATTGCTTCTACTACTTGCTCTAACTTCTTACTTTAGCTTCTTGCTCCTTTTTCTGACTCTCTAGATTTCTCTCAACTTGGAATATAGGTGATGAATGGGGTATCAACATAAAGAAGAAAGGAGTATTTATAGGCCAATGAGGAAAGATCATCCAATGGCGAGGAGGAGATCAAGGAAGATGGAGGGATAATATGAGGTGGAGTGGAATTGAAGAATGTGTTGCCATGGAAGTGACTCCCATAGTGGGCTGACTAGAGGTCTGTTGTGGAATACGAAGAGTAGGCATGGGAATTTGAGCAAGAAGAATTAGAGTGACATAGGGTGCCTGTTGAAATACTTGAGAATCATCCAGATGAGATAAAGTTCATCCGGATGGAATGTGTCTTCAGGGTTAAGAAAATTGTAGCGAAGATTATCCAGATGAGATGTCTAGAACATCCAGTTGTAGTAGAGAGCATCCGGATGAGCTAGGGTATTCCGGATGGAATTGAATGCCAAAGGCATATCTAGGTAAAGATAACAAGATCAAGTTCTAAAATATGAGGATCAAGGTTCAAATTTATTAAGAAATGTTTTGGGTCCTCACAACCTATCTCCCTTAACAAATTTCATCCTTGAAAGTACAAATTGTCGTTATCGAAAAGGTGTGGATGGTTGGCTCGTATGACATCTTCTCTCTCCCACGTAGATTCTTCGTTGTTGCGGTGGTGCCATAGTACTCTGAGGAGAGGAATTGTCCTTCCCTGTAAAGTCTTCTCTCCAAAATCAATAATGCGTATAGGCTATTCTTCATACATGGTATCTTCATCGATGTTAAACTCCTCCTAGTTCAGGATGTGGTTTGGGTGTGCTATGTATTTCTAAAGCGTGGACACATGAAACATGTTGTGTACTCTATCGATCTGAGGTAGAAGTGCTAAGCGATAAAAGACTTCTCTGATACATTGTAAAATCTCAAACGGCCTGATGTAGTGTGGTGAGAGGTTCCCTTTCTTCCCAAATCTGATAATCCCACGTCGAGGTAAAATCTTCAAGAAGACATGATCTCCAGTGTTGAAAACTAAGGGTTTGGCTCTTTTATCCATGTAGTTCTTCTGTTTGCTCTGTGTTGTCAATAGTCATTATCGTATGACTTTGACCTTTGTGATCTCCTCTTGTATAATGGTTGGTCCCAAAAAGCTGGTCTCTCCTACTTTTGTCCAACATATAAGTGATCGGCATGGACATCCATAAATTGCTTCATACAGCGCCATCTCGATACTCACTTGGTAACTGTTGTTGTATGCCAATTCCACCAAAGGTAGATGTCTCTCCCAACTTCCATGAAAATCCAAAACACAAGCTTGTCCTCCAAGGTCTGTATCGTCCTTTTTGATTGTCCATCGGTTTGAGGGTGAAAAGTGGCACTCATACAAAGATCGGTTCCCAATGCTTTTGTTAGGCTGTGTGAAAACGTCAATGTGAATCTCGGATCTCTGTCTGATATAATAAATACTGATACTCCGTCAAGTTTGATGATCTCTCTGACATAAAGTCAGCTATACGAATCTGTAGTGTCCGAAAGCTTAATAGGTAAAAAATGTGATGACTTCATCAAAAGGTCCATGACAACCCAAATGGCATCATGTCCCTAAATTGACTTAAGTAGTCTTGTCACAAAATCCATAGTAATATGCTCCCATCTCCATCCTGGTATCGTTAGAGGTTGAAAAGTTCCTCCAAGCTTCTGATGTTTTGCTTTCACTTGTTGACATGTGAGGCAAGTACTTGGCCACATTCTTCTTCATTCCACTCCACTAGTAAGTTCTTCTCAAATCCTTATACATCTTGTTACCTGCAAGGTATACAACAAAATCTGACCCGTGGAACTCTTTCAATACTGACTCTCTAAGTGTCCCAAAGTTTGGCACAAAGATACGTCCAAGATATCTCAGTCCTAGGTCTGCTCTAATAGTCAAACCTGTGGATGCTCCTTCTATGGCTAGTCGCTTGCTAACAAGGTCTAACTCAAAATTGAGCATCTTTACTCCAAAAATCTTTTCATGAAATGTTAGTGTAACCGTAAGTGCACAGAGGTAGGCTCCTTCCCGATTCTCGTTCTGCTATAGCCTGTATTCCTGTATCTATTCGAGCATCGTCCATTCTCTAACTCCTATAGACTGGCGACATGTCCTCAGGACTTGCGACTAAGCGCATCAGCTACTAAGTTAGCTTTCTCAGGTGATAGGACAAGGTGAAATCTTAATCCTCGTGATAGGACATACATCACCGCTATCTCACATTCAAGTCATTTTGAGCGAATATATACTTGAGACTCTTGTGATCTGTGAAGACGTCAAACTTTTTACCATAGAGGTAATGATGCCAAATCTTGAGCGCATGTACTACTACGGCAAGTTCTAAGTGCTAGGATTTTATACTAAAAGCCATAACTTTATGTAATGGATTAATATTTGTTTGAATTATTTGTTAAACAATTATCCATTTTCTTGATGAGAATCTTTACAAGCAATGTTTGTAGTGTATCATATTATATTATGCATGGATGTCTCTTATTCCACATATCTTTTGTCACAAGTCATCAATTTCGTCACAATTAGTAGCTAATAAATGACAATGTCAACAACATAGGTGAGAAAAAAATTTCATCACCTATAATTTTGAATTAAAAAGAATATCTAAAATAGTAAAGATGAGGAAAAAATTTATCACCTATGATTTCAAATTGAATCCAATCGATGACAAATCATTTCATCAGCAAATTTTTTTTTAGAGAAACCTATTTGACGATGGAAAATATTGTCACCTAAAATATGTTTATGAAGAATATAAATGACAAAAAAAATCGTCTCTAATACTTCATTGAGAATACAACGCCTTATCCTTTTAGAATCTAATACATTTCAAATAAACAATATCACACAACCAAAAAGTTTGCCATAATAGCTACAAGTTTTCATAAACAAATGTACTCATGTACCGATGACAAAAGTAAGCAAATTACATCGCATGATATTCACCATTAATACTTCTAATCCTATGCATCAAAACAGAGTAGTTCTAGCATCATTGACAAAACAAAAACATCGTATCTCAAAAGAATCAAGTATCCAAGCAAAGAAGTCTCCGTAGAATAGCACACATGTCATCTTTCCCATGGCCAATGTTTTGCTTATACAATCGGCAAACATAAAAAAATACAAAGTGAATTTCTCGTCAATAAATATTGTATAAATAGTCATGTATACTTTAATATGCAACTTCATGATATTTTATAAATGTAAATATGAAAAGCATGATATACTAACCAGCAAGTCAATAACCAGTGTACCCTTGGCGTTTAAAATAATCCGTAACACTAGCTAAATTCCTCCCTTGCTTCTCTTTTGCCTCAATTAGCTCTTGTATCTTAGTTTTTGATGCTTCTATTCCTTCCCTTGCTCCTGAATTTTGTTAGCTTGCTCTTGAATTTGGTCAACTTGCTCATGAATTGGTCAGCTTGCTCTTGCACCTTTTCTCGAGTTGTGTTACATACTTAACATTGTCTGAAAATTCAACAATGCTCCTAATAGAGGAGGAAGGCCTCATGCCAAGTCCCTTCACATAGGCTGCCCTTGGTCCAAATACATTGATAGACAATTCCTCTTGTGTTATCGGAACTGCACCGTCCTGCGAGTTGTGTTCAGCCTTTATTTGTTCCATCTTATCCTGTTATTTTAGAGTAAATAAAAGATTAAGTTCTAACATTTTAGTAGATGCAAGTTCTTATAACCTAGCAAATACAAGTAAAAAATAAAGTACTTGATATATGTATATGGATAATCTCGGATTCTGGAGTAATCCATTCATTTGAATCGCCATTAAAGTGGGTGGATTTGTATATTACTGCTAAGACTGGCATGCCATCTTCATTTTCTTGCATCTAATGTGTTGTTTTCTTAATAAATGAATTCATTAAGTATATTCATGGTGTAACAAAACTAAAGATATAATGGAAAATGCACCGCACCAGCAACCCTAACCGGTAGTGACTTTGATCAACATCTGTGTTTACATTTGTTCTTTGCATTATCGGTAGCCCTGTTTTTTGAATTGTAGACAAAATATACATATATTGACGAAATAGAGATCATATGATTAACAAACAACGCAAAAGATTGCAGTAAAAATAACACAAAAGGAAGGAAAGAAAATCAAACCTGTTTTTTTGGTTTTTTTCTGATCGCACCTTCAAGGAGAACAAAACAACATAAAAAATTAAAGATTGAGTTCAAGATATTTAAAATAGTTAAGATAGAAGGTGGGTCACATAGAGAGAGAGAGAGGGAGAGAGGGAGGGAGATTACCTGCCATTTTTCAACCATCCACTTCTTTTCTATTAAGTTTGTCCACTGCTCGGGCTTGACATAACTTGTTGGGTTGTTTTTACATACTCGTCCCCCTTTGCATCTTTAAGTTTTTGGTTTTTTTATGTAATCAGTACGAAAAGCTGCTGCTCAGTGCCCTTCCACATTATCTTAAGCTCCCTAGGTACAAATCGTGTTGCGAATCATTTAATAGTTTGTCAAAGTTTTGCACTTTCCCCATTTGGCTCACATCCGTTAACTCCGCTCCTATTCCATCTTCCACCAAGGCAGCAATATCACAAAGATCATGATCTTGTCTGTCTCCCATTTCGTTATTTGATACACGCGGTTCTCCATGCTCATGCCAAATAGTGTAACTTTGCATAATCCCATCTTGAAGCAAATGAATTTTCACATCTTCTGGACTAATTTGGTAAAAGTTTACACAATTTAAACACGGGCATGGAATATTACCTTGTCCATCTACAACAACTCTTGCAAATTGAATAAACCAACGTATACCATCGTAATAAGGCCGACTAATTCTCCCACCAACTGTTAAGTCCCGTTTCATCCAATTTTTATCCATGTCCATAGTGGTGGTGCTCATTACTCACAGTCTGATCACAAATGCAAGTGACATTTAAGTCAGCAAAAAATCAAAGATGACTCATCTTTACTATTTTTTGATTGCAAAGATAGCAACAAATGGACTTAAATTTCGTCAAAAAGTCTGTCAAATTATGAAAAACAAATCTTAAATTATACAACCTAAATAGTTCGTGAATGTACTTGCTCTAAAACATCGTGGCTAAATGATTAACTAAATCTACTGGTGAATTCCTAATGATGAGACTTATGATTAGACAACCCAATTCTCAACACAAGCAACTCGAACAAAACTAAAAACTTAGGTAACACCACCTCAATTTCTAGAAATAATACTTAAATTTTGTCAAATACTTACTAATAGCACTGCCGTTCCATATTATTTGAACATTTTCAAAAGACAAGACATTGTTCAGGAGGGGACCACCACTAATATTTGAAAAATATATACGAAGTTGCTCTAAAAATAGACTATCGCGTTCGATGTGAATTAAAAAATAAAACACGTGTTATTAAAATCATCTATCTACATACAAACAAACAATATAATATTCAAGCAACAATAAGGATATGCGACCGAGCAGAATAAAGAGTTTAGCAACCTGGGGCTCTGCTCCAAAGAATCTTTTAACTTTGGGGCAGGGCTTGCAACCAAGTGCTCCAAATATAACAATCGGAAAAAGGGCTTCACAATTGGTGAGAGAATTACCTCGACGGAGTATGCGCAACAAGAAAAAGTATCCAATCAGGAGAAGTGCTGAAATTAGAGTAGTCGGTGATTTGTTTGGTATTTCCCTTGATAAATATCTAAGACCAAATAAGGAGAAGTGCTGAAATTAGTGACTCAAAAATAATTATTATGAATTGACTCAAATGGGTTCTAAACTATTCTTAAGCTAATGCAATCTGAGACAACAAAATCTTGAATACTGATTTTTCGCGTCTTAACTGAAAATTATTTGGCCAAAATGGCTTCTAATGCTCCACCAAAACCTTAAAATTGACTACCAAATGCTAACAATTATAGCATTAACCTTATTGATCCTCATTTGATTCATATGCTTACTTTCCCTAAATCATGACCAAGAGCCATATTCTAGATCTTAACCAATCATTGCCTAGCAACTAGGGTTTTTAATACAAACCAATACCCTGCTTGTCGAGGCAACAAAACATCTCAAATACTTCAGAACATCACAAAGATACCTATGAACTGTACGTATAACGTATATATGTAGTTTAAATATTTGTATGTATTACCTTCTAAGAATAAATAAGAACCGTAGATCTCTATGTTTTTTTTTTTTTTTGGAAAGGTAAAGAGAATATATGAAGAAAGAAGGCGTTTACAAGGTTAACCAAGGCCTAATACCCAAAATACTAACTAGCCTACAAAGATAAAACAACACAAAACAAAAATAAAAGAATCCAAATCTACAACAGGGTTTAACTACTGAGTAGGAGATGCTAGCATTGGAGCATCTCAGTAGAAGCAGAAACAAAACCGAAGAAAAAACCAAAGCCAATACCAAATCCAAACATAGTAGCAGAAGATGCTAGAATCGGAAAATTGGATTAGAAGGTGCAGACCGTAGATCTGTATGTATATACTAACTATTCATATATATACAAGAACCGTACAATAACTCATTTGTACATACTATACATAATCATATGTACAAAATAAATAAATACGAAATCGTATACTGCCTAAATGCGAAGAAATAAGATCCGTATTATACATACCTAATACGTGTATGGAAAGAGATGAGAGAACACCGGAGAGGATGGTCACGGCTGGAGATGGATTGCGTCTTTGATCAATGGATTCACCTGAGAGAGAAGAGGGAACCGAATGAGGCAAATTTGTTTCCCGCGAGTTTCTCTCCCTCTCCTGTTCTCTTTTCGTTTTTTCTTTTTTTGGGGGGCCTTGTTTTCTATTCTGAGAGGGTCGGTGGTTCAATTTATGCCCTTGGGCACTTTTTAGCTAGTTAATTCTAAAGCTAATTTTGCAACCATTTAATTCTAAAAAATAACTCAAAAAATCAGTTTTTAAGAAATTACAGTGAGTAGCCTATTGGGGTCAATTGGGTCTAGAAATTTCACAAATAAAGAAATTAGCTAATTATCAAAATGTAGGTTATATCTATGAAAATTAGGCTGATTTTTCAACCAATAAAACCTTAAATAGTTGATCAATTGGGTCTAATTTTTCAAGTTACACGTTTGAAATTAGGCTGATTTTTTTTTCTTTCTTTACAGAATGTGTACAAGAGAATGTGAGGAATTTTTTTTATTTGTCAATGTGATGGTGATTTCAACAAAGCCCGTTTAATTGGTTAATACATTTATGGATTAGATTTTACTACGTACACACGTGTGGAGCCGGATTAGAAGCGGATTTTTTAAAAATATTTCTATGTAGTCAATGCAGATATCGTTTTTACAAAATAGAGTAATTTTGTATATGATGCAGCCTTGGATAAGCTTGGATTTATTAGGTGTGTGAAGAAAATGCTACTGTCAACACCGATAAAGCAGACATATTTAAACCACTAATTTATTTTTATTTGTCAACGTGGTGCAGTTTAGATTTAATTTGAACTTTTGAAATATCCAAAAAGGAAGCAAAAAATATTTAATTATGTCCCAAAATCATATAAGTGGAAAAGTCATAGCAAAAGCAAAGGAAATACTAGAGCAAAATCCCCATTAGTAATGTGGATGAAAATTTTCAAATTTCCAATTTTTTAATTGAGTATTATTTTCAAGGTGAAGAAAAATATTTCCTCATGGAATTTTTTTTCTTTTGATAAATTGGGTGACGAAACATGTATCCTCACGCAAAAACTTTTATTTTGTGAGAAAATTGTTTCGTCACCTATTGGTTTCAAACAAATTTTGGTGACGAAATAAGTTTTCTCACGAAAGAACGTTCCTTCTAATAAATTGTTGACAAGATCAATTTTCTCACGCAAAAAATTTCCTTTGGTCACCTCTTAGTTTCAAATAAATTGGGTGACGAAATAAGTTTCCTCACTGAAGAACTATCATTTTCATAAATTGGGTGATAAAACAAGTTTTATCACACAAAAGTTTTATTTTTGTGAGGAAATACTTGCGTCACCTATTGATTTCATATAAATTCGGTGACGCAATATGATTCCTCACTGTCACGCCCGCGATTTTAAGTAACATAAACATTCACATTTTTAAATAAAATCTGCCAATTCCACGAAAATACTTCCAAATTATCATACTTGAAAATCTAATTAAGTTCTTAAGTTTTAAGTATTACAACCCAAAAAGAAAGCACACCCGGCCCAATAACTAAAATACATGTTCAAGTGTTGCATATGTATTGAGTTTGAGTACATGGTTCCAGAAAAGGAGAGTTATTTTACATCTTTCAAAAAAGGGGTGTAAAGATGATATATAACTCCTATCATGACATTCCTTCAAAAATATGCACCGCTATGCATCCATGCAAGTCCAAATCATGTCTCCGAAGCTGTACCTGAAAGGATGAAAGGGTGAGCCACAACGCCCAGCAGAGATGTCTATGTCAATATTATATGAATATGCTATGGTTTTGCATGGTTCATGAACAATCTATAATAACACGCATATAACAATTAGTCCAAGTCTTCGAAGTATGATCACAGGATCTAGAGTATAAAACTACAAGTCAACCGTATAATCAACTCATGATTCTCATATAGATTCAATTATCACATTCCAACTAGCACCTCGCCCTTCGGTGACTAGATAATATTGAAATATATTAATACATTTCCTGTCGGAGGCTAGACATCGTATAACCGGCACATCTCTCGTCGGAGAGCCAAACATCGTATAACTGACACATCTCCCGTCGGAGAGCGCACATCTCCTGTCGGAGAGCCAAACATCGTATAATCGGCACATCTCCCGTCGGAGAGCCAAATAATATTTCGTGTCAATGCAAGGCAACCACCACGATACAATAATTCCCAAGTTATAATCGACAAGCCAAAGAAATAACGTACAAATGCTTAATCGTCAAATGGAATCACGAAATCACGTATTCATCATCTACGTATGATCGAGAATAAGTGCAAATATTACCCTTAGAGGCCAACAATTTAAATATTTAATAATTATTTCAATAAAAAAAGATATAAAAAAATTGGTAAAAACAGGCCCTACTACCGGTAGTACAGTCGCTACTACCGGTAGTACAAATGCTACTACCAGAACTACGACAGGTATTACCACAACTACTACCGATAGTAAAACCTACTGCCCAAAAATCCAAAAACTGGAAAAACAGTACTACCGGTGGTACAAACCCTACTACCAGTAGTAAAACGTTCTGGGCGAAAATTTATAGATTTTTGACAGATTTTCTAACTTCCATTTTCAAGCTTTAAATCAACATCCAAGCTCATCAAACACCAAAAACAAGTCATACACACATAATAGAGGTAAGAGATCCCTACCTAGACTGTCGGATCGAAGGATTTGAGCTTCCAAAACAAGCCCTAACCTCCAATGGTAGAAAAACTCGAACTAAACTCCTTACAAGCGAAAAGAACACGATCAAGCTTAAGATATCTTCCGTATATGAATGATTCTTCAAGGATCCAAAAGGAATTTGATGTAGGAGCAAAGATTTGTGGAGAGGTTTAGAGAGAGAGTGCGAGAAGAGAGTAGAGAGAGGGAATAAGTGGGAAATAGTCTTCCACTTCCCCCAAAAATCTGATATAAACCTATTTAAACCCCAATTACACTCACACCCCTCAAGTGTAACACATGCTACTCTCAAGCCCTTTGTCCAACTTTCACCACACATAAACCCCAAGTCATTTTTATACAAAAATTTTAATAAACCACCACTTAAACCATATTCTGAAAAAAGAATTTATTTATTTATTATTTATTTTAAAATTCCGGGTTCTCACATTCTACCCTCCTTAAAAGAATTTCGTCCACGAAATTTAAAAGCGAAAAACGTGTCAACACGGACACCTCTGAACACAATCAACAAGCGAGACACGGATACTCCGTCAAAGTCCAATGCTATCAAGTAAAACACCGATACCTCTCATAATACTACCATCAAGATACGGATACACCGTCACAACTTCAATCCAGAAACAAAGCAGTCCGTACTTTTACAAAGCTCAACAGATTCTAGACAACCAAATTTATTATTTTCAAATAAATCAACCGGATATATCAATGTAACTCATGCATACACCATGCTCCATGAGTATATAACCATCAATGCAAAATCAAGTCATCAAAATTAATAGCTCATATCCACGATATTACTAAGCATAGAACGATCCATAATCCGAAAATTCAAGAACATACTCCAAGTAAACACATACTTCATGTCTCAATAACACCCAATAAATACATAAACATGGTGGCAAATATGCCCCAAACTATCAATTCGATAATAAACACATAGCAGTCAAGGAGTAAACAAATGCGGGTATTTCTCCCGAACTTCATCCTCACGTTCCCAAGTCGATTCCTCCTTGCCTTGATTGCTCCACAATACCCGAACCAATGGTATCGTTTTTCCTCTCAACACTTGCTCATGAGAATCTAAGATACGTACCGGCTCCTCTCCATAGGATGCGTCAGCTTCTAGCTCAAGTTCGGACCATTCCAAAACATGCGAAGGATCCGATTCGTATTTCCTCAACATCGACACATGAAACACATCGTGCACACCCGATAATCTTGGTGGTAAAGCTAAACGGTATGCGACCTCCCCTATCCTCTCGATGATATCAAATGGCCCAATATATCGCGGGGAAAGCTTTCCCTTTCGCCCAAATCGTAATAAGCCCCGTCGCGGCGATACTTTCAAGAACACATGGTCCCCCACCTCAAACGATAACGGACGACGACGTCGATCGGCACAGCTCTTCTGTCGACTTTGAGCGGTTAGTAATCTTTGGCGAATCACCTTGACTTGCTCGGTAGTCTTCTCTTGCACTATCAAAAGTTGCTTGCGAACTAACCTCATACTTTCGGTAGTCTCCCCAATTAAATCCGGCCCGACAAACATTGCCTCGCCCAATTTGGTCCAACATATCGGCGATCTACACGGTCTGCCATACAAAGCCTCAAACGGTGCCATCTCAATGCTTGACTGATAACTATTATTATAACCAAACTCAACAAGCGGCAAGTGATCATCCCAACTCCCACGAAAGTCTAGGACGCATGCTCGAAGCATATCCTCAAGAATCTGAATCGTACGCTCGGATTGCCCATCGGTCTGAGGATGATAAGCAGTACTAAATAACAAGTTTGTGCGAAGCGCTGCTTGCAGACTCTACCAAAATCGAGCTGTGAATCTTGGATCTCGATCTGACACAATAGAGACTGGAATTCCATGCAAACGGATAATCTCACGGACATATAGCCGACTGAGTTTCTCATAGAATCCGTAACCTGAATCGGTAGAAAGCGAGCGGTCTTGGTCAGACGGTCCACTATTACCCATATCGCATCATGTCCCCTTGGCGATCTCGGCAAACCCGTAACAAAGTCCATCGTCACATTCTCGCACTTCCATTCCACCACTAGCAATGGTTGTAACTCTTCCACAGGTCGTTGGTGTTCGGCCTTTACTTGTTGGCATGTCAAACATCTCGACACAAAACTAACTACATCTCGCTTCATTCCAAACCACCAAAATTGCCGACGCAAATCATGATACATTTTCGTCCCGCTTGGGTGAACGGCTAAGGGAGAATGATGAAACTCTCGCAAAATCTCTTACCGACAAGCGACGGGTACAAACAACTTTCCTTGAAAGCAAAGGCTTCAATCGGCATGAATCATCCATCCATCTCGTGCATTGCCACTTAAGAAATTCCAGCGCAACTACTCCGTTTCTTCATCTTGTTGTTGGGCATCCACTACTCAGGTGGATAAGGTGGATTGGATGGTCAAATTGCATAACGTTGCTCCACCACTATCTTCCTCAAAATGTGTTGCGTAACTCCCCAGCTCATTCACCACTTTCCATTCACGAATGGCGAAGCTCGCCAATCGAATTGGGTTTCTACTCAAGGCATCCGCCACGACATTCGCCTTTCCCGGGTGATACTGCAACTCAAAATCATAATTCTCAATGTGCTCCATCCAATGGCGTTGTCTCAAATTCAACTCCTTTTGAGAGAACAAGTACTTTAAGCTCTTGTGATCGGAGAAGACTTCAAACTTCTCACCGTAAAGATAATACCGCCAAATCTTCAATGCAAATACGACTGCGGCAAGCTCTAAGTCATGGGTGGGGTAGTTCCGTTCATGAATCTTCAATTGTCTTGACCCGTAGGCCACAACCCGTCTTGCCTTTATCAAGACACACCCAAGTCCTTCCTTTGATGTATCACAGTACACCGAGTAACCAACTCCCCGCTCGGGCACAATCAACACCGGTGCGCTAATCAAACGTCGTTTCAACTCCTCAAACGCTGCTTCACAAGCATCGTCCCAAACAAAACGTGTCCCCTTACGAGTTAATCGAGTCATAGGCGCCGCCAAATGAGAGAAGTCAAGCACAAAACGACGATAATACCCGGCCAAGCCCAAAAAGCTCCGGATCTCAAAAATATTCTTTGGTCGTTGCCAATCCATAACAGATTCTATCTTTCCCGGATCAACAGACACCGCACCTTGCGAAACGACATGTCCCAAAAATTTGACTTCGGAAAGCCAAAACTCACACTTGCTAAGCTCAGCATAAAGGCGATGCTCCCTCAAAAGTCCAAGAACGATGGCAAGGTGTGATTGGTGTTCTTCCTCCGTAGACGAATAGATCAAGATATCATCAACGAACACCACCACGAATTGGTCGAGAAACATGCGAAAGATACAGTTCATAAGATCCATAAACGTTGCTGACGCATTGGTCAATCCGAACGGCATCACTACAAACTCATAATGCCCATAGCGTGTACGAAAAGCAGTCTCCGCAATGTCCTCACTCCAAACCCTCAACTGGTGATACCCTGATCTCAAATCAATTTTCGAGAAACACTTCGCTCCTTGAAGTTGGTAAAACAAATCATCAATTCTCGACATGGGATACTTGTTCTTCACAGTCACACGGTTCAACTTCCGATAATCAATACACAAGCGTAAAGACCCATCTTTCTTCTGTGCAAATAAGGCTAAAGCTCCCCATGGTGACGTACTTGGGCGTATAAAACCCAAATCTTGCAACTCTTGCAATTGAACTTTCAACTCCTTCAATTCGGCTGGTGCAAAACGATATGGAGGCATAGAAATTGGTGTGGCACCTGGTATTAAATCTATCGCAAACTCAATCTCTCTCTCGGGAGGTAAACCGATTAACTCCTCCGGAAACACATCTGGAAAATCTCGTACCACTAACAGCAACTCACCACGTGCATGCACATTCTCATCAAGAGTCAAACTAGCCAACAATGCATAAATAGAATCTCACTCTCTAGGTTCATAGAGATAAGGCTCTAATGGCTCTCGGTGTTCTCCAAAGAATTCAAAGCAACCATCATTAGGTGAACAAATACGAACCCGGCGTTTAAAACAATCAATTACAGCATGGTGGGTAGACAACCAGTCCAAACCCAAGACAATATCAAATCCAGTCATGCTCAACACAATAAAATTGCAAGTAAAATGGCGATCAAGTATAAGAAGTTCACAATCTCTACACAAGCGATCAAGCAGTGATCTCCCTCCAATAGGTGTCTCAACATGTAATGGTGGGTCTAACAAAATAGTCTCCAACCCCAAAGCACAAGTAAAAGATGCAGCAATAAATGAATGCGATGCTCCAGAATCAAATAGAACTCTTGCAAAAGAGTTGAATACAAGAAATGTACCCCTCACAACCGACGTGTCTTGAATGTCTGGATTCTGAGAAGTAGAAGGTGCCACTGCAGAGTTAATATTATAAGCTCTAGCGGGAACTCTATGTCCTTGCATATACCCACCTCCACGTCCAGCAAAGTTCACTGGCGCCGAAGAACTAGCCCCTCTTTCGGATTGAGAACCTTGAACCGAAGTGGCCTGGTGAAAATAGGATGGTTGTTGTTGTTGTGGAGCCCCAAAGGATTGTTGCCCCCATCCTTGTCCTTGACTCGGTTGCTGCACCGAGCCAACCTTACTATGTGCTCCTCCTCCTTGAGGACAAACTCTCGAAACATGACCCTCTTTGCCACATGCATAACAAACCTTGGGAGGCATCGGGCATTGGGAGCGGACATGGCCCGGTTGACTGCATCGAAAGCATACACTTGGAGGCCTAGAAGCATTGCTCTGCGAGTCCGACGAAATAGGTGGCCTAAGATTGGAATGGCTCCTCTAAGACTGAAATTGCTCTCTTGGGCGCTTACGCCCTTGACTCCCAGAATTTCCCGAAGAAGAAAAATAATTAGGCATCACGCTTGATTGCCTTGGCTCCCAAACTCCAGAACCTCGCTGAGCCTCCTTGGGCAATTCAACACTTCTCGCACATTCGACAATGTCATCAAAACTCATCTTGTGTTGGCTCACCATGAGCCTCTTAACTGAAGAGTGAAGACCTCTCTCGAAACGTCGACACTTACGGTCTTCCGAAGCCACGAGCTCTAGTGCAAAACGGGATAAGGTCTGAAACCTTTCAGCATATTCTGACACGGTCATGGTCCCCTATTCCAACCTCTCGAATTGCTCACGTAATTATTCACGATAGGATTTCGAAAAATATTGGTTCTCGAAGAGAACCTCAAAGTCTGTCCATGTCAAAGTCTCCACATCCGGTTCATCGACCCTAGCTGCTTGCCTAGCGGCCCTCCGTGCGTCCTTCCTTGACTCAAGGATTGACTCCCACCATTCATTAGCCTCTCTCGTTAATTGACATGCCACAATATTAACCCGAAGATCATCTTCCACTATCCTCAAGGCGTTGAATAGTTTATGTATTTTAGAAAGCCAATGATTGGCTGCGAGAAAATCACCACTTTCTCCGTTGAATTGTGGTGGATTGAGACGACGAAACTCTCTCATAGCGTCTGTTAGAAATAGTGCCTTCACATTATTTAACTATTTATTATTTTGATGATGCCAAGATTAAAACTGAAAATTAAATATAAACCAATAGTTGAATGGAAAGTTGGTACTCGCACGTAAGGATCTAGATCGTAGTCTAGCATACCATGACCGTGGAACAATCATTGAATGATATCCGTGATGAAATTGCAATTATATTATGTGATGATCATGTTTTGATGATGTTTTGGATTGAGTATAACACAGGTTTCAAAAGCTACAGGGTGCGGTTGACCGGCCACCATTCTGTGGTCAACCGGGGTAATGCGGTCGACCAGACCTACCAGGCGGTTGACCGGACCAGGCGGTCGACCGGGACCATCGTGCGGTCGACCGGTCGCTGTTTTGTGCGGAAAAGTGCAGATTCAAGTTTCGCAAAGATTTGATTGATGAAATCTTTTCCTTAATAGTTCAAACGGTCGATTTAGAGATTTTGGAAGGTAGAGAGATCGTTGCAACCAATTTGGAAGTCACCTAGGCTCCTCCAAGATTCGGGATTTCGCGAGCTAGGGTTTATATACCCATTGGCTGCGATTTACAGAGACTTCACTTGAAATACAGAGCTACTGCAATTCCAAGCTACCCTCTGACTGTTAAGAAATATATTTTCTGTGTATTCTTCTCCTAAGAGGAGGCACAATATATATAGAACAATGTACAAACTGAATCCCTAATTTATCTTTAACTGAATCCCTAATCTATCTCTAACTGAATCCCTAAATAGGCTCCTAATTATATGCCTACTATTTACATAGTCAACAAAGTAATGATAAATACAATCTAACACTCTCCCTCAAGTTGGTGCGAAGATATCGATCATGCCCAACTTGAACGCGATAGGGAATAAACTCTTGCTACCCAGCCCTTTTGTGAAGATGTCGGCCAACTGGTCTCCAGATTTCACAAACGGCATACATATCACACCCGTACTCAGCTTCTCCTTGATGAAGTGTCTGTCTATCTCTATGTGCTTTGTTCTATCATGCTGAACGGGATTGTGAGTAATATTAATGGCAGCTTTATTATCGCAATAGAGTTTCATCGGGCCACTATCAGAAAGACCCAAATCACGTAACAGGGTTTGAATCCACAAGAGCTCGCAAACCCCATGAGCCATAGCTCTATACTCAGCTTCTGCGCTAGATCTGGCAACCACTGATTGCTTCTTACTTCGCCAAGTAATCAAATTTCCTCCAAGGAAGGTACAGTAGCCATAAGTGGACCACCTGTCATCCACAGATCCAGCCCAGTCAGCATCAGTAAATGCCTCCAACCGAAAGTGACCATGATTTGAGATACCTCAAAATACGATAAACTGCATCCAGGTGTGGAGTACGAGGATCATGCATAAACTGACTAACAACACTAACTGCATAAGAAACATCAGGTCGGGTATGAGCTAAATATATCAGTCGACCCACAAGTCGCTGATACCTCTCCTTATCAGTACGCTCCCCCATATCTCCACTCAGGTGATGGTTTGCCTCAATAGGCGAGTCTGCAGGTTTACAGCCCAACATACCTGTTTCTTCCAACAGATCAAGTATGTACTTTCGTTGAGAGATAAAGATGCCTCTATCTGATCTTGCTACCTCCATTCCAAGGAAGTATCTCATTGATCCTAAATCCTTAATCTCGAATTCTTGTGCTAACCGAGACTTAAGGTTATGGATCTCTTCCTCATCATTACCTGTCATTATTATATCATCAACATAAACAATAAGGACAGCAATCTTACCAGCACTCGTCTTGGTGAACAGAGTATGGTCTGCATGGCTCTGCTTGTACCCAAAACCCAGCATAGCCTTTGAAAACCTGCCAAACCACGCTCTAGGTGACTGCTTCAGCCCGTAAAGTGTCTTCTTCAACCTACACACCTTTCCCTCACTGGCAGAGGAAGAAAAACCCGGTGGTATGGTCATATACACTTCCTCCTTCAGATCACCATGGAAGAATGCATTCTTTACATCAAACTGTAAAAGAGGCCAATTCATGTTGGCAGCACAAGACAAGAGAGCCCGCACAGAATTCATTTTTGCTACGGGAGCAAAAGTTTCCTCATAGTCAATACCATAGGTTTGAGTAAATCCCCTGGCAACCAGTCTGGCTTTGTATCTTTCAACTGTACCATCAGCATTGTGCTTTATAGTAAACACCCATTTACATCCCACCGATTTCTTTCCTCCAGGAAGTGATACTAGATCCCAAGTACCATTCTTCCTCAAAGCTGTCATCTCCTCTACCATAGCTCCTTTCCACTCAGGTATAACAAAAGCATCCTGCCAATTCTGTGGAATAGATATAGAAGAAAGAGACGACACAAAAGCACGATATGAAGAAGATAAACGATCATAGGAAATAAACTGGGATATTGGATGTAGAGTACATGACCTCTTTTCTTTCCTAAGAGCAATTGGGCGATTGTCAATAATAGGAGGTTCAATAAGAGAAGAGTCACTACTAGAAGAGTCAGCAGAGAGAAAAGATTCATTACCGGATGAGTCAGCTGGGAAGTTTGGAACTGGAGTTGGAGGCTGTGAATGACAAGGTGGTACAACACATGTGGGGTCAGTGCTTTGCAGCTGTTGTCTCCGTTCCTCAATATCACCCCCAATGTCATGCGTTTCTGAGTCAGCAGATATAGATATTTGTTCCTTTCCAGATTGATCTCCCAGTTCCCCCTCACCATGATTGTAAAACAAGAGTTGCTTCCCCTTACCAGTCTCCCCTTGAAGAGATGGGGAGTAAAAAAACTCTGTCTCCCAAAAGTGACATCCATAGAAACTAAGAACTTCTGAGAATGAGGATCATAACACTTATAGCCCTTTTGGGTTGGGGAGTACCCAATGAAAATGCACTTATGGGCTTTATGACCTAACTTACCCCCAGAGGGATGTGGGGCATGGACAAAGCACACACATCCAAACACTCGGGGGGGAAGTGTTGTGACCCGATAACTGCTAGGAAGACACTCTATAGGAGTTTTGAAGGTAAGAACACTAGAAGGCATACGGTTGATAAGATAAGTTGCTGTCAAAATCGCTTCTCCCCACAAATATTTTGGAACATTCATGGTGAACAAAAGAGAGCGAGCAACTTCAGCAAGATGACGATTTTTGCGTTCAGCAACTCCATTTTGTTGTGGAGTGTCAACACAAGTCGTCTGAAAAAGAATACCATGCTCATCTAGAAATGCCCTAAAATGCCCGTCTATATACTCAGTACCATTATCACTACGGAGAATTTTAACATTGGCATCAAACTGAGTACGCACCATGGCATGAAAGGAGCGAAAACAAGAAAAAACCTCACTTTTTGACTTAAGTAAATACACCCAAGTAACACGAGAATAACAGTCAATAAAAGTGACAAACCATCTATGACCTTTAAGAGAATTAATAGGTGAAGGTCCCCAGACATCAGTATGAATAACCATAAACGGAGAATCACTCCTCTTATTAATGGGTGCATAAAAAGAACGTTTATGTTTACCAAGCTCACAAGCTTCACAAAAAAACTGACTCTAAGAACAAGACTTTATTAAACTAGGAAACAACCTCGCTAAAATCCCAAATGAGGGATGACCCAATCTTCGATGCCAATGATGTAACATAGAAAGAGCTGGACTCATATCGGCCTGCAGAGCTGAACCACATGACATGGGCTGCTAAGGTGGACAAGGTGCAGATTCCAAGTAATAGAGGCCATCATGTGCTCTACCACTGCCAATCACCTTCCCCGTATCCAATTCCTGAAAGACACAATGAGTGGAAAAAAATGTCACTGAGCAATTGGCAGAACGAGTAAGACTACTAACAGACAAAAGGTTAGTAGCAAAGTTGGGAATATGTAGGACTGAAGAAAGAGATATTGAGGAAGAATAGTTGACAGAACCTTTTCCTGAAATAGTAGAGAACGACCCATCCGCTATTCGGACCTTATCCTTACCTGAACAAGTAGTGTAAGAATCAAATACAGAGGAACAACCTGTCATTTGGTCTGAAGCACCAGAATCTATAATCCAAGGAATGGCAGAAGAAGCAGTAAATGCCTTAGCTGGAATATCTGTGTGAGCAAAATTGGGAGAGGATGGAACTGCGGAAGAAGTAGGAGCTATAGTAGATGGAGAATCAGCCCGAGTCAGAAGACGCCTGAGAGCTTGCATTTCCTCCTGAGAAAATCCACTAGGGGCCTCCCCCTTTCCCGCGAGAAGGAGGTTTTCCATGTAACTTCCAACAGAACTCCTTAGTATGATTGGTGTTGTTCGATGGAAACCGGATGGGGATGATGATAATGACGTCGGCGTCGGAGAAGCCTCAACGACGGCGACGAAAAAAGAAGCCGACGATGTACGGCGGTAGCAGCGGAAGTATATGGCGGCAGGTACGTTACCGCTCTGATACCATGTTAGAAATATATTTTCTGTGTATTCTTCTCCTAAGAGGAGGCACAATATATATAGAACAATGTACAAACTGAATCCCTAATTTATCTCTAACTGAATCCCTAATCTATCTCTAACTGAATCCCTAAATAGGCTCCTAATTATATGCTTACTATTTACATAGTCAACAAAGTAATGATAAATACAATCTAACACTGACATTGAAAGTACTACTCTCACGTGGCTATACTTTGTGTTTACTTCCTGAGTGAGATTTTGAGAGAGAAGGAGTGAGATAAGCTAGCATATTACATTCATTGTATTCATCTCCTCTCTGTACGAATTTTGTGAGACTTTGTGTGTAGTCTCCATCATCAAACTTGTATCACTGATTTGTGTGTGAGGTTTGCGGAGTACAAACCTTGGAGAATCGAATCTGGGAATAAAGATTCGGCGGTTCGGTTAGCTCCTCGGGAAAGCTAACGGGAAGAAGGGTTGTAAGGGTTTGTGCGACACCTAAAGTCGCTCAAGTTCTAGTAGATCAAAGTGACTCCTAGGGAGTGGACTAGGCTGGGCAGTGGACACGCTCAGACCAAACCACTATACATCGGTTGCATCTTCTCCTCCTTATCTTTATTTACGTTTTGATTGCTATTTTGTGTGCTTGTCAATATATCTTCTTAAATCCAATCTTTAATAAGCTCGAAGGATTTTTAGTAGTAGTTTTTGTTGAAACCCAATTCACCCCCCCCCCCCCTCTTGGGTTGCCACCTGGGTAACAGCGTCGATAGCTCGATTCCCAACATTGGCCCTTGAGGTTGGGTTCAACAAATTGGCCTCGGCAAGTGCCGCCACAAACTCTCTCACAAACGTGCCCGGAACAACCGGCCGTTCAACGTTCTGTTCCACTTCCTCGTTCACCTCTTCCGCATGAGTAACCTTTCTTTGTTGGCCCGCAACGTCCTCAAACAGTATCTCAAGGTAGCGACCTCGGCCTTGGGATCTGCTTAATCTCACACCACGCCCAGGAGGCATATCTCTACAAAGTGCAAGCAGTTACAATGTCAAACAACCACATAACACAAGGCCAACGCCTAACACAAATCCCCAACACGGGTGATCAGTTCTACATTACTCATAAACAATAAGAGGTGCAATGCAAATGAATGTCATGCACACAAGCACACACATGTCTTTCAGAAATGCGTTTTGAACCCATGAGACTCTAAGTCTCCCCACGGTCTCAAAGTATTCTAACTCATGCTCTGATACCAAGTTGTCACGCCCGCGATCTTAAGCAAGATAAACATTCACATTTTTAAATAAAATCTGCCAATTCCACGAAAATACTTCCAAATTATCATACTTGTGTGACACCCCAGCCAGGCCGTTGTGCCAGCTGTGAGGCCGGCGTCCGGGAGATGGAGTCTCAGTGGGACGTCCGGATGGGTGGTCAAAGTTCCCACATCGCTTGGTGGATGTAAGTTCAGTGGTATTTATAAGATTATGAACCTTTTTTGTACAAGGCCTTTTAAAGCCGTGATGGCGCCAACACCAAATGGAACTTCACAGTTAAGCGTGCTCACCCTGGAGCAATCTAGGGATGGGTGACCTACTGGGAAGTCCATGGGGTTTGGGCGACAAAAGCGGACAATATTGTACAGGCCGGGAGCGGGTCGTTACAAATGGTATCAGAGCATTGTGACACCCCAGCCAAGCCGTTGTGCCAGCTGTGAGGCCGGCGTCCGGGAGATGGAGTCTCAGTGGGACGTCCGGATGGGTGGTCAAAGTTCCCACATCGCTTGGTGGATGTAAGTTCGGTGGTATTTATAAGATTATGAACCTTTCTTGTACAAGGCCTTTTAAAGCCGTGATGGCGCCAACACCAAATGGAACTTCACAGTTAAGCGTGCTCACCCCGGACCAATCTAGGGATGGGTGACCTACTGGGAAGTCCATGGGGTTTGGGCAACAAAAGCGGACAATATTGTACAGGCCGGGAGCGGGTTGTTACAACTTGAAAATCTAATTAAGTTCTTAAGTTTTAAGTATTACAACCGAAAAAGAAAGCACTCAACCGGCCCGATAACTAAAATACATGTTCAAGTGTTACATATGTATTGAGTTTGAGTACATGGTTCCACAAAAGGGGAGTTATTTTACATCTTTCAAAAAAGGGGTCTAAAGATGATATATAACTCCTATCATGGCATTCCTTCAAAAATATGCACCGCTATGCATCCATGCAAGTCCAAATCATGTCTCTGAAGCAGTACCTGAAAGGATGAAAGTGTGAGCAACAAAGCCCAGTAGAGATGTCTATGCCAATATTATATGAATATGCAATGGTTTGACATGGTTCATGAACAATCTATAATAACACGCATATAACAATTAGTCCAAGTCTTCGAAGTATGATCACAGGATCTAGAGTATAAAACTACAAGTCAACCGTATAATCAATCATGATTCTCATATCGATTCAATTATCACATTTCAACTAGCACCTTGCCCTTCGGTAACTAGATAATATTGAAATATATTAATACATCTCCCGTCGGAGGCTAGACGTCGTATAACCGGCACATCTCCTGTCGGAGAGCCAAACATCGTATAACCGGCACATCTCCCGTCGGAGAGCCAAACATCGTATAACCGGCACATCTCCCGTCAATGCAAGGCAACCACCACGATACAATAATTCCTAAGTTATAATCGACAAGCCAAAGAAATAATGTACAAATGCTTAATCGTCAAATGGAATCCCGAAATCATGTATTCATCATCTACGTATGATCGAGAATAAGTGTAAATATTACCCTTAGAGGCCAACAATTTAAATATTTAATAATTATTTCAATAAAAAAAGATATAAAAAAGTTGGTAAAAATAGGCCCTACTACCGGTAGTACAGTCCCTACTACCGGTAGTACAAATGCTACTACCAGAACTACCACAGGTATTACCACAACTACTACCGGTAGTACCAGTGCTACTACCGGTAGTAAAACCTACTGCCCAAAAATTCGAAAACTGGAAAAACAGTACTACCGGTAGTACAGACCCTACTACCTGTAGTAAAACGTGCTACTACCGGTAGTAAAACCTACTGCCCAAAAATTTGAAAACTGGAAAAACAGTACTACCGGTAGTACAGACCCTACTACCGGTAGTAAAACGTTCTGGGGAAAATTTCTAGATTTTTGACAGATTTTCTAACTTCCATTTTCAAGCTTTAAATCAACATCCAAGCTCATCAAACACCAAAAACAAGTCATACACACATAATAGAGGTAAGAGATCCCAATCTAGAGTGTCGGATTGAAGGATTTGAGCTTCCAAAACAAGCCCTAACCTCCAATGGTGGAAAAACTCGAACTAAACTCCTTCCAAGCGAAAAGAACACGATCAAGCTTAAGATATCTTCCGTATATGAATGATTCTTCAAGTATCCAAAAGAAATTTGATGTAAGAGCAAAAATTTGTAGAGAGAGTGTGAGAAGAGAGTAGAGAGAGGGAATAAGTGGGAAATAGTCTTCCACTTCCCCCAAAAATCTGATATAAACCCATTTAAACCCCAATTACACTCACACCCCTCAAGTGTAACACATGCTACTCTCAAGCCCTTTGTCCAACTTTCACCACACATAAATTCCAAGTCATTTTTATACAAAAATTTTAATAAACCACCACTTAAACCACATTCCGAAAAAAATTATTTATTTATTTATTTTAAATTCGGGGTTCTCACACTCATAGAAGACATTTCTTTTTGTGACGAAATTCCAAAATTGAGGGAACATATTAGTGACAAAAATAAAAAGTTTGTCACCTAAACTTTTGTTTGTCCATTCGTTTTGTGACGAAATTTATATTTCATCACTAACGTAGAATATATAGTGACAAAATATAATTTCCTCACCTTGCATATTTATTTTGTCCTAATTGGTGACGAAATAAATGTTTCTTCACAAAATAGACATATTTGGAGACAAATTTTACTTTCGTCATGGGCATTTCATGACAGTTTCACATTATTCTTGTAGTATATATATTACCTTCACCCCCCCCCCCCCCCCCCCCTAGTTTATCCTTTCTATTAATTAGGTTTGTTTACAAATTAAAAATTCAACTCCCTTTGTTTAATTACAATTAAATATTTAATATTGTTATACTTAGAACCCTACTTTTAGAAAATTACAAAATGGACCCTATTTTTACTAAATTCCAACTTTACCCTTAAAATTTTTAAATTAAATAATCGCCCTATCGTCCTTATAACTCTAATTTAGACTTCATATTCTTAATTTTTTTATAATCATACCATTATACTTATAAATTAACATTTTACTCCTCTAATTTATTTTAAACTACGATGTCACGTTTTAACCAATTTTTTGTTACGAATCTAAATCTCGAGTTAATCCTTGTTAAATTTAAACATTCACTTTAAATTGAATCACACTATTATCCTTATATTATAAATACATAATTAATTTTTGAGATAAACTTGATTAAATTTATAAACTCATATTAGATTAAAAATATAATTTACCCCCACATTATCTTGCTAAATTAACTTAGGTTATTTAATTAAAATAACGAACTTAAGAAAATATTGGTACGAAATTGCTACTCAAACCACAATGGGAAATGCTATTCGTACAGTAGTGGATCAAGGTATGCAACGAGCAGAAGTCATGATAAAAGGTCTCGATCGTGGAAGAGACGCAGCATTACGAACTATTGGTAGAAGTGATATACGGTTAACTTGCATACAGGATGTAACCCCGAACCATGGTGATTTTAAATGTGAGTTAGTTCATCTCGCATATCAATTTTCATTGTTTTATTGCCACACTTTCGGTTAATTAAATGTTCAGTCTTTCAAATACATGATTTATGACATGACATGATGCTAGTTGATCGACATGTGAGATTGAACTTGAACTTGATGTCGAATAAACATTGATACTCAGGTATCCCGTGGATACATAAACATAAAAAAAATTGAGAACTATGGTAATAATTTAGTTGTTGTGGATATATTCTCCGTGAGAATATTTATGTGTGCCTTTAGCCGGGATGTGACTTGAGTTGAGCTTTGACTGAACCCAAGGTGCGATGACCCAAGCGTTGTATTTAGCCAAACTATGTATTTAGTCGTGTCATGCATTTAGCCAAATTATGTTCGCGCCGTGTTATATTTATCGTTGTCGTACCCTTTTCTCATAGTTTAGCGGTCATCAAGTGGATCTAGGTTGCATTTTGATTTTGGCATGGTATGAAAAAATATAACGTCTCAGAAGGGCATATTGATTGAGAACATGACGAATGGGGAAAGCACGGTTAGCATGGCGATCGGAATCATTATCGTTTGGGAGCACCATACAGAAAAATTTGATGCAATATAATGACATGATCAGTCCTGGAAAACATAATAAAATATAATGACATGGTCATTCTTGGAACATTTGATGGAATTATATGACAAGGTCATACTTAGAATTATTGATTAAGTCAAGAACTTGCATAACATCAGGGACTTTGATAGTACGTGTGTACGAACAACAAATACTTGATCATTTACTTATGGACTTAGGATGAAATTTACAAACGAAATACCTAATTCAATTTATGTACTTATGTGTTATTGTTTCTCATACTTATTGTGCATCTATCTCTACATCATCTCTGTTATATCAGCATCTCCATACATTAAAAGGCAAATTTAAGGGTAGGGTAACTCATTGAGTGTCAAAACTTCTGGTGCATATTATTTTTGCCTCTGGTGTTTCATGTCAGGTATTGGTGAAGATGAATCATTAGTTGAGTATCTGACCCACGAGGATACATTTTCTAAAAGAAGACCCAGTCGTGCCTTGGTTTACTTAGATAGATTTACACTATCTCTGAAATCTCAATTTAAAGTATTTCTGTGATATCCCGTATTGGGTGACTTTATTCGGTATTTCACTTTTGTAAGAGGTTGAACCCGTATTAAGCCTTATTTACTAAATAAAATATTGGCTTTTTGTTATTTATTTCTTTTATTAACATCTTCAAAAATTAGGGCATTACAGACTCACGCAAAGATAGGTTGAACATAGATGAATCCCCTTACTTAATTAAGGGAGTATCTTGGAATTCATAAAGGATTTACTTGTCTATGGATCGTTCAATTTGATCTTTTAGGTTCCAACTTTACCGTGAAGGTTATGAGCCCTTAAATCCAATATGCGATGGTATAGATTTTTGCAACCACGACATATTTGTTATTTGCTTACTTAAACCTACTTTCTTTCTAAAAGAATAAAATAATTCCACAAAGGAAATAAGTCTTTTTACGAGGTCAAACCAAAAATTCTTATTTGGTTGTTACAAAATCAACCATAGATCAATTCCCCCTTTTATTTGAGTAAGACCCAGGACTACTCTGGGAATGCCTATTAGTGAAAATGGAAAAATCCACTATGTACAAATGGCCTCCCCAAATGTTAATGACTTACTCAAGACCCAAAGAGTGGGATGGAGTAGAACTTTACGAATTCCCTTTTTGATATAATACATGGGGGTTGTAAGATGACATTAGGCCAAGCCCTCAACCAAAAAGAGTAAAGACGAGGTGCGGGATGTTTACTGACACACTGCCTTGCGTTTTTCCTATGGTACCATCCATACAACCGCATAAACATATTTTTGGGTGCCACCTCCTGGGACTTATTAGCCTTTTTAAGGAATGTCTGGGAGTACCAAATTTTAGGGAGCCACCATATATGGCAGTTCATAGCCCTCCACATATGGTTGCCCCTGTTTGTAGCAACTATGGCTGTACTTAATTAGAGAAATCCCAGTAATGCCCCTTTGGAAAGAGACCCTCCACTTTGGCAAGTGTTGGATATCATACAAGAGGTGTGTGGTCCATTAGCCCTAGGTGTCCAAAACCCAGTCTATATGAAACCATATCCTGAATGGAGTAATCATCAGTATGAATTTCCAAGGGGATTTTAAATCGTAGACTTTATCTCATTTTATGGGGATAGAAGATAGTAAACCTTAGAACATGTGGCTAGATTCATAGCAATGTGGAGAATTGGCTAGTAGTAGTTTTATAAGACTTAGACTCCTCCTAAACTCATTACCAAGAACAACCTTTGCCTGCTATACCAATTTATAGCTTGGTACCATCACAATTTGGCAACAAATGGAAGAGTCTTTTCATACTTAGTTCTTTCAGACAAAGCGTTACTAATTTGGCCAGACTAAGGCAAAGACCTGACGAGAAAGTTACCTAATTCATCACCAGGTTCAAAAAAGTCAGGAGTAGGTGCACAGAAACACTCCCTAAGATTGAATTTGTTCGTTTAGCGCAGAATGATTTGGATAGAGAACTTTGGAAGAAATTTGCCTCCGCGGAGTTCAGAAATTTGGTAGACTTCACTTATAAAGTGTCCCTTTTTGAGTCCCTACTCAAAGAGAAGTTGGATTAAAATAACTCATCATAAACCACACATTATAACAATCCAAATTATAAAATTGATGCTGCTAAAATCATAGGCCAAGACACTTGTATTTGTGAGTCCTTAGTCAAAAAAGACACAACAATTTATGAACTATATAAAAAGGAGATTAAAAAAATATATTCCTTTGATGTGTCTAAAGAAAATAAAAGTTTTGATTTCTTGGTATCTGAAAGAGTGACTTCCCCTGGTCTCAAACTTTCCATTTTGAAAGAAAGAAAGGGAAAGACATACTGTAAATGGCATGACTTTTGGTCACATTTAACTAAGAATTGCAATGTGTTTCAAGACATGATACAAGAACAAATCCGTAAAGGAAAGCTGAGGTTCCGAAAACGTCCTATTGAGAATAGACAAAAATGCATTTCCAAATATCGAGGAAGTTTTTATCAACACAAGTGTGCTAGTGTCTTTGGCCGAATGGGTATATAACAACTTCCAAGAAAGAGAGTTTTAAATTAGTATGAACGCACCTAACTTCAAAGGAAAAAGGCTTAATCATAACAAAAACCTAGAAGTGTGGTGGTGAAGACAACTCACAAGCTCATATTGTTGTCGGACCATCTTCCCCAATGCTAGAAGCCTCGTTCTTAAAGTGTTTGTGCAGGGGATGCAAAACAAGTTATCTGTTATTTAAATACATCGATAGACGAGGAAAAAAAATCCCAAATAGGCTAGAAAAAGAGAGCTCCTTCAAAAAAAGCCTCTTAAGATGAATGGCAAGTCTTATCATGAAAGAACTTATATGCCATGAGTATCTCACAAGAGGAATGTCCCTACAAGACCAAGTTCTCTATTATTGTGAATGGAGTACTAGATTAATTTTTTTGAAGCAGATTAAACTGGAGTTCTCCCAAGGATACAAAGAGTTGTCCAATGTGGGGAACAAAACATATAAACTCCCTTAATTAGCCTTGAACCAATGGGTGTTGCTTCGAAATTAAAAAAAAAAAAATGCCTTAGATTGTTTGTTTGTTGTTCTGAATATAGAGGAGAAAATTCTAGAGGAGGTACACTTTGTCCCAGAAAGAGAAAGCGATGCCAGGAGACCCTGTTTGGATGATGTCAAAGCCTAATCCAAGGTTCTCAAGGCATTTGAAGGAGGACCCTATCGTAAAAGTTCAAAGGGAGCGCCAACAGATAGAAAGGGAGACTTTGAGGGCCTTCAAAACATCCTTGCTCCATGATGATGAGCCAAGGAATAATACCCTTGCATTGCCAAATTCTTTAACTAGTTACGAATCAGGCTTACTTGAAGCAATGATTGTCGAGCAAGGAGGACTAGATGACGAACCTACTCCTATGGAAGTGTCTACCCAAGAAGTCTCTTTAGAGCCAAAATTGGAAAAAGTTAGGGAAGATTCAGGACCAACAAATCAATCAAGCACTGTGCAATTTAGAACCTTGTTAGAAGTTTTAGTCAACACAGTCTATCTCTCTCCCCTGAAAAACAAGAAAACTGGTCATCGAAACCGTTGCCTACTCGTGGATTCAGCTTCAAAGGAAGGAGATGATCATGTGTTTGCAACATGCGATGAGACTAAGGAAGTGGCAATCTGGAGTGACCACATCGACGAAGATTTGATTGTGGCTCATTATATCAAAGTGGCACCAAAATCTGTCAAAGCTAGCTTCACTTACTCTATCGATTCAAAGGTGGAGAGTCCTTTGGTGGTGGAGTTTTACCATGTTAGTGTGTCTTATCTATTCCAAGCCCCAACTAAAGCCAATGAGAGAGCATTTGAAACCAATGTTATTAATCTTGTCCCGCACCACCCAGTACCGGGCGGTACGTCCCATATTGGAGGCAAAATAGGACAAGCGTAAGTGTATATCATTCCGGCGAAGTTTTCGGTAGTTCTGGCATGTACCAACGATTCCGACAGGATATCAAATCTTGACCGGTACCATCACAGCCTCTACTAGAAACGATGATGGTGGATCGAAAAATCTACAAGACATTGAATCATAAAAACACATAGCAAACGACACCACCAAACTTCATCAGATCTTGCACTGTATACATATATATGTACACACACACGCGCGTGCGCGCCGGGGGGGGGGGGGGGGGGGGGGGGGGACAGCCACCCTTAGAAAAACTTGGAATCACAAATGATATAGAGAGGATTAGGGGAATGAAGCGAGTAGCTTCTTGGAGGGAGTGGTCTCTTGACTTCTCCTTCTCCTCGTTGGTTGTTTTAGGAATATCAGAGTTTTTCCTTGCCTGTAGTTTCTAGAAGCCAAATGGCTTTACAAACAAATGTAAAAGTGGAGGACAACTGGACAAGCCAGTAGTTAGATGGAGGACAAGTCAATAGTTACAAGCCTGACTCAGTACCTCTTAGATGGTCCTTCACTCAAGGTTACATTACATAGATGATTTTTTTTCCACTGTTAGTTATATGTGTTATGATTAAAAATTAAAAATTATTATGTAATTTTGAAATTTAAATAACTCAACAAATTTATATATGCACTCTTAACTATTATTTTTTAGCTATAAATTCAAAATGGTATGCCAATACACACTAGTATCGGTACGCACTGTACCAGTAACAAAATCGGTATGCTCGCCAGTATGAGTTTGATAACTTTGTTTGGAACCCATCTACATCAAAGCCTCTTTTGATCATATCCTTCTTAACAGGATGTTAGTGGATAATGGGAATATTGTTAATATTCTCCCTTTCAAGACTTGGAAAACGTTCAAGGAAGAGAAGGTAAAGAACATTTCCATTAGCACAACTATTGCAGAGTTGATTAGAGGAAGCTGACATGCTAAACGTATTCTCTTTACCATGTTAGAAGTGGGAGAGATTAAAACTGACACTATATTCTTCGTCGTATAATCAACAGATTGGTATAATGCATTATTGGGAAGAGATTAGATTCATATTAATAGATGTGTTCCTTCTTCAATGCAGCAAGATACGATGGCCATAAAATACGATAAGGGAGAAGAAGTAGGCACTACAAAAGTGAAAGTTGATCCCCATCCTTTCAATGCTATAACAAACTTTGCTGAAACAAAAATGTACAAATCAAGGATCATCCTAGTTTCTACGAAGACCACACCTCTAACCAATGAATTGATCAACATGGAAGAATTGGCTCAGTTGCGTTCGAAGCTTAGACAAAATGTCAAATATGAATTAGATGCATTAAAATATAATAATGCTTGGCTCTGAACCAAGGGAAGAAGGCAAGCAAGCCAATTCATTGGCTTTGGTCAAATATGTTGCTTTGGAAGTGGAGAAAAATGTGCAATAAGAGACTACATGGGTAGATCTTGTATTCAATAAAAATGAACGTGAGCCTCAGCTAAGTAGATGTGACATTGATAAATTAACGGGGAAACCAATTAATTTGGAAACAACTAAGATTGGCTCTCAAAATCTGTTGGAGGAAATCAATTTGGGGGATAAGCACAACCCCAAGCCATTATTAATCAATTAAAGGCTTGAACATGATAAGAAATTTGAACTGATTGTTGTCATGCACGAATGTAAAGATTGTGACGAGGGTAAAATGTAATTGAGAAAATACATTTAGACCCCCCGAGTAAATTCGGAGTTCGGCCGAGACCGAATAGCACACCCGGAAGCACGTGCTGATCACGTGAGATAACGGCCGACACGAGAAGTGCCGACTCTACCCAAATCAGGATAAAAGAACCAGGTGTTGAGGTGCCGACCTGAGAAAGGCGGATCGACGACCCGCCGAACTGAGAAAGTCGGTCAGGATTACGGGCAGCCCGTGGGAAGTGACAGATAACCGCTCTTCCGAAAAGGGTATGGAGCCCCGGATATGATGGGACAAGACAAGACTCTGTCAGGAGGGGCATGGACGTGAAATCCATGTCCAATCAGAAGACACTTCGGTGGAAAAGAAGGTTCCAAGAGAATTAGAGCAGAATGGAAAGTCTATAAATAGAGCTGGAGATGAACAAAAAAGGTATGCCTAATATTGAGAGTTTTGCTTGCTAATAGAGAATATTAGCTTGCCTTTCCATTCCCCTGTGAGATTTTGCCTAACTTAACCATCGGAGTGTCTTCCTGCCGCAGCGGCAGAGGGCTCTTTGACGGGTTATTCTTTCGCAGATCACAGGTCCACAAACAGAGAGTACCATTGTTTCAGCTGGATAAGTGGATTCTTAGCTTTCCGTCCTGATTTCCCGGAATCAACCCCCCTACAATTGGCGCCGTCTGTGGGAAAGTTAAAGATTCATGGTTGAAACACCTAGAAGAGATCAGGGAAGGGAGCGGGATAACAGAGAAAAGTCAAGATCCCCCCCTCCGGTTCCACACAAATCAAAGGGTCCTAGGAGAGAGATCCCCAAGGTTCCCCCACCAAGGATAGTAGGGGAACAGCCTGGAGAATAGGCGATGCCTCCTACCGTTCCGTCAACTGCCAACACATTGGGAGCTCCGGCGCTACCCACACCGATGAATCTGGAGCAACGTACAGATCGTCCGCGAGAAGCGGAACGGTCGAGAAATAGGGACAGGTCCCTAACTCAATCCCGAAATGAGGGAGGGAGAGAATCCCGAACTCATGAAGGGTCTCGACGACACGAGGAATACAACGACGCCGATCGAATCCGAAAGAGGGATCAGGAAATAGACGACATGAGGCGTTACATCCGACGTATGGAGAGGGAGAACCAAACTCTCCGTAAACGCAAAGATCCAGTCTACCATTCAATGTCCGGACGTGACGAACGTTCTGAGACTGGACCATCTCAGCAAGATAGCCGACACGAGCCCAGTAAGAGGCCCCGAGGAGGGGAAAGGCAGATGGGGGCATCGTCTAAGCGAGGCGGACCACCCCAGGCTCGGCCGATTCCGGACATGAGGGAATGGTTAAATCAGCGGGCGGAATCAGCCCCAGACGTCCAGCCGAAGCTCCCGCAACAGCCTTTGCCGCCGGTAGCTCCACCGACCGACATGAGGGCTTGGCTAAATCAACAGTTGGGAATCAACCGCCCAGAGGACGATCAAAACCACAAGGAGTTGCAGCAACTGGCAGTATCGCCATTGTCGGTTCAGATAGAGACGGAGGACTTACCCAGAAAGTTTGTCCCTCCGAAGTTCACAATCTATAACGGACGAACGGATCCGATGACTCACGTCAAAGGGTTCGTGAACTCCATGATGATCTACGTGGGCCAGGACAGCCTGTACTGCAAGGTGTTTTCCCTGAGCTTGGGAGAGATAGCCTTAAATTGGTTTCAGGCTTTGCCGCCGAGATCAATTGCAAGCTGGAGGCAGCTGGCGGACCAGTTCCTCAAAAGATTTGTGGCTAACCGAGCACAGAAGAAATACGTGAACACACTTCTGGCCTTGAGAAAAGGACCAGAAGAGGATTTCAGACAGTACGCCAGCAAGTACTGGGCCACCTACAATGAGATCGGGGACTGCACAGAAGCCTACGCCGTTGAGTCTTTCAGGCTTGGGCTATCATACCGAGATCGGCTCAGAGAGTCTCTCACCATTGATCCCCCAAGCACCATTGCCGACTTAATGAACAGAGTCGAGAAGTACGCCAAGTTTGAAGATGAGATCCGCCGAGACAAAGATCGGCCAGCAGCAAAGGCGCACAGGAATGCGGTGATGGTGCCCGAGGCCAAGAGGCCCAGGGTTGAGGTGGCCGAAGTTACACAGGCACCAAGGGAGAGAAGACCACTTGGGGCTCAGGCGTATAAAGCTATACGTACGGTTTTCAACACCCCGATCTTTCGGATGATCTACCCCTTGAAGAACGAGCCCTTCTGAAAATGGCCAGCTGGAACGGGAGAGCTGGTGAAGCGTGACCCGAGCAAAGATTGGTGCAGCTATCACCGGAGAAACGGCCATATGACGGAAAGATGCAAGGCGCTTAAACAATTCCTAGAGGAATTAGTTGAAGCCGGGCATCTTCGACGTTATGTAGCCGAACAAAGGCAACAAGTGGTTCAGCCAGAGCCAATGGAAGCTGAATCCTCCGAGGAAGAGGTGATGGTGACTGGGACCGTGCATGTCATACACGTGACAACCCCAGTTCTGGATGAAAGGGAAGCTCGGCTCCAGCGCCGCTGAGACGGACACGAGCACCACATACAACATCTCGGGCAAAAAAGAAAAGAGCCCGAGACGCAGATGGAAACAGTCATTTCCTATTCCGAGAAGGATTTGGAGGGGGTAACACGTCCCCATAACGATGCTCTGGTGATCACGCTGCTCCTTGGCACCTTCAACACGGAGAGAATCCTAGTTGACCAGGGCAGCTCGACGGAGATCCTATACTATGATGCCTTCAAAAAACTCCAGCTGGACAAGGCGGACTTGAAGAAGGCCGACATACCACTCATCGGTTTCAGTGCCGAAGCGGTCTGGCCCTTGGGATCCATCACCATCCCTGTCCGAGCAGAGAAAATAACTTTGGATGTGGATTTCCTGGTGGTGGATGTACCATCTGCTTACAACGCCATCGTGGGGAGAACTTGGCTCCACAGGTTGGGGGCAATTCCTTCTACCTACCATCAGATGTTGAAGTTCCCGGGGAAGAAGGGGATCGAATGTGTTCGGGGTAATCAGACGACAGCGAGAAGCTGTTATGTCACCTCCATCAAGCACAAACCTAAGGCCGAACATGTGAAATCCATTGAAGTCCCAGATCGGCCGACGATAGAGGATATCGGGCGTAATCCAACCAATCGCGTTGTGGAGGAACTCAAGCAGGTATCGGCTCACGAGACGGATTCGGAGCGGTATTTTCTGATCGGGGCAGAACTATCAAAGCAGGATGAGGAGGCCCTGGTCGCATTCCTCAAAGAGCATATAGATGTATTCGCTTGGACACCACAGGAGATGCCTGGGGTAAGCCCGGATATCATATGCCATCACCTGAACGTGGATCCTGCCCACAAACCAGTGATGCAGAAAAGAAGAAGACCGGCAATCCAGCATGTGGATGCCGTAACAGAAGAAGTAGATCGGCTGCTGGAAGCCGACGCTATCAGAGAGGTACACTACCCTGAGTGGTTATCTAACACCGTGGTGGTCAAGAAGAAGAATGGCAAGTGGAGGGTGTGTGTGGACTTCACTAGCCTCAACAAAGCTTGTCCCAAAGATAGCTTTCCACTGCCCAAGATAGATCAATTGGTGGACGCCACAGCTGGGTATCGGCGCATGAGTTTCCTGGATGCGTATCGGGGGTATCATCAGATAGCCATGTACGCGCCAGATCAAGAGAAGACGTCCTTCATTACTCCCCGCGGACTCTTTTGCTATAAAGTGATGCCATTCGGCTTGAGAAATGCAGGGGCAACTTATCAGCGGTTGGCGACTCTCATGTTCAAAGAGCTGCTCGGGAAGAGCATGGAGGTCTACATCGATGACATGGTCGTCAAATCTGGGGAGTCCGAAGCCCACATAGCTGATCTCGGTAGAACTTTTCAGGTGTTAAGAAAATACAAACTCAGGCTCAACGCATCAAAGTGCGCTTTCGGGGTCAGCTCAGGGAAATTCTTGGGGCATCTGGTTACACGCAGGGGGATAGAAGCCAATCCCGATCAGATCGTCGCCTTGCAAAATTTACAGAGTCCCCGAACTGTGAAGGAAGTTCAAAAGCTAACCGGAATGGTGGCAGCCCTTAACCGGTTCATCAGCCGATCATCCGATCGATGTCGGCCATTCTTCCAGCTGTTGAGAAAACAGTCCAAGTATGCATGGGGGGGGGGGGGGGGGGAAATGTGAAAGAGCTTTCCAAAAACTGAAGAGCTACTTGGCGAACCCCCCGCTGATCATGACTCCTGAGAAGGGAGATGTATTGACACTCTATCTGGCCGTATCCGAGCATGCGGTCAGTGCAGTATTGTTGAAAAACAAGGATGGTGAGCAGACACCAGTCTATTATGTGAGTAAAACACTCCTGGATTCGGAGACAAGATATCTCCCCCTGGAAAGGCTGATCTTATCCCTTGTGGTGGCATCCAGAAAGTTGCAGCACTATTTCCTGGCCCATACAGTAGAAGTACCGACCAAACATCCCATCAGTACTGCCTTGAGAAGAGCAGAGCTGTCGGGAAGGGTAGCAGCTTGGTCTGTGGAGCTTGGGGAATACGACATCAGATTCCTCCCGAGGACAGCAATAAAAGGACAGGTCTTGGCAGATTTTGTTGCAGAATTCTCCCACGAACCAGTAGAGAACGTCGCTTCAATCTCAGAGGAGGATGCGCCCGAACAGGGGGAAATAGTTCCCGACCAGGCACCGTACTGGAAGCTGTATGTTGACGGGTCATCTTGTTCGAGGGGGTCTGGAGTCGGCATCGTGATAGAAGAGCCAGATGGGTGCTATTTTGAGCAATCCTTCCGGTTGAACTTCAGCGCTTCCAACAATGTTGCTGAATACGAGGCGCTGATACTCGGACTCAAATGCGCACGAAATCTGGGGGCGGAACATGTGGAGGTCTTCTGTGATTCACAATTGGTCCTCAACCAGCTCAGTGGAGAGTATGCCACCCAGGACGAGAGGATGACTGCCTATGCAGAGAGGGCCAGAGCAGAGTTATCAAAGTTCAAAAGAACAATGATGACACATATCAGTTCAAGACAGAACGACCACGCTGATGCCTTGGCATGTCTGGCTTCGGCAATACCCAGAGATAAATTCAGAACTATATATGTGGACTCCATTGAGTATCCGAGCATCGACATCCCAATTGCTGAGAAGGCTTTAGAAATCGATCTCGGCCCGAGCTGGATGGATCCCATTATCGCCTACCTCGCTGGGGGAACTGTCCCCGAAGACAAGAGAGAAGCCCACAAGCTGCGGATCAAAGCAACACGCTTCTGGCTATCACCGAAGCAAGAACTTTATCGTAAGTCCTACACTGGCCCCTATTTAAAATGCGTGCATCCTACTCTAGTTCAGAAATTCTTGTATGAAATCCATGAAGGGGTATGTGGGAGTCACGCTGGGGGCAGGTCCATAGCCCATCGTGCCATATCTCAGGGGTATTGGTGGCCATATATGCAAGAGGACGCGAAGAAATATGTCCAGATCTGCGAAAAGTGTCAGAAGTTCGCCCCGATCACACATCTGCCTGCAGCCGATCTGTCGCCGCTCACTAGTCCATGGCCCTTTGCACAATGGGGAATGGATATCGTCGGCCCACTTCCCAAAGCAACTGGGGAAAGGAAGTATCTGTTGGTTGCCACGGATTACTTCACCAAATGGATAGAAGCCGAACCATTGGCTAAAATCACCGAGAAGAACGTCGAGCGATTCGTGTGGCAACACATTATCACCAGATTCGGCATCCCATACGCCATCGTCTCGGACAACGGGACCCAGTTCCAAGATAAGTTCAAGGCTTTCTGCTCACAATACAAGATCAAAAACTACTACGCCTCAGTGGCGTACCCTCAATGCAATGGGCAGGCAGAAGCTTCGAACAAAACGATATTGGGAGGAATGAAGAAACGGTTAGAGAAAGCCAAGGGCAAGTGGGTGGAAGAGCTGCCACTCGTCCTATGGGCATACAGGACCACTCCTCGCCGATCTACGGGTGTAACCCCATATTCACTTGCTTATGGCACAGAGGCCGTCATTCCTCTTGAAGTCGGCATCCCAACTCTCCGAACTGAAGTGATGGAACAAGGTGGCAATGATCAAGCATTGGCAACAGAGCTCGATTTTGCCGAAGAGAAACGGGAACGAGCCATGATCAGACTCGCCGCCTATCAATCAACTCTGTCTAGAACCTATAACAAGAAAGTCCATCAGAGGGAATTCAATCTCGGCGACCTAGTCCTGCGCAAGGTCATGGGGAACACGAAAGATCCAACTGATGGCAAGCTCGGGGCCAATTGGGAAGGTCCATATAGAGTTATAGGCCGACTCGGGAAGGGCGCCTACAAGCTGCAAGATCTGGATGATAAAGAAATACCAAGGACTTGGAATGTCTCCAACCTTAAGAAGTTTTATCAATAATTTCTTTATTCCAGTACTCATGTTTATTTCTCAATGAATGAAAGTTTCAGTTTCAATGTTCAACTAGATATTCAGAAAATTTGTCAATCACGTCACCATTGGATTATAATGTTCAACACTTGAGAAAAGTTTGAACTCCTGGACACACTCGAGAAGAGTATAGGTTGAAGAGCCGAACATACTTGAGAAAGGTTTGTTCGGCTCAACACCTGAGAATTGTTAGAATATCCGAACATGTTTGAGAAAAATATGTTTGGACCTAGAGTACAAGTTAAACAGCCGAATAGATTTGAGAAAAGTTTGTTCGGCTCAATACTTGAAGATATTCAATACTTGAGAAAAGTTCAGTGCGTTAAAAGAAATGCTCAGATCAAGACAAAGAGTTGCCGACGAAAGATTCAACTTGTATTCATTTATGTGTGAAGTACAAAAGCAAAAGAGCAGAAATGAATACAAAAGACTTGTGGCTACAAGGAAAAAACGACAGAATTACAAGAAGAAGAACACAGTCAACCGGGACACGACCCTTCCCAGACGTCCTTCAGACGATGTCGGCGACGTCTTCCAGGATCTGGCCCTCTTCTGCAAAATTGTCTTCCGGGACTCGACCCTTCCCAGACGCAGAGCCTGCCCCGATGCCGGCTTCATCATAGTCTTCAACGGTCAGCTCGGCCTCGGGAATAGGTTCCTCCTCCTCGCCAAGATCAGAAGAGTGGGGAATCTCCTTGAACAGGGTCGAGTCGGCAGGAACGTTGCAGGCCTTCAGAGCAGCTTTCCAGCCAAGGGCCAAGAACTCCTCCTGCATCTCGGGAAGCTGGTTATTGAGGAAGTCCTCGGCGGCTTCGTCCATGCCGAGCTGGCGGGCCTTATTCTTCTCTTCGGCCATCTCCTCGGCATGTTTGGCCTTCAGCGCATCCAGCTCCGCCGCCAGCTCGGCTGTCCTTTTCTTCTCCTCAACCAGAAAATGGTCGAGGGATTCGGCCCTCCTGGCTACCTCGTGAGCCTTCTTCTTGTAGCCCTCAGCCTCATCGTGGGCGGTGGAGAACTTCAACTTGAATTCTCTCACCTCGGCTTCGGCTCTGTTCAGCTTTTCCGTCCGATCCTGGCTCTGCCCAATGCAGAGCATGGCCTTCTGGATCGCCTGCAGCATCAAAAGAAGAGTTAGGACGAACCCGGTTCAAGTGTACAGAAGGTGATACCAAAGTAAGAAACTTACAAACATGTTGTGGGCAATCGTTGTCCGAAGCATCACATGATCTTCGGAGTCGTCGTAGGGCGCAAGGTCCCTTGGCAGCATCACGGCCTCAGCCAGAGCCGTGGCAGTTCCCAGATCCATGACCGAGTCGGCCGTTGTGATCGGGGTCACTCCATTTATCAGCAGCTGGGGAGCCCAGATCTCGGCCTTTCTCGAGACCTTTAATTTACCCTTCCCTTTGGAAGGGCCGACTTCGTGAGCCTTCACCAACCGCCATTTTTTGTGAATGGCGTGGGCATCCTCGGCATCAGTAGGGGTGGAGCTCGGCAGGTTTCCCCCCACTTCCGGCTTCCTCTTAGCCAAGACAACCCCAGAAGGCTTCTTCGCCTCAGTTGGAGTCGGCTTCTTCTTGGCATCAGCAGCATCCTTGGCCCGTTGCCTCATCATCTCCTTCAGGCTCGGCATATTCGGATTTGCCGACATGATCTCGGTGTCTAACTCCTCGTCCTCAGTGTTCCAAGTGACACGAGGTAGGGATTGGACCCGTTCAGGAAAAGATGAAGATGGAGAGCTGGAAAGGTCGGCAACCGCAGCGACTGTTACACGGCCGGGTTCCCTAAGATATGGCAGAGGTATGGCCTCGGGGACAGCAACTAGAGAAGTCTCTGCTACTGCCTCGGCCACGTATTTTCTCTCTTTGATATAACCCTTGTAGGACGGGTTATATCGCAAGAGTACTTCGGCGGACCTTGCTTCGGCTTGTCCTGCAACGCCCTTGTACCGCAGAACTTTTTTCAGGTCGTCGGGGTGTGTACCTTGCGAAGATCGACCTCGGTTTGCGTTGGCAGCTGCACATGAACAGACGAAGACAGTTAGAAGCCTTAGATCGGCAGAAATGCAGAGAACAGAAACAGCAGGGAAAAGGAACTAACGGGGTTTCCCGAAACGGCGGGGGACTTGTATCCTCTTGTGCTCGGGCTCATCAGGAGCAAACTCCCAATTCCCCGAGACGATCAGAAAATCGTCATCATTCCCTCTATTCGAGTCGACTAGCTGTGTCACTATCTTCTCTCGGCCTCTACGGGACTTGAGATACCATTTATCGTCTTTATTATAGACCATGTCATAATTATAGTTTATGTCCCAGAGATCTAAGTTCGTGTTGCACAGTTCATTCAGCCGAACTATGCCCATTATGATTCTGTACGTGTTTATGGAGATCTGCATAGGGTTCAGTTTATACCAAGATAGAACCCTACGGAGAAGGGGGTGAAGGGGGAACCTAACCCCACCCTCGGTAACGGCCATTAGTGGGATATGGATGGAGTCCTCATCCCGAATCTCAGGATGAGTCTCAGACCTATTTATTTCTATTGCTACGTCATCTGGGATGTTGTAATGCCTACGGAACTCTGCTATGCTCGCCGGAGAGGCGAAGTGCTTACGGAAGATTCCCATGTACAGAGAATAAGTGAGGAAGAAAGACGAAGATAAAAGACAAAAGATGAGTTCTACAGGGACGACTTACAGAAGATGGAAGAACGATAGCAAGAAAAGAGAAATGAAAGTGACGGAGTTGGTTTTATAGGGCGCGGGGCAGGTGAATCTGATACGTCGCACGCCTTTGAACCCCAACCGTCGGATCCATTACTCCTAAGCCAATCAATGAAGCGCACTTGGGATACTGAAACGATACGTCAAAGCACGCGCAGGGAAAGGCACGTCTTCCACCAGAAGGGAAGCAAACGGTCACTTCGCATTTATGGCGAGACAGGGCACGCCTCAAATGGACCAGATACGGATGAGCATCCTCTGGATCGATACAACGTTCATCATGAATACGCTAGATAGCCTCGCCTACTCCGACAGGTCGGTTCGGAGCAGCCGAAGCTAGGGGGCAAGGGGAAAGTCTGAGAGCACCTATTTGGCTCAACACTTGCTCGGCGCCACAATTCAGAATATTTGTTCGGCCACATACCTGTTCGACTCAACATTTGTTCGGCGCAACAATTCAGAAAGTTTGCTCAACCCCACGAAGATTCGGCTCAACTCTCGAAAAAATTCAACACTTGAGAAAAGTGTGAACTCCAGAACATGCTTGAGAAAAGTATGTGTTTAAGCCTGTTCGACTCAACATTTGTTCGGCGCAACAATTCAGAAAGTTTGCTCAGCCCCACGAAGATTCGGCTCAACTCTCGAAAAAATTCAACACTTGAGAAAAGTGTGAACTCCAGAACATGCTTGAGAAAAGTATGTGTTTAAGCCTAATCGGAGGTTAAACAGCCTTACAGATTTGAGAAAAATCTGAGACAGTTCGACACTTGAGAAAAGTGAGAACATCCGAACAGACTTGAGAAGTGTTTGTTCGGCATAGACTTGAGAAAAGTATGTGTTTAAGCCTAATCGGAGGTTAAACAGCCTTACAGATTTGAGAAAAATCTGAGACAGTTCGACACTTGAGAAAAGTGAGAACATCCGAACAGACTTGAGAAGTGTTTGTTCGGCATAGACTTGAGAAAAGTATGTGTTTAAGCCTAATCGGAGGTTAAACAGCCTTACAGATTTGAGAAAAATCTGAGACAGTTCGACACTTGAGAAAAAGTGAGAACATCCGAACAGACTTGAGAAGTGTTTGTTCGGCACAGACTTGAGAAAAGTATGTGTTTAAGCCTAATCGGAGGTTAAACAGCCTTACAGATTTGAGAAAAATCTGAGACAGTTCGACACTTGAGAAAAGTGAGAACATCTGAACAGACTTGAGAAGTGTTTGTTCGGCATTAACTTGAGAAAAGTTTAAATCCCAGAATATGCTTGAGAAAAGTGTAAGTTTAAGCCTAATCGGAGGTTAAACAACCTTACAGATTTGAGAAAAAATCTGAGACAGTGCGACACTTGAGAAAAGTTTGAGTTTAAATTAGGACTTGAGAAAAGTCTGATATTCAGAAGGTAAGAAGACAATCCATTGGATGCGACACACCGTTCAAAAGGGAACCATTCCTTATCAAGATCGGATGTCTTTTGCTACAAGAAGGTCGCAAAGAAAAACTCAAATGTATTTCATTAATTCCTGAAGACTGGTTACATATGAGCTACAGAAATAAATGAAAGAGCAAAATCCTAAGGCGCAACATCGGCGGCCTGAAAAACAACTACGTCAGCATCGGCGGCCTGACTCACCTACCCTTCCTTAGCAGCAGCAGCGGGCTGGCCTCCTTCGGCTTCGGGCTCCCTGTTCTCCAGTTCGGCAACGGTCGGAACCCTGGAGAAGAGAGAAGAACCCCTTGGCACTTGGGCGGCCTCCAAAGCGGCCTTCCAACACAAACCGACGAGTTCGGTCTGCATCTCGGGCATCTGGTTCTCTAAGAAGTCTGCAGCAGCATCCGACATGCCCTTGGCATAAGAGCTCTCCTGAAGCCGTCTCAACTCGGCCTCACGCTGGGAGTTGAGAGTGGCCAGCTGCTCTTCCAACCCAGCCGACCTCGCCCTTTCAGTCCCGAGCTGGGACTGAGCAGTTTTAGCCGCCAGTTCGGCTTCCTGGGCCCTCTTCTTGTGTGAGGCCATGCCTTCCTGGATTTTCAGGAACCTGGCGTTGGACGCCCTCAGCTCCAACTCGATAGTGTTGTATCGAGTCTCCAGGTCCTGGCAACGGCTCAGGCACATCACGGATTTCTGCGCAGTCCGCAACAAAGTCAAGAAGTATGAAATCAGAAACGAAATCGCGAGTAAAACAATGGAAAAGGCCGAGACAGAATACTTACGAAAACTCCATGAGCCATCACATATCGCATCATGGTTGGTAGGTCGAGGCCTTGGTAGGGCTCGACGTCCTTGGGCAGCATCAGCGCACCCGTCAGGGTTTGCGCGACGTCGAGATCAACCGTCGAGTCGGCGACGGTGATGGGATCGATCCCATTCACCAGCAGAGAAGGGCGCCAGGGGGCAGCCCCCTCGATAGCCTTGGCCTTATCGGCCGTTTTGCTCCTCTTCGGCGAGGAAGTTGTGGCGGGATCCTCTTGAGCAAGGTCCCTCTGCCTCCGCTTCAGGACGAGAGGAACGTCATCCTCAATCGGAGCCTCTTCAGACACAGAGATCGGTCCTCCCCGCGGCAAGCTCGGGCCGGTGTCAGGCTGTTTCTTCTTCTGCTGCCGCATCAGTTCGCGGAGATTCGGGACGCTGGGGTTACGGGCCATTATATCCGAACTCTGCTCGGACGCCGCGTCGTCTTCAGAATTCCAGTTGCCAGGCGACCGAGAAGAACTATGCTCCGAGCCGGTGGAGCTGAATCTTATCGGGGAATTCCCGATATCAGCTACTGTCACCGGAACTGGCCGCTGAGCTTGGGAAGTCGGCACTGCCTCAGGAAAGTATCCTGGGAGATCGGCACCAACAGTGGCGGCGTCAGGAATCGATTTTTTGATGTACCCCCTGTAACTCCCAACGTATCTCAGGAGCACTTCGGGGGAGCGGGCCCAACTTCGGCCAAAGGATCCCGTGTATCGGGCGATCCTTTTAACAGCGTCGAGATTTATTGATTGCTTGCTCCGGCCCTGGTTGGCGTTAGAAGCTGCAAAAGGAATATAAAAAAAAACGCAGTCAGCTTCAAGATATGTACAAAATGAAAAAGAAAGAGACAGAGAGATGAAAGACAAGGTCGGGGCACTAACGGATGGCTCCGAACCGGGTTGGAATGTGGAACTTGGGACGGTCAGGCTCGTCTCGGCCGATTTCCCAGTTGCCAGTAACGATAAGGAAGTCATCGTCGTTACCGCGGTTAGAGTCCGTCAGGTAGGTGACTATCCGCTCAATATTAGGCCTATTCTTCAGGTAATAGGCATTAGAGCCTTTCCTGACCATGTCATAGCAGAAGCGAATCTCCCGAAGCCCTATATCGGTGCGGTTCAGCCTATTCAGCTCTACTATGGAATGGATGATCCTATAGGTATTGATGGATATTTGCATCGGGTGAAGCCGATACCAGCAAAGCACTTCGCGGAGAAGGCGATTGAGCGGGAATCGGACTCCACCCTCAACGACCGCCATCAAAGGGACGTGAAGGGTGTCAGGGTCATTCCCATCACGAGGAGTGTGGGGGCCATTGGTCCCGACGGCAACATCAGCGGGGATGTTGTACCGTCGCCGGAACTCTGCCATTTTTTCCGGCGTGTTCACTAATTGCCTAAAGATCCCCATTACAGAAGAGGGTAGGAGGCGAAAGATCAAAGAGAAGAAGGAAAACCTAAGACTCTGGTTGAAAAAACTTACAAAAGTGGTAGATTTCTATCTCTGGTACGACGACAATGGAAAGTTGCAAAGGGAAAGTAAAAAGAGAAGGACGAGCAAGTATTTAAAGGGAAAGAAGCCAGACGGATCAGACCCTACGCCTCCCCAATGAGGGTGCTCCACCTGTGGGGACGCGCGGGAGGCGCGTGGCCCCAAAGCCATTAAAGCCAGCTGCACGCCCTGCCAGACTTCAATGCGACGTCAAATCCAAGAGAGGTGGTTCAGAAACCGCCCGATCTTGCATAAGAGAGGACACCGTGGGTATACTGTATAGCCTCGACTGCTTCGCCGAAACGGTTCAAAGCAGCCGAAGCTAGGGGGCAATTGACGAGGGTAAAATGTAATTGAGAAAATACATTTAGACCCCCCGAGTAAATTCGGAGTTCGGCCGAGACCGAATAGCACACCCGGAAGCACGTGCTGATCACGTGAGATAACGGCCGACACGAGAAGTGCCAACTCTACCCAAATCAGGATAAAAGAACCAGGTGTTGAGGTGCCGACCTGAGAAAGGCGGATCGACGACCCGCCGAACTGAGAAAGTCGGTCAGGATTACGGGCAGCCCGTGGGAAGTGACAGATAACCGCTCTTCCGAAAAGGGTATGGAGCCCCGGATATGATGGGACAAGACAAGACTCTGTCAGGAGGGGCATGGACGTGAAATCCATGTCCAATCAGAAGACACTTCGGTGGAAAAGAAGGTTCCAAGAGAATTAGAGCAGAATGGAAAGTCTATAAATAGAGCTGGAGATGAACAAAAAAGGTATGCCTAATATTGAGAGTTTTGCTTGCTAATAGAGAATATTAGCTTGCCTTTCCATTCTCCTGTGAGATTTTGCCTGACTTAACTATCGGAGTGTCTTCCTGCCGCAGCGGCAGAGGGCTCTTTGACGGGTTATTCTTTCGCAGATCACAGGTCCACAAACAGAGAGTACCATTGTTTCAGCTGGATAAGTGGATTCTTAGCTTTCCGTCCTGATTTCCCGGAATCAACCCCCCTACAGATTGTTTGCATGGAGTTAGAATGAGTTACCAAGATTGGACAGAGATTTGGTGGAGTATAGATTGCCTATCAAGCCACACTGCAAACTATTCAAGGAGTAACCCATAAAGAACTCTTGAAGCTATTGCTAAAATCAAGGAGGAGATTTCAAGGTTGCTCGATGTAAGTTTTATTAGGACCACTAGGTATGTTGAATGGTTGCTTGAATATAAGTTTGTTACCAAATTTACTATCTGATGTCGTTTTGTTTTATATTCCTTGTGATTTTTCATATTTCAATTTTTATTTTAGCTATATATATAGACATCGTATACAGAGAGAGACAGGGGGATAACTTAGGGGAGAAAAATTTTGTCGTTGAAAGAGGAGCAGGTGGATCGAAGGTTGAATGAAGAGGATCTATGGTTCAACAGCTCAGACTGATGGACTCAGTGGATTGCCAGAGAACACGAAGAGAGGACGAGAAAGAGAGACAAGAGTTGACAAATTGAATAACAATGGGATTTTATCCTTCACCTGAGTACTTTGGAAATTAGGAAAACACATTTTCTTGATGTGTATTCATTTAAATCCCTGGGAACATTCTTTCCATAAGTATTTCTTTAACCACCGTTTACGCAAGAATTAAATGCATACCACGTCTTATAAATTGCTTTTAAAATGGGGTAGTTCCGTAATTTAAATTTGGTTTAGGGTTAACTGATATAAAAGAAAAACTGCCCTCTCACTGCCAAACCACAAATGACCCATGCTACAAAAGCACATTCAGAACTCTCTGTTCGTAACTTTTGCGCATCGCCAATGGCGGAGGTCTCATATCTTCACCTACGCGAGGCCGATGATCTCCGAGACGACTAGTCGTGACCCTCGACTCCTTCCCCTACTTATCTCACGACTTCGACAGCTTCGACGTCTTCCCCTCAGATCCCAAATTTTCGGCGTCCGATCTCTCCCTCTCCCTGGGCCCTCAAATCGCCTCCGTCCGAGGGCTTGACGAATTTTCAGAACCGGATTCCATGACCACCGTCGATAGCCTCGACCGTGAAAACCAGGTAAACTTCGTCATGGACTTATTTCATCAACGCGTCGAGCAATTGTCGATAGGAGGGGACTCCCGTTTGTCGAATCCCGATCCGAATTCGGACCCTATTTTCGGGGTTATTCAAAGGAATGGCGAGATGGGGTCGACCCATTTGGAGATAGATCGAGGTTTAGAGTTAGGTTTTGGTAATGATGATATTGATGATCATAATTGTTGCTTTACGGTTTCTGGTTTCGATGATGAGTTCTACGTGTGGAGGAGGGGATCTCTGTCTGAGTCTGGCGAGTCCACCTTGTGCAGCGGCGGAGGGCAATTCGAGGGTGCTTTGAGAGCGGTTAGGGTTTCATCGGATTCAGAGCATGATGAGGATGAAGTTGTGGGAATTGAATTGAGTAGAGGGGATGATTGTGGGTTAGATGACAATGGTTGTGACGAGGATACAAGTCTTGGGCTTTGTTGGGATTCGTTCCAATTGGAGGAAAACAGGGATGGTAGTGAAGATTTTGAGTGGGAAGAAGTGGATGGGAGGGTGGATGACAGAGAAGTGTTGAGTACGTTTTTTGATGGTGATGTGGACGAGGATTTGGATGCATCAGTTGCAACACTAATTCCGTCGAGAGAAGAAGTGGGTACAGAGAGTAGGAATTTGGAGTGGCAAGTCTTGTTGAATGCTCAGGATTTCGAGACAAATGTGGATGTAGAAGATGAACATGATGGGGATGAGTATAATTACACAGCGGAGTATGAAATGTTGATTGCTCAATTTTCAGAAGCAGAAAATGTTCTGGTGGGAAGGCCACCCGCTTCAAAAAGTATTGTTGATGATCTTCCATTTGCGGTGGTTGATGATAATAATGCACTTTGTGCAATTTGTAAGGATGAGATAAAAATTGGGGACCAAGCAAAGCAGCTACCTTGTTCTCATTATTACCATGGGGATTGCATTGTCCCGTGGTTGGGACTTCGAAATACTTGCCCTGTTTGTCGCTATGAATTGCCCACAGATGATCCTGCTTATGAGCGGAGGAGGACCCGCATAGCTGGTAGGGTTTGATTCTAAAGTCCCTCCACCCCCAACCTGAGTATTAGGCTGTTCTCATTGTAGATAGTAGAGAATGATATTTGGAGAAGTTCATTCCCCAATTTCAGGATGCTATGGTATAGATAAATTTCCTCTGCTTATTGTGAGATAGATACTACATGTGACCTGAAATTGCTTGCTTTGCTTTGCTTGCAAAATGGAATCTTTTATATCAATGACAATATTTCATATGTGCAGATTTTCTTTCTTGGTTTTTTTCTGATTGATTTTCGCCTGTCTTTTGGGTTATTGGCTTTGTAGCCTTGTGCTTAAAGACTATGGGAATTGTGGGATTGATTGGGGGGGAGGGAGGGAGCTTTGTCATTTGTTTGGGTTTTCAGGAGTATGATGAGGTAATGCAGCATGGGCGTTGTTACATTGGAATCTTTTAGTACTTTTACGTGCAATTTATCTGCATGGTAAAAAGAAAAAAAGAAAACAAGAAAACATCTGTGCGCAGAGAAATAAAGACAAAACATGTGTTTGCAGAGAGGTCTTGACCACTAGAAGGCCTTGAACAGTGATGTTTCAGAGTATGAAACATATGTTCATAACTATTGGATGAACGTAGAATTCATAAATTATTAAAGATCTCATGTGCATCTAAAGATCCGGATGTTTTCAAAGCATTTCTGTTAGCATTATTTTTTTCAAAATGAATTATGAATATGAATGGGCAGGGCAGGGCAGGGCAGGACAAACATCTTAACCAACCAATTAAGGTTGTTCAAAACTGCTTTCGGAATAGTTAACTAGGGTGAATAAATTTATGAAGTGAGAAACTCTCACACCGGTAAGATTTTTAGAGAGGATATTTCATGTCTCGCAATGTTTATGCTGTTGCCCTGAATTATACACACATAGAATGAGTATCAGATATGTGTTCCGAGAGTGTGGTGTTGAACATGTGTGGGACATGGAGATGCCAACTTCTTTTAAGTGTGTGCGCTTATTTGGCAGAGAGGATAGGGGGAACATTGCAAAAACAGGACGTCCTTCAATGTTATGGCCCAATTTTCGCAAGAGTTTGATGAATATACCACCAAACAGTGTGCAGAGGAATATAAAAGTTGAGCAGCTAAAAGACGTGCGTCCAAGTGAATTGAGTTCAGATAAAATGAAAATTTCAATTTAGCGGGTCAATCTTTTTGCAACGTGTCCAGTCCGTCTTTGGTATCTATTACTGAAAAATTGCATGCCGTTTGTTTTGCGTGTAAAAATTTTCGGAGAAAATATTTCTAGTGGTACTTGGTGCAATGGAAAACGGTAGTCAACAAAAAAAAAACTTTTCTTCCCCGGTCAGTGAAAACTTAATTCAGTTGGACGGAAAACATTTTTCACTTGCTACCACTACCCACGTTGATCAAAATATCCTCGTGGGAACAACAAAATATCAAACATCTAAAATGCCTCAATATTAATATGACCAAAATACCCTTGTATGTAAAACGGACCAAATATATTACATGTAAAGATGACTACAGTATGCTCTCAAATTGTAAAAACAATGAAAACCACCTCACGTGTACCAGTGACTAAAATATTCATTCATCTTAAAGGACAAAATATCTCTTTATTTGCAAAACGACCAAAATAACCTTACATATACAAGATGACCAAAACACCCATACATTTACAAAATAACCAAAAAGCTACAAGTTTGTTTATATAAAACAATCAGAAGACTCTTACAACTCCTATATGAATAAAATATCCAGCCCTTCAACTCTTATATTATTTGATAAGTAGATCAAAAAAATGTGAAAAAACAGACAGCTTTCAACGAGCTTTAGTGTTGTTTATCCAATCCCTACGGATAGATTCACCAACTATTGTAATGTACCTTTCCACCATGTTTACTACCAAGAAAGAAGAAGGACAACAGAACTGGAAAAAAGAAAGAAAGAAAACAGAAGAACAAGGAAAGAAAGCAGACAAAGAACATCAGTGAGATCTCAGAGGGAACTCACATAATCTTTAACCAACTTAGAGAGAAGGCTCGCATCATAAGAAACACCCTCCAGTTTCTGAAACATGATACCATCCATCTGGGCTTCAATTCCATCAGAGGATGCCAATTCTTGTAACAAGTCTTTCACTGTCCTATCCACTCCAACAAGAGTATTCCCAATGCCTCTTGAAATTTCTGGTAAGGTTGGAGAAGGTCTTGATAGCTCGACTAGAGTGACCTGAGGATAAATAGTAGGAACAGCCATAATAGGGTTTGAACTGACAAACTGGCAATGTTATGTAAGTATAGCCAATGCGTACAAATACTACTCAGAACACCCATGTCATCATTTTTACCTGAAAGAGTATATCAGCTTGGTCCTATACCGAGAAAAGGAAAAAAAAAAGTGATCCTTTTCCATCTAAACGATCAGAAAGCCTATTTCCTAGGAGACCTAACTGAAACAACAATGGCATCCCACAATTCCAACGGTTCCACTAATACCGAAATGCATTGGAACATGTGGGAATTCTACAAAAGATACCACAATATTAAATTGTTTCAACACTTACTATCAATATACAATAGTGTCATTTCATAAAGCTCCAAATCTCGACATTCCTAGCTCATTGGAACAACATATCAAAACAAAATTTTGATCCTTGTCCAACATATATGTTTACTCCCCCTGTGAGAACATTGTCATATTTTCTTTTGAGCAAGGAAACTGCCGTCATTTTCCTCGGTTTCATGTGGATTCAACTATTGAAATACCATATAGGAAAACGTTTGTTTACTCAACTCTGTATTGAAGGGAAACAGAAGATAAATTATCAACTAACCTCTCTGTCCTGGGGTATATTCGCCTTGTGTTTTGCTATGGCAACAGCACGGGAGAACCCACCAATCGCGTCAACCAAGCCTCGTACAACTGCATCTTTACCAGTCCAAACTCTCCCCTGTGCCACCTCCTCCATCTTCTCTACCTGCCACAGAATGATCCGTCCGTGATGAAGTTACTTAAACGTTACTGCACTCTATAAGCACAATATCAGTCAACTACGTACAGTCATTGATCTTGAAAATGCCGCTTTGTCACGAAAAAGTTTATATGCATTCTGAGCAGACCTAGCAAGAAGTTCTGCTTCATCTGGCCTACAAGGTAATTTTGATCATTATACATAAACCAGCAAACAATAGTGAAAGAAAAGCCTAACAGGCATACTTGTAATACAAATCTTTATAATCTCATATTTAGATTAGGATGTGGGATCATTTGTATGAAGTCAATGCTTCCGTTCCTTATTGGCGAAAATAGAAATGTATTATTTTCAACAAATCAAAAAGTCCTCTTACCTGAGTGGTCTCTGCTCAGCAGCTTTAAGCTCTGCAAATCTTCCTCTTGATATGATCTCCTTATTGAAGCCAATCTTTTCATATAGTTTCCCCAAATTAGGCTTCCCTACAAGAAAAAATAGCAAAATAGCAATATCTGCGATCCAGAATACCTAGTATTTCTTCAGGATCCCAAATTTTTTTTTCTACCAGTCCATCTCACAGGCCACGGCATAAGCACAATAGTAATTTTAGCATGTAAACAGGGAACCTCCTCTCTAACTACTTGGTAAAGATAGGGGAAGAACAAGATTCTGTCTCTTAACTACTCGGTAAAAGATAGGGGAAGAACAACACTCTGGATGCATTGTCGCTCTACCATATCGTTGCCTTCCATCACAATCCCGCTGTCTAGCCTTTGACGGAGGCAGCCGCCCAGTCCAGCAATTCCGACATTTTTTCCAGCAAGTCCAGTTTTTTCAGTACAGCACTGTTCATCGGGCAAGTACTGTTCACGTGCACTGTTCACGCGCACTATTGCTGTTTCTGCACATTTCTACTCAAGTTCTGCGCGTTTCTGCCCATTTTTGCGTTGTTTCTACTTTTTTTTGGCTGTATGATATGCCAATTGCGATCTGCTATTTTTTGGGGGCTATTATTCTTCGCTTGCATTCTCAGTTTGTTTGGTTACTTTTTTTTTCAATTTGTTATTGGGTATCTCTCTTCTGCATTGCAATATACCTATTACCAGACAAACCAGTAGGCCTATTGATCGTGAGTATATCTGGTGTGATTATTACCATAACATCGGTAATACCATAATTTTTTGTTGGAAGTACATGGGCACGAGGGCGGAGTTAGTAGTTGTGATCATGGTTCTTGACATTCTGATCATGTTGGTGATTTTCTCATAAAGAAATACACTCTCCAGCGCCTTATGACTCAGGCTGATTCTCTATCTGCTATATCTTCCGCTTCTACAGCCGCCTTCGCTTCATCCCATTTTGCTCACACAGGTATCCCAGCTTCATCCCATTTTGCTCACACAGGTATCCTAGCACATGCATTTACTATCTCTTTAATTATTCCTTGGATTATACATTCCGGTGCTTCCGATCATATGACAAGTTATTCCTCTGTGTTTAATTCTTACTGTACCTGTTCTAGTAAGGATAATATCAGAATAGCCGATAGGTCATTCTCTGCTATTTCAAAGAAAAATTCCATTCGCTATTCTCCCTCTTTGTTTTTCTCTTCTGTTTTATATATTCTAAACTTTTCCACTAATCTTTTTTCTATTAGTAATCTTACTCATTCTGTAAATTGTTCCGTGACTTTTTTCCCTACTCATTGTGTTTTTCATAAACTGGATACGGGGAAGGTGATTGGCAGTGGTAAAGCACATGGTATCCTCTATTTCTTGGACTCTGCCCCTCGTCCATCTCATTCACTCATGTTATGCGATCTAGCTCTGCAAGCAAATGTAACTTCAACTATTTCTATGTTACATCAGTGGCATCATAGATTGAGCCATCCTTCTTTTGGAATCTTAGAGAAATTTTTTCCTAATTTGGTTAAACATTGTTCTTGAAGTCAATTTTTTTGTAAAGCTTGTGAGTTTGGAAAACATAAACGTTCTTTCTTTGCACCTATTAATAATATGAGTAATTGTCCGTTTGAAGTTATCTATTCTAATGTTTGGGGTCCTTCCTTTATTCCATCTCTAAAAGGTTATCGGTGGTTTGTTACTTTTATTGACTATTTTTTTCGTGTCACTTGGGTTTTAATTAAGTCCAAAGGAAAAGTCTTTTCTTATTTTAAATCTTTTCATGCTACACACTCAGTTTAATAAGCCAATCAAAATTTTCCGTAGTTACAATGGCACTGAGTATATAGATCAGAGTTTTCAGACCTTCTAAAAATAGTATTCTTTTTTAGACAACTTGTGTTGACATTCCCCATAAAATGAAATTGCCGAAAGCAAAAATGTTATTTTATTGAGGTCACTCACTCTCTTTTATTCATTATGAATGTTTTTAAATTTTTATTAGGCGAAGTCATTTTAACTGTCACCTATTTTATAAACCGCATACCATCCAGTATTTTCCTCTTCAAAACTCCTTTAGAGTGTCTCCCTAACACCTTTTGTGTCACGACACTTCCTCCGCGGGTTTTTAGTTGTGTGTGTTTTGTTCATACACATCATCCCTCGGGTGGCAAGTTAGGTCCTAAAGCCTACAAATGTATTTTCATTAGGTACTCTCCTACCCAGAAGGGCTACAAATGCTACGAGTCTTCCTCTAAAGAATTTATGTCTCTATGAATGTCACTTTATGGGAGTCCGAGTTTTTTACTCTCTCTCCCTTCCATCTCTTCAGGAGGAGTCTAAGCGAGAAAAAATGTCTGCTTGGTAGAATCCTATTGAGGGGGAGCAACTGCTCTATAACCATAGTGACCATAATGAGGGGAGCCTATATCTGAACATAATAAAGGGGAGCCTATTGTGAATATATATTCCGTCATTTTATATCTAATTAAGGGTAGATTAGTCTATATCTAATTAAGGGTAGATTAGTCTTTATGTTATTAGGGTTTAGTTGTTCTCTTTTTCTATTTAAGTACTCTTACGTTCATTGTAAATACATTCTTTTCCAATGGAATAATACGTTGTTCTCTCTCACCTTTGCAATCTATCATGGTATCAGAGCCAGTCATCTGGCCATCGTCTCCCTCCTAGAACGACAACGCCGCTTATTTTCTGTTGTTCATTGCAATCAACGCCGCTCTTCTCCCCAGTCGAACAACGCTCCTCTCTTTGCATCGACCAGTCGACGATCTTCTCCTTCCAGCCACCGTCGCCCACCGTCGCCCAACCACCTGCCGCCATCGATCGTCGAAAACCCTTCGCCGACCGTCGGCGACCACTCTCCAGTCACCGGCGACTCCCACCGTTCTTGATTGGGTATCGTCTGATCCCACCGTTCTTGATACCATCCCACCGTTCTTGATTGGGTATCGTCTGATCCCACCGTTCTTGATTGCTATCGTCTGATCCCAGATTGGGTATCGTCTGATTGGGTTCTCCCATCATAAGCTCTGTATTTTGGTACTGGTTTGTTACGAAGTCTCTGCATTTTACAATGTCAGACGATAAAACTTTTAATGCTATTAGCGTACGATTGACTGGCAGTAACTACTCTTATTGGGCTAAAGTTATGAAAAACTTTGTTGTTGGAAGAGGCATGTGGAGTCATGTAACAGGGGTTATTGTCAAACCTACCCCGCCAGAGCAATCAGGTTCGTCAGGTGCGAAAACAGAGGAGGATCCTTCATACACTAAACAACATGCAGCATATGTCCTCGCATTTGACAAATGGGAATTGGAAAATGCACGAATTCTTACGTGGTTTCATAATTCTGTGGAGCCTAGCATTGGTATGAATTTCTCGAAATATGATACGGCAAAGGAAGTTTGAGATTATTTGCGGGGTATGTATCTTCAGTCCAATTTTGCAAAGGAGTATGAACTTGAGGCTACAATCCGAGATGCTAAGCAACATGGTAAATCTATTCAGGATTTTTACACTGAGATGACACAATATTGGGATCAGTTAGCTTTGATGGAACCCGAAGGCATGCAGTCTTTTGACTCCATTCTTGAGTATCGTGAGAGGCGTCGTCTTGTTCAGTTTCTTATGGCCCTTCGTGGGGAATTTGAGCCGCTTCGTGGGGCTATGGTTCATCGTATTCCCCTTCCCACTGTTGATGCTGCAGTTCATGAGCTTATTGCTGAGGAAACTAGGCTTAAGATGTCCTCTATTGCATCTCCTTCTCAGTCTGTATTTGCTGCTCCACCTACTCAGTCTATGTCCCCTCTTTTGCCTACTCCAACTTCTCACCAAATTCAGGTTACAGGCAAGCCTAGGCCTCGTGTTGCTATGGATGAGTGTAGCTTTTGTCGTCAGAAGGGCCACTGGAAGGATTCTTGCCCCAAACTGATGGGACAAAATTCTCGTCCTAAGCCATCCACTTCTTCTCGTCCACCTCAGCAATATCAACAATTTTCTCGGCCACCACAGCAACATAAGCAGGTTTCTCGGCCTCCATCAGCTTTTGCTACCTCTGATGGGGTCCCTCCTTCTCTCTCGTTTGACCAGTTTCAGCAATATCAGCAGTTTCAGCAGTATCAGGCATCTTTGGCTACCCAGCCAAATCATTCAGCTATGACCACCACTCAGTCAGGTTTGCTTGGTTCCTATACCACATGTATCCTACCTACCACATGGATTTTTGATTCTGATTGCTCCCATCATATGACACCCGTTTTATCCCTACTAAGTCATTGTGTCTCCCCCACTTCTCCTATTAGTATTTCTACTGCAAATGGGTCCCCTATGCATGTTGTCTCTATTGGGTCTATTCTCCCAACCCCATTTTCTTTTCTCTCTATCCCTAATGTGTTTTATGTTCCTCAGTTGACCCTTAGCCTTCTTTCCATTACTCAATTGTCTGATTCTGGTTTTGATGTTTTGTTTTCCTCTTCTGGTTGTATTGTGCAGGATCGGATGTCCAAGAAGCAGATTGGGACCGGGCGTAGAGTTGGTGATCTTTATGTTTTAGAGGAGTTACATGTTCCTATCGAGTCTACACCCACTGTCATGTCTTCATTTCGTTTAGATCAGCAGTCTTCTCCTTTTTATCTTTGGCATTCTAGATTAGGGCATTTATCTAGTGAACGTTTGAAAGTTTTAGTTAATTCTGGTCATTTGGGACACACTTCTGTTAGTGATATTTCTGAATGCAGTGGTTGTAAACTTGCCAAGATGTCGGCTTTACCTTTTAATAAAAGTACCTCTATTTCTACTTCCCCATTTGAGCTTGTTCATACAGATTTGTGGGGACCTTCCCCCATTGCAACTCAAGGTGGTTCCCGTTATTATGTGTCATTTGTTGATGATTTTACTAGATTCACATGGGTTTATTTATTGACACATAAATCGGATTTTTACCACATTTATCGCACTTTTCACTCCATGGTCCAAACTCAGTTTTCTACCAAAATCAAAGTTCTTCGCTCTGATTTAGGGGGTGAATATTCTTTGGGTGAATTCACGCACTTTCTAGCCACTCACGGGACTATTCACCAGTCTTCATGTACTGACACTCCATCTCAGAATGGACGCGCTGAACGTAAGCATCGTCATCTTCTAAACACTGCAAGGTCTCTTCTTTTATCCTCCTCTGTGCCTGCCGTTTTTTGGGGAGAAGCTGTGCTCACTGCAACTTATCTTCTTAATCGGATGCCTACTCCTCTTTTGTCTGGTTTGACCCCATATGAACGGCTTTATGGCAATGTTCCCAACTTTTCTCTTCTCCGTGTTTTTGGCTGCGCCTGTTTTGTTCTTCTCCCTCAAAAGAGTCGGACTAAGCTTAGTGCTCGCTGTGTCTTGTGCGTCTTCTTAGGATATGGCATCCAGCAGAAGGGCTACCGTTGTTATGATCCTGTTACTCAGAAATTGTATGTGTCTCGACACGTTACCTTTCTCGAGCGTTTGCCCTTTTTCTCTCTTCCACCCACCCAAACGCCTGTTGCCAAAGAGGATCTTGTGCATATTGATCCATTCCCATTAGAAGTCCCTGTAGAAGAGTATGTTAGTACCCTCGACCTGTCAGATGTTTCAAAGGTTCCTTCTTCTCCCTCCTATCCTATTTCCCCTTTTCCACAACACTATGTCCGACGTGCTCCTCCAACTCCGCGCCCTCCATCTGCTTCACCAGACTCTGATCCGCCTGAACCCCGGTATCCCCTCGTGACCGTCGCCCACCGGTAAGACTTGGTTTTACTAATACTTGTTTTACCTCTTCTTATTGCTCCTTCTTATCTCGTCTTCATACCTACTTTGAACCTCGGTCTTACAAAGAAGCTTGTAATGATCCAAACTGGGTATCTGCGATGAATGATGAACTTACTGCTCTTGCTAATACTCAGACTTGGGACTTAGTTACCCTTCCGGATGGTAAGAATCTTATTGGTTGCAAATGGGTCTTTAAAGTTAAGACTCATTCTGATGGTTCTTTGGAGCGATACAAAGCTCGCTTAGTTGCCAAGGGTTTCTCGCAGGAATATGGTATTGATTATGAGGAGACCTTCGCTCCTATTGCCAAAATGACATCTGTTCGCCTGTTAATTTCTGTGGCTGCTGTGCACCAATGACCTCTCTTTCAATTGGATGTTAAAAATGCATTTCTCAATGGTTATCTCACCGAGGAAGTTTATATGCGTCCTCCTCCAGGATTCTCTCATGCTCCTGGTCTTGTTTGTCGTCTCCGTCGAGCCTTGTATGGTCTTAAACAGTCTCCTCGTGCTTGGTATGCTCGCTTTCATGATGTGGTTTTACAGATTGGTTTTCAACCCAGCACACACGAATCTGCTCTTTTTATTCGTCGTACTTCGCAGGGTTTGGTTCTTATTTTGCTCTATGTTGATGACATGATTATTACGGGCTCTGACTCTACTGCTATTGATGAGGTTAAACGGCATTTGTTTCACGAATTTGAGATGAAAGACTTGGGTCCTCTTCGGTATTTTCTTGGCATCGAAGTGGCATCTTCTTCTGACGGCTATCTCTTAACTCAAACTAAGTATGCCACTGATATTCTTCACCGTGCTCAACTTACTGATGACAAAGTTGTTGATACTCCTATTGAATTACATGCTAAGTTCTCTCCTTCTGATGGGGTACCTCTTGCTGATCCTACCGAGTATCGTGAGCTTGTTGGTTGTTTAGTTTATCTCACCGTTACTCGGCCCGATATTTCCTATGCTATGCATGTCATCAGTCAGTTTGTATGTGCCCCTCACTCTACGCATTGGGCTGCCTTGCTTCGCATTCTGCGCTATGTTCGTGGCACCATGTTTCAATGTCTACATCTCTCTTCTTCTTCTGCCTTGACTCTTATGGCTTACGCTGATGCTGATTGGACTGGTGATCCTTCTGACCGCAAGTCTACCTCTGGCTATTGTGTGTTTTTGGGCGACTCACTTATTTCCTGGAAAAGCAAGAAGCAATCTGTTATTGCTCGTTCTACTGCGGAGGCCGAGTATCGTGCTATGGCCCATGCTACTTCCGAAGTTGTTTGGCTCTGTTGGCTTTTATCTGATATGGGTGTTTCTCTCTCCTCCCCTACGCCTCTTTATTGTGACAATAAAAGTGCTATTCAGATTGCCCATAATACGGTTTTCCACGAGCGCACGAAGCATATCGAGATTGATTGTCACTTCATTCGCCACCATCTTCAGTCCGGCACTATCACCCTCCCATTTGTCTCCTCTTCTCTTCAATTGGCTGATTTCTTCACCAAGACGCACACCACAGCTCGCTTTCGCTTTCTCCTTGGCAAACTCTCGATGCTCTCCGGGCTCGCATCATGAGTTTGAGGGGGGGTGTGAATATATATTCCGTCATTTTATATCTAATTAAGGGTAGATTAGTCTATATCTAATTAAGGGTAGATTAGTCTTTATGTTATTAGGGTTTAGTTGTTCTCTTTTTCTATTTAAGTACTCTTACGTTCATTGTAAATACATTCTTTTCCAATGGAATAATACGTTGTTCTCTCTCACCTTTGCAATCTATCACCTATATCTAACCATAATGAGGAGGAGCCTATATCTGCTGAAGGAGCAGGAACACGACATTGATGGTGATATGGGGGAACATCAGATACATCAACTACAAACGGCGAACTTAAAAACATACACTAGTCAAAAGAACAGAAAGTCCTCATGTGTGATACCACCTTATCTATCACAATCGCCTGCTCCAGTTCCAGACTCTTCGGTTGACTTATCTAGTAATGACTCTTCTTTTACTGAAACTCCCTCTACTGATTCTGATAATTTTCTTATTGCTCTTCGAAAAAGTGTTAAGTCACGTATTCAACATCCTATTTCCCAGTTTATTTCTTATGATCGTTTATTTCCTTTGTATCATGCTTTTGTTTTGTCTCTATCTTCTATATCTATTCTACAGAAATGGCAGGATGCAATAATGATACGTAAGTGGAAAGGATCTATGGTGGAGAAGATGACAGTTTTGAAAAAGAATGGCACTTGGGAGCTAGTATCACTTCCAGATAAAAAGAAAGTAGCAGGATGCAAGTTAGTTTTTACTGTTAAACAGAATGCTGATGGTACAATTGAGAGAGCGAACTTGTTGCCAAAAGTTTTATTCAAACCTGTGGCGTAACTCTCTTGTGCGGCAGAATTGAATTGGTCTCTTTATCAGTTTGATGTAAATAATACATTTTTTCATGGTGAGTTAGAAGAGGAGGTATATATGGATATATCACCAAGTTTTCCTTTCTCTGAGACAGAAGAAAATGTGTAAAGGTTGAAGAAGGCCCTTTATGGATTGAAACAGCCACCAACAGCATGGTTTGACAGATTTTCAAAGGCTATGTTGCAATTTGGATACAAACAAAGTCATGCCGACCATACTATGTTTATCAGAAGAGGTGCTGGTAAGATTGTTGTTATTATTTATCTTGATGATATAATAATGACAGACAATGATATGAATGAGATTCTTAGTCTCAAGTATAGCCTAGCTCAAGAATTCGAGATTAAAGATTTAGGATCACTGCGGTACTTTCTAGGAATGGAAGTAGCAAGGTATAATCGAGATATTTTTATCTCCCAATGGAAGTACATCCTTGATCCATTGGAAGAAACAGGTATGTTGGATTGTAGACCTGCACCTTCTCCTATTGAGGCAAATCATCAATTCAGTGAAGACTCAGGAGAACGCACTGATAAAGAGAGATATCAACAACTAGTGGATCGACTAATATACTTAGCCCACACTCAACCAGATGTTTCTTATACAGTGGGCATTGTTAGTCAATACATGCATAATACTCGTGCTTCACACTTGGATGCAATCTATCGTATTCTGAGGTATCTCAAATCAACTCTAGGAAAAGGGATCTTGTTTTCTAATCATGGTCACTTACGGTTGGAGATATTCACTGATGCTGACTGGGCTGGTTCTGTGGATGATAGACGTTCTACTTCTGGCTACTATACTCTCCTTGGTGGAAATTTGGTTACTTGGTGAAGTAAGAAACAATCAGTGATCACCAGATCTAGCGCAGAAGCTGAGTATAGAGCTATGGCTCATGACGTTTGTGAGCTTTTGTGGTTCTTTGTTATGTGATTTGGGAATATCTGATAACAATCCGATGAAACTCTACTATGACAACAAAACTGCCATTAACATTGCCCATAATCCTGTTCAACATTACAGAACGAAGCATATTGAGATTGATAGGCACTTTATTAAGGGAAAGCTCAGTGATGGGTCAATATGTATGCCCTTTGTAACATCTGAAGTATGCCCTTTGTGAAATCTAAAGAACTGACATCTTCACAAAAGAGCTAGACAGCAAGAATTTTCACCCAATGTATTCAAGTTGGATCTGATTGATATCTTCGCACAAACTTGAGGAGGAGTGTTAAAAGTCTTACGTGTATAGAACTATAATTAGATTAGGATTAGGATTTATTTCCCTATATAAAGTAGAAGTAGAATTAGTTAGAGATCTAATTAAATTAGGACTCGTTTTGCTTGTATAAATAGTATGCTTAATGAATAGAAAAGTATTCTCGTTTTATTAAATCTAACAAATATAATATCAGAAAAAGAAAGTCTAAGTTGCTAGGTTCACCTATTCCAATCCCAGTTGATCCAGTTATTTAACGCACCACACAAAAAAAAAAAAATTCTAGTTGCTATGTTCACCTGTTGCAACCCCAATTGATCCTGTTAATGTAAGATTCTCTGCAACTATAACCCCAGCCGCCATTGCCATATAGTATCCTCCACTAGCAGCCACATCAGCCATTGATGCAATTACAGGTTTTGAGGCAGCAAGAAGTCTGATTTCCCTCCATATTCTGTGTAAGATAACCATCGAGAAGAACCAGTCAAGTAAAGAAACCTATCAGCAATCCTCATCTATTTCTCAAATTCTTCTTATGTCCTTCCGGCTACCCGTGCGTGAGGAAGAAAATATCAATCCATGAGATATTAACATGACCTTGCACGAGCTAAAACACGACCAAGATTACCAATGTCTGAACTTTCAATTACTGAATAAACTTACAGCTTCATATTAAACCAAATATTTTTCCTGTGCTTTATCAAAAATTGTGTGGAGATCTTATGGGTTTGATGTGCTCAGCATGTTACAACTTTTTCTATTCACGTCAATCTTCTCTATTCCAGATAAGTGCTTAAGCATTAAATGTGTACATGCAGTTTACAAATGTATTGCAAAGAAATAGCACCACCGCACTTACAAATCAGAAGCAAGAGCATCACCTCCAGGACTATCAATTCGGATGACAACAGCCTTGAATCTTTTTGACTCTGAAGAAAGAAGAAGAAGTTCAGCACCAGAGAGGGAAATAAATTGAATTGCTGACAGGTGACGAGGTAACTAGAGGCAAAACAGCAGTCAATTAAATTGCAAAGAGAGAATAAAAAAATAAAAATAAATAACGGAAAGTGAACATAAAGCTAGAAACTCTGAAAAATTGAAGAATAGAACAGACAATTTAAATTACGGCAATCCCGCGTTGATGAACACAAGCTAAGAAGCACAGGCACAAACACAGATATGAAAACAAGTGGATAGGAATGAGGCACATTACAATTCTAGAAAATTGGGAACATGGGCGCAATGGGAAAAAGTCAGTTTTATCCAATTTATTTTTGTAAATTTAGTTGTTTTTATATAAATGTTGTATCCAAAAAGAAACCTAACCTAGTGTTATCATTTGCATTTCTTTCCTTTTGATATGCAAATCTCACAATTTGCACAAGGGTTTCAACCTGTTGAAAATATTTTCATTTGCAACTTTTGCCTTTTATTTTTCAAGTATTAGACTTCAACCCCCTACTAAGTTCAAGACTTATCAATTGACCCCTTTCATGGCCCCATGGGTGTCTAAGCGTACCATGAATATGCATGCAATCTTGCAATAAATAGATGTAGCAGTCCATGAATATGCATGTTCTAATGTACTAGATGTAGCAGTTGCTATGAATATGAATGCAATCATTCATCCAATAACTTATGCGTTTGAGATATTCGCAGTGTATATGTGACAAAAAATATCTCTTAAGTATTATTCACCAGCCAGGAAAAATCTTCCAGCATAAAAACCCTACCTCAGAAGATGTCCCAAGGACAATAATGTAAATGAAAAACAACCATGTAGCCCTATTTTATAAAGATTGGCCCCAAAATAGCATATCAAAACTATATATCAAGACAACTGGTTCAATGATTCAATAGTCCAATTCATTTACAAAGTTTATGCAACATCATGTCTGCTTATGAGCTGCAGTCTTTGTCTGCCTCTTACCTTGATAAATTTTGAACTTACTTCATATCCTTCATGGAAAAATTTATCTAAACCTTTCTTTGTCAACTGTTATAAACATCCAAGACCATCAAGGGCAATGGAAGATCATTTGTGAGAAGTTTTATTAACTTTTTACTGAAGATTTGACATTGGCAATTATTATGTCCAACCAAAAGGATATCTCACAGGACATCTAAAACGTGGAAACCACAAGATTATCTTTGTTTCACTTATAGATCTATGAATCGACCGAACAAAGATTAGGCACATTCAAAAACATGGACTGTATCCCACACAAAAATTGAAGCCAAAGTGGTTCCATGGATGAAGGAAGAACTTTTCTAGTCCATAGATCCTCCTACACAATGCTGAGAATGGATAGAGGTGATAGTGGTAACAGTGAAACAATCTATTACTGATGTTCATGCAAAATGCAGAATATAAAAATGCTAGCAGTAACATATCAATGAGTGTACCATATAGGCATAGGGATACACTAGATAACCTTCGCAGTTCTGACATACTAATGGAAATCTTGTGGATCCGATAGCTAGATATCATACCTCTTACTCTACGAATCTTCTCGATGAATTGCTCAGCAATAATACTTGAACTAGGAATATTAAATGGACCCCGTGCAAGACTAATCCTTCCTGAGGCTCTGAGCACAGCTATTAGGTCCTTACCACCTGACAAACCAACAGTCCATTCCCTAACCCTAGAGTATCTCCTGAAAAATGAAGGAGATTCTCCTAAGAAAAATATCAGCACACTCCGCAATTTGCAAGACACATTACATCATTTAAGTAACAGGAAAATATAACAACAGAACAATTAATGCAATATGAAAAGAGAGGAACTTGATTGAAGCACTCAAAAAGCACAACCATGTATATGGCAGAAATAGCCTATTTTACAGGGATCAAAAAGAATGCTTCAATATTTTCTTGAGAATTAGAGTCTCAAATCAAGAATGATCAGATAAGCACATCACCAGTTAGTTAACCTCAGAAATTAAAAGTACGACTAATAAGAGTCACGGCCGAATTCTGGACTCAACCAGTTTGTACATACAAAGGAGGAAAGCAAAAGTGGGGAAAAGAAAAAAGAGCACTCAAATTACAGGATTGTTAGAGGATCCAACTTAAAACCACTTGACTATATAACTGGAGAGCCACACATGCCGTATAGTAGTTTTGGAGGTAAAAATAAACCGATGCAGGACAAGGACTAACGCTCTGCACATGCGATCCTGGGCTTGCACATGAAGAGGAAAACAAAGAATCCATAAGATATGGATCAAAACGAATTGCACCTATAGCACAAGAACTAAAGAAATCAATCAAGAGTCTTGTCCAAACCCTTCAAAAGTACCTCCCATGCTACATCAAATCATTCAACTCAAAACCGTATGGCAATGAGTACAGAGGCCATTTAGGCTCATGTACTAGTTTTGGATGTCGTAATTAAAGCATATGGGACAAGCTCTACCAAGGCATAAGTGAAATATTCGCATAAATAAAACCCAAAAAAAAAATGTGGAAAGCTAGAAAAATTTAAATTTTTGGATGTCGTAATTAAAGCATATGGGACAAGCTCTACCAAGGCATAAGTGAAATATTCGCATAAATAAAACCCAAAAAAAAAAATGGAAAGCTAGAAAAATTTAAATTTCTTAGAGAATCTTTTGGGATACTTAAAATAGTAATAATGTCCAAAGTTTGAGGTAGAAATTCATTTGGTGAGAGGACTAGGTTTTTTCTATGCTGTAAAATTTTTAATGTAGAACATTTAGAAAGTATATGCCGTGCATACAATAGAAAGTAACAAGAATAGTTACCAGTAATCTACTGTTGGTAGATTTTTCTCCTTCTGAATTCCTAGTCTCTCTTTCAGCATTGACATAACCTGTACAGGCCACATATCACTAAGAAGCTATCTCCAAAGCTCTACATCTATCTAGATATTGTGATTCGTAATGAACAGATGCTCTTTCCTTTTCCGGTAGTCACAATTACACCTATAGATGCACGTAACAGAACACCAAGGTTTCTACAAGCCAAACCTCAAACAGTTCCTCATACATAATTGAACAGTGGAGGAATAAATGATTGAGGTTGGCAGGTGCTGTAAACAACAGCTTCAAGCCAAGCAATATGTGAAACAGAAATGATTGAAATTGACGTTGACATTGAGTCAATATTACATTCTCACATGGTTAACACACATAACAACCCTAAAGTGTAGGACCCCCTTTTGTAGAGCCTGGAATTAGATATCCTTGCCACAATGAAAAAAAAACACTGGCAGTAACAAATGAGAGTAAACAACAAAAGAAAATTGAAAGGAAAAATTTTGATCATTTATCATCTCCGCATTTGGCTACCGCAACTACAAAGCTAAAAACAAGCCATTTATCAATTCGCTCCAGATGATGAATCCAATAATTGTCACCCTACAGTAGTTCAAAACCTACTCCAAATCATCTAGACTAACCAGTTTTATTCCCATCCCTACTTATTACCAAGAAACATATTTAACAATTAGTGGACCACCACTCTTAGAAGTGTTATGTGGCTCTCTGCCTATGTAAAGTTGAATAAACTGTGGTAGGATGTAAGATTTTTCTCTGACACCTCACAAATAGATAACCATAAAAAAGCTCGAAAGTGATTTCCATACCTCATCATCATATTTTATATTTGTAATTAGTCCATTCTCTTTCAGCCTTTCTACTTGGTAAACTCCTTCATTGATGAAGTTTTCAATGTCCTCTTTTTTTTTCCCTGTATGAAAATTTCAGGTACCCTGCAATTAATGGAACACTTTGCTATGAAAACCACAAAATATCCATGCACCTGTGGTAAGAGAAATTTTGTCCAGCCAATTCCCGTGGATGTTGTCAAGCAACGACGTCAGCATCTCACAAGTTTCCTCAGTCATTTTTCTGCGTGTAAGTTGATCTCCAATAGTTTTATATTTTCCAATTTTCTGCACTTGTGGATCTACTCCTACTTTCTCAAGAACACCTGCAAAACAAGTTTTGACATCACTCTGTAGTGTTGGAAAGGAACCACAAGCCACGATGTAAGGCAAAATCAAAGAAAAACATCCTATTAGACGAAAAATAAAGTTATAAAGACATTATTACACTAAAGGAGATGAATAGACAGAAGTAAAATTAAGAATATTGTCTTGCATTTACCAACCAATGAATACAAGTTTCTATCCCACCAAGTCTAAAAGACAAACAAAAATTAAGAGGATTGAAAGCCTTTATTTTCTTTACACATGGTCAAATATTTAAAAAAAAAAAAAAACCATACATTATTCCCAATACAGTAAAATTATTCATGTAAAAATTCCACAACCGTCATTGAAAATGTACATAATGCCTTCAACTTCCTTTAAATGGGACAATAATTTGAATAGACCCTATTTTGCTCGTGGTTGTTCCTAGCCAATTTAACTTCATCGAGAGAATAATTTGGACTGTAAAAAGCACAAATAAGAACATTGACATAGTACGGACACGGGACACGAAAATTCTAACTAAATGGGACCACGGACACTACGGAAACGAGGCTAAAAATACAGACATATCTTAGGAGGACAGATATTTCCTTATAATTAAATTACCAAAACTAATATTATCTTTATAATTCTTATCATTTCCTTTTCAAAAATTACAAGTTAAACCAGGGTTTATTGTCAAAATTCATTCATCCATACTTTCTTCCTTATATTTTGGGCATATCATACCCTCAAAATAAGCTTTCAATACTAAAAATTGATCCCTGTAATGTTTACATCTGTGTCCAACTTGGACACACGGGTGTCCCCGATGTGTCCCTTGCTTAAAATTAAGATAGAAAATTATTGAACACACCATGTGGCATGTCCCATACATGTCACCGGCACCGGCGTGTCGCATGTCCACGGAGTGTCCGACATGGATACACCAAGCAATTAGAAGTGTCAGTGCTGCATTGATTAGAGGCAAAATCTAAGCTCTCAGTTTCATTTTAATCACCTCTTGTTCCTTAATGTTCTTATTGTGGTACGGGCTCTTTAGTCCTTGCAGAGCGAATAACGCTAGATTGAGACTCCCACTCCGCTATCCGCCTTGATTCATGCAGCCAGTATTATGTGAAGACGGAAGACTGTCAAAAGTTCACCATGGTATCTAACATCTCAATGAAAAGGCTTTTCTTTTGAACATCTCATGCTTGTTTAAAGAAGTTATCTACATTAGGAATTTCAGAAACTATCATTCACTTAAAATTTATAAATATACGTGTTATAAGTTGATCGAGTAAAATCGCTTTAATTCCTATAGTTTGCTCCATTATTAATTGTAAATCACACTGAAAGCCAAAACAATAGCCAAAGGTGACTAAGCATAACACAAAAATGGAACCAAGTATAAAAGCGGCAGGTAACATCAACGTTACAGCCAACTTTGAAGGTTGACTTCATTAAATAGGGAAGTGCTGTCACAATGAGTATTGGAATGGAAATTACTGCTAAAATTGTAAAATGTGCTGTACTGGAAAATTCAGTTAGATGTCGGTGGTGAAAAAAGTGCTATATTTCGTTGAACGTATAGCAGCAATCAGCATGGTTGGGCAACTACACTTGGTACAAACTTAAAAAATTCAACAGAAATTCAAATGCATGCATGAGCATCTTGCTACAACTCCGGGGGAATTCCCATCGTATAATACAAAGAGCAAAAGAAGCTACTTCCCGCTTGTTCTGGTTGTGCAAGCAACAACTCTGTTTGTTGATGAATAGTGTCCATGATGCACTTTAATCAACTTATACCGTGGGATCTCTCCATGTTCCAGTGATAATATTTGTGTTGCCCAAAGTAAGTAGTCCGAACTCAAAGCAACCAAGTTAGTATACAGGGGAACAGATGGTTGCTGAATCCCACACATACCACACAGCAAGAGGAATGCAATAAATATATCAAAATCTTATATTAGGCAACGGACTTACACTTTTTGCAGAACTATGAAAGCATTACCTCCAAGAAATGCTGCTTGAACTACCAAGCCATACAAACTAAAATATGCACTTGGAGGAGCATACAGCTCTTTGCAAGCACAGGCAAGATAATACTCTTTCTCTCCAAATGCAGGGGCATAACCCACAATGAATTTACCTACAAAAGTTTCAACAAGTGAGCAAATCACATATGATAACTTCGTAATCAGAATCCGGAGGACCACACCAGAAACCATGGACTTCATAGTGGAGCTGTTTGTAAAATACACAAAAATGTGATAAAATAACGAACATTGCAACCTCAAGATAGTAGGCTCTATCTGGGTTGCATAAACTTGGATACAACTATAGGTGCAAGCACTGTGCATACAAGTGTGATTCTTGTAATTCATATGTCGACATGCCTATTGGCCTAATTTCAATTTTCCGTAAAGAAATTTCTTTTATTTTCTTAACACACGAGCTTGGCCCAACAATAAGGCTTGCTATTAGCATCCCTAGTGACGTGAGTTCGAATCATCAAAAGAGCTTGTCAAGATAATGGACAAGATTGCGTATGTCTTGTCCTCCTCACACCTTTTGTTTTACCAGAATCCTCGTGTACTAGCTCAAAATGACTAAATAGACTTTAACTCATTTATAATATTTTGTTCATATGCCAATTCGAAAATCACACTATATTATCTTTATACTGGAGGATTTGTGGATAGGCGCCGCCATGAGGTAACGGCCTCACCTCATACTCCTAGCGAGAAGCCAAGACCGAGCCCTCATAGCTCCTCGGGGTCTCTCAAAGACCCCTAGAGGCGAGCAAGGAGCCACCTTGGTTCTTCTCATCTCTCAAACAAACTCGGGGGTCACAAGCCTTGTCTAATCAAGGCCTTGTAGATTATTCAAGTTGGTCGACCAATTTCCTAACCACTAGTTGCTTATCACAATAGCAGATAGTGAGAGAAGCGATGAGAAACTTAAGCCTGTGTCATTGCCATGCTTGGCTAGTTGGTCACTACTGAGCCCTCTCACACAATTGTGTTTGATAAGTCCAGCCATATCGGCATACTTTATCAAAATTCTAAGAATAAAATATTCCGGACCCCTGGTCATGCTTGGGCAAACACTCCACTACTCAGTCCATAGACCTCCTTGTTGACTATATTCTCCTAAACACTTGCTATTCACAATGCTTTTCTCTCTAGAGCATCGTTGCTCACCCACCTCCACTTGGTGGAAGCTCGATCGTCTAGTCAAATCTCCTCGAATGGTAATGACCCACAACACCTTTTAGCCGCCAACGTACACCACTCAAGACCAATAGAGAACAGTAGCCATGAGGCTAGGGCAAAGAGATTGTGAAGGTTTCCGAACTCGCCCTGCTGTAGAGTAAATCCGCATTTATATCTCGCACCCCCTCTCAGGGCCAATGGAGAAAGGCAGCTTGGAGGCTAGGGAGAGGGGGATTGGAAGGGTTAACTAGCTCGCCACTTCTATAGTTTATCCAGATTTGATATCTTGGAGCATTTATGATACGTACTACCAGGCAGCTTCCATGATACACTCCATAGCTATCCTCTAATGGCTTTATGATTGCTTACATGCCATAACAAGTTTGGCATGTCCTATATAGACCATGACGTTGTATCATAGGACCTACTACAGAGCAAAACCAACAAGGAAGGCACACCTATTCTCAGACGAGCTGAGCTAAATCCTTCTCTTGCAAACCTTCTATGTAAGGTCAGCCATCCACTGGTTATTTGTTGAAGAACTACTGTATTCGATATCAAAGAATTTTAACTAATGATGGGTATTTTTGAAGGCATTGGAAATCAGAAGCAACCACAAAGTGTGGCATCTAAAATGTGTCACACCAGGTAAGGTAGGGCACCACCTTAGAAGTGACCCTATAGCCAGAGAGAAGATTTTATCTAGGACTAAAAGTATCAATGCCCTCATGATGCAAGGGATATGAACACAAAGTCCTTAGATACTAATTGCTTTCAAGATAGTTCTACTGGTTACAATATAACCACCAATACCAAATCAAACAGTGATTCCCAGTAAAAATAAGTTGGAATCTCAAATAATAATCTCGAGAAGTACTCTGATATAAAATTACTACAAAATAAATCAAGCTTACCAAAAATACAAGCTTTTCAACCTTTAAATGCACATGATTCAACATCATACTGCAATTTGATCTTACTAGATGATAACCGAGTAGAAATATGATTGACATTGGTAACATGTTGGCAGCTGTAACATGTTGGCAGCTGTCAGACCTAGGATATACCAACTAAATTTGACTTTGAAGGTCAAAAACCAAATATGGTCTGAGTTCGACATAAGGAAAGTTTTACCACACATGTTCTAGTACTCATAAGCAATACATCAAACAACAACCCTACCTGATTTCTTGAAATCCAACATATGCCTCCGAATCTCTTCAACTTTACCCCACCCGCACTTCAAAGGTTCAATGTGGAGATAGACACCAGAGATACGAGGATCATGTGATGCTTTTAAGAAGTTTTCACAAATTTGAGGTAGAGAGAGTCCAGGAGCAAAAGGGCTCTTTAACTCGTCAGATATCTGAAAATTTGAAACTAATAGAAAGTGATTAATTCCCTACTCCATCACCAAGAACATTGTGAGCATAATTTTCCCGTCCCATTTCCATGGCTTGTTTGATCATGGCACATGCACACAGTTAAAGGAAAGCACCTTTGAATAAGAGATTTAACAAATACTCCAATGCTAGAAAATTACTACTAGCAAAGAGAGAGAAAAAAAAAAAGGAGTTCCTTCGCCACACCACTTTTTGTAGTTAGAACTTTGCCGAATATAATGGGACTGCCAAAAGTGAAAAATAAGAATCAAGAGATGAACCAAAACAGCTAAGCAATTCAGAAAACAGGACTGCCAATATCACTTCATAAATAGGGATGAACTAGACATTTTGGACCATCATAATGGTTTGAGTTTCCGATTAATTGAATCATCTTACTTCGGAAGGCTCGACTTATCCATTGGAAGCTAAAAAAAAGATCATTCAATACTTAATCATGTTATGCGCCACCTTGATATCAGTTCAGTATTCAATCTTTCAATGCCTAACTATATTTCCCAACGATATTTGCATGTGGTTGACATTGTTATAATAGGCCTTAACTATGAAAATCGAAGAACCCATGGAAAAATAACACTGCTGCAGGACGAAATGGTTGACACGCAATGTGGGTGCAATTTTTTACCACATGGTCAATACAAGAATCCATGCAAAGAATTAAATTACTCCATGTTATAGTAATCATCGTGTTTCTACACAGAAACTACAAAACTATTTGTATCCAAGAGTTTCAGGTAAGCTTCGAAGCAAAAGACAAATCTAACATTTGCAATTCCCAAATGTAGTTGGGAGAAGAATTCAGATTTTAGCACAGTAGACTTGGGTTCCATTTCCTATTTCTAGTGCAACCTACTTTTACTTATCCTTTCATTTCAAATAGAACACATAAAACTACTGCATCAATATCACATGAGTATCAGATACGCTCTAAAACACAGCATCTACATTACTGAATTGCAAAAAAGATTTGTTTTCAGCCCTTGTGGTTTGGAATGTGCAGGGCGAACCAAACCGCACCCCCATCAACTCCTGAAACCCTACACACCTAAACAAAGAAGAAAACTTTCATTTGCAGCCAATATAATGATAATTGTTCATAATACAACTGGTACACCATCCCTCAAGAGCATAAATCTTAGTATAGTGCTTTCAAAAATCCAAGTAATTTTGCCTTGGGCATCTAAATTTCCTACAAATATCTTAGTTATCCGAGCATTTTGGAATTGCTCTACCCAAATGGATGCAACCCATCTTCAATCTTCTTTTACATTCCCGCTCACCATTCTGTAATACGGAATGTGAAGAAAAAATAAAAGGGTCTTATCGTTTTTCTTGCATGATTTTTCCAATTTGTTAAGGTTTCATTTTTTCACATGTTGAACTACAAAAAGAGGATTTGCAAACTATGAAAGATAAATCAAATACACTCACGAAAGCAAACAGAAAGAGCAGTACTATGGATTAGCAACCACCACTTTAGTCGCTCAGCCATCTTACTCTGTTGTTCTTCTGTTTGCATACTCTTTCAAATGACTCTATAAGCAATGTGCATCTATAACTGTTTTTAAGGAACTAGGAAAATGTCTAGCTATCCTCCCTCTCCTATTAAGTCGGATCGATGTTACAAAACTTCATCACAAACATCCATTTCACACTAAATTCTTCTAACACCATTTTACAGTTCGCTAATGTCAACTATAACTAAGAATAACCAAGCATTAGTATTCTTCTTGATACTATCATGGTATTTTTCTTACTAAAGTCCTTGGTTCCACAACTGTAACATGGTCCTTCTTGCTTCAAACAATCCTTGATTCATCTCTCAAGTGCGATAACGTTCATCCAAAGTCCACACATCTCTGATTGGTCTAATTCATTAGAATTCACCTCTGATCAAATGCAGTGGAACCCAGTTTTACAGCCCCTTTGAATTTGAGAAAGTATATGGACACTAAAACTTCATCTTTTCTCTTGTTTCTCATCCATTCTCACCATCCAAAGGACGCTGTTACAGCAATGGATCCTAATGAAAAACCACTCAGTGGGAAAACATAATTGCACTCTAAATCAGTATAATGATATGGAAATTCCACAACGGAAACAAAAAAATAATTAAAAACAAACCTGGCCGCGTAATTTCATAGTCAGAACACTGCCGTTGGGAATGCGCTCCCATGGAAAAGCAAAAAGTGTCCGAAGCTTGACCGCAAATTTCTTCCATGCACCGAATTCCTTGAATTCATACTCACCACTCGGATAATCCTCGTCGGTTTTGCTCTCCGAAGATTTTGGTTCTTTCTCTTTCTCGGCCGGCGAATTGAAACCTCGAACCAAAAGGTTTCCATGAGCGTAGAAATTGAGCGGAGGTTGGGGCCCGGGGAGCGGAGCGTAGAGAGAGAAACGAGGGGGAAGAGGACAGAGAGTGGGAGAGGGAGTGAGAGGAGTCGGCGGTGCAGGTCTCGGGAGTCTGATGGCGGAGATGCAACGGCGGCGGATGGAGGTGAATTGAGAAGTTCCGAGAAGCTTTGGCATGCTTTCGTTCTCTCTCTCTCTCTTTCTCTCTCCGGGATGAAGTGTGAGGAAGCTTCGACATGAATGCTTTGATGAACCGACTGAGAGTAGTTGGAGTGAGGAGAGAAAAGGTTGACGAGGCTCCCTATAAGGCTATATCAATTCCACGTAACCATTTGCCTGGTCCGGTGACATTGGTCTGCCATACTTGTACATGTTAGAATCATAAAACACAATATTTATCTTATTTACATTCAAAAAGTTCAGAAGCATGTCAAAATATGGTATTTAAAAGAAAAAAGAGAGTTTCGGGGCAGAAGGCGGAGGTACGATTGAAAGCTCAGGTGCGTTACCGAGAATCCAAAATATGGTATTTAAAATGAAGATATAAAACTCGTAGGTCAATCATAAATGCATAATTTTTTTTTAAAAAAGTAGTCTCAGTGGAATTTATTAGATTAAACTAAATAAAAATCTTAATAAACCAATAATGCATTAGTTTTTCGTATAGACCTAATTTTTTACTCAAGGTATGTCAAATACACTTTAAAGTCGCATAAGAAAGTACATCCAATTATGTTTAAAAAATAACATTTAGAATATAGTATAAGAAAAGAATACTAATATCGACTCTTACCTTCAACTGTTTCTTAGATTTATCATTCAATTGAATTTACATGATATAATGTAATGTCTCGAATTTCAGAAGCATTAAATTAATATAATTTAACAATATTAAATACAACATTCTATTTGATAAAAAAATTATAGTTTGAGTACAATTATTGGAATAAAGAAAGTACATTTAAAGTTATGAAATATAGGCCTCAAAATGTAACTACGTTAACCAAGATGTAACTTGGTCCTCCTTTAATGCGTTGTCGTCAGTGCTTTGGAAAGGTGCTTCGTCAACTTGATCTTTGACACCTAGCATGCAAAGTTAAAGGCATGAGAAATTTGCACCATGAGCGATAAAGCTCAATAAATAAACCTACCAGTAAACCCAATTTATGCAATAGATCATATGATACCATGAGTAAATAATCGGTGAATTGATTCAGAATGAAAATCAAAGTACGACACAATCACGTTTAAGAATAAGCGGAAAGTTGGATCAATTTCTCATTTATTGGTAATTCTGTATACAGTTGTTAGAAATATATTAGAAGTTGAAGTGTTGGTGCAATGGTTGTTGTTGTGATTCAAGCCCTTGTTTTTTAGTGCAAAACTCCGAAAAAGCAAGCTCCATGCTCTTTTGAAGCAAAAGTATTTCGATTAAAATGGAGACAAAAAGTTTTGAACTCTCGACCAAGAAGTGTAAGCACAAACACTCTACCACTGAAGCAACACACCCGTTTGTTGAAGTATTTGACCTATCACTTAAAGGCTTAGGTGCCACGGTTCGACTATTTCATGATTCCAAAAAACAGCTCGATGCACTGACCGGGTTTGGCTCTGGCGGATCAGGATCTTTCTCAAACGAACAATTGAAGAGGAGACTGAACTGAACTCTAAATCATACACCAGTTGGTTATCTGGTCCTCCATTGGAACCTCGAGCTTACTTACTTCTCGAGCGAGAGTTCCACGAACCTATAAAGCACGCACGGTCCGAGAAAGCTGTGAAAGCATTCCGCCGGGAAGTCGACCACGGAATGTGAGCCACATGATATGAATCCTCTTGTGTTGACCGGCTTAATCTTGGGGAAGGAAGAAGTGTCTACAAGAGATACCGGGTGCTGTGATCTGGGAGCCCGCTATAATCTCTACTTCTCTTTTCACCTTGCTCAACCATGCTCACAGATAGAAACTTGAGTATTTAAAATAAACTTTTTGATAATTCAAGGTGTTCGGGCCAACTTATGCGCACCTCAATTAATCTATAGGTGATTAATCCCACCGTTTACTGCTCCAGGGGGGGGGGGGGGGATGGCATGTTCAGATGCGTTAAAGCCAAGGCAAAGTCCTATATGGACTGGCAGCATAACAGTTAATAGTACCTGCGAGGTTTTGAACCGAAGACCTTAAGAGAGAGCAAACCCTGTAAGGACCTAAATTTTTTTGGCATTTTTATTAATTAGTTTAGAATATGTGATGGGATATATGTTTGATTTATTTTATGTGATTCAGGACCATTAATAGCAGAGTTTGGATCCGGGGGCATTTAATTGATACGTACGCCTACGAGACCGTTGAGCTTTATTTGGGAAGCCATTTTAATGACTTAAAATCATATTTTTAGGGGAGGGTAAGCCACACCCATTTCATTTTTCCATTTTCCTTTCTCTCTCTACCATTTGCTCTCCCATCTTTTTATAATATCACTAGAGATCTTGCTCTATTTTTGAATTCATTCTAGATATTGCAGGAGTGCATCATGATCAATAAGTATCCGAGGCTTGATTGTTGATTCGAAACTCGGATGATAGGATTTAAAGCTCAAGAGGACTTGGGAGCTAGGGTTTCTTACCCAGAGTGCTATAACTTGATTCGAAGTTTGAGGTAGGAGAATTTCACTCTTACTATGCACATATGTTATGTTTTGGAGTTTTGATCGTATTTTTGGTTGATGATTTGGAGTATGTATTCTATTTTTTGCAACCTACATTTTCTACAATTTTTTGAATTCAACTTTTTCTTGAGCAACCTATACTATTATGGACACTGCTCGAGTGGTTGTCAGGCAATATTTTGAACCTTACTGGAAATTTCAAAAATTTTAGACCACTCGAGCGGTCTCTAGTTCGCTCAAGCAACCTTGCCCAGTTTAAAATTTTTGGTAGGTTTTGTTTTGGACTTTGGGATGACATGTCTATGGTTTTGGACTATCGTTTAGTGTACTATATTGTGTTTGTGAGTTTGGAATTGGGATGTATGGTTAGAGAGTGCGTTATGTCGTTTTATGAGATAACTTATGTTTTGGACAATTTGTATCATGGATCTAGGAATATTTTAAAACTTTAGGAGTTTTATTAAAAAACAACGATATTTTACAAGTTAATAAGATAATGAAGTAACCAAATATGGGTAGTGATTTAACCTATGATGTAAAAGTTATTTTGAAACAATGAATAAGAATCTACGATATTTTGTGAGAAGTAAAGAATGTTGGATCGAGTTATAAATGCGCCCTAATAATGGGAATACCCAGTATCTATATTGTTGTCATTCTATGTCACTCGTATAAGAACCATATGCCTACCCTTAGGCCGAGACCTTGTTTGTGAGGAATCATTGTATTGACTGTGTTTCGGGTCTTGTTGTGAGAGGATTGCGCGTAAGGTTTTCCTCCTTGGGTTTACCCTTCATATTATCAATTAAAGAGATGGTTCACTCGACTTTAATGTAGTGAAGAGTTTCCTTGTCCTTTAGGAAGGAGTTAGGCATCACCCTATTGTGAGGCATTATGTCGTGTGTGGTTTAGATAGAATGTCGATTTTATGACCCCTTACGTGTGAGGTGTCTTGTCCATCTTGATTGACGTGTGTCCCTATAGAATAATTTTGACCATGAGACGAGTTATCAGGATTTGACATGGATATGATGCGAGTTTGTTGGTTTATGACGTGCTAGTGCATGGTTATTATTCTAGGCTTTAGTTGCTTTTTTCTCTTATTACTAGAATAGACTATTGTTTCAATATCATAGATTATGAATTTTCTTTATCTTTTGGATTGCCAAACTGCATGGGACTTTAAGACTTATTTCTTGGATTGATTAGATGTAAGAAATACTTTTTATACGTTAATCATTTGATAAAAATTAGAATGTGATACATTGATGAATGTTGACATGTGATCAAATGATGATAAGACGTTGTTCTATGTACTAGACTCCTTTCGGAATGCTAGGAATGCACTAGACTCCTTTGGGAATGTTAGGAATATATTGGCCTCCTTTGGGAGAATACTAGGAATTGATAAATATGACACGTGATGATGATACTTCGACAAGAGACGTGAGCCATATGGTGTGATAAAGTATTTGACGAGTGAATAACTTGATATTAATGGATTGTTATGGCATTAGTTTATTACTTCCTTTGTGTCATGCATATGGTCATATTTATGTAGTACTAATTAGTCTAGCATTTTTCGGGAGCGTGTTAGGAGAATGAATGAGATTGTTGGCTTTCATTATAGATGTACTTAGAAGATGTGTCATGATATTGTGATCCCATTCAGGAGTAATGTAAAAGAGAATTAATATATGATAATGAATGACAATATGTTAATAAAGGAGACAGAAAATTCAGAAGATAGTCATATGAGCTAATGGATAGATCATAACGTCATAGTTGAGTACATTGAGCATGCATATCTTGAATACAATATCTTGAGATTATACTTGTGTTATCATGCAATGTCACTACTACAAACAGAGCTAAAGATCACGGTTTTTAATTGTGATCGTTACCTTTTAATCTCAGTTTTCATTCCGTGGTGTATCGGGGTGTAATGAAAAGTCTATCCTTTTTTATCTCGCTTACAATCCGTGATCTAAAACGACACAAACAATCTCAGTATTGTACAAAATCGTGATTAAATGTACCATATCTCGTGATTAAAACACCTATCTAACATCTCGATTTTGTATAAAATCGGGATTATTTGACACTAACAATCACGGTTGGATTATAAACCATGATTGTAAGTTATTCTTTGTAATATCACGGTTGCATGATATACCGTGATTATAAGTTATTCTCTGTAATAAATTAATTTTCACTTTTTTTTACAAATCAAATTAAATAATACCCCCTATTCGATAAAATAACCCATAAAAATCACATTTTAATAGCACCGAAAAATCTTGTCTAATATTAACCAAAAAATCATATTACAGAGTATGCTGCTCAAGGCTAGCTACAAAAAATCCTATGAGAGCGTACAATTAAGTACCGAGTAAGGTTGGACATCCGTTGTATTATCAAGGGTCCCCAAAGCCAATCTACAGGGTTTGCTCATCTTGCTATTTTTACCCATTGAAATCCTATGAGAGCGCACCAGCAACCGGCCAAACCATAGCCTCTACTGCTCACCAGCTGGTACAGAGAAACGACTTAGAGGATCCAGAAGAGAAATTTGAGTATTATAAAAGAAACTATTGAAGGCAAACAGGTTCCATCCCCACGGCTCTGTCAACTTCATGAGGACCATGCCACAATGCAAGATCAGACAATGCCTTACACGCCATCACTCTGATAGGCGATGGTCCCTTGACAAAAGAAAGCCTCAACTGTTTTACTAGCTCATCACTTGGCTTTCTCTCTAGCAATCCATAAAGACCAAGACACCTTGTGGCGACCCTTTGAACGTCTAAGTGGACATGCTTCACCTGCGTTGTTCAAGTAAACATTAAAGACTTCCAATTGAGTATAAAGACTTGAGAATGAAATAGTACATACTACTCCCTCCCTCCCTATCATTTTTGTTGTCCACATTGAGAGTGAAATAGAAAAACAAAAGGGGAAATGAGCATAACGAATATAATGCAGCAAACTTTAGACTGGTAGATACCCCTGGAAGTATTAAAGACTGCAATATCTCTTGTGGTTCAATAGACTTCCCCTGCGTCCAGCGCAAAGACTTTGCACTTTCCAAAAGGAGACCGGTTACAGCAAGGCAGTGCATCCACTGCATGAAGTCTGCAGTTCTTTCTCTGCAAGGTAGGACAAGGCCCTGTAAAACCCCTAGAACAACTTCTTCAAATTCTCCTGAAGCAGAATGCACTCTTTTTGCTAGATATGAAGCGAAAGACAATGTGCTCCATTATCACAGTCAAATAGATTTTTGCTTTAATCAAATCGACCAGTAGAACAATTTGCATAGCTAACCACACATAGCAATATAACATAAAATGAATTCCCAAGGAAGACATGCACATAAAAATCCTTATTTCTATGAATTGAAGAATGCTTCTTCAGTGTACAATTTGCTGTAGTGCACTCTGGGTTACTTTGAACTTGGATCGTAGAGAACAGGTATGATTTATGGCATATGCCGTTCAATAGTCTGCACACAGCAGAAACAATGCATTGGGTTTACCATGTTCTAACCTGAGAATATTTTTTCAAACAACAAAAAGTACATGCTAGGAAATATCAATATCTCTAAACGGTTAAAAAATCTAAATTGAGGGCTTAGAGGTTCATATTTACTTTTGAGCAATTAATAAATGCATTCAAGGAACATTAATTGGGTGAAAATAAACTAGGAAGTAGAAATCCTGTCCATACTTTCGCGTCAAGACTATTGTATTGGGCAGGCTCTATATCAGAAATAGCAGAATCAACTTCACTATCTATCATAGAATAATATGAAACCATCTTCAAGGATCACTCTTGTAAGTAACAATGTTGATCTAGACAGGATCTTCAGTGCTACCTTTCAAAATAGTAGAAACCGCCTCATGGTGGATGGAGAGAAATTTGGATTTGCAGCATAGGGTGCAATTATTGTCTGCCCTTGGTTAAGAGCATTGTAGGATGTCATCTAGCCCCTAATACATGGCACATGCTCTTACAGCATGTCTGTCACCCTCTTGGTGTAACTCCATAGGTAGCAGAATTTTAATAGAAAAGTACATCAAAAGGAGAACACTAAAAACCTTACGCATTTTACAATGTTTAACCCCCAGGCCCCAATACACTGAACCTATTACACTTAATACATATTCCTCATAACAGGACATGATGATATGACTAGTTCCATTTGTGCAAGAGTTTGAAAGTCAACAAACCAAAATCGAAAAGATAGATAGAAAGAAAATCAAGACACACAATCATCCAACATCAGTTAAAGTTCCTCAAAAAGGTGTACAGACCATCAATGCACAGTCGATATTTTGGCTTAAATATATGACATAATAAACATATCACAACTACTTACTTGTGCTTCTATTTGCAAGTGCATACAAACAATTCTCCAATACAGTGCAACTTCTGGCTCCATTAGCTGGATGCTTTGGGTGTTGTGTCCTAACATAATGGAAAAGTCACTTAGATTATAGCTGGGAAACTTACAAACCTTGCCAAGAAAGGTGACTCTTTAACCTAAGCCAAGGGGAAAGCACCAACAGCAAAAATGAAAAAGAATACAGCCATAGATGGAGAGACGAAAACTAATAGTGGTGCAAAGACCAGTATTCCAAGCGTCCAATATGAAGGATTTATAAATAGCATTGCTGATCAAATAAGTATTTATGGCAGAAAAACACAAATATTTATGATGTGAATAACACAAATGTTTGTATTTCACTTCAAAGCAGCTCTAGAACAATTAAGTACCGAGTGGATTGATTAGCTGTGTCCAATTGGGGAAAACTAGACCCACATATAGCATAATTTTACTGTTTGCTGTTCTCAATTTCCACAAAGGAGACCTCAAATTTTGTCTGCCGAATGATTCCTGATACAGCAGGCATGAGTTCAAACCTATACTAAGACGGCTGTGTAAACTGGGACCTAGTGAAGAGACAGAATAGTACGATCAAAGTGCAAGCTAAACAAATGCTAACTTATTCAAAGACAAGTGCCTATGCTATGTATACCATAAACACAAAGTAGAAGCTAAACAAGAATATCGGCTTACTTATGATGCTTAAACTAGTCTGGTTTGTGGAACAAGATAGCATTCGAAGCAATGAAGCAGGCAAAATCAATTAGTAGAAGGCACGATTTCTTCGGTATTGTCGCCACGAGGTCGCCCTCGTGCAAATCGCACAATACGATCACCGATATCCCTTCGTGTGGGTGGTCTATGAGGCGGAGTGCATCGCTGGGCTTAATGCCTTGCGACCTCATCCACCGCTTGAACGCTCGCAGTCGTCTGTCGTAGAGAATGTGTGTAACATATAAGAAAACATTTTTACACAGAGAGAGAGAGAGAGAGAGAGAGAGCTGTGAGCTGTACCTGCTGGTAGCGGCGGCGGCCATTTACGGTGCAAGAGATCCGCCTCGCAAAGACGACGAATATACTGAATCCTCCGCAGCATCCAGACGGGATCATATTTACTATGAGATAGGGATGATTGGGCTCCAAATTCATGTAGCCCATTATTGACCTTTAAGAATCTGGGCTGACTAAGTCCAACTATATTTTTAGGAATCTGGGCCGACTAAGTCCAACTATATTTTTAGGGTTATATTTTCTATCTCGGTTCCTATTAACAATGAGATTGAATGAAAACAAGGGCCTTGTTTGGCACCTCAATTTGTATAAATGAGTTTTTATGTTTTCAATCTCGCTTATACATAAAAATCGAGATTAAAACATATTAAGTACAATCACATTTTTATCACATACCGAGATAAAAGGATAATATTATCACGGATGTTTTGAAAATGCGTGATTAAAAAGACTTTCTAAAATAATTCGTCACGTTTTTTAGAAAACTGAGATCTTTTTAATTTTTTATGTGTAATCTTTTACTATTATTGTAGTAGTGTGTTGTGTAGCATGTCAATTTATCTCATATGTTCATATTATTGGTATGAATCTTCCTATTGAGCTGTCTGGCTCACCCTATCCTTTTTAGATACCCTATTGGGAGTTTAGCATAGAGTGTTTGGAGTGGTTGAAGTGCATGAGATGATACATTATTTTTGGGTGCTATATCGATAGATTTCATGTAGTGACTAGTAAACTCTTTTTGAAAGGTTTTATGTAATTTATATATCTTTGTCTATTTTTATGATCAAACCATATATCTTTAAACCATTCCATATGACTTTTTAATATGTCGGACCCGGTTATGCCCTTTTGATCTGTATTACATTTAAAGTCAAGTTAGATGATTGATCATGAATAGAATCTTTTGGTACTTATTGGTGAGAATTATAAGATTTCCTTAAATGATATGTATTATTTATATATTTAGGGCGTGACAAGCCCTAAGTCCTAGGTCTTGACCACTGGGCCAACCTCTTGTGGGTCCTATTTCTGGAACTAAAACTAGTAGTCCTAGGCGACGGCCATGGGGCATCTACTTAGGGTCGACCCTAAAGAAGGAAAAGACAAATATACTTTAAATACAAAAAACTATGAATGCTTTATATTGCACACTTAGTCCAAAATAATACGATAGAGTCTTTATTAATGAAACTACTGAAGAAATTTAAGATACATTAGAAGTTATTTACGAAGGTACTACTCAGGTTAAAGAATCTAATATTAGGGCTTTAATTTACAAATATAAAATGTTCAAAATAAAACTTGAACAAATCATTATTCAAATCTTTACTCGACTTACTAATACTGTGATGGACTAAATTCACTTGGTCGAGATATTCTCATCGTACAAGTTGTGAGAAAAGTTTTCTAGAGATTACCAAATAAATGGAGAGCAAAGGTCACCACCATTGAAGAAACCAAAGATTTGAAGACTATATCAATCGAGCAATTCATTCATTGGGTCACTTGTAATTCATGAACTTGTGTTGGCAGAAGAAGAGGAGGCTAAGCCAAAGAATAATATTGCACTACAAGTCTCCACCGAAGATGAGGTTGGAGAAGATATTATTTTTGTAGTGAACTTTGATAGTTGTATCTCATTTAGTCTATGGTTGGTTTACAACTCATATTTTCTTAATTACAACTCATATTTTGCTTATGTTCTTATGTTGGCTTATGCACTTCATGCTTCAAGAACTTTACGCTTCGTATAGTATTCTTATTTTAAGTTCTTAACCAATCTTGAGTTCATCATATTCTTTTCAAGTGCCTTAGTTTTAACATCATCGAAAAGGGAGAAATTGGAAGTGTTATTATGTATTGATAATGATTGATGATGCTTAAGTTTAAAATGAATATGTTAAGAAAAACTTAATTGAATACCTGAGATGTCAAGTTTGAGTTTTGTATAACATAGTTTGCCTAAATACTTGATTTTATAATGATAAAAAATGCCTATTGGAACTGATATGATCAAGTGTCCATCCCTTGGATCATCAAGAATTGGTTGTAGGGCTTATAGAATACATGGAAGATATGTTTATACCCTATCTACAGGGGAAAAAAACAGTTGTAGCATATTCCGAATCTCAGTACGGAAGACTGGTCGAACGGTTGCCCGAATGATTGAGGCCAGTATTGGCCTGCTAAATTTCATTTAGCAAACTTCTATTTTGATTTTACCCTAATTTATATTTAAAGAATTATCTATACTATGTTAGAAGAGTTACTTGATTATTGGAATAATATTTCTGGAAACATTGGTTATTATTTATTGAATTTAGCCGTTGGAATTGCTTTAACACTTGCACCGCATTTTTACAACAACCATTGTTCTAGATTTTTTTGGCTGCTCTAGAATAATGAAGTTAAAGCATGTGGATGTTAGAAGAGACATGAAGTTATTGAGAACTGGCTCTTGAATGTTGGAATTTTCTATAAAAGGAAGCCTCGAGGAGAAGACAAAACACAAAGAGTATACTGAAAAAACCTCCTACATATATTCATATTATTCATTTTCTTCTTTAGAAAATTTGTTTTCACTAACATATCTTCTCTCCTTGTATTTGAGTCTTGAGGTACACTTGTCTAGAACTTAGTCAAACATCACAAAACTTACGTTGTGAGAGAGTGAGCCAAATTTACTGTGAAATCAGTTAAGTCTGATCATCGTAATTTAGGTGTGACACTGTTCACAATACTATTCATCTCCATTGTTCTTAGCACTAGTCTACATTTACCAATAGCTAAGTAAGGTAGTAAGCTTGGTATGTATGTATCAAGAAGTTGTCTCGGTTTGCGTGTATCATAAGAGTGATTATATAAGAAGAGTTGTCCTCTTAAACCAATTGAGTGTAAGTATTAAATCATAGTAGCCACCGGTGAGAGTCACTGAACAATGGACTTATTACATACGTCGCCCAACTACTACATAAATCATTGTCACTTGTTTATTTAACTTTTAATACTTTACATTATTGTTACTACAAGAATCTTGGTGTTTGGTGACAAATTAAATTTGTCTCAAATTATATATTTTTCCTCTCAAATAGTATAGGTGACGAAACATGTGACGATATTATTTTCTCAACCAAAGATCGTCACAAAAAGTACTTAGTGACAAAATTTCTATTTTGTCACCTATAAAGGACTGTTTTGGTGACAAAATTGGTTTCTCACCTATAAGAGACTGTTTTGTGACGAAATTTATTTCCTCATCTATAAATAACTGTTTTGTGACAAAATATGTCATCACCAAATTGACATATCTTTTGTCACAAGTCATCAGTTTTGTCACCATTAGTAGTTGAAAAATGACAATGTCAACAACAGAGTTGAGAAAATATTTTCGTCACCTGTGAAACCCCGATCCTTTTAATCAATTAAATTATTTTGAAAATTTAAAATTTTAAGTTTATAATTATTAATTTTATGGAGTTTTAAAAAAATGATTCTTTGGTCTAAATTCAAATTTTAACGAAAATATCGGTAATGTGATGATGTTATTAATTTAACCAACGAGGGACACAGGAATTATGTCCGATCACTCAAGAATACCGAATTTGCAGTGTTTTCGATCGCGTTGATATATATGTATTTATATACATTGATTTTACGAGATTTGTCCGCGATCGAAATTGATCAGATTTTATACCAAACAGTCGAGACGGGACCAGGTAGGCCCCACCTATTTTTCTCATGGCTAGGAATTGTAGGCCATCATGAATATATTTTTCTTTGATCTTACTTATAACATACACTAAGATTTTAATCATGCATGTATAAAAAAATAAAGAAATTAAAAACACATGAATAATTGGTCAAGGCCAATAAAAATGCATGCAATTGGAAAGCTTGGGAAGCATGTGCTACTCCCCTTTTGTGTTCTACGCGGTAGAGTACACACACATGTCATATGCACATTAGAATTTTTCTATATATTACACACACACCTCACAAGCACACTAGCACTTTACATATTTGAGATTCCTAGCAATTTTAGAGAGAGAGAGAGAGAGAGAAGGAGAGGAGCCAAACTAGCAAGGGAGAGTTAGAGAAGGCTCGGGTTAGACTAGGGTTAGTCTCGGGACGTGCTCGGGATGCTCGAATCCGAAGCAAAACGCGACCGGAGGTACACTGCCCAGTTTTACCGGTAGTATGCCTTGTTTAATCACTCGGAGTTTTTATTCTATAATTTTTCTACGAAAAATACTTATTAGGGGTCGTAGTTGACACATTTTAGCACGCGTGCATATTAGACCCGAGGCTCAGAGGGCTCGGGAATGGGAGTAACAAGCTGTCGAACACAACATCTGTTTGGGTGCAATTTCTGGGCAGATTACACTGCCCAGTTTTAGACAGTACATTTCATTTTTTCTCGTTTCGTTTCGAGTCAAGATTTTTGATAAGAGTTGTAGCTTAGACATCATACTACTAGTACATGTTCAAACCCGAGGTGGTTATGTTGAAAAATACGCAATTTTGGCCGTTCGAACTACAAAATGTACACTGTCAGATTTTACCGGTAACATACCTTGCTAAATCACTCGGAATTTTTATTCTACAACTTTTCTACGAAAAATACTTATTAGAGGTTGTAATTGACACATTTTAGCACGCATGCATGTTGGACCCGAGGCTCGGAGGGCTCGGGAATGGGAGAAACAAGCTGTCGAACACAGCAGTTGTTTGGGTGCAATTTCTGGGCAGATTACACTGCCCAGTTTTGGACAGTTTTGGGCAGCCCCTATTTGGGCAGTTCGGGCAGAGCTGACTTGGGATGGATTCGGGTCAGTTTTGACACAAACTTAGTAGACTTAGTCCACGTTAAAACTCGCATGAGCATTACTTGAGTTTTGAAACGAAAAATATTATTTTTACCGGAAATGTTCATTTGAACCAAACCATTTTTAGGCCCAACCCGAGACTTAGTGGTTGACCGAGACTCGTCACTTAACCCATAAAAATAGTACCTTAGCCGAACACATAGAAAAAAATTAGACCACGTGACCCTTGGACACATCAAACACCGTTTTTGACACGAGTCTAATAAACCGTCGGAATATGCAACGTTTTTATTAAAAAATAAATAAATAAATTAGATTACGATCATGCTAAATCCTGTGACCCTTATGCTAGATCCCAAAGTCGGTGACGCGTAGGGCAGTACGAGAGCTTTCGGGCGAACAACTATCGAGGTGAGTTTTGTTATGTCTTGTTTACCGATTTTAGGAAAAAAGGTACATATTTATTTTTTTGACAAAAATTCATGTCTTTAGTATCCATGTTCATACGGTGCCCCGACCGCCAGGGGATAAGAAATATGGCGAGGTGAATGAAATAAGGTTAAAGGATCGACGACCGATAGATTCGCTGGATGACGTCATGCCGATTTTATATTTGATAGGGGAGCTCCCTATATTCGGTTACCGTTGAACAAAATAACTGAATATTATTCTAAATGGATATTTGTTCCTAGAAGTGAAAATTCACTTGGAACCTGAAATGAGAAGTTAGACTTCAGAAAAAGAATTATGATTCTTTATAAATGTAATGGATAACTTGGCATAATTGTGAACTATAAATTATTTTAAATTGCACGCATACGAGAAAAGTTATTTTCTGCCTGAAATTCGATAAGCATTGTTATAACGAAATTCACACTAGCCTAGTGCTTAAGAGTTGTTGTTGATTACAACTACAAGTGCTTTCGAAGTCGAGGACGATGCGTGATTTTGTGTATTTTCGCCAAGTTATTAAATTTTTATGTTGTTAGTAATGTATTTTCTATTTCAGACTTATGTTTTTGTACTTTTTGATACCTGGCCAAGCTGCCTATGGCCGAGCCGAGGATTCTATTATGGATGATGTAACAGTTAATTTATCACTAGCACTTCGGGAGTATTTTTAATGTTATTCCGCACTTTTTTTTTATATCGCACTCTAATATTATGGAAATCCCTAAACCAGTTTTATAAATTAAGGCCTTGATGGATTAAACCCCATCGGCCGGTCGCGACCATGTGTTTTTTAGACGGGTCACCTATGACATCACCTATAATTTTAACTTAAAAAGAATATCTAAAATAGTAAAGATGAGGAAAACATTTGTCACCTATGATTTCAAATTGAATCCAATTGGTGACGAAGCATTTCATCACCAATTTTTTTTTTTGAGAAACCTATTTGATGATAGAAAATTTTGTCACCTAAAATATGTTCATGAAGAATATAAATGACAAAAAAAATCGTCTCTAATACTTCATTGAGAATATAACGCCTTATCCTTTCAGAATCTAATAGATTTCAAATAAACAACATCACACAGCCAAAAAGTTTACCATAATAGCTACAAGCTTTCATAAATAAATTTACTCATGTACCGATGACAAAAGTAAAAAAACTACATCACATGACATTCAACATAAATACTCCTTATCCTATGCATCAAAACAAAGAGTAGCATCATTGACAAAACAAAAACATCGTATCTCAAAAGAGTCAAGTACCCAAACAAAGAAGTCATCTCAAAAGAGTCAAGTACCCAAACAAAGAAGTCTCCGTAGGATAACACACGTCATATTTCCTGTTACCAACGTTTTGCATATACAATCTGCAAACATAAAAAAATACAAAGTGACTCCCCCCTCAATAAATATTGGATAAATAGTCATGTATACTTTAATACGCAACTTCATGATATTTATAAATGTAAATATGAAAAGCATGATGTACTAACCAGCAAGTCATTAACCAGTGTACCCTTGGCGTTTAAGATACTCCATAACACTAGCTAAATTCCTCCCTTGTTCCTCTTTTGCCTCAATTTGCTCGTGTATCTTATTTTTTGATGCTTCTAATCCTTCCACTTGCTCCTGAATTTTGTTAGCTTGCTCTTGAATTTGGTCAGCTTGCTCTTGCACCTTTTTCTCGAGTTGTGTTACATACTTACCATTGTCTGAAAATTCAACAATGCTCCTAATAGAGGAGGAAGGCCTCATGCCAAGTCCCGTCACATAGCCTGACCTTGGTCCAAATACTTTGATAGACAGCTCTTCTTGTGTTATCGGAATTGCACCATCCTGTGAATTGTGTTCACCCTCTATTTGTTCTATCTTATCCTATCATTTTAAAGTAAAAAAAAAAAAATTAAGTTCTAACAATTTAGTAGATTCAAGTTCTTATAACCTAGAAAATACAAGTAAAAAATAAAGTACTTGATCTACGTATATGGATAATCTTGGATTCTGGAGTAATCCACTCATTTGAATCACCATTAAAGTGGGTGGATTTGTATATTACTGCTAAGGCTGGCACGCCATCTTCATTTTCTTGCATCTAATGTGTTATTTTATTAATAAATGAGTTAATTAAGTATATTCATGGTGTAACAAAGCTGAAGATATAATGAAAAATGCACTGCAGTGACAACCCTAACCGACAGTGACTTTGATCCACATCTGTGTTTAAATTTGTTCTTTGCGGTATCGATAGTCCTGTTTTTTGAATTTTCGGCAAAATATACATATATTGACAAAATAGAGATCATATGATTAACAAACAACACAAAAGATTACAGTAAAAAAACACAAAAGGAAGGAAAGAAAATCAAACCTGTTTTTTTTATTTTTATTTTTCTGATTGCACCTTCAAGGAGCACAAAACAACATAAAAAATTAAAAATTGAGTTCAAGATATTTAAAGTTTTAAGATAGAAGGTGGGTCACATTAGAGAGAGAGAGAGAGAGAGAGAGAGAGGGAGACGGAGACGGAGACGGAGACGGAGAGGGAGATTACTTGCCATTTTTCAACCATCCATTTCTTTTCTATTAAGCTTGTCCACTGCTCGGACTTGACATACCTTGGTGGGTTGTTTCTAGCATATTCTTCCCCCTTTGTATTTTTAAGTTTTTGGTATTTTTTATGTAATCTGTAAGAAAAGCTGCTCAGTGTCCTTCCACATTGTCTTGCAACTATCTTATCAACATCAATAGGATTTCCTTGCAAGTCAAACTTGTCCTGCAATATTCATTTCAAGCTGAGAAAGTTTGTTTTGATATTTTAAGTAATGACTTGATCACAATTTATGAGATACAAATAAGTAAATCTTGCAACTACTGTTAAGTGCTGAAGTATAGGTGCTTTAACAATGTCATCTACGGCTTTCCACCTATGGACGCCAAGATCCATCACATGTGTCCGGACCTCTACACCAATCTTTGATGCCAATCAAGCGGCATGCTCCCCTACCAGTAAACGAAATTGTGGTGGAATAAAAACTGGAAGATTTCCTTTTTATGAATGAGTCACTGAGCCTGTTTTCCTCGTGTAGGCCCATGGGTGTGTCTATTGATTGCTGCTGTAAAGACATACAAATAGTTTATGGCCGGTTTACAGGTTAAAGTTAAAGACCCTCTCATAGGTTATGCCCATTTCAAGTTAAAAGCAACTCGATTGTGCATACTATACATAATCGTATGTACAAAATAAATAAATACGAAATTGTATACTGCCTAAATATGAAGAAATAAGATCCGTATTACACATATTCATACCCAATATGTGTACGGAAAGAGATGAGAGAACACGGGAGATGATGGTCACGCCCGGAGATGGATTGTGGCTTTGATCGATGGATTCGCCTGAGACAGAAGAGGGAAAAAGAGGGAACGTCGAATGAGGCGAATTGTTTCCCGCGAGTTTCTCTCCCTCTCTTGTTCTCTTTTCGTTTTTCTATTTTTTGGGGCTCTGTTTTCTATTCTGATGTGGCTAAGTAAGTGGGCCGGTTTAGTTTATACCAATGAGCACTTTGCAAGTTAATTCTAAAACTAATTTCGCAATCATTTAACTCTAAAAAATAACTCAAAAAATCATTGTTAAAATGTTTAGGTGAACCAACTTTAATTAGAATACAACTCTAATTACGTTGTACACTCGTCCAACTCTAATTAGGTCGCTCTGCTTCAGTCGCTTCCCTTTACTCTCTCCACTCCACTATGCTCAGCTTCTAGCCCGCTCATATGAGCCATAAGTTCCAACATTTCTGTACAGAATTTGTACAAAGAGAATGTGAGGAATTTTTTTTATTTGTCAATGTGATGGTGATTTTAACAAAAGCCCCATTTATTTGGTTAATACATTTATTTATTTTGATAACCTTGGTTAATACATTTATGGATTGGATTTTCCTATGTACACACGTGTGGAGCTGGATTGGAAATGGATTTTTTAAAGATATTTCTATGCAGTCAATGCAGATTTCATTTCTACAAAGTAGAGCAATTTTGTGCATGATGCAGTCTTGGATAAGTTTGGATTTATTAGGTGTGTGAAGAAAATATTATTGTCAACACTGATAAAGCAGACATATTTAAAACACTAATTTGTTTTTATTTGTCAACGTGATGCAACTTGGATTTAATTTGAATTTTTGAAATATCCAACAAGGAAGAAAAAACATTTACGTCCCATAATCATATCGGTGGAAAAGTCATAGCAAAAGTAGAGGAAATACTAGAGCAAAATCCCTATTAGTAATATGGATGAAAAATTTCAAATTTCAAATTTCAAATTTTTTAATTGAATATTATTTTCAAGGTGAAGAAAAACAATTCCTCGCGAAATAATTTTTATTTTTTTGATAAATTGGGTGACAAAACAAGTATCCTCACGCAAAAACTTTTATTTTGTGAGAAAATAGTTTCGTCACCTATTGGTTTCAAACAAACTTTGGTCACAAAATAAGTTTTCTCACAGAAAAATATTCCTTTTAATAAAATTGGTGAGGAGTCCAATTATCTCGCGCAAAATTTTTTCTTTGGTGAGGAAGTTTGTTTGTCACCTCTTGGTTTCAAATAAATTAGGTGACGAAATAAGTTTCCTCACCGAAGAACTTTCCTTTTCATAAATAGGGTGATAAAACAAGTTTTCTCATGCAAAATTATTATTTTTGGCGAGGAACTATTAACATCGCCTATTGATTTCACATAAATTGGGTGACGCAATATGATTCCTCACAGAAGATATTTCTTTTTGTGATGAAATTCCAAAATGGAGGGAACATATTAGTGACAAAAACAAAAAGTTTGTCACCTAAACTTTTGTTTGTTCACTCATTTTATGACGAAATAAATATTTTCGTCACTAATGTAGAATATATAGTGACAAAATATAATTTACTAGTGGGCACGTAGGCTTAGACGAAACTATATACTTAGTGACTCGTAGGGTTAAAATCACTGTGAGACCCCGACTCGAAATTAGAACATTAAAAGATTAATTGGAATTAATTATATTAGTACAGGTAATAAATAATTTAAAAGAAGATTAAATTAAAATCATATTGACGGCCAAAAATTATTTCAGTATGTTAATGGAGCCGCGCATAATTATTTTGAGGTTCGTTTAAACGTCGATTTGGAATTTAATTATATTGTGTTGATGAACGGGAATAATTTAGCTATTCAACTTTAATTTTAATTAAACTAGGAATCGAGGAGTAGTCTCAGTATTTATTTTTAATTCTTGTTCGAAACCTCAAAGTTGGAACGAACGGTATACGCGCGAGGTTTGTTTTTGTGGAGTGTTGTAAGGTTTGTGCATAGGCCCAAGTGCGCCCTATAATTTTCCTTGATATATATACACACACACATTAGATATACATACACACACACTTATATGTTGATATTAATTTTTTCCTCTTGAGCAATAATCATCAGGTTTTCCCTTTTAGGCTTGACACCAAGCACCTTTAGCCACCACCTGCTTGGAAATTTGAAATGAGATAAGTAGCCTCGCAAGCTCCTCTCCCATTTCCACTTCCATTCTGCTGAGAGAGAGAGAGGAGATTGAAGAAGGTGGCGGAGGGTTGAAGAAGCACCTCAAATTTAGGTATAATTCCTTGCTTCTCTTGGTTTTATGATTTATATAGTAAAATAACTACGTGATAAACTAGCCTAGACTTTAGATAGTGACTACAGAATTGTATAATGGAAAAAAAGAGTGAACCACGGAGATGATCAAACCAGTTTTCCTAGGACCCTACGCACCTCCAAATGATCTCATATTTGGTATTAACATACGTCACGATGTTAGCTTTCAATTCTAAATAGAATAAACTCAATCGGAAATCTACAACTCCTCAAATTGAAAATTCCGAAAACTGCATTTGTTTTGGATCAGTTCCGTTCAACTAAACTTTTATCCCATTTAAAGGCCATTTCAAACCTCGTGTTCTTCATCTAATGTAGTCCCAACATCCTAAACTAGTACTCCGTAAACTTTGGACCCAAATTGATTAGGTGTTCAAGCTTATTTTGGTTGGTGTAAAATTCAGCAAATCGGTCCATGTTCACATTTGGATTATTTTGGACCCCGAAACCTCCATTTGGACCCTGTAAACACCCGAACCTTGTTCTAATCTTGAGATTCGAGGCAATGTGACATAGATGGTCTGAACCACTAGTAATGACTTAAGTATACAGAACATAATTTTAATACTTGTTATTTTGTTAATGATAGGTCAAGTCTACGATATCAGAGTCAAGATTAACCATTGAATATCATATCACACAAAAGGTGAGTCCAGCTATACTTATCTTACTTGCATATTTTTTACTACAAGTTAAAACATGCATGATTACATTTGATATGAAAATTTGTTTACATTCAAGGCATGTTTAAACACGTTGAATGATAGGATGTTTGATATATCATTAAGCCATGTTATAATTTATGAATGAACATAAAAATAAGCATAAATAATATTACATGACATAGTGAACCCCTAACCGGTGGGGTGAGAAAAGTGGCGAATTGAAATAAGGATGGGTTCCACAGCTAGGTGGCATCAGGTGACGTCGTGCCTATCATTGAGATTACACTGAGGGTCTCTCCCTACACTAGTTATGACATACATCATTGTTTATATTCCGAACGTCAAAGCATGAATTGTTAATGGATTGTTTAAACTACATAACCTATGGGTTATGAAAAATTGAGATTATATCTTGTTATGTCGTCTGGCTAGGGCCTATGGACCGATTCCTGAACATTGATGACATACTGTTTAAAAAATAATAAATTAGATTAGAACATGGCAAATCTATAAGGTTTGCGTATCTAAATTCATACTAGCTTTATGCTAAAGAATGATGCTATGCAACGTGCCAGGTCATGAGTAGGATCCAGGTAGACATTGAGGACGTACGGACGAGGAGTACTGCACCTTTTGGGTTACATCTGTAGATACATAATGAATGTAGAACTTGTATGGTATAGGCCACAACTGTCCATTTTTTAAGATGTAATATAAACTATGTTCTATACTTCAATCTTGAATGACAGGTTTATTCACGTCCTTGTAAAATATTTTGTTTAATTAATTACATATTTTTGCTACTCTAATTAACCCTTATGGCTTAGCATAGAACAGAGATAGAATTCCATAAACTCTTATTTACGTACAGGCCTTAGTGAGTTTAACTCACTGGCTGATCACTAATCCACCCCATTTTGGGATGAGTCATGACAAGAGTCGGTATCAGAGCATTATTTTATGAAATTTTTAACTTGAAACTCAAGGACATGAATACTCGAACACAATATGTGTAATTTATACATTATTTGTCCATGAATTATGACTTATAATATTAATGATGGCTTTACGTTGCGGTATTGACAAGAATATATCTTACTTGCCATAGGTATGGCTAAAACGAGCATCAACGAAGATAGTCTGGGGAAGTACAGGATCAATGTCAGAGATATTGAGGATAAGGGAGGCGAGTTGCTAGAGAGAAAGATTTGCAATCAAGCTGCGGATATAGCATATGATGAAATGAAGAAGGTTGCGAACACTAAGCTCTTTGATTGTGCGCAAATTAAATGTAGGATGGGAAGTCTTGAATCGGGCCATCTGGTGGGACAAAAGCGAGGTTGGATTTAAGGCTATGCTGGCAAAAATGGCTCGACAGGGCGATGTTGGTGAGTGGTTACCACGGGGTTATAGAGGGTTGTCCACCTTTGAGGTGGGCAAATGCTTGAGGGTTGCAAGGGAACTTGAGGAGGTAGGATTGAACAAAGTTTTGGGGACAGAATCAAGTAGGTCGCCGCAAGAAAAAGAGATGGAATACGATGCACAATCCGAGCACCCTGAGGGTACAAATGTTAATGTGGCTTGGGATAGTGACGACGAGGACCCAGATAACTTGGAGACTCCACAAGTGCCGACAGAGTACCATGTCATGTCTAGGAGTGGGTTTGAGGCGTCGATGACTGGACCCGAAGCTAAGTAGGGTGGTGAGAGGTGTGGATTGTAAAATCGGAGTTGTGAAATAAGAGACTAAAGTGAGGATTTTTTAGGACTGGTGTATGGAAAGGTGGTGGCATGTGATTGGTGGGGGTTGTAATATAGGATGGAGTGTAGTAGGCACTGATATTTTGCATTTGCATGAAACTAATGTAGATGTACCCGAGTTTTAGTATATGAACTTAATATATATATATATATATATATATATATATATACATACAAGTTTAATGTTTGTAGGAAGCATGATATGTATGAGTTTTTGTCTTTATGATTGTTAACAATATTATATGCATTAATTAGAACATTGATATTTTGATACATTGTCATGGTTTGTACAAGGTCAACCGACTCCAATAGTAATAATCAGGCGAACAACGATAATAATAGTGAGATGAGGGCCCAGTTTACTGAATTGCAGGATATGATGCGATAGTTAGTATAAACCCTACAGACGCAACGTCAACAACCCCCATGCCACAACCTAATGCAATTCCACTAGTGGTAAACAACGTCGAGGTACAACTAGAGGCACATAAAGTCATTCCCCAAACAAATCCACCAGCAATGAATGCAGGAGCAATTAGGGAATTTCTGAATTTAAAACCTACAACTTTTAATAGCGGAATGGACCACCCAGTACGAGCAAAGGAATGACTTGCGGAGGTGAAGAAGAATTTCCATCTCATTAGGAGACACAAATACTAGAAGGTCGAGATGGGGGCATATCTATTGACTGGGGAAGCAAAAAGATGATGGAACTTAATGAGAACTGGTGAGCCTTGAATGACTAGGACACGCTTTGAGAAAGTTTTTGAGGAGAAGTGCATGCCACACCCCATGCAGGCTACAAAATGTTCAGAGTTCAAACAGCTCAAGTAGGGGGGCACTATGACGGTAGCCGATTATGAGGCTGCCTTCACCAACTTAGCAAAATATGCACCACACCTGATAGTGACGGAAGGAATCAAGGCTCGAAGATTTGAAGAGAGGCTTCAACATGGTATTCAGTGAATAGTACGACCTTTGCAGATACCCATCTATGCTTTGGTGTTGGACCGTACGATTCTGGTGGAACAAGATGTGGTGGAAATCCGGAGATATTAAAAGAGTAAGTGCCGATAGATGGTACCAATTAGAGGATCGAGTAGTCAAAAATGACAAAACATGGGGGGTTGGAGTAAGGATGAAGGTAGATCACAGGGGAATGTGCAATTGTGCCAAATTTGTGATAAAAGGCACAAAGGGAGTGTTGGAGAAGAAGCGGTTCTAACCAATGTTACAATTGTGGGCGGGTAAGAAAGGTGAGATATGAGTGCTCTAGGATGTGATCAAGGGCAAATACAGTGCCAATAGAGACCCAGGGAGGCCAGAACCAAGGGCAGGGAAATGTGAGAAATCAGGGGATGAGACCGGAGGGGAATAATAACCGACAACAAGACAGGAGAACCGTGACAACAATGGGCAGCGTCAGGGCCAAGCTTATATACAGTTGTGCTTGATGATCCTAGGAATAACGAGAACGTGGTGGCAGGTAACATAGTTGTGTGTTCTATGCCTGCTTATGCATTATTTGATTTTGTTTCATCATAAATATTTATATCGAAATGTTTTACTGCTAGACTTGGTAAGGAAGTTGAACCATTGGGATATGAGTTATTTGTGACTCAGCCCATGAGTAGGGGCACGATGTGCTTTATGGTACTACAGGATTGTGATGTCCACCTTGGCAATCTGACACAATAATAGATATGATACCGTTAAAGATGAATTTGTTTGACTTGATACTTGGTATGGACTGGTTATCCAGTAACGGGGCTACTACTGATTGTGCCCAGAAACACGTAATTCTCAGGGATTAGAATGAGGAAGTTATGTTTGAGGGTGAGGAGATTGTGATGCCACCCTACATTATCTCTGTGACCCAAGCCCGATGACTCTTGCAGAAAGTTTGTTAGGGATACATATGTAGTATGTTAGTGCCTGAAACTAATAAGTTGACAATAGCCGATATTTTGATAGTACGAGAATATCCAGAGGTATTCCTCGATGATTTGCGAAGAATGCCTACCAAGAGAGAGATAGATTTTGTTATAGAGACTGTAGCTGGGACAAAGCCTATATCGAAAGCATTGTATCGTATGGCTCCGACGGAGCTAAATGAGTTAAAGACTCAACTCCAGGAGCTACTAGATAAGGGGTTCATTAGACGGAGTTTGTGACCGTGGGGTGCATCAGTATTATTTGTTAAGAAGAAAGATGGGACGATGCGGCTTTTTATATTGATTATTGGGAGTTGAACAAAGTCATTATTAAAAATAAGTATCCTTTGCCTAGTATTGACGATTTATGCAATCAATTATAGTGAGCGAGACTATTCTCAAAGATCAATCTACGTTTCAGTTACCACCATCTACGGGTGAAGTCGGACGATGTGGAGAAGATGGGTTTTCGAACCCATGGACATTATGAATTTCTAGTAATGCCATTTGGGGTGACGAATGCACCAGTAGCATTCCTAGACGAATTTGTCTTTATCAATGACATTTTAATTTACTCAAAAAGTGAGGAGCAGCATGCTAAACATTTACAAATTGTGCTACAGACATTGAAGGGCCAGTAGCTATATGCCAAGTTCAAGAAATGTGAATTTTAGCTGACGAGTGTGACGTTTTTGGGTTGTATCATTATTGGAGAGAGAATCTCGGTTGATGATCAGAAGATCAAGGCAATTGTAAATTGGTTGAGATTGATAATTATAACGAAAGTTCAAGTTTCCTTGGACTAGCGGGCTACTATTGGAGATTTGTGTAATATTTCTCTAAGATAATAGTGCCAATGACGGAGTTGATGCAAAAGGTCGAGCTGTTTGTCTGGACAGAGAAACGTGAAGAATGCTTCCAGGAATTGAAGAGGAGGCTTACAACAGCACCTATTTTGACATTGCCAGAAGGAGTGAAGGTTTTGCGGTTTATAGCGACTTTTTACATCTAGGATTTGGTGGTGTCCAAATGCAGTATAGAAGAGTTATTGCCTATGCATCTCGATAGTTGAAACCACACAAGAAGAATTATCCTACTCATGATTTGGAATTAGCAGCGTTGGTATTTGCTTTGAAGATTTGGCGGCATTATCTCTACAGCATTACGTGTGATGTCTTCATCGACCACCAGAGTTTAAAGTACATCCGTACACAGAAAGATTTGAATGTATGACAATGCCAATGGCTGGAACTAATGAAAGACTATGTTATTAATATCCATTATCATGCTGGGAAGCTGAATATGGTGCCGGATGCACACAGCAGTAAGGCGACAGGAAGGCTAAATTGCTTATGCGTGGAACGACAATGGTACAACAAACAAGAAGCGAGAGTTTCTACAGTATTGATTGTTGAACTGCCAATCTTCAAAGAAGTCAAAGTGAAGCAATTGAAGGATCCTACGTTGTAGAAGGTATATAAACATGCAATTGTCCAAACCGGCATCTGATACTATGACCGATGGTCTATTACGATTTTAGAACCAGACGTGCATACCAAATGATGAAGAACTTAAATGACAAATTCTTGACAAAGGACATAAGACGAAGTTGGCAATTCATCCTAGTATAATGACAATGTATCAAGATCTGCAACGAACATTTTGATGGATGGGAATGAAGCGGGACATGGTGGAATATGTTAGTAGATGCTTACAGTGCCAACAAATCAAAGTTGTACGTTAGAAGCCAACGGGTTTACTTCAACCGCTGCCGATGTCCAAATGGAAGTGGGAGGATATTATGATGGATTACGTCATAGATTTTCCAAGAACCGCAAAAGGAAACAATTCTATATGGGTGATAGTTGATCGTTTCACTAAGTTAGCATACGTTTTGCCGATCAAGAATACATATTCGATGGACCGAATGGCTAGTTTGTATGTGTAGGAGATCGTACACTTACGTGGAACACCAGTAACCATTACGTCGGATCGGGATACAAGATTTGTTTCAAGATTTTGGCAATCACCGCAGAAGGCTATGGGCACTAAGCTTAATGTCAGCACAACATTTCACCCCTCAGATAGACAGGTAGTCGGAGAGGACCATACAAACACTGGAGGATTTACTACAAGCATGTACGCTGGAGCTCTAAGGTAGTTGAAGAAGCATTTACCCTTGGCAGAATTCACCTACAACAACAGCTTTCAAGCCAGCATTGGCATGACACCTTTTGAGGCATTGTACGACTGAAAATGCAAATCACCGTCCTATTGGATAGCATTTGGAGAAATTAAACTTACGGAGCCAAAGATTGTTCATGAAATGACAGAAAGGTTAAATTGATTCAAGATAGATTAAAGATTGCTCAGGATCGACAGAAAAACTATACAGATGCTAAGCCTCAAGAGCTGGAATTTCAAGAAGGAGAAATCGTATTTCTCAAAGTTTCACTGTAACGCCCCATATAAACCACTGACCCAACAACTTATTGGAGCCCAACCACGTGGCCCAAAATGCTTAAGCCTAAGTTGTTAGTAGTAGTTTACATGGTTCTTTATATACCCAGGATCACCTATATAGACTTTCGATGTGGAACGGGACATCACAATCTCCCCACCTTTAAGACCTTGCGCCCTCGCAAGGGGTTCACACTAGAGTCACCACGGCCTAACCCCGGGTCTGTTCCCTAGTGACCAAACAAAGTCCCGCCCCCACACTCGATCGGGCATATGGGTCGTTCTGATATCATTTGTAACGCCCCATGTAAACCACTGACCCAACAACTTATTGGAGCCCAACCACGTGGCCCAAAATGCTTAAGCCCAAGTTGTTAGTAGTAGTTTACATGGTTCCTTATATACCCAGGATCACCTATGTAGACTTTTGTTGTGCGACGGGACATCACATTCACCAATGAAGGGAGTCATACGATTCGGGAGAAGAGGAAAGTTGAATCCACAGTACGTTGGGCCTTTCGAAGTGATAGAGACGGTAGGACCAATTGCGTTTCGACTAGCCTTGACACATGAACTTGCTAACGTACACGATATTTTCCACGTGTCTATGCTGAGGAGGTATGTACTAGGCTTGATACATGTTTTACAACAAACCGTCTGTTGACCTGGAGGAGAGTCTTACCTTATGAAGAGCAACAACTGGTACGGATCTTGGATATGCATATCAAGCAATTATAGAACAAGAAAATTCCTTTAGTCAAGGTTTGGTAGGAGAACTAGACAACGAGAGAAGCAACTTGGAGAAGAGATAGATATGCGTCAAAAATATCTAGAGCTATTTGATCAAGGTATGTCATTAATTTATACCCTTAAATCTATGTCAATAGTATTTCAATACGATATAAACCGACTACAAGAAATTTTGGAGGATCAAATTTCTTAAGGTGAGAAGGATGTGAGACCCCGACTCGAAATTAGGACATTAAAAGATTAAATCGTAATTTTGACAGTTAAATTGAAATTAATTAGATTAGTACGGGTAATAAGTAATTTAAGCCAAGATTAAATTAAAATCATAGTGGCTATTGGGAATTATTTCAATACGTTTATGGAGGCGTGCATAATTATTTCGGGGTTCGTTTGAATGTCGATTGGGATTTAATTATATTGTGTTGACGAACGGGAATAATTTAGTTATTCAATGTTGATTTTAATTAAATTAGGAATCAAGGAGTGGTCTCGGTATTTATTTTTAATCCGTGTTCGAAACCTCGGAATTCAAACGAACGGTATACGTACAAGACTTATTTTTGTGGAGCATTCTAAGGTTTGTGCATGGTCCCAAGAGCACCCTATAATTTTCATTCGAAAAAAAAACAAAAAAGACAAAAGTCATTAGATATATATACTTATACGTTGATATTATTTTCTTCCCCTTGAGCATTAGTCATCAGGTTTTCCCTTTTAGGTTTGACACCAAGCCCCTTTGGCCACCACCTGCTTGGAAATCTCAAATGAGATAAGTAGCCTTGCAAGCTCCTCTGCCATTCTACTTCCATTCTGCCGAGAGAGAGAGAGAAGGAGGAGGGGGCGAGATTGAAGAAGGTGGTGAACGGTTGAAGAAGCACCTCAAATTTGGATATAATTCTTTGCTCCTCTTGGCTTGATGGTTTATATAGTAATATAACTACATAGTAAACTAGCCTAGACTTTAGTTAGTAATTACAGAAGTGTATAATGGAAAACAAAAGAGTGAACCACGGAGATACAAAAGCTGCCATGTCTGCTGCAGAGTAGAAACCAGACAGATTTTGATTTGGTCAGTTTTTGCCCAAATTTTGAAATGTTCCCTAGGACACTACGGACCTCCAAATGACCCCAAATTTGGTCTGAACATAGGCCAAGATGTTAGCTTTCATTTTCAATTGGGATAAACTCAATTGGAGGTCTAGAACTCTTTAAATTGACAATTCCGTAAACTGCATTTGTTTTGGACCAGTTCTGTTTTACTGAGATTTTACCCCATTTAAAGGCGATCTCAAACCTTGTGTTCTTCATCTAGTGTATTCCCAACATCATAAACTAATACTCTGTAAACTTTGGTAAACTTTGAACACCAATTTAATAGGCTTTCAAGCTGATTTCAATTGGTGTAAAATTCAGCAAATTAGTACAGGTTCACATTTGGATTATTTTGGACCTCGGAACCTCCATTTGGACCCTGTAAACACCCAAACCTCGTTCTAACCTCGGGATTCGAGGCAACGTGACATAGGTTGTCCAAACCATTAATGACTTAAGTATACAAAACGTAATTTTAATACTTGTTATTCCTTTAACGATAGGTCACGTCTACGACATTGGAGTCAAGATTAACCGTTGAATATCATATCACAGAAAAGGTGATTCCGGATATGCTTATCTAGCTTGCGTATTTTTTACTGTAAGTTCAAACACGCATGATTAGATTTGATATGAAAAGTTGTTTACATTCAAGGCATGTTTTAAACACGTTGAATGATAGGATGTTTAATCTATCATTAAGCCATGTTATAATTTATGAATTATGAACATAAAGATAAGCATAAATAATATTTCATGACACATTGAATCCCTAACCGTTGGGGGTGAGAAAAGCGACGAATTGAAATAGGGAGGGGTCCGATGACCAGTTGGCATCAGGTGATGTCGCAACTATCATTGAGATACATCGAGGGTTGTTTCTTACACTAGCTCTAGCATACACCATTGTTTATATTCTGAACGTCAAAGCATGAATTGTTATTGGACTGTTTAAACTGCATAATCTATGGGTTACGGAAAACTAAGATTATATCTTGTTATGTCCTTAGGCTACAGCCTATGGACCGATTCCTGGTCATTGATGACATACTGTTTAAAAAATAATAAATGAGATTAAAACATGCAAACCTAAGATTTGCGTATCTAGATCCATACTAGATTTATGCTAAAGAATGTTACTATGCAACGTGCCATGTCACGAGCAGGATCCAAGCAAACATTAAGGACAAACGAGGACTACTACACCTTTTGGGTTACATCTCTAGATACATAATGTATATGTAGAACTTGTATGATATAGGCCACAGCTGGCTATTTTTGAAGATGTAATATAAACTATGTTCTATACTTTAATCTTGAATGACAGATTTATACACATCCTTGTGAAATATTTCGTTTAATTAATTACATGTTTCTGCTACTCTAATTAATCTCTACAGCTTAATATAGAAGAGAGATAGAATTCCATAAACTCTTATTTACGTAGAGGTCTTAGTGAGTTTGACTCGCTGGCCGATCACTAATCCACCCTTTTTTGGGATGGGTCGTGACAGTTACGATATAAAAAGTTTGAACATTCGAGAAGCGCGAATGCGTAGAAATTTATTATTTATAAAGGAAGCGAAATGAATTATCTAAAAACCAAAAGATGCATAGTAAAACAGTAAGCAGTGGGAGCCAACCAAAAGAAACAGAAAACAATAGACGTAATTTCATGGGCAAAACTTTAATTTTTTTTGGAATGTGTGAAAACATCAACATTCTTACATGCTTCTTTAAAATCATTTATTTTGATCGAACGGATTCATGAATGAATAATACAGTTAATCATCGATTTGTTTTGTAAGTTCTAAAGTTAATTTTTTATACGAACGAAAATTTCTATCAAATGATCAATCCTTCATCTTTGCTTTGATTCCAGCGGGAACCATCCATATGTTCTAGCACGTTTTTTGTCTTGGTGAAGGATAATAATTGTGTTGCTTTTTTTTCCCCAAGATAAATCGTAGGCAAAAGTTAACAACGAAGATGCAAAGTAGGAAATTAACTTAGTGAAATGTAAATACAGTATTTCTATTGCGGTCCGGTTTGGGTTCAGTTCAAACAACAAAGAAATTGAACCACAATCGGTTGTTTTTTCAAATTAAGAACCAAAATCGAATCCATGATTCGTTTTAAGACTGGTTAAAAATCGACCCAAATAGTACGGGTAGGTATCGGTCTTCATCGGTTCCGAGTCAGATTTCCATCTCTATTGATTGGTAGGAAGTTATTTTTTGGGATTGGGTGGAAGAGGATCATGTGGCATGGAGAACTGGCCTAAAATCATTTAGTCCATTCCCGAGTCTCCGACTCAGACAACTAAAAAATGAGTTGGTCCCGAATTTTTATTCCCCCGTGTTTTTTTAAAACTCACCAAGATCTCTCGAAAATCTAAAAGCTTTTCATCTTCTCAGTTGCTTCTAGTATGATAAATTCATGTATTTCATCTCTCTTTTTTTACCCTTTTTTTGGGTCAAATACCTGTTGGTGACAAAATTAAAAGTTGGGAGTTTGGATTTTGTGGAAATAGGAGTGATTTTATTTCAGGGCTCCTCTACTAAACGTTGCAGAGGTCTAACATTATGATGGAAAATCTAATAAATAAATAAAAAACATGAAGTGAAGAAATTACTTGTCCTGCAAAACCCAATGTGTGAAGAAGATCAAAACCCAGTGTTTCTCCTATAGCCAGAGAAAGTGTAAATGAATTGTAGTCGGACAGCGAGGCTTCGTATCTTTTTCTCATTTCAAACAAGAAGTGAAGCAAAAATACAGAAATTGTGGGCAGTTTTTTACAAAAATGAAGAAAAATTACTGAAATTGTGGGTAGTTTTAACTGCTTGGCAGTTTTAGATTTTAAAGTTACTTATTTTCCCTTACAGTTATGTGAACAAATAAGTTTGAGGTTAATTAAGTTGTGAGAAATATCTTTAGATTTCAAGGAGTTTTTAGAGAACATGAAAAATGTGAGGCGACTTCAATAAATTGTTCACACCAAAATGGTCTTCCCTTTATAATGGTAATAGATATTATCCTATTACACTAAATATTTTCTTGACTTGTTTGAAAAAACAAAAAAAATAAAAATAAAAATAGGACACCTACTTATTCAGTCCCTCTAGGTTAGTTTTTCAATTTTTAATTTCATTTTCACCAACTTGATAATTATTTTTGATGTAATCCTGCAAGTTAAACTCTTACATTGATCAATAATAAATAAGGTAATTTTAATTATATTTCTGTAACTTGAATTGGGTATGCTTTGTTATCATGAAAATCAATAGGGTAATCTTTAGAAATCTTGTTTTGGGCTAACACAGTGGAGCCCAGAAGTTGTGCCATGTGCTGCCCTTCTTGGTCACCTGTACGCCAAGGAACATGCCCATGAGATTGGTAATGCCACCCCCCTGAGTGTAGAAAGCAATAGTTGGTGGCTCTCATGAGAGGACCACCCAACCCATGTTCGAGCCAATTAATCTTTTGTTCTGTTGTTTGGACAGAATGTCCAGAAATTGCATGCCCTTGTCTAGCTAATACCACCTTCCTGTCCATAGTATCTACACCAATATTAATTCTTGCACATTCTACAGACAAATCATTCTCAGTACTAGCAACTATGTATCATTTTTTTTTTATCAGCTCAACACTGTCTTTATCATTGTAAATGTTTTGCCCCTAATTAGTTCTTAACTAGTGCATGCATGAGAATATTTTTTTGACGGCTAATTTCACACAAGAATTTTTTTTATTCCTTGCAGAATGACGAGATTGTTTGTGGGTTGTTTTTCATTTCGAAGAAAAATATCCAACATCCTGCAAATTTCATTGTAAAACTTCCGTTTCTGAACCGTTTTTGCCTGGCCATTCAAAGGAGCATGGCTCTAGGTGAACGCCAAACTTTGCATTAAGTACCCGTGCTCTCTTGTTTTGGATACCCCCAAAACTCCAAGCCAGGGAATGTGCTGAGCTCTCTATGTGGTGGGAGCCCTATCTTCCCTTTCTTCATTGAAGTAGTTCATGACTAGTGATTTATTCCAAGAACCAAGAAACTTGCCACTGAACTGGTCACAGAAAGTGCATGAATGCAGCAAATTTGCCAAGGTATGTTGGTGGGATTCATTTTAGTCACCACTGTAAGATTTGAGACTTGAATTTATAATTAAAAAGATAAGGGGTAGATATAATTTGTGTCGAAATTTATTGTCGACTCTCAAAATGGGCAGAACATTACCTGACGTTGGACTAAATGTGGTGACCGACTCTGTGTGTAACGCTTGCTTCCATTTTGTACAATATTATCTACTTTAACCGCTCAAATTCTATGGATTTCCCAGTAGGTCACCTATTCCTGAATTGCTCCAAGAAGAGTACGTTTAACTGTGAAATTCTATTTGATTTTGACGCCTTCACGACTTTAAAAGGCATTATACAAATTAGGTTATATGATATATTATAAATAGTAATGAACTTAGATACACCAAGACATGTGGAATCCTTGACCGTCTATCTGAATGTCCATCGAGACTTTACTTCCTGGACGCTCGACCTAACAGTTGACACCATAGCCTGAAAGGGATATTACACTGTGGCGTGTTTCTGTGGCCATCGATTTACTCTCTATGGAACCTGAATCATGTATATAGCTCCTAAGTTGGGAATAAATTAGCTTCACAAGTACATCCTCTTTTACTCAATCATTATGTCAGATGCATTGTGTGATTTGGTGTAAATTGAACTATATCTTGTATGTGCTTTTCCAGAGCAGGGGGAATTTTTTGTTTTTTGACCAATTAACTTACCTTTTAAATGGTACCATAAACAAATAGGTCCACTACACACAAAAAAAAAAAAAAAAAAAAAAAACAAAGAGAGAGAGAGAGAGAGACTTCGTAAGTTTGGTTCAGTGTATTGAGAAACGGCATTCAAAGTGAGTACTAAAGCTTTTGAGCAACTTTTAGAACGTGTTTAGAATTGCTGTTGGTGATTTGTATATGCTGAGATCTGAAATGGACAGCGTATACTCTGATTGTTATTTCATGCCACTACTCTATTCACTTTGCTTAATCACTTGGGGAATATTCCCCTCAATTAATTAATTAATTGTTCTAAAAAATATCTGGTATTTGTTATGTTTAGTGCATTATTTGTTAGCTATTAGCCAAAAAAAAAAGGAGTTTAATCATTCATCTTGATGAGAGAATTTCAAAAAATATAAAAATATGAACTAGAGTTTACCAAACTCTAACGTAACAAACAAAGAAACAATAAATTATTTTATCTTTCGAAATTTTTCGTCTTTAGTGAATTTTTTTATTATTTTTTATCGTTTATATTTTAAAGTTACTCTCATAGCGGTAAATGATTAATTCAAATATTTAACACGAATTTAAAAAATAAAAAATAATAAAAATTTAGAGGAAATAGATGTTAATAGCTACTGGCTTGGCTAAAAGCAAGAAGTTTGCTTAAGCATCCTATCTAAATACTTGGAAGTTGTAAGTATGCTTGATCTCTATCCGTAACTGGAATCATGTTGCTGCTTCATGCTCTTGCAAAGATTATGTTGTCTGATACAATTATCACTCATTTTATAGGATGACTTTCCCAAACTTCATGTCTACATACAGACTGCATACACTTTCTCTATTATTTGTGTGTCTGTGTGTCTGTGTGTCTGTGTTTGTGTGTGTTGTGGAATGGATCAACATCTCATATTCAAAAGCTTAGCTTAGCTACAGATACATAAGCGCCTTTGCAAGCTGCATGCATACTACTTATATTCTTCATCTCACAATGAAAAGCTTAAAATACATGACATACCTACTCAAAAGGAAAAAGGATACAAACATTATTTTTACGCAGATCAAATCCAAAACTCGTAAAGATTCATATGGTCATGGTAGCAGATGAGACCGCCGCAAAAGCGACACCATCCTGTATTAAGATTTCTGATTCAAAACTTCAGCTTGTATACTAGCGCTTTTCAAAAGATATGGCTCATGTTCTCATCTACAAACATTTTCAGCACATTCAAAACAAACTCAAAAGAGAGGGGAATGAGATTTTTTCTACTTTCTTTTCCCAACCCAACTGTTCTTCCTTACCTTTTCACTAGTTTCAACACCAAAACTAACCCTTTTTTCATTAAACACTAACTCTTCCTCTTCCTCTTCCTCTTCCTCTTCCTCTTCCTTCTTTCCCTTGTATCCATTCTTTTCCACTACTGGATCCTTACCCTTCTTGTTTGACAAGTTCTTCCCTTCGTCCTTTCCATTCCCCCAAGAATTCCGTCGATGGCTCGGCCCAGAGGAGGCATCAGAAGCCATAGAATCATCACTCTCATGATCATGTTTAATGCTATCATTCTTATCTCCATCATCGCTATGATCATCACCATCATCATCGCCATCTTCATCACCATTGGTTATGGGTGAGCCAATATACATAGTCCACCCAGATTCACTGCTGTTGCATTCTTCTGCATTTCCAAATACTTGGGAAGACTCCATACTTGACACGGGAGGAAGATGAGAAAAGAAAATACACTGGGGAAAGAACCAAAAGACGAGACCTTAAATAGAAGCTAAAGGAGTGGATCTAGGTCTAATTTTATGCCTCTCACCCATTTTATATTCTTGAAAGCTACATAAAACCCACAAATTTATTTTCCTGTGTTTAATAGCTGGATTAAAATTTCACCACCTGGAAATCTAAATGCCCATTAATTTTCTGACTTCCTATCCACAGAAGACAGCTAGAAGCTGTCAAAAAGAAAGAGAAATTTGTTTTACATAAGGCATAAAAAACCCAGTGTTCCTTGAATTTGAAAAGACAGGATGGCTCACTTTGCAGAGATGAAGAAGATACACTCATATTTACTCCTCTGCGTTTTGTCATTGATTAAAAAGTAGTAGCTTTCAATGAAAATACAAGTGGAGGACAGTTTGTATCTATGTATACTGCTCAGAATATATGACCTGGTTCTTAAAGAGGTTAGAAAATGACCTCTTCACCATCCTCATTTAGCTTTCCCTAACATTAATTCTCTAAATTCAGGAAATCTTTTTATGAAGGCTGCCAATAGAATTCCCCCATATCAAATCCTTCCGCGAGCAATAGAGCTTTGCTCCGGATTCGGGGAGGCACGTGTAGTGCAGATAAAACTCGTCTTTTTCTCCACTTTATTTTCGAAACTACATTGTTTTGGTTTCATGTATTTTGATAGTAATTCGCGTGATAAGTTAAAAAAATATAATTTTGAAGGCAAACTCAATAAAACTACATCATTTTATCCGCAGTAAAAGCGCACTACAAAAAATTCCACTACACGTCTCCAAAATCCCTTTCCTCCATACGTAGACCTTCACAAAAGAAAGAGCCTAAATTCATTAGAAAAAAGAAAAAGCTCATTTTAGAATATGGCTTTAACCCTGGTGCTCCAATATTGAGTTGGTAACAGTCAGTTCCATCCCCAGAAAGACCATAGTTTAATAATTTCCCTGGAAAAGATAGAGAGTCATTTAATTTGAGGCCTTTCTTCATTGGAGAAGTACTGTTATAGGACGGCAGGAACAAAATCTATTTCTAGAGGCAAGTAATTACCTACCTCTATTGCTTATTTACTCGTTAAAACCTTCCCAATGCACATGTCCCTCCTTTAACTTTCTTTCCCTATAAATTGAGTTGGTTTAGTCTTTTTTCTCCTTAATTGGATGTTCAGTTCTATTCACCATATAAAAAAAAACTATTATTTAGTCATTCGATGTTAATATTTGAAATTGTCTGATCGTCAAATCATGATAAACTTTTTGGTCGATTTCGAGAAAACCTTATAATAGTCAATTGAATTTCTCTTTTATAGGATTTCCGCAATATGGCATAATTTGGACCTTAAAATGGATTTCTTGGTATTTATAATTGCTTTGTTGTGTGTAAATTAACTCCAAAATCTGGTAATTAAAATGCATACTAGTAACTGGTGAGATATTAATCGTGACGAGTCAATATAAGCGTAGAGATTCATCCAGAACTCTAAATTACAAAAAACAAAAAACAAAAGACAGTTGTAAGCTGTGATCTTTTGTTACTAGTTATCACGTATGAAAATATAATTGGCTTTGTCAATTATATATGATGGGACCCGGCTTTGGTTTGTAGTAAGAGACAAAAGGGACTTGAGGGCTAAAGTCCAAATGTATTGGGGCATACCCTGCCTCCAACCCTTTTCTTTAAGCATGCTTTTTTTAGTTGTTCCCCACACCTTTTTAATGCCTCACATTCACCTGTTATATGGTAACTTAGAGACAGGTGAGACCCATGAGTTATTCTTCTTGCTTCTACTTTCGGGAGATCGCTTATAGACTTGTTCTTTTCTTGGGCTCCATCTGAGGGATGCCACCGCACGTGAACCCACCAAATTTCATTTTCACTACGCAAAATAACATGTACAAATTCTCCATCGGAATGAGATAGACAAAGACTTCCACAAGGTTTTTGGAAATTGACAATCGAGACTAGTATATGAAATACTATGTTCTTAAAGTAAATTCTTCTCACACAATGATACTGAATGTACTGTTGGATGCAGAGCCGATCCTAACATATTTAGAGCCCTAGACAAGATCAAAAAATGGGGCTTCTATATATTTTATAAACCATTTTTTTGAAAAAAAATTACCTTTCAATAGTATCGCCGTAGAACTATAAAAACTAAAACATTTTTTATTACTCCACAACTATAACCTAGTTTAATTTAAAACTTAACACTAAAGTTTCACCAAAGTATATGTTATTTACTTTATTAATATCGTTGAGATCTCATAAAATATTTTGTAACATGTATATCATTAATCAATCTAAAACATATATATCGTTAATCACATTGGAGGATGTAAAACTTAAATAAGAATTATTAAGGTTTTCTTAAAATAATTTAGCCAGTTCGGCATAAAAGTTTTCTCACACATAGGCATATGAGCCAATCACGTGAAGACATAGCCAACCTTAGAAAGACAGTTCTTACTACATTGAAGCCTAGGGATGGCAACGGGATGAATTAGGGGTGGATATCAGTGTTTCCGTCCCCGATCCCCTAACTTATATTCAATCTCTTCATCCCCCTGGCCCCTATTCCCGACGGGGATTCTATTTTACCCTCCAACCCTACCCTGAACGAGGAATGGAGATTTCCAAATAGGAAATGGGAATTCGAAAACAAGATAAAAAAAATAATTTTTTTTCAATTTCAAAAAAAATTATATTATGAATCAATTTTTTCAATTTCAAAAAAAATTATATTATGAATCACATAAAATTGAAAATGATTCTCATTTCAATAAAAAAACAAAATGGAATAAATAAATTCAAGCAATGCAGAGAAGAATGCTGAACGTTTCATTTAGCATACTACAAAATAGTATGACTTTTTCTGAGGAGATCGAGTAACCTTTGCCACTTAAATCCCCGAGACAAAACCAAGCTTGGCAAGATGCGTTAGTAAAGATGTTCCATAAGATTTATTTTGGATGGGAGTTAGATGTGCGACTGTGATTCAAAGTTGACATGTGCGGTAGAACAATTTGTATCGAATTCCAATGATAAATATACAGGGATTGGGGGCAGGACAGGGAACGGGGTGGGGGCAGCGATTGAGGACGGGGACACACAATCCAAATCCTACTCGTTTTCTAATTTTTTTTTCAAATTAATTCCCGAATCCTATAAATGATAATGGAATAAAATGTAAACTGAACAACAGAAGATAAACACATAGCTATGTTATGAATCTGTTCATTAAGGATTTAGGAATCCCACCTAGGAAACCAAATCTTACCCAACTATCTATCATAGGACACTCAGTTGATATTAATCAGTCCGTACCTAACCATGGCTCGTAGTCAAAGGTTATGTAACTGACTTGAATATCGACTCGACAAGAAAGGAACCTTACATTGTTCACTCAGATCAATAACCACCTCATCTTAGCTAGATCCAACCGAATGTAGCGTCACTAGTGTCAAGTACCAACGAACCTCCTTTACCGACATAGGGACACCCAAGACCCTAATCATCACTCCCTCATGGTCCAGAGCTACTATTGTAGACTTTCCCAAAATCACCCTCAACTAGTCCGACAACTCCTAGTTGGGTCCTTAAATATGGGACGACACCTAGTGGGACTATAATCCAAATAAACAAACATGGGACCCGACCCAAATAAACAAACATGAGACTCTAACCTGACGAGACTCTAACCTATATAATCAAACATTGCCATTACGGGCCAATCTCAATTGGTTAAGCATCTTTCAATTAATATTCACTTACTTATTTCTACACAGTTTTACTATGTACAATACACACCCAGCACCATCCACTTTCTTATTGAAGTGACATTCGAACTGGTGCCCCTAACGTTCTTTTTAAGTTTTCCCCAAATAACCCATATACATAGTTATGTCTGTTTTACTAAAATTCAAGCAGCACAACGCCTGAACTAAATTCACTCCATTTCAGCATGACATTTGTAACATGTTAGTTTTACACAAAAATGGGCAACAAGACAACCATTTGATGTCAATTCTTTCGACGATCGAGCAACACGACCACTGATCCTGATGCTATTCAACATATCCACGTTATTCAAAAATCCAGTGAACACAGTTATGCCAATTTGAAAAGCTAACAATAATATATATGAAACAAAAATCCATACATCTTATTAACAACAAATAAACTTCAAAATATGGTCACGAAAAGTTATCGTGCTCTCATGAGATCCCACGGAAATTCGTAGACATAAAGTAACATTAGTTTATGCATGTGCGATATGTTCATGCATTATGGATGTATTAAAATAATCTGAAACAGAGCCCGTGGACCTGATCTATAATTTGGAAATTTTCTAAAAATTGGCGGGTCGCTCAAGGGGCCAGAGCTCCTTCAAGCGAGTTACTAAAACTCAGGTTTTGAGAAAATTTTGACTTTCTAGAAAAATAGGTCAGGTCTCTCGAGCAAACTACGTCATAGCTCGTTCAAGCAAGCCTTCGTTTTTCCCAAATTCAAAACCTTATTTTTGGCAAAATAGGTTCGAACAAAACTTTAGACCATGCAAATCGAACCGAAAACTTACAATAACAATAGAAACGAAAACCTAAAGGTTGGAGGGAATCTCTCGTACCTCGATTGACTGAGAAACATGAAAAAATAGGGTTGAATCACCAAAAAATTAGACAGAATTTCCTCTCTCTAGGACTTTGGAAAGACCTCAAGAACTTTAGAAAAACCTCCACCAATGCCTTTTGATTTCGTACTTTGTAAAAAAATAAGAAAATCAAACTTGCTTTTTATAACGAATTTCTCATTTAAATTCTCAGTTAGTAGCCATGAAAAGCCATAAAACCTAAATTGAAAACTAATTCCTCCCATTAACAGTCTTAAACCCTAAACTGGCCGTCCTACAAAAATTTGAAGCTCGAATTTTGGTAATTTGTTACACAAGAATAATAATTTTAATCTTTTATTAAAAATTCCGGATTTTAACAAATTGTATGCCGAATATAAAAGGAGTGTTTGGGAACTTTTTTCCCATTTTAGCCGCCAAAAGAAGAAGAAGAATGCATGGTTTCAAGATCTAGTACTAAAACTTTTGAATAGAGCTCCAATCATTGCTAACGACAAAAAGACAAAATTGTCCCTTATATTTCATCTTAAACATACTACCTACCTAGGGTGTAAATTTAGTTCCACCCGGCCCATAAATACTCGGGCCCTAGTCCAAATCCACGCAAATAATATATATTATAACAGGAAGTGTTTTCATAAGAAAGCGTTTGAGAGCGACAAGTGACGGAAGTTTGTTGGTTTGTCGTCAAAATTTTTTAGTAATACATGTTACCTTACAACAATAAAATATAATATGATTTTTTTTTTTTTTTGCATTCATTATATATTATTGCAGGGAGTGTTTTCGTGAGAAGACGTCTGGGAGCGACAAGTGGCGGAAGTTTGTTGGTTTGTCGTCACTACCATAGCTTTCTATATATTATTGCAGGGCGAGTTTTCGTGAAAGTCATCTTGAAAACGACAAGTGGCGGAAATTTGTTAGTTTGCCATCAAACTTTTTAAACAATACATGTTACTTTATCTTTACAAAATATTGGATGAATCTTTTTTGAATTGAAATTTAAAAACTTGACATATTTCATATATGATATCTTTCTTTTCATAATTTTCTCTATTTATCTATATCTACACACATACACATACACATACACATGTAATTTATATTTTTATGTAATTAAGCATAATATTTAAAAAATTACGCAATTGATTTTCAAAGTAAAAGTACAGATAAATAGATTTATTCTTATACAGGAAAATAATTTGATAAACAACTAATTACAAATAAATAAATATATAACCATATAAATTTTCATTATCCATGACTTTGATGTTTTTTAAAAAAGCATCACCTCTTTTTTTAATTTTTATCCCTTTTTATAAATTAAAAGAATTAATTGCTTATTATTTATGAGGTTGTGAATTGATTGTGCTGTCATCGTATGAATGTGCTAGCTACTTTAGATTGAGTGAGTTGATATACATTTTGATTAACTCATCTTAGGCATATTACTATTTTTTTATTCGCTGCAAAAATCACTAATTTTTAAAATCGACGAGTTGGCTAATTTTCTAGACAGTTTTAATTTGGTGAGTAAAATAGGTTGAATGTTAAAAATAAATTCAAATAAGATAAAATAGAAAGACAAAAAATTAAAAGAAATTCATTCATTAGATTTGTTTAATTTTTAATTTTAAAATAAAGGACATAAAAATGCCACATAATATATATTAAGGATAAGAGCGTCGATTATGAGAGATTATACTAAATATGTTCGAAATTTGTTAGATGGGTAGTATTTATCTTTATAATATCTGTTGAGTTAACCCCAAGGGGTTGTCCGAGTGGTAGGGCAAGCGAGCTGTAAACCCAGACGCCCAGCGGTCGAAACTCGGCAACAGCAACTTTGGGGCCACTGGCAGTTTATGCTCGGTCGCCACCGCCAGGGCCTCGAGGACTAGTCGGCGTTAGGTGGGGGGACTCCCCCAAGCCGTTACCCCCGGCTTGGCCCCCAAGCCGTTATCGGATACCTCGATTATCAAAAAAAAAATATCTGTTGAGTTGGACATAAATTAGTCATTTAATATTAACGGTAAGAGCAAAGAAAGTGAGATATTAAGTATGTTTGAATTTTGTTAAATGAGTAGTATTTATCCTTATAATATTTTTACGGCAGATTAACTTGAATAATATGCAAATGACTAAATTTTACTTGTATTCATACTCACCTCTTGAAATTAAATTGGAAAAAAAATCTTAATTATTCTATGAATTCATAATTTATAAATATTGAATAGTATCTCAATTAAAACTTTGATACGCTTTTTATTTAAATTTTTAAGTAAGTCACTGATAATTTATTTTTAACTAATATAAATTTAATTAATAAATATCATATTTTTAAGTAAATCACTGATAATTTATTTTTAACTAATATAAATTTAATTAATAAATATCATTTTTTATTTTGTTACTGATTTTAATAGTAGGTTGAATTTTTAAAAAAATTGTAATATAGGTAGATAAATATTACAGTAATTACTTTTGTAAAAAATTATTTATTTTGTTATTCTATTTCAAAAAAATATTGAAACTATTTTTATGATAAAGTGATTCATAATTAGACAATTTATCTTTCAAATGTATCACAGATTTTGAATTTTGATATTATTTTAAATTTTTTAAGAGAAGAGTTGAATGAATACTTGATCAAATTAATTTAATTATTAAACTATCAGTTTTAATATTTTGTTAAAATAGAATTTAGAATGAGATATTACAGATGTTTTAAGTTGCACATGCGATGAAAACTACGTGTTTTATATTATATTATTGCGGTAAGAATTTGTTATTAAAATTTTAAAAAAATATAGATTGACATGGTAAAATATTACTCATTTTTTTACACATCCCGTGCATGGCATGGGTTTTTGCTAGTACTCTATATTATTGCAGGGAGTGTTTTCGTGAGAAAACGTCCGAGAGCGACAAGTGACGGAAGTTTGTTGGTTTGTCTTCAAATTTTTTTACTCCAATAGCTTTCTTTATTTATTTATGTCTACACAAATACACATATATAGCTTTCTCTATTTAATTTTAATTTTCAAAATGAAAATAGAAATAAATATATCTATTCTTACATAGAAATTAAATTTGATCTACAATTTTTTACAAATAAATAAATTATGATTATATCATTTTCATTACTCTTGACTTTGAACTTTTTCTAAGAATTATTACGTAGTCTTTTACTTTCATTTATTGTGTTATAAATATATTTTATAATACATAAAAGTTAAAATTATACAAAATATGGTCAAGATAGATTTTTATTACTACAAAGTGGTTTTTATTATTGATGAGGCTGTGAACTGACGATTTTGTCACCACAAGAATGCGTTTGGACTAAATTGAACGAATTGAGGTCAAATTTTAATCAAGTCATCCTAGCCAGGTTTAACGAATGAGTAACCCTACCTAACAGATGGCAAGCTTAGCAAATTAATAAAAGAACTCTTTTGTTTTATTTCTCTCTCTTTCATAGAAGTAACATTTTTGTCCCTTGGTGTTTTCACCACCACTACTATTACACCTACAATAATAATAATAATAATGATAAGTATATCAATATTATTATATTTAAGTAAAAATTTTAAGTTTTGAAATAAGAGAATTAAATACATTCAAGTATGATAGGACTCTTATTATATGTAGGTGAACATATAAAATGTAGGATATTTTTATATTTATAACGATCTATTCCAAATCAATACACCAAACTTAATTATAGATACTTATAAATGTTGAATTTAAAAGAATAAAATTCCTTAATTTAAGATTATATCTTCAATCTCAAGATGCATAATGACCCATGCAATTACACCATTCGAAAATTTTTAGAATTGCGCTTATACCCCCCATGAGGAGTTTTTACAACCTTTAAAGAATTAATGACATGATTCTTAGATTGTGCTTCAATTTTATGAAATACATGGAAAATATTACTTGAAATGTAATTAATGCTTTGTTTTATTTATGATAAATTGTCCAAGCTACAAAAAGATTTAGCATTTTGGTAAATAAACAAAGTTCAGGTATTGATTTTGAAATAACAAATATAAGTCAGGTAACAATTGTTAAACATGGACCAATTTAGGAAAATTAAATATATATGCATGTATGTGTTTAAAATGGTAAAAGTAGGGTAAACAATCCTCAAAATAGGGGGAAAAAAAAGGCAAGAAAAATCAAATTTTTACTATAAAAGGTTTTTGTTAAATTTCAAAAATAACTTAAAATATACGATTGGATTTTAAGTTTTTATTATTTTGAATTTTTTAAATAATTATTAGATTGAGAGACGTCATATGGTTTAGTGTTTTGATACACATTAGCAGTTTGATTATCAAAGAAAGTGACACGACAAAAAGTGAAGGTCATAGTGTAACAAAAAAACCAACTCCGTAATTTTTATTTTTTAACTTTCAAATTGACCCGTGCATAGCACGAGTTTGTTGCTAGTAATTCTTATTACACGGCTCAGGGAGTGAAGTTTCCTGCATCCCTCTCTCTCTATCTCACTCATGTGTTGGGTGGAAAAAGATCCCATTCAATGCTAAAATTTCTCGGATGGTGAAATTTTTGTTGAAGGATTAAGATTTTGTAGAGGACAGCTTTCCTTCCACAAATCACTCAGAACCTGGGCAGCATTAATGATCAATTTCATCATAATCTTTCCAATTTTCTCCCACTTACAATCCTTGCAAATGATATTTTCCACCAACAAAGTCTACCCACACAAATCTTATAAATAATATACATATGATCAAAATCGTTATAATTCTTATTATTTTATGAATTTGATATTATTGGACACACTTATGTCCATATCCATACATAAAAAACTCTATATCCACATACTTTTCTTATTTTCCATACAATCGTCTATGTATAAATTACTAATTTTTATCTTTCTCGTAAGTTTATTTTATCAAATGCAGATGAAGGAAAATAGCTTTTATATCTCTTCGTTTTACTTCACGAAAATGTTTTCTAGACAACTTTCCTACATCAATTTCTTGAGAAATAAACAGTGTAAGAGGGTAAGCACGTGACACCCTCTCTTCTTATTTTTTAAAAAGTAAATATTCACACATAATAGGCACCTTTGATTTTGTTGTCAATTTTTATTCTTTCTCTATGCGTTAATTGTACTCATTTGTTCTTCTTTAACTACACTAATTTTTGTAAGGACCTCAAAAAAGAGAAATATTTTATTTTATTTGGATTAAATCAGGGTCCTACGAGCTCAGGCAGTTTAGGTTTTCATACTATCAGGATTTTCAAATTATGTTTTAGTACCGATTTTTACATAGTTTGTCCTAATTAAGTGAAAATATATAATTTTTAATTTGGTAGATTGAAAAACATGACAGTAAATTAGGCTTGAAAATTGAAAATAAATATGGTAAAACATATTCCGTAAATCCTGAGAGAATTGTTAAAAAAAAAAAAAGAGAAACACCAAAATATATTCACGGGAATCTAATTTTCCTTACTTCCTATGGTAAAATATATTCACCGGATCTAATTTTTGTTCAGTGAATTAGGAAGTGTATCACACAAAATATAATAAAATTTTCCAATTTCCTCTATTCATCCTCCTATATAAGAATTTCTTTCTTCCCATATTTTATACCTCAAGTTCGAAAGAGGATTTCATCATCAAACGTAAATGTTTTTTTCAAAGACACTTCTTATTATGCGGTGAGTAAAGTTTGACTTATTTTTATTTTTTCTTTTAGCATCCGTTTTAGAATAATATTGATTGAACACTGTATTAAAGGATTTGCAATAAATTTATCATTATATCTGTAAATTTACCATCATAGTATTAAAAAATTTGTAGCAAATTTATCATTAAATTTGTAAATTTACCATCATAAGTAAAGAATTTATAGCAAATTTACCATTAGATCTGCAAATTTAACATCACAATTACAAAAGGTAGTAAATTTTTTCTCGATCCTAACAAATTAACCACCAAGTGAGCAAATTTATCATCACAAGTATAGCAAAGAACTTTCAGCAAAATTTACCATCAATAAAAATGTCATGATGATAAATTAATCATCTATAAATTTACCATGTTGCAATTTACCATATTGTTTATATTGGTAAAACCATAATCGACACTCGCCGTGTTGCAAAATCGTATCCTACGAAATCAATTTTGGTTGCCAAAACTTCTCTGGTAAAGAATCTCATAATAATGCAGAATCGTATCCCGAGATTTATAGGTTAAGTGCTGAACAGGTTGAAAATTAGAATCCAGGGTAATTTCGGTATTTTTTTAAAGGTTAGGACCAAAACATAATCCTAAAAAGAGGATGAGATGAAAAATTAGTTGACACTAATAGATAAGACCAAAAAATTAAGTGCCCATTTTATTTTCAATTCTCAAAATTTATTATGCACATTTTCATTTTAATTGCATAATTTTATTTACATGCATGAAATTATCTATTGGGCTTGCATAGTTTGTATATAAAATTATTTTGTGTACATTTCGACTTAGCCCAATTCCCTTTTCTCATTAACCCCAACCCAATAACAAACCAAAATCTTGGTAGCTCATTTAGCCCATTGTAACTAAGTCCATCAGCAGTGTTTTGGCCCAAATACTCACTCCAACTTGACTAGTTTGTGACCAAACCACCACACCCAATAATTTTTTCATTTTATCGTATACTCACGTCTCTCTCTTAGAATCCACGTTAGAAATTTTCTACAGAAGATCTTTGGCAGCCAATCTTCTCTCCCACCTGACTTAATTTTTAATTTTTTTTTAAATTATATAAAAATTCACATGAACACTAATACTGACAAAAGAATCTTCAAATTTGCACTTATATTTTAAATTTTTTCTCAATATTATTTCAACAGTTGATATCAAATTATAGTTGGATAAGAAATTTCGGTGCTCTTAAGCAGAGTACGGGACCAGACTTTCCCTCTCTTGTTATTTGCTTGCCTTCAGATGAAGAACGTCACTGCGACCCGGAAATTCATTTTCCAGGATCCTGCTTAAGGCAATGGCCCGCAGAAATCTCCCAAATCTGGGTGGCAATAGGTTTTATGTGAGAGAAATATTAAGACCAGAACTGCTATGACATACCGTGACACCAGAAAATAAGTTAGATTTTATGGGGTCGGTGCCATAGTTTCCTATATGCCTAATCCAAATCACGGATCTTTAATTTCCTCTGTACCAAAGTCGTCCTTATGAACATTGGTCTCTGAAAGTCATCATCAGATGATTCAGATCATCAAGCTCATTAGAGTTCACTTCCCTTCTCATCAGACATCTAAATGCATCATGTATTAGTAGTAGGTATAATACAACTTGATGCAGCTCACCTGATTGCATAATATGGTAACCATTTCCGGTGGGTCTGGGGAAGCCTAGCGTTGCATGTGTAACATCTTCAAATTACAAAAAGAAACATAAGGTTGAACCAATGCAGTAACCCAAAAGTAAACCGGAAAGGAAAAAAGCAAAAAAAAAAAAAAAAACTGTTTATTTGCTATTCTTACAGCATTTTCACAATAAACTGAAGAAACTTCAAGGTAACTGAATTTCATAACCGTACATGTTGAATATTTAGTATACCTGGGAACTGATTCAATACTTTTTTTCACCCACATTTCTTCAATTAGAGAACTTGGAGATCAACTTGTCAACGTGAATGATGATATCATCTATATGTGGTCGAACTGTGGCCTGGGGTTGGAGCATCCACGTTACAAACTTGTGAAGAGCTTCTGGGTATGGAGGATTAGGCCCAGCTGGCCACTTTATCTGAGCATTTACAATGGCTAATTGTAGGCTTCCTCCAGATTCCCCAAGTGCATACTCAAATGGAGATACACCATACCTGTAAGTTGCAGCAGCAAGGGAAGAAAATCAAACTATACCTAAAGGCCACATTTAACAATGAGGGGATTACTAATACCACATTCCTAGGTGTTCTTAGATGTTAAGAGTTTGAGGAATGAACTTCCATAAGCTCAATCCATATTAACATATTGATGGTCAGATAGTTTACACGGTTAGCATCCAATCTTCTGGTCTGTTAAATGGTCAGAGCGTGATTGGGTGTATACCAACTAGAGCAACGGCTCCAACAATAGGCAGAAAGCTGCATCGTATCTTCGATATAGCTAGAAATAAAGTATTACTGGAAAGGCAGCAGGTTGAGGCTTACATTATTGCAAACAAAGTGCATCCCAAAGACCAGATATCAGTTCTTTCATCAATGTCTGCATAGCTTGGGCAGTCCCACAATTCAGGAGCTCGGAAAGGTGCCGAACAGTGCTCAGATGCCCATTCCTACATAATGAAGATCCGGAAAACCAGTTATCCACATATGCATCTAATTAATCAAATATAGCCCTCTAGCACTATTTAAGCCGACTTAGGAGATAGCTTAGTGCTGGCCGCTATCCTGACCATCTCTAGTTCAAAGCGAGCGCGGTGCATCCTAAGTGAAGGTAGTGAGCCCTTGTTGTCTGTGGTTATCCAAAACGAAAAGATAATAGAATAACAAGGTTGTAATTTAATCTACAACTTCTAGAAAGCAGAAATATGTAACCGAGTTCAAGAAAGTGTGGTGTTTTATACATGGGTAGATAAAAGAGATAAAACAATCAAAAGAAATATGAGTTTCAACTTACAACAGTTCTAAGAGGCACCAAATCATATACACAATATAAATAGTTTTTTATTCCCTATTTAAGATTGACTATGCATACACAACCAAATTACATGTTGTTTTAAACAACTTTGTTCATGGTTGATTGTTATGTGGCCTATCACAAAGACACCAACTGCGACTTCAAACCATACTGAACCAAGCTACCAAAGACCAGTTCATGCTAGCTTTAACAGTAATGCAAATCAAGCCAGGTTTTCAACGTGGAAAGGCAGCTAATCTTGAGCAGACTCTCCTAGTCAAGCTCATGAACACAAGAAGACTGACTATGAAAACAAGTTCTCGGAGAACGACAATTGTGCGAAGGATTAATTGTTACAAGCTTCATGGGTAGAAGGATTGAAGTCCCATGAGTTTAACTATATGAACTAATGATAAGTGGTGACAGCACTATCAACAGGGAAGATTGCTTGCCTCATCCACATAATTCAATTGAATGAGACCAGTCAAAGTATTACCTTTCACTTTTACTTTTTCTGGATACACCTAAGGTAAATAACTTTCGTTCATGACTCTCAAGTAACAAAAATATAAACACATGAAGCACGGACACCTCATCGAATGTCATGTACAACTACTGGCATGAACACTCTCCCAGATCAGAAGTGTTCTATTTCTCCTCTTTTTTTTTTTTTTCACTTGGTCACTGTGCGGACACTCTCTAGAATACGCTTCAGACATGCTAAGAAGCCTTCAGGATACTGACGGACAATTGAAGGATACGTCGAGTCAGTAAAACGGAAAAAAAAGGCACTACTTCAAATTTAGGGAACTCTTCTTTTTACCTATTAGATGACGATTTGTAGATTATGAAAACATGTGTCAATAATGAAACGTTCTTTGTTGGAACTCTTTTGTGAATGATGTAATCACCTATGTGAATAATTGCATATGTAGTACATTTACGATACTTAGAGCCTTGATTTTTTCATTTCTCATTATTTTTCATTTAAACATTCATTATCTAAGAAAACACACAAATACATTCTTTCAACATGTCCCCAGCATGTCACGTCCTGCATTTCTTGGAATGTTATCTCCTACATTTGTGTGTCCGTGCTACGTAACTCAAAGTTAATCCAAATAAGTTACTCCTATCCTCAATGAATGTATCTCAACAATTCCTGCATGTGTTAATCATCCACCTGAAGTTCCTTATTTGTAATTTCATGCAGAATCCTTGTTACAATACAAAAGTGTGAATATCAATGTGTCCACATTTCTATGATGGATATGGTACTAGAGCTAATCCGTAAGTCACCAGAGTCAAAAGGACCAAAAGCTAGCAAAGTCAAGCCTATCATTCCGAACACAGGCCAAGCACCAAACAACCATGCGCCAGGTCAAGCTCCAAAGTTCATCAAAACAAAGTGCCTGAGCTTACTCATGACTCAGCTTGCATCACTTTTAATTAATCCACGAGTCCAGCCAATAAAGAAAAGACACAATAACTAAAACCAATAAGCTATACAATTAGCTTGAAAATTAGTGAAAAGAAGAAAATCATAGAAAAATAATGGGACAAATCACCTAGATGAAGAAAAGGTAATTGTGGATATCGAATGGAGAACAATTAACACATTACCTGCAATTGTAGTGCCTCTGTACGAGAGCGAATTTGCTTTCTTGCAGGACGAGCACTTCCAAAATCCATCAATATTGTAAGTGGTGGCTGTCCTTTTCTATGTGTGATAAGTACATTACCGGGTTTCACATCATTATGTGCGTACGTAGGATCAAAATTGTGCATATGCTTGAGTCCAGCACAAAGCTGCAAATTCAAATCCAGCTACAAATTAACGTAAGGAACGCATACAAGCCACGACAGTTTTAAAAAAGGAAGGCTAATGCTTCATATAAAACTTGCAGCCACGTATATTTTTAGAATCACATAAGTTCAAATTTAGAAAAGGAAAATCCATGTAACAGCTAGTTTAAGTTAAAAAGTTGTGCAACTGCACCGTTAAATCAAGTACGGCAGAAACATATCACCAAAGGACACCACAAAGCAAAATGCTTTCCTTTGCACCCAATGCAAACAGATTTGGAGAGAAGGACATAAGTATTTGTAAATTATGCGAAAGTATATATTAAGCAGCTTCAATAGCTTTAATAACTTTTATCACCTGCCGAAATATATGAAGAACGTCCGAAGTAGAAAAGAACTCCTTCTTAGCCTTCATAGCATTGGCATTGTCCAGTAATGTTCCATCCAAATGAACTGGAAATAACAAGTATGCTTCATTCTTCCAAGCTCCTTCCTGTGTAGGCTATCGAATGGAAAATAATCTTTTCAATAACTAACCAGTGTCTTAAGGAGGAGAGAAAGATCCAAGTTATCGAACAAAAGTAAACAATACAAAAATGGTTAAAATGATTGTCTACTCTAAAAGTACAAACTTTGACACGCCCTTACTCAAAGTGGTCATAAGAAACAATGCATCATATCAGCTCTGACTTGCAGAAAAAAACATTGCTTGCCTTATCCAGCATGGTCAAGAAAAAGTTCTATGATAAGTTATTTGCTGAAAATCTCATTCCACTTGAACTCTATTTGATTTCCAGTGGCTTTGTCCACGCTATTTAAAGATAAGAATGCAATGCAGCATTATGCAATAAAGGTTGTCACGTAGAACATACTGAGGCACAGATAATACGCACAGTAGCTGTTGCTTAATACACAAATCATAAGCTGATTGATCAATGGATTTCTCACAAGTACAGAGCAAACACAGGAATGATTAAAAGGAGAAAACATATCTTCTCTGGGATCGGAATCCATCGATGAATCAACCATGTATGCATGGTGATGTAGGACAAAATACCAGAGATTCTAGATTCCACCAACAGTGTACCCAAAAAATTTAAAATGAAGTTCTTTGTACACTTGTAAAAAATAACAAAATTCCAAGAGTTCTAATCCATCTACGTGACAATATCTATAAGAGTTAGGAAACATTACTATATTTTGGTGCATTAACAAGGGCCCACGACTAGGCATTTCTACCGACAAGCATATTGACCAGATTATCCTTACTTCTTTCTAGGTCCAGACACGAAAGTTGTAGTATTAACAACCTTTATATATGATTTTGGGCAATGTCCGATCTCAAGGGGAGGTGGATGGTGTGGATTTGTTAGTGGTGGTCATAGGTTGTAAGGTTGGTTGTTTCCTACATCGCACTTGTGCCTTCCATTGGGTGCCCCGTTCAAGTCTATTGCAATCTGGGATTCAGTTGTTGCTAGATTTTAGAAGCCTCGTATGGGATGGAAGAGGTAGTGTTTATCAAAAAGGGCGAGGATGACTCTCATTAAGAGCAGTTTGTCAAGCTTGCTATGTGATTTATGCTCGTATTTATTGTCCCAGTTTCAATGGTAGAAAAATTGAAAAAGTTGCAGCAAGACTTTTTTGGAAGTGGTTCGGGAGAGGAGTTCAAGTACGATCTAGTAGATTGGGATACAGTTAGCTCACGAAATAAGGGAAGGGAGTTTAGGAGTGAAGAGACTTGCTATATTCAATCAAGTTTTATTATGGAAGTAGTTATGGAGATTTGCTCGTGAAAGAGATAGCTAGTCGAGAAAAGTGGTGTATGCGAGCCTGGGGAAAGTTGGGGTGAGTGGTTATCGCGAAAGGTGCGTTTGCCACATGGGGTCGGGCTTTGGAAGGGTGTCAGGAAAGGGTGAGATGAGTTCTCTAGGCAGACTAGTATGAAGGTGGGGACGAGATGGAAGGTGAAAATTTGGGAATATATATGGAGTGGTGGTGCGAGGTTGAGGAATGCTTACCTTTTTATAATTCAAATAAGGGGCTACAGTGGCGGATTATTTAAAGATTGATGTGGGATATATCTCTTCGTAGAGAGGTGCAAGATTGGGAGATGAATTACTTGTTGGTTCTTTTGGGCAAATTATGTAATTTGTGGGCTTGTGGGTAGGGGAAGTTTCTTTATGATGGAATCCGGCTGGAAATGAATCTTTCCAGGTTAGTTCTTTTTACCACATTTTGGTGGTACTTATACATGCTTTTCTTGAAAAGTTATTTAGTGCACTCAGGCTCCAACCAAGGTTTCGTTTTCTCATGGTGTGCGGCTAATAACAAATTTTTACCATAAACAACCTTATTTGGCATAGCAACGCTTCTCTTACTCAGTGTTGCATGTGCTTGAGTGAAAGAGAATCGGTAGCGCACTAGTTTATTCATCGTCCGGTTGCAATGGAGCTTTGGGCTACGGTTCTTGTATGGTGGAATATGTAGTGCCTTTTCCCACGCTCGGTGGTTGATTTGATTCAAGAATGTTTTGGTGCTCGAGTGAGTAAAAGCAAACGAAAGATTTAGAATCTGATTCCACTATTTATGATGTGACTTATTTGAACAGAGCAAAATAATAGATATTTTGAATCTTTGATAGAGTGGAAAGGTCATTATATAGGCTTAAGAGTCTTTTCTACTTTGCATGGTTGGGAATCGAGGGAGGTTATCCTACCCTTCATCAATTTCATGATATGAAAGACTTTTGGATTAGATAGTAGGATACTAGTTATATGGGTTTTCATTTGATGGGTTTGTAGGTTTTTGATGTATAGGACCATTTTGTTCTTGACCTTCTTTTGTATATGGGTGGCATCCCCTTCTTGCTTTTTTCTGTAAACTTATTACTTATCAAATAAGAAATACTCTTTACACATGATACTTGAATTGAGAAGCTAAATTATGGTTTGAAGTGCTAGGTGAGAATACCAGCACATGGTGATATCTATCTTACATAGACCTAAGCATCAGCATTGGTCACGATATGTGTCTCAAGGGATGGATTCTTCTAATTCCCTATGTCTAAAGACGATGGACAAATCTGCATGCACATGGTGATGCATTGGTTGCACAATTAACTAAACATACTGAAGACATAACCCATAAGGCTCGGATTCACCATCTTGAAGAAAAAATGGTAGTCGTGCACTTTCACTTCCCATGCTCTTATTCCAAATGTTCAAGAAACATAATGAAAATAGCACTTCACGCACAGGACGATGCTCTAGTGGGATTGACAACCTCTCCACTCAAAGCTGCATAATGCAACTATCTAAATCTGTGAAGTGTACAAATGAGTGCAATGATTACCTTCACTGCAATTATAGCATGATCAAGAAGTGGAAGCAGATTGGGATGGCTAAACAATGACGACACGCGGATCTCTTCCCTCACTAACTCTAACTGCTCAGTATTCTGAATGAGAACTTTCTTCATTGCATAAGTTCCATCATCTGCATATCAACCAATCCAACTATAAAAACAAGTTCAGCTGCTTCCATTTTTACATTTCTCCCCAACGAAATGGAAGGAGTCAGGAAACCACCATGCAGATCTATTGACATGAAACAGGCGATAAACAAGCGACTGATCTATCAAAGCAAGCCCGATGGTCAAATAAAGTCAGCCCAACACCATGTCAGATTATATGACGACTGGACTGATAGAGGGTGCGGAACGGGTTACATGATACACCAAACGCCCTAAATGCAGTAGGATAGGGCTAGGCTTCTATAGATTACTAAACTCAAGGAGACTTCTTTTATGCAATAAACATTTAATAAAACGGACACTATTTTTCAAAGCATTTATATAAAACACATTTGTGCAAGTATAAATGACCAGTTTTTATTTTCTCTTGACAAAAATTCGCTCTCTCTAGATTTTTTGATTGATGTCATGGAAAAAATTTGGGCAATGCTCTGCATGACTTAGCAAAAAAAAAATGCTCTGCATGAATAAATTCGCCATTTTGGAACAGAGGAACAGCATTCCAAAAATGTAATTGACCATGGTAGTAGTGTTTCCTAGTAACATAGGTCCAACATTTTCGTTATGAACTCAGGGAAACATTAAATTTAGAGATATGAACCGAAAACACTCTCAAAAAGCCAAATTCAACCAAACATTAGAAACAGATCAGTATTGAACCCAAAAAGGTACGTTACCCCACCACGTTAGAGTAAAAATTCAGGAAGACTGACATTTGTGCTGCTCAAATCTAAACAGTTAACCAATTGAAATTCATAATCGATCAATCAAAACATCAATACATGGAGACAGATAGGGAATTGTCAACCTGAGACGTGAGAAGGGTCCTTGAATTTCACGGCCAATCCACCACCGGAGGCCGAGGAGGAGTCGGTGAGGACCTCCTTGACGAGGTAGACGTAGGCGAAGCCACCTTCGCCGAGCTGCCTCACGATCCTGAACCTGTTCTCGTTGATCCACACGTCTCCGCCACCGTTCACGGCGTCGTACAGCGCGTTCAGCCCAGAAAAAGAGCATCCCATCTTCCCCACCACTCCTTGGTCTGCTCTCTCCCTCCCTCCCTCCCCACCTCTCTCTCTCTTTCTCTAAACGGATCTTCAAATTCCCATGTCAAAGGTCTCAGTGAGCATTTAATTTTTGTATTTATTTCATGTGCCCTGTCCCAGACCGTCCTGCGTAGTTGTTGGATCAATCACGGTCCATATCGAAGTGTAGAAGTCAATTTTAAGAAAATTAAAGTTTTCATCTTTACTTTCATGTGAATTCAATCATACGCCGGTACCATTTCGGACTAGGGATGTTGAAGTGCATCACACATAGTAGTTTTGCTGCGCGTCAAAAAGATTTTATTTTGGCGTAAAATATTGTTCGAATAGTTAGACACTGACCGAATTTCAATCAGTGTTTGCACGCCAAAACGATGTTATTTTGGCGCGCAGTAGGAGCTACTATGCATAATGCGCAGCAGACAGTAGCCTCCCAAATTCCTTTCATTTCATAGGCATCTCATTACCCTTCCATACTCGTCTTCAACTAAATTTTTTTTTTCGTCTATACATAAAGATTTCAGTCAACAAAACCAAGTTAATCACAAAAAATTAGAATTGTAGTATCTTTAATATGATAAATTTATTAATTGTAGTATCTGATATGATAAATTTGTTAATGGTTGTTGCTTAGTATGAGAATTGATGGTAAGTTCGGGCATGCATGGTCACGATAATGAGATGTCTCCTCAATTCGGATATCTCCTCCAAGTCAAATGTCCTCCATCTTGGATGTATACCCAACTCAGCTGTCTGCAGAGTTTGAGAAGACTTAACTTTCCGAGAATATTTTTTAAGGCTATGTTATTCGATTGTATACCGTTCTAGCTTTGTTTGATTATGTTCCTAACATCACAGGACATAGCCAAATATCTTGTAATGGTCTCCATGTCAATCTAATAACAGATAAGAATTATAGAATCCATTTTGGTGTCATTCCTATTTTCAAGGAATTATCTCCTAATCGTACTCCACGATGTCACACGATACGGAGGCACCAATTTTCTATATAATCTAAGCTAACCCTATAATACAAGGTACGAAAACTTTGTTATTCTAATTTCTTGAGCTTTCCTTATCATCTTCTCTACTAGAAACTCTGACTTAGGCATCGAATAGGTGCTGGTAAGGCACCACACCTACGTCAAGTGTTGTGCAGGTTCAGATGAGTGGGTGGCATTCCAATTCGTTCTATCAGTTGGCGTTGTCTGTGCGAACGAGCAACTCGTTTCTCATTTGAGTTTCTTGGTTGGACGGGTTATGTTTCATACCTGCTCCATGGCTTCAAACGCTAGCAATCAGAACGAATAGCACAGACAAGTTCCTAGTATTGCCCCAGCGCCAATCAACCATGAAGATTACTAGGCGCTTCGCCACCAAGTCCTTACTCTAACCCAAGGGGGTTGGAACAGAGTTCCCACCAGTTCCATCAGCTTCTTTGCTAGCCACCTCCTCATCCTCATCCTCATCCTCATCCTCATCCTCCTTCTCTTCTGCATTCAAGGTGATGACGTCGCCATCAACTTGAAAAGAGGACAAGCGTAGGTTAAGATGAGTTGCCTCAATCTTCCTATTCAAAGACATAAAGTCGTCATAATAGTACTCTGTCATGAAATCAACGAATCCCTCAGTTCCTTTCAATTGTTCTAAATTGTCAGTCTGGGCACGGGCCAGTTGATCTCTTAAGGTAGCAATTTCCATTTCTCTCGCGTACAACATCTTGTCCTTCTCGTCAGACATTTGGGTCATATCAGCCACAACTTTATCCCTCTAGGTAGGGTAGTTTGGCCTCAGCGAGCTCATTCCTCATATCACTTGGCAACTTTTTCTCCACCTCTATCCTTCCGTTAGTCAGGCACAAGCTCCTCTGTGGACCTCAATCTCATGCTTTTGCATCTTTATAAACTCTCTCAAACTTTGAATTTGGGCCTTCTGTATGCTAGTTTCGTCCTTGAACCTGTCTAGCTCCTTCTTCAATTTTGCCAACGCCTAATCCTTTTCATTTTTCAAGCGCTCATGAGTTTTGACCCTTCTCTCCAAAGGCTCTGTTTCATTAAAAGAATCTAGAGCTTTCTTTACCATCTCGGCCCCATAAACATTTGTTTGCAAGAAGAATGGACAGGTCAATATGAAAAGTCGAGTTAAAACTTGACATGAAGGAAAGACAATTTCCTTGCCCAAGTTAAATAAGAACCTTGCATGCAGCTCTGCAGGGCTCAGATTCTTCACTAGGACATGGTCATTTTTAATGCTGAAGTCATAAATACAGTCAACAACCAGAACAGGACTGTTCAACACAAAAGCATTCTCGGGCCAGTTACGAACAAAAGACACAGATGTTGTGATGGGAGCATCAAGCTCCACCACAAGGACCTCCTTCTTCCTTCCAGCCCTTCTTTTGGTGAATGACTATCAGGTCATGTCGGCATGTCCTTGGCCTTTTTTCACAACCTATTCACTCCTCTTCTCAATTGTATTAGGAGCCATAGCCTTCTTGTCTTTTTCATTCCTCTATTTCTTGTATGGGGACTCAGTAGGGACAATACCTTGAGAGGTGACCCTAGAATCCTAGAAAGTGGAAGGATCCTCTAAGGGCCTTTTCTTCTTAGTTGTCTTGATGCCCTTGGATTCCTTGACAATTTTGGCCTTCTCTTTGTCTTTAGTTCAGTCAATTTGTCCTTGTTAATGACTACCATCTTCTTGTCATCCTCTACCTAGAGTAGCAGTAGCAGAAAGAAATATAAGGAATCATTGATAAAAAATTGTGAAAGTATTGTGTTTACTACCTCTCTCCAAAGCAAGAGCCTCAGTTGATGGTTTTGGGCCGAACAATTATTTAGCCAATGTCTCTAGCTCCAGCTGCACACGATAATTGTGGTCAAGATAATTGATGACAAATTTGATTTGTTTTGCAATATCCTTGGTGATGGATGGTCTCTGTTTACCTGCACAAGACAAAGCATTAGGCACAAGTACACATGAAAATATAAGGTTTATAGATGAAAGAGGTGCTCACAAGTATGATGAAGCTCTCCATAAAAAAAGTAAATTTTAAGGGAGTCGGTCATGTCTTCCTATTATGGGAATTCCCATCATTTCCCAAAGACAAAAAGAATTTATCTTTCCAATTATTATTGGTTGGAGGAGGACCATCCACTAGAGTAGGACCACCGTCCCTTCTTGAAAGTAATAGCAACCCTGAAAAGTTTCATTTACTTAATTGGTGTATAAGAAGCCCTCCTTACTTAGTTGAGCCTTCTCATTGGTTGCTGTTACCCAGAGCACCCCACAATAAATCAGGATCCGCCACGAGTTAGGCAAGAGCTATCCTAGGGATAGGTTCAATACCACAAAATTTCATTCACAGGATGGGGGAAAGGTAACTGCAAGCCAGCCTCAAAGTCAGCTCTGTATAGGCTAAATTAATTTAATGTAGGGGTGGGGCTCTCTCGACGGCATTGGAAATTCTTAGTATTACATAGTTAGGAATTTGCTATTTAGCCCTCAATGCCATTACTTCCTCTCCAATAATAACTGAGGCATATATTTCAGCCTCGAGAGGTCGGGTACCTAAAACCATTGCTAAAGGATATGGAGAGAGAGCATCATATGTAGAGGCATGACTTTGCAAACCAGTAATAAAGAACTGTGAAAAGTATTGTGTTTACCATCTCTCTCTAGAGCAAGAGCCTCACTTGATGGTTCTGGGCCAAACAGTTATTTAGCCAATTTCTCTGGCTCCAATCACACATGATAATTATGGTCAGGATAATTGATGATAAGTTTGATATGTTCTGCAATATCCTTGGTGATGGATGATCTCTGTTTACCTGCACAGGACAAAGCATTAGGCACGAGTACACATGAAAATAATAAGGTTTAGGGATGAAAGAGGTGCTCACGAGTATAATGGGGCTCTCCCCAAAAAAAGCAAATTTTAGTATAGTCGGACATGTCTTCCCATCCGAGAATTCTCATCCTTTTCCAAAGACAAAAAGACTTTATCTTTCCAATTCTTATTGGTTGGAGGAGGACCATCCACTAGAGTAGGACCACTGTCCTTTCTTAAATGTAATAGCAACTCTGAAAAGTTACATTTACTTAATTGGTATATAAGAAGGCATCCTTACTTAGTTGGACATTCTCATCCGTTGCTGTTACCAAAGCACCCCACAACAAATTAGGATCTACCATGAGTTAGCAAGAGCTATCCTGGGGATAGGTTCAAATACCACAAAATTTCCCTCACAGGATGGGGGAAAGGTAACCACTAGCCAGCCTCAAAGTCAACTCTGTATAGGCTAAATTCATCTAGTGTAGGGGTGGAGGCTCTCTAGGTGGAATTGGAAATTCTAAGTATTACATAGTCGGGAATTTGGTATTTAGCCCTCAATGCCATTACTTCCTCTCCAGTAATGATTGAGGCATATATTTCAGCCTCAGGAGGTCGGATACCTAAAACCATTTCTAAAGGATGTGGAGAGAGAGCACCAGATGTGGAGGCAAGGCTCTGCGAACTAGAACCCCCCGAAATAGATTAAACCCTAGTTTGATAAACATCTAAATCTTCCTCAGAAGAGGAAAAGACACTGGAGGGATTTTGACATTTGACCATTTGTTGAATACACAAGATGGAAAGGATGTTAATATCGTAAATATCTTTAAAATAAATCTCCTCAACTATAGGGGAGTGAGCAAATTCACTGAAAATAGGGGAAGACGAACAACCATGCAAGTAATGGCACAAATGCAGGAAAAAGAAGGACCAAGCGTGTCCAGAGTCGAGATAGTTTAAATTGAAGATTCTATAATTAGCCAAATCTAACAATAAGAGGTTAGGAGAGGAGGACGTACCTAAAAGATGGATTACGACAGACTAATGGAGCTAGTTCAGAGTTTTACATCAGAATCGCCAAGGGTTTTGCTCAAGAAGTTCTACAAGCAAGTAAGGGGAAATAAGGATTAAAGGATGTTAAAAGATTTCTTAAACTACCCCCCAAGGTGTGCCATTCGTTGCAATGCACGGACAAGGGTTGGATGAAAGCCGCGTGTAATCACAAGTGAAAAGCCTACGGTAGCATTTAATGTTGCAAACAAAATGAGGAAAAAGCATAACCGTCATTTCTCTTTATTTATTTTGATATTTCCCCATATCCAGTGCTCACTCAGAAATAGGAGAGTAGCTGATGAGTACGAGAACTAATGGTATGCTTAGGCATTTGTGTCCAGGATAATCTCTGTTCGGATATCTCCTCCATGTTAGATGCCCTCCAGCTCAGCTATCTGTAGTGTTTGAGAAGACTTAACTTTCCGAGAACATTCCTTAAGGCTACATTGTTCAACTGTATATCGTTCTAACTTTGTTTGATTATGTACCTAAGATCACAGGATACAGCCAAATCTCCTGTAACGGTTCTCCATCTTAATCTAATAACGGATAAGGATTATAGAGTCTATTTTGGTGCCACTCTTATCTCCAAGAAATTACCTCCTACTCATACTCCGTGTGCCACGTGATACAGAGGCTCCAATTTTCTATATAACCTAAACTAACCCTACAGTACAAGGTACAAAAACTCTGTTATTTAATTTTCTTAAGCTTTCCTTATCATTTTCTCCACTAGAAGCTCCCACTTAGGCATCAAAGGGGTATTGACAAGGCATCACACTAGTGTCAAATGTTTTTCAGGTTCAGCTGTGTGGATGTCGATCCAATCATTCTATCAATTGCTAAATGTAGTATCTGAATATGATAAATTTGTTTCTTGGTTTTTTGAGCTATAGTCCTCTTTGTTTAAATTTATCATATATTATCTAAATTTATTATCATCATGTATACTACATTTTTTTCTCATGTGTAATATTTTTGGTATAACCCATTCAAGAGTTCAATCATTTATCATCCAATCACATACAAAAACTGTTAGGATTTTATACTCAAAGTCATGACTTTATGTAATAGATTAATATTTGTTTGAATTATTTAAATAATTATTTCTTTTCTTGATGAGAATCTGTATGGGCAAATATTTGCATTATATCTTATCATATTGTGCTTGAGTGTCTCTTATTCCACATAGTAGATAATCTGGTGTGTAGAGTTTGGCTTACACACATAGGATCAGATTATTGGTTCTTGTAGAATAGAAGTTTTTGGTTCACAGGCTTAGGTAGAATTGGATACACCACCAATAGAACTCTAACACAGTGTTCCAGTAGATCTGTCTTGACTACAGAAAATTGTATGGTTTTAACTTACTGTGTTAGTACACTTTGTGTGCATTGGACAGGACGACTTTGAGATAATTGTATTTCGACTGACAATATAATACTATTTACAACTCATGGTTATTACGTATGCTTGTACTCTTAATCCAAAGATAATTAATCGATGTATACATTTAATATTGTTGACTTTGATTCATTATAGAGTGAGGTCTTGTGGGCTAATAGTCTCGATGAGTTGGGTCACAATATTAAGTGTATGACAACTATTAATTATTAATAAAATCTACGTTCCTTTATAAGGATTGATATATCCCCTTGAGGAAGCTTATAAGTTTCAATTATGTCAAACCCTGTAGGTAGATATTAATATCCGACATAACGAATAAGTTAAGTGGAAGGTCTTAAGGAATTTTATAGATGTTGATTAAATAAATTATCAGTAATTTATTTTAATTAACGGGTATCTGTAATCTTAACGTGTAGAGATAAATAATCATTTAATAACATGGAGTTTGAAATATAATTTTGAGATATGGGAGGGGAATGCAATTATAATTCTATAGTGGTATGAATTATAATTTATATAATTCGGAATTAATCCGGCCTGGACTAGGAATTCCGAATTATATAGGAAGACCAGCCCATACTTCTCCTAGGGGTCCTTATCGTTGCCTATATATACATCATTATGCCTTCTAGGTTAGACACAACTTGATATTTAAAACATTGAGAGAAGTTCTGTGAAGACAAGGAGATCACATTTTTTAGCCCACCCTCAGTACGTGATCAAGGTGCAATAAGATCACGGTAGAAGATCTTGAGGCTAGTCGAGCAAGATCATACCAGTCGTATTTATAGTCCGATCACGATCAAACAGTGAAAGTAGCCAAGGTCAAACCAGACAGATCTCGAAAGTATGAACCCTAATTTCACCTAGTAAATACAGTCGCAATCATCTCAGATAATGGGACTCAATTCCAAGATGAGTTCAAGGCCTTCTGCCCACAGTATTAGATCTGCAACTATTATGCCTCAGTGCCATATCCTCAATGCAATGGGCAGGTATAAGCCTCAAACAAGACAATACTGGGAGGTATCAAAAAACACCTAGAGAAAGCCAAAGGAAAATGGGTCGAAAAGCTACCTCTGGTCCTATGGGCATATAGGACCATACCACGCTGATCTACGAGTCACCCCGTATTCACTTGCATATGACACTGAGGCTATCATTACACTAGAAATTGGCCTCCCAACTATCCGAACCGAACTGAAGATGCAAGGAGGAAACGACCAAGCTTTGGCAGTAGAGCTTGATCTCGCCAAGGAAAAACGAGAATAGGCCATGATCAAATTTGCCACCTATCAGTCTATTCTATCCAGGTCATACAATAAAAGAGTCCATCAAAAGAGAATTTGAGCTCGACGACTTGGTACTCCGCAAAGTCATGGGTAACACAAAGAACCAAGCAGATGGAAAACTTGGAGTTAACTGGGAAGGCCCTACAAAATTATAGGATGGCTTGGGAAAGGCGCCTACAAGCTCCAAGATCTTGATGACAAAGAAGTACCACATACTTGGATTGTCTCAAACCTCAAGAAGTTTTACCAGTAGTGTCAAATTTTTCTTGCACAATTATTCTCGTTACAACGCTAAGTTTTCATGAATAAAAGCACCATTTTTTCTATTTATTCATTACGCAAATATTCAGTAAGTTTGTAAATGTCATAGCTTCTTTCACTGTCTCACTGAGGAGGCAATAGTAACACGTCCAAGCATACTTGAGAAAATTATGAGCTAAAACTTGAGAAAAATTTAGCATCCAAACAAACTTGAGAAAAGTTAGGTTCAAAACTTGAGAAAAGATTGAACTCCCGAGAATACTTGAGAAAAGTATGAGCTAAAACTTGAGAAAAATTTAGCATCCGAGCAAACTTGAGATAAGTTCAAATTTGAGAAAAGATTAAACTCCCGAGCATACTTGATAAAAGTATGACCTAAAACTTGAGAAAAGTTTAGCATCCGAACAAACTTGAGAAAAATTTGAGATAAGTTCAAACTTGAGAAATGATTGAACTCCCGAGCATACTTAAGAAAAGTTTAACATCCAAACAACCTTGAGAAAAATTTGAGATAAGTTCAAAACTTGAGAAAAGTTTGAACTCCCGAGCATACTCAAGAAGAGTATGAGATTAAACTTGAGAAAGGTCACCCGCATAAAATTGAGAAAAGTTAAAATGAGTTCAAAACTTGAGAAAAGTTTGAACATATTGCTGACTTCAAGCAAAGTATGGCTACAAGATTGCTAAAAGACAGAAGGAATTACAGATAACCCAACTGTAAGCAGTATATTCATTCAAATCAAACATTCATGTGCAGGAAAAGACGAACCGTGCATGATCAAAACAGACAAAAAATAAAGATCAAATGTGTATGCGCAAAACAAGGCACGTAAAAAGAAAGACATCAATCAAACGGTGTCAACTGGGCCCTCCAAATGGTCTTACCCCCCTTTAGCATTTTTGCCGACATCCACGACCGCTTGATCGTCAATCATCAAGTCGGTGATGCCACTCTCAGGAATCTCTGCCTTGGCATCCATAGTCTCCTCTTCATCGAATTCAGACAAATGAGGGATCTCTTTGAACAAGGGCGAGTCTGCGGGCACATTGCATATTTTCATGCTACCCTCCATCCGGTAGCAAGGAAATCTTCTTGCTTGTCAGGGATCTGGTTGTTCACAAAGTCCTCGACAGCTTCATCCGCACCCCGTTTGTAAGCCTTAGCCTACTGAGCAGGCATCTCCTCGGCATGCTTCATTTTCAGAGCTATCATCTCGGCTAAAAGATCGACTGTCTTCTTCTCCTCGGCCAATAGATGGTGAAGGATTCGGCCCTCTGAGCGTTCTTCAGCGCCTTCTTCTTGTAGTTATTAGCTTCATCTTGGGCCTTGGAGAACTTTAGCTTGAAATCACAGACTTCGGCTTCCGCCACAGTGAATCATGCTTCCCGATCCTCACTCTGTCCGAGACACAGCATGGTCTTTTGGATGGGCTGCACAGACAAAACAATTGATAAGGTATCAAATCAATCACGATATAATGCTCAAATACGAATACTTACAAAGATGTTATGAGCAATCACAGTACGCAACAGGGAACAGTCATCAGACGAAGAGTAGGGCTCGACATCCCTCGGCAACATCAGTGCCTTAGTAAGAGCAGGGGTGACGCCTAAGTCACCGACAGTGTCTGCAACTATGATGGGTGTCACACCATCAACCAACAGTGTAGGAGCCCATATGTCGGCCTTCTTAGGAGTCTTGGATCTTCCCTTCATCTTGGAAGGACCAACAGCATCAGCTCTAACTAGCCTCATCCTCTTGGAATCGGCGGGAAGGGGGAGAGGCTCTCCTGAGCATCATCTTCGTTGGCCTTCCGCTTGGCCACAACCACCCGAGAAGGTTCTTTAGCCTCAGTAGGGTGTAAGGGCCTGAATATTTTCATCAATTTATGTGATCCAAATGTCATTAATTGATCCATATTGAAGTGTATGACATAAATTGATTGAATATGTTTGAGATGAAGTGAGAAGTGAAAAAGGAGTGAAAAACCATCGGGTCAGATTTGAAAATCATCAGGTCAAGTTTGGAAAACCATCCAGTCAGGTTTGGAAGGCTTGAAAACCATCCAGTCAGATTTGAAAATTTTAGACAGAAGACAGATCTAACCGGTCAGAACTGTGACCAACCAATTAGATGTTCCAGTCAGATCTGGAATTTTAATTTTGCTTGAAATTTTGAAAATTTTAAGCCAGTAAGTAAATCTGACCGGTCAAATTCTGGACCATCTGATCAGATCTTCTGGTCAAATTTGGGCGCGTGTTTTAAAGGAGGAAAATCAGATTTTTTAGAAAGAGATCCAAATTTTTACAAAAGGGGTTCTCTCTCTCTCTCTCTCTCTCTCTCTCTCTCTCTCTCTCTCTCTATGAGTCTTCTTCCCCATCAAACCCCAACTTCAAACCTTTGATCCAACATCAAATCTACCAAATTCTTCAAGATCCATCACTAATATCTCAAGATTAGTTGATATCTCAAGCTTGGAGACATTTTTTTTCACTTGGAAGAGTTTCTTTGAAGTTTCTCACCACCATTGGAGCTCAAGTTTTGGAGCAAGTCACTTGAGGTAGGGATGTTTTCTCCTTGATCTATGGGTGCTTGACTTATTTTGACCTATCTTCTATGATTTTGGTTGTCGTTTAGAGTTTGAGCACCATTTTTCAGATCGTGACTTTTCTTTGGGGTTATTGTTCGAATATTAGATTTTGGTAACTATTCATCTTGTTTTCCCTTCTTGATGTGATATAGTCATTTTCTTGAGGTCGGGTTTACCTATATGTTAAGTGAACACGATGTTGTGGATTTAAGGCCGAGGTGAGATTAAGATTCATGGTGCGATAAGTGAAGCTTCGTCTTTTGATATACGCAGGTTCGTAAATAGTAAACGTTGGTTGTGAAGTTAAGAAATTTTGACTTGTGAAATATACACTTGGGAATTATGAATTTATACGCATTTTGCACAATAAACTATGGTCTAGCCTCCGCGAGGAGCTGCGCTAGTGGTGAATGAATTGTAGTCTAGCCTCCATACGGAGATGTGCTAGTGACCTATGAACAAACACTAGCCTCCTTGAGGGAGTGATGCTAGTTATGAAAGTTGGCTAACTTTCTGAGGGAATCGTGCTAGTGAAATAATACATCTGGTTTGGCCACCTTCGGGTGCGGTGCTGGCGTAGATTACATGAACGGAATGGAATGTATGAAAATTATTCTGGCTTCCTTGGGAAATGATGCTAGTAGATGACATAACTTGTTTAGCCACTGTGAGTGATGATGGATATGAGACGTGATATGTGGACCAATAATGGGTCACGAGAACTATTGAATTATGTTAATCTTTTCACATGATGATTGGCATTAACAAAAATTATATATATGATATTATGATCAACTAAAATGGTTGTGAGAGACATTTAAATGCATTGGTATTTCAATGATGTGGAGTGAGAGGTGAATAACACATTGGCAGAGGGTTATCCACATGTCTCTATTGTTTGTTTCTTATACACAACATAAGTGTTTGTCGCCTTGTGACTAAACTGTTAACTTTTCATTGACTATTGGGGTTGTGTAGAACTCTATGGCATATTTTAAATGAAGAATTGTATGATGCATCATGAGGGAACATAGATTGCCATCTTGATACGTTGTTGAATGAAAATAACAAACGTCAATTGTGAGAGTTATGAAAAATGATGGATTACGCATAATGAGAGTCATGGAACCTATGTTCTATGTTGTTCAAATAAAGTTAAGAAATAGTTATGTGACACATGACATGTGTATGACATGTGTAGACACCGATGCGATATGAGATGATCTTTATGAGGCACGTGATATACGTGAATATTGAACTAGACTCTTTTGGGTATACTAGGAGTGTGTGAACTAGACGCCCTCTCGGGAGTACTAGAAATGGAACGTAAAATATACCGGGTTCCTCAGGGTATACTAGGAGGATACTAGGTCCCTTCATGTGGATATTAGGACTGATGTGGATCGGTCCCATTAAAGATAAAGTCAGGTACAACAACTTGACACTTAATGATAACATCTTGATGACGCACGTGAGCCATGGTATGAATTAAATAAAATGAGAAATTATGAATGACATTGATAGCCTCCTATAGAGCGTGCTAGAAAATGTGGTGGTGTACTGTCTCCTCTGGGAGAGTGTCAGGAATTGCAACATTATGGTTAGCTACCATCGGGTGAGGTGATAGCAGTTACGAATAAACCATGATGAAGAAACATCAGTCCCTTCATTTGGGTAACTTTGTTAAATTGAGGTATGGTGAGTTGATGCTTGATGAAGGACGTGAGTATAGGAGACGTGAAATGTGAGGGATAACTATATGTGCGGGCGTGAGGATATGAGGGTGGATTGACAATGGAGAAACATGAGTTGTGTTATGGCTAGTGTGCAGGTCCAATATGACGGTCAATGAGAAAATGACCCAGTATCGTGAAACGGTTAATAGAGAAGCTTTGGTATTGAGAAGTGATTGATGGAATTAACGAAACGGTGTCGTAAGATGGTTGAGTGTGTCATTTATGCTTATCTTGTAATTACTATAAGCTCATACATATTCATTGTTCATTGATCATTGATCATTAATCATACTATATATCATTTCAAATCATAGTCACATGGCATAGGTATCAACATTCCTACCGGGCTATTATCCTCCACAGGTACCCTATTGGAAGTTTAGCATGGAGTGCTTGAAGTGCTTGAGGTGATGCATCATGTTCGAGAGTTACGTTAATAGATTTCACGTATTGTCTTGTAAAATTTTTTGAAAGGTTTTATACAACTTATATATCATTTGTCTATTTTAGTGATCAGATAATATATCTTTAAACAATTTAATATGACATTTGATATAATTGGGTTGAGTTATTCCCTTTGAGCTGAAATACAATTTGAATTTTATTTAGATGGTTGGTCATGAATGAAATCTTTTGGACTTATCGTTGATGATTGTGAGATTTTTTTAAAGGATATGTATTATTTATATGTTTGAAACTGAGGGCATGACAAGGGGTTGCCTTCTTCTTTGCCCAGCAACAGCCTTGTTTTTCTACTTCATCAGTTCCCTCAGGTTCGGCACATTCGAATTTTTTGACATGATTTCCTGGTCAATTTCTTCTTCGTCTTCAGTGTTCTAGATTACTAGCGATCAGGAACCTAAATTACCATTGATGACGAAGAGGAAGAAGAACTTGAGGCGTCGACGACTACAGCAACAGTGACGCGATGGGGTTCCCTTAAATATGACAACAGGATGCCTTTGGGTACTGAAACCTAAGGATTATCAACAACCACCTTGGCTACGTGAGCTTTCTCTTTGATATAGCCCCGGTAAGATGGATTATATCGAAGCAAAACTTCAGCCGATCTCGGTTTCACCTGTCCCTCATCGCCCTTGTAGCCCAACACTTTCTTCAAATCCTTCGGATGTGTAGCATGGATTTGTCGACCTCAGTTTGCGTTGACAGCTACAAACACATCAAGAACAAAGACAACAATTATAAACTAAAAACTAAGAAAACATAAGAAATGCGTCAAGGTGAAGAACAGAGACTGACGAGGTTACTACAAGGCACAGGAATCCGCGTACGCTCGGGTTCATCAAGTGAGAACTGCCAATTGCCAGAAACAATCAAGAAATTATCGTCATTCCCCTATTTGAATCGACGAGGTGGGTGACTATTTTCTCACGACCCCTACGCGATTTGAGATACCATTTCTCGTCCTTATTATAGGCCATGTCATAATTATAATTGATATCCTATTAACCTAAATTGGTGTTGCACAATTCGTTCAGACGAACTGTTCCCTTTACTATGCGATAAGTGTTTATGGAGATCTGCATAGGGTTTAGCCGATATGAGGCAAGAACCCTATGGAGCAAGGGCTGGAGGGGAAATTTGACTCCACCTTCTGTAATGGCCAGTAAAGGGATATGGATTAAGTCATCATCCTGAATCTCAGGATGAGTCTCAGGTCTATTGATTTCTACAACTACGTCGTTTGAAATGTTATAGCGACGACAGAGTTCTGCTATGCTCACTGGAGTGGCAAAGTGCCTATGAAAAACTCCCATATTCAGAGAATGAGTACAGGAGAAGTGCGCGCAAGAAAGAAGGAAGAAGACAAGAAGTGTTCTAGACGACTTATAGAGGGATGACGAAGACAAAGAAGATGAAAAATGATGACAAAGAATGAAACAAAAAAAAAAGGGAATAAGAATACTAAGCGAGTAAAGGGGGAAAGGGCGGTAGATTCTTTACCCCTGGGGATTCAAATTAATGATAAGAAGGTTCTTCACCCCTGGAATCCAAATTAATTACCATGGGGGCATCAAAACGACACTTTTGGCACGCGGAAGAAGCGCGTCTCTCTGTAAATGGCTACCAAACGGTCACATCCCATTTAATGTGACAGAGCATGCTTCGTGCAAACGGTTACACGTATAAACCGCATAAGTTCGAGACAAATCCCTTATAAGCACACTCTATATAGCTTCATCTGCTCCACTGATATCGATAAATAGCAACTGAAGCTAGGGGGCAATTGATGAGGGTAAAAATATAATTGAGAAAATAGATATTATCCCCCTCAGTAAAGATTCAGTTTCGGCATCAAATAGAAGATACATCAGAACACACCTGCCGATCACATGAGGGTATGGCCAACTTAAGAAAGTTTATTCGCATTTTATTCTGGCCGAGAATGTCGAATATTTGGCCAACCGATTTGAGAAAGATGGTCGGGCAATCAGCCGACCTGAGAAAGGTGGCCCCACGTCTTGCCGACCTGAGAAGGGCGATCTGAGATATCATCGACCCAAGAAAGGCGATGAACAACTGTCATTCTAAGATAAGACAAAATCCCGAATAAGTCGAGATACGATTCTATCAGATACGGATGAGAAGTCCACGGCCAATTTAATTAATATGAGAAGTATTAATTAAATGAAACTCTAATGATAAAAGATAACTATTTGATAAAGAGTTATCTCATTAGCGGCCAATCAGAAGACACTTCACTCCAGTCAGAATCCTAAGAGAATTAGGATTAATGAAAAATGTATAAATAAAGCTCCACATCAACAAAAAAAAATATGTTTTAACTAGTGCATAATTACACTTGCTAATGGAGAATATTAGCTCGAGTTATAGATCATCCTGTGAACTTTCGCCTGACTTAATCACCAGAGTGTCTTCCTGCCATAGCGACAGAGAGCTCTTTGACGATTTATTTTTTTGCAGATCACAGGTCCACCCATATTGAGAGTATTGTTTCTACTAGATATTGAGTTATTAGCTTTTCGTCTTGATTGAGAAAATCTACCCATGTACAATGTACTTCGTCCAAAGAATAGAATTAGGAACATGAACAACAATCTAAATATATTTATAAAAATAATTGGATGAGTTAAAGTCCACTATTGCTCTCTTAGGTTGGATGAGACTTAGGGGTTCTACTCATATAAAATAATAATTAAGAAATTTAATTAAGGGAAAATTACCAAAGAGTGATTGTGACTCAAAGTAATTTTGTTTTTCATGGTGCTCAAATTTGAAATTACGGGTATCATGATAACTACACAAAGAATTATGGATACATGGTAACCATTGTTGGGTTTACCATTATACCCTTAAGCAATTTGCTTCCTCCTCCTAAAGATTTCACCTTTTGTAACCAATCTCTTACGGTGTTCCCGCACAAACGCATATAGTCGTCATGCACAATAAGTTGCTCTATGAAGAACATGTACCGTCTCTCCTTCTCCCTCTCCCTCTCCCTCTCCCTCTCCCTCTCCCTCTCTAGATATATCTCTATGTTTCTGTTCGTGGGTTGTGTATTGGGTCTTATTGTGAAGATGCGGCACAGTGACCCATTTTTATTGGCTCTGAACTGCTAGGATTTTTATTCTAAAATCCATGACTTTATGTAATGGATTAGTATTTGTTTGAATTATTTATTAATCAGTTACTCTTTTTCTTTATGAGAATCTTTATAAGTAATGTTTACATTATATTATACCATATTGTGCATGGGTGTCTTTTATTCTACATAGTAGATATTCTGGTGTATAAAATTTAACTTACACATAGAGGATCAGATTATTGATTCTTGTAGAATATAAGTCTTTATTTCACAGTCTTGGGTGGAAGTGGATACACTACCAGTAAGACTGTAACACTGTGTTTCAATAGGTCTGTCCTGACTACGAAAAATGGTATAATATTGACTCACTATGTTATTATACTTTGTTTATTTAACGGGATCACTTTGAGGTAATTGCACTTATACTGACTATATAAGTCAATCAGCACCTCATGGTTATCATGAATGCTTATTATCTTAACCCAAAGATAATTAATGGATGTGTACATTTAATGTTGTTAACTTTGATTCATTATAGAGTGAGGCATTGTGGGCCAATAGTCTCGATGGTTTGGATTACAATATTAAATGTATGATAACTGTTGATTATTAATGAAATCCACGTCCTAGTATAGGAATTGATAATATCCTCTTGAGGACGCTTATAAGTTTCGATTATACCAAACCCTACAAGTGGATATCAGTATTCGACATAACAAATAAGTTAAGTGAAAGGTCTCAAGGAATTTTATAGACATTGATTAAGTAAATTATCAGTAATTTATTTTAATCAACGGGTATCTGTAATCTTAGCGTGGAGCTCGAAATATAATTTTGAGATATGAAAAAGGAATGCAGTTATAATTCTATAGTGATATGAATTGTAATTTATATAATTTTGAATTAATCCGGGCTGCATTAGGATTCCAAATTATATAGGAAGCTCAGCCCATATTTTTCATTGGGGTCTCTATCGTTGCCTATATATACATCGTTATGCCTTTTAGGTCAGAACACACTTGATATGTGATGTCTCGTCCCACATTAAAAGTCTACATGGTGATCCTGGGTATATAAAAAATCATGTAAACTACTACTAACATGTCATGACCCATCCCGATATGGGAAGGATTAATGACCGGCCAACGAGTCTAACCCGCTAAAGCCTATAACATAATCAGTTTAGGGATTTCCAATCCAATATGTAACAATGTACATAAACTGTTCAGAGTGCGGAAACGTAAATTTTTATTACATTAACAAGTCAACCAAGGAAGTGCACTATTTCAAAACAACTTTTTAACATATCTTACAATCCAACTGACAGGCCTCAACGTAGTCAAACAGTAAAGACATCAAAGTGAAAACACGCTATCCACACTATTCTATACTCAACCTTCTGGGATCCTTACTGGTCACTGCTACCAACTCCGTAACCTGAGATGTTGTTTAACAACATCATTAGCACAACTTGCTAATCCAAATAAGAAACATTACGGGTCCCGCTATGTTAACCAACGTGCAATGCATGCAACAATTTATTCATGTCAACAGAATTTACGATATTAAGCTCAAGTCAACGCTTAAGTCAACATTCAAGTTTATCATGTTATATCATCGGGTTCCCATTCGATATTCAAAACTACCTGATTTGTGTTCAATATAACGGTCGCCAATCCTGTTAAAAGGGAGCTACCCCCTGTGCATCTCTAGCATGCGTGGAATGACGTCATCCAGTAATCATATTGGCCCGTGATTCCAACCTTATCTCAGACAATTCACTATATTCTATCCCCTAGCGGACGGAGCACCGTTCTGAACGAATATTAACATTTATCAATATTATTTTTCTATTTAATTCATGATTCACATTATGAACGATATAAATCATGATTGACATGACATGCATGTTGAACATATGAACGATAAAATACAATAAGTGTTCATGCTTTCTAAACTGAACATGTAATAGAGTCGTGTTTGGACTCACCTTTCTGTCTTGTCTGAGTAATCAATTATTTTGTCAAGCTCCTACAATAAATCAAGGATACTTTATTTAATATCGATGTTTAACGTTCAATGATATTAATAAAACCCTAATATTCTATCGGTAAAACCTATGACTCGATCATCTTTGGTCTAACATTCCTATTCAATTTCTAACCAACAAAGTGATTTCGGTAATGCTCGTGGGCCCAGCTCCTATGCTAAGTTAGTTTTCGAGACAAATAATGAAGGGCTTGGCCTTCGGTTGTAACGGTTTAGAAAAATTAGGCCGAGTTCTAAATTTTAATTTTTTTGGCTAAGTATTGAATCCTTATCGCGGAGGTATTTTTCGCCCAACCGTTGACCCTCTTCCCGACGTCGAAACGACCTCGGGTTTGTCACATCTTATTCTAGAACCCAAATTAAGCCTATGTTATGTTCAGAATATTACGAGATAAGCTCATATGGAGCCCCGAAACGATGCTCAAAAACGCAATAAAATCAGTCATTTACTAAAATTCTGTTGGTGCACATCAGTTTCTGCTACCATGGCAGCTCGTAATTCCCCTTTTTTTTTAGTTTCTAACCTCAAATATTTCTGGTTTAAGATCATAAACTAACAAAACTAAAGTATAGATATTAATTCATAATGGGTTCCATAGTTATACCTCGATCGCGAGTAAAAAAAACCTTGAGTTAACCCACTATATTTCTTCTCTTCCACCTTCTTATTCCTCTTCTCTCTCTCTCTGTTGTGCATGGCTGGAGTAATTGAAAGGAGGAGCTTGGAACATTTAAGTAGCAATTGGGAGAAAGCAGGAGGTGGAAGCAAGCTTGAAGGTGGCAAAGTGGATAAGTAAGAAGGTGGCAAAATGGATAAGTACCTAAGGCATCTAGTAAAAACCACCGGGAAATATACACACACATAGCTAGATATTTAGGTAAGTGCTTTTACTTTACTATTACTTATTTATTTAGTTTAGTTTTTTTTTTACGTATAACTAATTACCTGCTCGGTAATTAAAAAGACGTCTAGATCTTATTTAATCGTCCCCTAAAGTCATATCAGGGTCAACCTTCAGTTATCACTCATGTTTAAAATAAATTTTCGAACAACTCCTCGGTCTCCATTTAGAATTTGAACCCACTTCAAATATCCCTAAATAATTCCAGAATATTTCTTCATTCACCCAATAAATTATCGAAACGATCTAAAAAAAATGTCTCAATTTTATAATTTAATCGAATTTTCAAATTCGCCATTTTTTTCTACTACTCTTTTCATTTTATTTATTTCGGGTCAGGGTCTCACATAACAACTTGGGTTTAAGCATTTTGGGCCACGTGATTAGGCTCCAACAAGTTGTTGGATCAGCGATTTACATGGAGCGTTGCATGATACTCGAAATATTCATAATATTGAGAGAGTTTCTGTGAGTACAAAGAGATCACAGTTTTTGAGCCCACGCTCAGTTCGTGATCGAGGTGCCATAGAATTACGATAGAAGATTGCGACGTCAATCTCAATCGCATCAAACTATGAAGGTTGTCGAGATCAAACCAGAGAGATCTCGATGGTATGAACCTTAGTTCCAACTTGTAGGGTTTCATTTTTTTTGTTGTATAACTTGTGTGCTTTCATCACCGAGTCTTGAGGGTCGATCCCTAACACCAACAAGTCGTGGCTTGCCTTCGAAAGTAAGGGGAAACACCAGTCCCACCCAAAAACCCGATATTGTTATCTTGGTGAGAAGCATTGAGGGCACAAAAAAATGGATGTCTTTTTTTCTCTTGCAATACCGATGTCTAATGGTAGTTTGCAAAGGCCAAAAACCCACGTTGATGGGTCAACTTATGCACTTTCTCAACGAATTGGTCCTTGGGTTGTACTGACTTGCACCATGGGACAAATTGACTTGCTCCCTGGAGCTGCATGACTTGCACCATAGTTGTCCAAACCAACATTTATGGCTGTGGTCACGCACTTTTTATAGGAATTGCTCCGGAAGTGCACTTACACCAAGTAGTCCAAGGTCAAGTCATGCACTTGTTTAAGGAATTGCTCCTTGAAAGTGCATGACTCGCACCCTATGGCAGACTGGACTGACATACATAGTTTTCCATGTGTGTGGATTTGTTTGTAATTTTGCATATGACGTTCACTTTCGAGAATAATGATGGGTGTGCTGTAGGTGTTTCAGTTATAAATACCAGTCATCGAAAGCTGATTTGCTTTTGTTACAACTACTGTGGACTACTTACCTGAGGCACTATTGTTTAGGTAGATAGAAGAAACTCTTAGATAAGGAGTAGGTGAGTGAGTGAGTCCTCACTGTCTGCACGATAGGTGAGAATAATGATGGTCGTGCTACAGATGGTTCCTCTTTGAATATTCCTCTGTATTTGACATTCCATTCTTGAGGCTACTAGTCATTTCACTTAAAAGAGCATCTTTTTTGTGTCATACATGTGCGTGAGATTTTGATTTTGATTTTCATAAACATTAATTCCACTCGCACACGTGAACTGAGAGTAAAAAAATTGCATTAGTTTCTAAATGTTTCATTTGCACTTAGTGAGAATTGAAGTTGAGAATCGGTCCGGGGAGGTACTTAGTTGTTTGCATTTTTAAGACTGGAGCTATATTCTTATTGCCGTTGTTGCACGCACTAAGTAGGAATGCCATGATGTGAATCTACTGCCTGATAGCGTTTTGAACTATTCTTGCTTCTTGATAACATTGCGGTAGATGCATTGGCATATCAATATAGCTTTGAGTTGTTGCCTAGGTAGTTTCTACTTTTATGTAGGGAAGTTCACGGTTTTTGTGGATGTCATCGTTAGAAACTCTCACGAGACTTCACTTGTCCTACTGGGGGCTATCTGGAAATTTAAAAGACTTGTCATACGTGCTAAGTGTGATCGGGTCCCTCACAAAATGTGGGATTAGTTAGTTTGTTTTTACTATTTTCTTTCTTGAGAACTAGCAAAGTGTAAGTTGGGAAGTATGATAAATACGAAAATGTTACCATTTACGCCGCCCAATTCACCGTTATTAGTTTCCTTGTATTATATTACCTTGTAATCTATGTGTGTTTTTCATATTATATGGCTTCGAGATGAGTGACTATGATTTTTTTTTTTAAAAAAAAATTACAATTGAAAGTGTGTCTTGAACGAGGACTTGACATAGTGCATCTGGACGGGGTTTAGTCAGCTCTCAAGTATTGTTTCCCAGCCAAGCATCCGGAAGGACCCTATTCGTTTATGGACGGACAACATCAGTCAAGAAGTCTATTTAAGCATCTAGGGTTCTTTTTTTGGGGACATTCAACAGATTTCAAAGTAGAAAAAGGCGAGAAAGAAACCTACGAAGACCGATTGGACGAACTTCTCGACAAATCGTGCCATTGGACGAACTTCTCGACAAATCGTGCCAGTAAGATGATTTTTAGTTCTCGAGGAATCGTGCCATTAAGACGATTTGTACTTTGAGATAGGCTATGTCTGTCAATAAACTGCAATTATTTTCTTGATAATTATCGATAGGGATTGATATTAAATCAAATTCGTGTACCGGTGTTATGCAATTAAGGTGGATTCAAGAACCCTAGTTCTTGCTAGTTTTTTCAACTCAAACAATTATAGAAACTCAATTCAATTCTTTGTCTTCGCAATTAACTTAAAAGTCAATCTAAATTAACATAACTTAGTCAATTAGTTTCTGAAGACGATACTCGGTCTTAACTACTATTCTACGATTAATTCTATTTTTTTAATTAACTATTTTGAGACGCACACGACAGCGATCACTAAGATCCACAAAGTCTTTGGACACAAAGGGCCATACAGCTACAAGACTAGGGGGTATGTTGCTATGTACCACGGACGTTTATTCACTTCAAAACCGTGAGACATATAAAACCAGGTGGTTTATATAGCTTTGGTCAATTTAGATTAGTCAAAGAACAATCTTGGAAGAAGGTGCAGAGTATACACGCCCCTGTGTGAGTGGGAGAGTATTTGAAGACTATAGTTTCAAATTTCCCACAAAGTGTTTGACAATGTCCTGTAAGAATTTTGCAGGCTAATTGATTTGGATGTTTTTTCCCAATGAAATAAACTAGTTTGCGTATGGCGAGGTGATAATGCTCCTTTGCGTATAGCTTATCTTTTTTGTCTACTTCATGGGATTTTTTTATGAATGTGAAGAATTTACAGAGCGCAGTTAATATCTGGATAGTTCGGAGCAACTGTTTACTGCTTGGTTGATTGAATTGGATCCGATGACATTGGGTATTGAGGTGCGATGGTCTGCATTCCTGTGAGTCGAAGCAACATGGGGTAGACTGCTTTGGGGCTGATCCCTCCTGATTGCGCCTTGCATGGTCTTGGAGACCATCCTCCTTTGCCTCCAAGCTTCTGATTCTTTCACTGCATCTATAGTGGATCTTTAACCATTTTTCAATAAAAGAATTGATATGATACTTCATAGGCAAAGGTGGCATTACTGGTCTTCGAAGGTTGCTCGGCTTGCACAGTGACTTTTAATTTGGGATACATTTCCAATAGCCAAGTTTATCTTGAAATGCGTTTGCTCATGTGTTGACCTAAACTCTCTTCGATACAGAACTATTTTTCTGGGGTTAAATTGTTCCTATAGACTAATTGGATTCAAGGTTACTACCATCTCTACCTGCCTAATCACAGAGGTTACTCTTTTAACACCTGATGTATTTATTTTGTTTTCTTCAATATTTTTGATGTTCGTTGTATTCCTAGCTTTGCAGGTTGTGCAAGACAATAGTTGGTCGTATCACTGTAACCGGCAGATATTGATATTATGTGCCTGTGTTATCGTCCACGCTTGTCCCCTTGTTCCTCATACCCAGAATCAAAAAGAACAAGAACCAAAAATGAACAACTCACCAGCAACATTATTTCAAAAGCAGTAACATAACATTTATCAATATGTAGCCAAATTTCACTGTCATAAATGGAAATTAGATGCCATGTCTTGGCTCAAGAGAGTGCCTTCACCACTCACCCACAAGTCAATAGTGAGATAAAAGACGCATCTCCATCATTTAGCTATTCTTCAATAACTGAAACAGCCCCTGATCCAATCTGTGTTTTTTTTTCCCTCTTGTCTCTTCTTAGTTTTTTGTCAATGCCTCAATAAAGTGGATCATGTTTCGGAATACTCACAAAGTGGCTGGTTGTTGTTGTGTGATGCAATGTATATTTCCACCACCCAAAGCAATCTCCCTTGCACCTTCGACCCTGACTACCTGAACCAACCACCAAGAAGAGTAACCTTGTTTAGTAATATGGACCAAAAAGGAATCCAGTGCATGGAAGTCACCAGCAATTAATAAGAACCACCTTGACGTAGCTGACAATATCACTTATTATATTTGGCAATAACAACTTTCTTAACGCATCCAGTCGCATTTTTCTAATAACTAAAAAGTTAATACCTCAATGTTGACAAAATATCGTCAAAGAATCCGCCATCTATGACAACAAGACACTGATGATTAAGTCAGGACTAGATCCACTAAAAACTCTCAATATTAATGTATATGATGACAATTTACAACGTACCTTTCAACATGAGTGTGTACCACTATTTATAGACTTTTAGACTAATCATTCTAACCACTCTGAGATTTCTAATTCCTCATTGGAAACGAGGTAGAAGTGTCTTCTAATTGGTCACTAATTAAATAAATTCGATCTGGACTCTCCAGAGACTTTATCTTCTACCGTTAGAGCTTCATTCATCTCAAATTCCTCCTTCTAAGTCGAATTGGTCTTAAACTCCTCATCCCTATTTGATTAGAACCGATCCGGAGATAATCGAAATTTTGTCTTATCTTTAACACAATTCTGTTAACCGCTTTTCTCAGATCAACTAACCTGTAAACTGCTTTCTCAGGTCAACTACACCCATATACAGTCTCGGCAACATGCATGTGCAGAAGAGCACCTTATTGTCAAGCTCAATTAATTAATTAAGAAAAACTCAATAAATCTTATTTAAGTTTTATTTCTTTAATTGTCCCCCTACTTTGTTTGCTCCTTGCCAAGCTAACAGAGTAGACAAAACTATCCAAGTCCATCAAACAGATATCTCCTTGAATAAATAGCATACTGTCACTTGGAATCCGTACCATTACATTTAATGCGATTGACATCCATTGCAGCCTTTCCCACAACCAACACACCTCTCATGCATGCTGATTTCAAACGTCATACATATCTTTTTTTCAAAATGTTACTTTCACTTTTTCCTCTTTTACCCTATTTTCACTATTCATCTTCTTCCTTTTCATCCTTATTGTTCTAGCATCTCTTAGACTCCTTCAGTCCTTCAGTTCCCTCAACACTTGTCCCGAGATCCTTTCTTCATCTCTGTAAGTTCCTCACTGCATCCAATCTCTTTTTCCTTCTTTGCTCGCCTTTGTTTCCAAATTTTTTTTAAACGGGGATTTTAAGGCAACTACTTGCAACTCTAGCAAAAATAGTTGAGCTTCGCCGACGATACATCCCTAACGATGCTGTAGGTGAACTAAACGGACCTCGAACTCTTTGCAAGGGGTCTTATTGTTCCATTCTCGCCATAAGTTTGGAGATTGCCTCCGCTGAGTTGATTGTTAGGAATTTGGTAGCTTCTCGCAAGCAGGTAAGGCGACCCTAAAGGTAGTCACGACATATTTCTTGTTGCAATCCTCGATTTCATTGTACATGGCCCAATACCTACTTGTCAATTCCCCGAGTCTTGTCAGACAGCTTTTTCATAGTCGTCAGAGCATCTAACTCTTTTGACTGAGCTCAACTAGCGATGAACTGTGCAATAAATTGCTAATCCAACTATACCCAACTGGTAATAGATCGCGGAGGGAGCTTGTGAAACCAATTGAGGACAGTCTCTCCTAGGCTCATAGGAAAGACCTGGCAATAAAGATTTTTGTTGCCGAGATACACGAACATGGTTTGGAGGAACCCTTGATATTATTCATGGGGTCAATCTTGCCATTGTAGAGATGGAACTTCGGATGGACAAACTTTTTGGATAATGTCTCTACCTCTATTGCCTCTAACAATGGAGAAGATGCTAGTTGTCATAACGCTTTCTTTGTTAAGTCGAAAACGGCGTATTGCTAGTTGCTGATTGAGCCATTCCCTCGTGTCAAGAAGGTCAGGCCGAGCTCAATGCGGCTGCTCGATGCTTGTCCTTCTCGGTTTTCCTGGGGACCGGGGCGGCCCCCTTTTCCTTGCTCTGGTGCACCACCAATATCACGGTGGCTCACAGCGGTCCTAGCACGTCTGTCCCAACCGATGTGGACCGCTTGCTCCCTGTCACTGGCCCGTTTAAGGTCCCTGGTCTCCCTTTGGGCTCTATGAAGGTAATGCCTCCGTTCATTTATTTCTTCGTCCCGCCTTCGCAACCTATCGCGGGTACTTTCGTCTCCTCCACTAGAAACTCTTGATACCAATATATATGATGGCAATTTACAGCGTACCTTTCACCATAGGTATTTACTCTTATTTAAAGACTTTTTGTTTAATCAATCTGACTCTCTATGGCTTCGAATTCCTCATTAGAAACGAAGTAGAAATGCCTTCTTTTTAGTCGCTAACGAGATAAATACGATAAGGACTCTCCAGAGACTTATCTTCTACCGTTAGAGCTTCATTCAATCTCAAATTCCTCCTTCTAAGTCGAATTGGTCTTAAACTCCTCATCCCTATTTGATTAGAACCGATCCCGAGAGAACCGGGGTTTTGTCTTATCTTTATTACAATTCTGTTAACCGCTTTTCTCAGGTCGGCTAACCTGTAAACACTTTCTCAGGTCAGCTACATCCATACAATCTCGGCAACATGCACGTGCACAAGAAAACCTTATTGCCAAGCTCGATTAATTAATTAAAGAAAAACTCAATAAATCTTATTTAAGATTTACCTCCTTCACCTTCTAAATCTTAAAAAACAAGATTGGATAATTTAATTTCCTCAAAATGAACCCATAAAGGTTGATTAAGTCAACAAATAAACAAGCAAATCAATCCTTTAACTCTTGATATAGCTCAAGCATTAGCACTTAGTTATGTAAAAAAAATCATGCCCTCTAAAAAGGATGGCAGTTATCTGATTAGTAATTACTCTTCCAAGTTATGAGAATAGTGGTTGGCAGTTATCTTCAGAAACAGATAATTGTCGTTTAGCAAGATACATATCTGGACACTTCAAAACATTCGCCCTGCTGGAGGAATTGCACCATGCCCATGCATTCTTATGAATTGGAATAAGAAGTGAAGAATGACCCTTTATGTATATAACATTTCCCATTAAAACCATCTATTCCATGATTCAAACTCTCCTTCAAGTAATAACTAGTAAGGTTTCCATTGCCTTTCTCCTGCATGTGTGCCTATCTTCATTCATGTTCAGATTTACATGGTTACAAAGCAAGGATTTCAGTTTTCAAACTTTGCTTTCAATACTCCGACCATCACATTTATGGGAATTGATAAAAAGAGTTGTTAAAAACTACTGCTATAAATAAATCATTTACAGTATAAACTTCGTAAAGACAAAGCATGGTCTTTGATATTTCATCTCTAATGCATTGTATAAATAACCAAGCATTAACACTTACTTCATGATCTGGAAAGGCCAAAGATAGGACGCGGACCGCTTCATCATCCCACTTTTTGTCCCCAAATTGTGGTGTTATGATAGCTCCATTTGCAATGTAGAAGTTCAGATAAGAAGCAGCAAGCCTGGAGCCTGGAGGTCTTGATTTAGCCTCAGCATCCTGCTCTCAAAATATTACCAAGAGGAAGACCCAATGCAATGTATTAACTCACCCGCAAGACAGTGCATGTGACAAACATAATTGAAGTAGGAAAACGAAGATTAATGACAACCTAAGCAATTAAATTTGTGCATTTTCACAAAATTTACAAGGGTAGTGTCGCGGAGACAAACTCTTGTAGACACCTTAATGCATGCTTGTGTGCACCACAATAGTAAAAAGCAGATTAGTTGAGTTTAAGAATAAGAGATTTGCATTTGTATTAGAAAATGGAAGAAATAGATAGTATACAAGTGAATGAATGTATGGGACACCGCCTGGAACACTCTTCCTACATTGGCCATCTGTATGGGCGGTTTTGGGAATATAATCACCCATGTAAGCTACTACTAGTAACATTGATTTTAAGTAATTCTGGTCATGATGTTAGACTTTGACCAATTAATGGGCCAGCGGTCAACTTAGTGTGCTTTAATTAGTATCAAAGCAACCCGTGTACACAATCATATGAGCTCAAGAAAGTTTAGTAGCCTGGCTACTACAGCGAGTCTGAGGTGAAGCCCTCGAAAAAGACCTAGGTTAGGTCAAAAGACCCAAATAAGACCACGCGTGGTGACTCTGATGTTCAAACTTGCAGAGATGCTTAAAGGTGGGGGGAGCTGGTAACACTACCTCCCATGTCAAAAGCCTACATGGGTGGTCTTGGGACATGGATATATGAGGAAACCATGTAGAAGCCTGCTAATAATTTGACCTTAAGCATTTTGAGCCTTGTTGTTAGACTTCAACAAGTTACTGAGCTAGTGGTCTATATGAGATACTATCTATGAAGCACGGATACTCCGAAACTAGTCACGTATCCGTATCGGATACTTCTCCGATACCGATACTCACCCGATACACCCCGATACGTATCGGATACACCAAATAAGTATCCAACATTAAAATTAAATCATTTTAATTTCGGATACTTTTCGGATACTCGGTGGATACTTCTAGGATACGGCCGGATACTTTTGGAATACGGCGGAAAATGCATTTGATTCACTTGAGGGTACTGGTATACTTGAAGTTGCTAGCCTTTTCCTTGATGAGCCGGATATAGAAGCTATAATATTCTCCGATGAAGGCTGAGAGGATGTAATTGAATGTTGATATTGATAAAAATAGATAGAAATTATCATTTCTTGATTTAGACTTTAGTCACTTTCTTTTTATTTTGAATGACTTATGAAAATTAACTTGTGCTAAATGATTGGTATAATGTTATTAGCAATTCAACTACTCTTCTAGTTCTTTTAACTTCTTTTTATGCATAGTACATAACTGATAATTATTTTTAAAAAAAAATTTATAGCCGTATCCCCGACGTATCCGTATCCTATTTTTTTAGGTTTCGCCGTATCGCCGTATCCGTATCGTATCGTATTCGTATCCCGTATCGGTATCCGTGCTTCCTAGGATACTATATATCATATCAGAGCGACCCGTGTATGTGACTGTGTGGGCTCGAGGAAGTCTACTATCCCAGCTTACAAGTCATTTGGCATCTTCACATGAAGGTTTTTAGGCGTCCAATCACCAACATACAAGCTGGAAAATAACGTGTAAAGCAAAATAACATAAACGTTAAAGGTCGAAATATCTTTAGGGAAATGCAGACATAAGAACATCTTCCATATCCAGATACCTTCCAGTTTTACTGGTATAAAGGGTCACCAGAACAGCTGTGGAGATGTAAATAAAATTCTAAGCACCACATTTACCTGAATTAGTCCTGCTGCCTCCTCGTCAGTCATATATAGTGGCCCAGGTACGTGGAGTTTAATTGTTTCTAGTTTTCTACCTTTCGCATCTGTGGCATTGGAGAGGACAGAAATGGCTTCTACAGATCGCTCGTATTGAGGATCTGATTCATCATCAGTCCAAGACAGCAAAACCACACCAGGCTTCACAAAACAGCACATATTGTCAATATGACCATTAGTATCGTCGTCACCTGCAAAACAGCATGTTAAAGGACATTAGTTCACTAATAAAATATTTCTTCAAGTTGGGGTCTTATCATAAGTTTTCCTCTTAACAAGTCACTTTGAAAAGATTTAACAAGAGGCATCAAAAACCACAAATATGTTAAAGAAAGGCACTCCAGGAACTTCTACTCACAAGGTTTGATTGTGATAAAAGACAAATGTTTAGCAATCTGATGCTTAATAGATGCAAAATTGCCCACGAAAAACAACGAAAATGGGTTGCTATAGGAATCCCAAAATAACAAAAATAAAAGGGAAAAAAATGAAGAAAATACATAATAGTGAGCGAATAAAAGTTTTGGTGGGTTGGCATTGGTAAGACAAACCAGAAAGCATTTGATGAAATATCTAAAAAGGGCATCTCAAAAAAGTGCATAGCATTCAAGGTGAATGGATACCAAATAATCCGCGTGGCAGCCAAATAACCTTCTTTACTCCAAGATACGCTTTAAGTTCATCCTCAATCTGCTCCTTAGTCAAATGAGGGTTCCTATTTTCATTCAAGAGGCACTCCTCTGTAGTAAGACAAGTCCCTGAAGGAAGGAAATGAATTTTAAATATATCCAAATCATGCCAAACTCAATAGGTAAGTCATTTATTTTTCTCTTTTTCTTTTTTTGCAAGAGCAATATAATAGGTAAATCAATTGAATGATTTGAATCTACAAATAAAGCTTTGCAATTTGTGCAGGGGAAATCAAGAAAATAAAGAGTTAGAGACAAACAAACGGAATATTACAGACACTATAAAGAAAGGTGTGGTAAGAGGAAGATTGCTAAATACAATCACTAACATTACCAAATCAAACACAATATTACTTCCCGTATTTGGTTACAACACTGGAGTCATCTAACCCACTTCGGCAATGAATTCAAAACTATTGGTAAGCTCCAGAGACAGTCCCAACGATGGTTTATACCAAGCAGTTGATGTTTAGAACAAGTCTGAAACATTGTACACCTTCATTGCATAATGATGAAAGCACTAAAATTATGCCAAAAAAATGCCACTTATTTTCTTAAGGGTTTTGGCTTTGTACCAGCCTGCACTATCAACATCTTTAAGCTATCTCTTCTCTAACTATGAATACGCATTTGTGTATGTTGGAATGCAATGGAAAGATGTAAAAACCCAACGGCCGTTTTACCAAATATAAAGATGTCAACTGAATCAGGAAAGACACGGACTTATTTGTTGTGTTAACACATTACCTTCTCCATCTACGTGAATGCTTCCACCTTCAAGAATAATAGAATGAGGAAATCTTGGAACATTCTCAACTTCCAAAATCTAAAAGTTAAATCAAGAAGATAGGATTGGTTGAAAGATAATACGATAAGAAGTTCACATAACAAAGCAAGTGTGAGAAAAAATAACTGGCAAACAACTTTCTAACCTTCCTAGCTAGAAGAAGATCAAGACTCCAATCTGTGTAGCAACCGTCACCAATGCCTAGAAATGGCCACCCAGACAACATAAACTATGTTCATTTAGCCCAAAGAATAATTTCTCACAGCAAGAAATAAAACAGCTGTAGATAGAATATGGCACAAATTTACTGTAACTGAACCGAGTCTAGCCAATGAATTGATGACAATTATATGCTGCACCAAGTGTCAAGTAACATGTTATAAGGACCATGATTAGAAAAAGATCAAGACTCCAATCTGTCTAACAACCGTCATCAATGCCTAGAAATGACAACCCAGACAAAATAAACTACGTTCATTTAGCCCAAAAACTTCTCACGGCAAGAAAAATAAGATTGTTGTAGATGGAATATGGCAGAATTCTATTGTGAATTTGTAACCAAACCAAGGCTAGCCAATGAATTGATGACAATTAGATGCAGCACAAGTGTCAAGTAACATGTTATAAGGACAATGATTTAGCAGTATCTTTTATTTTGTACGAAGGGTAATTCAAACACTCAAGACAAAGCTTTGGTATTCTGCAGTAGGTCCTTGTTCAAAAGCACTATTATTTACGACAATGCATCTGTTTAGACACACAAGTTATCAAAGTAGAACATTTTCTAGATTCATTTTATATTTTAGATTCTGGAGGTAATATGTTAGATTATTGAATATAGATTTAGATTTGCACTTCTGATCAGAAGCAGTGAAAGAATTTGGGGAGATGTGAAAAGAATTAACATGGCACTGTTTGGGAGTACATCTGAGAAATAGAAATGCAGGTTATTTTAATAATTATACCCTGTATTACTGTTGAACAAGTAACAAATAACTGGATTTATGAACTTATGTTTGCATATACTGGGAATTTTACTTATCCTACCACCTCACCTCCATAGCTATTAAAGTTCCAGTCAATTCCAGCAACCTTTGGCTCCAGATCCCCTAAAGTTGATTTGCTGTCTCTTACTACAAACTACCCAAACAAAGGTCAATGATTTAGGGTTCAATAAACATTTCCATCCCTAAAAAATAAAGATAGCAACAAAAAATAAAGAGTGAAGAGGTTCACAGTTGGCCCAGTATCACGCAACCAAGAGTCATTCATACTCATCTCTATGACCCTGATATCTTTTGGCAACTGACTGCGAGCATTTGTCCACTGATCATGAATTCAGTCAAAAGTCAGGCTGAATAGAAAAAGAAGTCTCGAATATGATGGTGCAAACCACCTTTACAACTAATACCAACCTGAGCAGCACTCGCACAGACAGTAACTGGCTCAAATTTTGAGATTGCAGATGCTACCTTGGCAAACACCCGTTGTCCATGTACTGCATTTTCTCGCCAATTATCTGGGCGTTCCTGTGATACATGATGAAGCTAGCAGTCAAATCACATTGTGATCCTCCAAAAACACAAAGCCCTTCTTGCTTTCTATTTACTGCATAGATAGATAATGCTTCAGGAAAGATAGAAATCCATATGTAAGGTAAATATTCAAAAAATATCAATAAAAGGAGACGGAAGATGTTGTCAGGGGCAATATCTAGAACAGGTGATATAACTTGCAGGACCGTCTTGGTATTGTAATTTAATTGAGGAATTGAGGACTTTATTGTAATTTTTAAAAAAGTTAGGGACTTAATCTGAAATTTGAAATAACTTTGGAGTTAAAGTATAATTTGATTATTTTTTGGTATATAATTAGATTTATAACCCTATTATATTACTCTGGAAAAACCTAACTGAACGTACAAAATCCTAGAATGCCTCCCCTTCTTGCTCACAAGTGTTGGATCGAATACAAGCGCCCCTCTTCTGGATTATCGGAGAACGCGAATAAGGAACATCAATCTAGGTGTCAAAAGCTTTGAATCAAGCTAGGAGTTGCTGTGTTTGCGGACGAATCTACCAAATCGTTACATTGCTAGGATTTGAGATTCTTCATGTGAGGTAGGATCACTTGTTAAACTTAAATTTAAAGTTGTTTAACATGTTGTAGTATCGTTTTGTGGATATTGATGTATTATGTGATGTTTGTTTCATGAAAATATGGTTGGTTCATAAGTCTAATGCATTCTGCATTTTTCACGAAAATTCATGTTCTACCGCTAGAAGGTATGTTTCAACCGGTATAACCAATATTGGCAAAAAATTTCAACCGGTTGAGGTTGTTATCTCAAAAGATTTCAATAGTGTTTTCAAACGATAGAGCCTGTTTTCAAAATAATTCCAGTTGATTTGAACCGGTAGAAACAAGTTTCAACTAGTAGAACTACCTTTGAACTTATTCCAGAAACGTTTTTAACGGTTGAAAAAGGTCTTCTACCGGTAGAAAGACCCGCTTTTCTTAAAATTGGCTACGGGTGAGAATATTTTGGGGTAAACATTGTGAAATAGTTCTGGAAGGATATTGTTATATATGCATGATCGTGTATTGATGGTTGGAGTCCATACACATGGTCATGGTGAAGTTGTGATTACCTGGACAAATGTCTGTGTGATTTTGTCGGTGTAAATTCGTAACATCCGATAGGTGTGTATGTGATTCCATCGGTGCAAGTCTATAAAACATAAAGAAGGTGCCCCTGGTGTGAGTAGACCAGTGATAGCTCGTCAATCTAATGAAGGTGCTATAAATGTGAGTATTCTTGCAGTGAGAGCCCGTAAATATTGAAGGCGGAAACAAGATGGTCTTAGGTTCTCGCAAAGGGTGCATTGGCCGCCGGATGTGACGGGATCTCATGAAATGCATGTGGTTTTTCAAACATTTGTTTAAATTGTTGACCTATACAAGCTTTGGCTTATGTTGCTGTTATTAATCATTTTTCAAGAGATGTCGGAGATCCAAGGGGCTAGTGCCTTGGAGGCTGATGCTTAGTGACAGGAATTCATTTACTGCTTTAGTTAGACAGTTGTTTTGCAGGGTATTTGTGGGCCTGGTTTAATTGAGTAACTGTTTTAATTTGAGACTTGATGTAATGGATATAAGTTTTGTTGGTATTATGTTATTGAGAACGCTTTATGGTTTAATTCCATATAGTTCATGCCCTTGGAGTTTGGGGTGTGACAGCTTGGTATCAGGGCATGGTTACGAATACCTAGAGCTCGTGAGATAGGGTCTTATGGGGGTTATTATTTTATGTAGAGCTGTACTTCAAGGATGTCGTGCCTTATCTTCAGACATCCATGTGGCTCCTCGCGAAATTCGATTAGAAAATATGCCTGATCACCATGTCTTCTAACTTGAAAGTCTGGGAAAGTTGATTGGAAACTGGGTTAATATGTGGCTATATCTCGTTATGTGTTTGCATGTTATGTGCAAACCTATTTATCTAGAATTGATAAGTTGTTGTCCATCTTATTGTTATAGAATCATACCGCCACATAGAGCTAACAGTAGGAGCACAGGTGGTGCAGCAGTTGGGGCACTGGGAGCTGCTAATGGAGATGATATGGTGTGTGTGATGGCTGAGGCCTTGCATAATTTGGTTTAGAACCAAAATGTGGCGACTAATCAGTCGGGAAATGGGACTAGGGCTACGACAGCAATGCAAGAGTTCTGCTGAATGAATCCTCCTGAGGTCATCGGTGGTCCTGATCCGTTCGTAGGTAATGATTGGGTGGAACAGGTGTAGAAGGCGCTGGATACACTTCCGATAGTATAGCATGATCTAAGGGCTTCACCGCAGACTTATCAATTTATTGGTGAGGCAGCCCAATGGTAAAAAACCACTAAGGCAACCTATGAGGTGGATGACATGACCTTGGAAGGCTTCAAGAAGCTCTTCCTTGATTGCTATTTTTTTAGAGATGATGAATGACTCGCTCAGACAATAGTTCTAGGATCTCAAACAAGGGAAATATGTCTATGATAGATTAGAACAAGTTCACATCACTGTCCCGCTTTGCAACTGAGACAACTGATAATGAAGACTTGAGCTATAAAAAGTTTGAGAACGGTTTGAGGCCAACCATTAGGGAGAAGGTAATACCACTCGAGGTCCAAGACTACAGGGACCTAGTGGAGCTGGCAATGGTTGTGGAGGTTGATAGGCAAGAAAGGGACAAGGTTGTCAGCAAGAATGTTTTGGTGGGGACAAGGAGTCAGGAAAAGAAAAGGCAAACAGATGGTAACTCGCAGTAATAGAGGTACCAGAGGCAAGGAGTTTCAGCACCATAGGTTGTTTTGGCAGGGCGGAATGCACAAGAGAAGCTGGTATTTTACAAGTGTTGGTAGCCTAGCCATAGGAAAGCAGAGTGTCAATAGGGGACACAGCCGCCCCAGACTGTTACTTGCACTGTTCGACCACTCATTTGTTATAACTATGGTCAAGGGGGACACATTCAGCGGTTTGTTGGGCCATTTGAGATCTTTGAGAGAATTGGAGAGGTGACGCATCAGCTTGCCTTACTGCCAAAATTTTTAAAGTTTATGATGTGTTCCATATGTCCAAGTATGAAGCTGACCATTCTCATGTGCTTAACTGGACAAAGCTTGAGGTCAAAGAGGATTTTTTATATGAAGAGCAGTCGTTGAGATTCTAGATGCTCGAAAACAGGTCTTGCGTGGGAAGACGATTCTATTGGCCAAGGTGTTTGGAGTCACCATGGAGTCGAGAAAGCCACTTGAGAACGAGAATCAGAACTTCGTTCCAAATATCCAGCGTTGTTTATTTCTTGAGTTGTGAATTTCGGGGACAAATTCTTTAAGATGGGGAGGTTGTACGAACCATCATGGTATTTTTAATTTATTTTAATTATTTGGTTATTCTGAATAATTGAGGAATTGGGGACTTTATTCTAATTTTTGAAAAGAACTTAATCAAATATTAGAACCAAGTTTGGGATTGAAGTATAATTTGGTTATTTTTTAGTATATAATCTAAATATAAACTTATTATGTCATTCTGGCAAAACCTAACTAAACATACAAAACCCTAGATATTCCTCACAAGTGTTGGATCAAATACGAGCATCCCTCTTTCGAATTCTCAAATAATGCGAAGAAGGAACATCGATCCGGGTATCGAAAGCTTTGAATCGAGCCGGGGGTTTGGTGTGTTCGTGGACGAATCTACCAAATCGCTTCGTTGCTAGGGTTTGATATTCTTCATATCGAGGTAGGATCAGTTGTTAAACTTAAGTTTAAAGTTGTCTAATACGTCGTAGTATTGCAATTGGTGGATATTAATGTATTATGTGATATTCGTTTTGTGAAAATAGGGGAATCAACAAACCGGGGAAAACGTGACTTGCAAATCATGCTTAGTCATACTAAGAAGCATGTTGTATCTCTTTACAGGCCTCCTTGAATTTCATGTGTCACTCACCAAAAGATTTTCTAGCCAACAACTACTTCTAAAAGCTAAAGGAAACCATTGTGGGAACCAAAACTATAAGTACCATAATAGAACTCAATTGTAACTGAAGTTCGTGAACGTTGAAGGAGCAAAAAATATAAAAAGGTTTTCCAAAAACCATTCTTCATAAATAAATAAAAAAGCATCAAACTGGAAAAGTAAGAATCCATATCTTGTAGCAAATAGCATAATAGTCACAAAAATGGAAGGATCAAAGTCTTATCTTTTAGTCTATATATGCTAAATTCCATGATAAGTAGCAAAACTTATCTATATGGGACCTCAGAACAAGCATAACGAAGCATGTAAAGAACATACCTGATACAGTCATATGGAGTAACTACTAGTCCACTATGAAGAGCCGAAGAGACAAATCATGCAATGACTTGCATACAATCACTTGCCTATCTGTGGGTACATCTATTCTATTGTAGGAAGGAAGAAGACCAATTGATGAACGAAATTTTGAAGCTCCATCACAAAAGTAATTTCCAATGTTGTCCTAACAAAAAACTAATCTTTACAAATAATTGTTATCATAATATGAATTAGCTATAGGGCAAACCAGTAAAATTACTTGAACCAACTACCTCACTCCCACACCCCACGCTCACATCCCACTTCCACGTCCCACATATTCAACTACACACATGCACACACATAGTGTGTACCCAATCTCTAGTTATCTACTTAATATAGAAAGGAAGAACACCAATCGGTGTGAACAAAATTTTAAAGCTCCGTCATAAAAGTGATTTCCAACCTTTTCCTAATAAAAACAAATTTATACAACTATTATTATCATAACATGAATTAACTATAGGGCAAACCGGTAAGACTACTCGAGCCAACTCCCACACCCCATGCTCACATCTCACTCCAACACCCCACATATTCAACTACAAACATGCACACACACTATGTGTGCCCAACCTCTTATATCTGAATGTGATTGGCCAAACACATGAATGGCATAAGAAACAAACTTCTTCATAATCCATATCATCATGCACAAGAAAATATCAATTATTAGAAGAAAAGGAATTTGAATCCCCATCATTGGGATGCATTTTACACCAAATCCAATAAACAAGAAGAGGGCACTTTATCTGATCCATTTTCTTTTCTTAAACATGGATTCCAATGAAGCAGAAGAAATTTTGGTTGAAAGAATAAAGGACAATTTGGAAGCTGCGCATGAAAGACACTCGGAGCACTCTTAAAGAGCATAAGATAGCAGTGTCACAGGACCAAAGGTATTAGGGCTTGAAAATGACACCATTAAGATGCATTTCAGAAGAGAGAGTATGCTACTACTTCAAATTTTGAGGGGAGAAAAAACTAATCCAACAAAAAAGATGTCCTTAACTAACTAACATTTAATATTACTACGGTTCAATCTGTAAATAAAAAAGAACTTATGAAAACTTTTTTCTCCATATACAAACTCAACTAGTGCATAAACTAGAAATATTTGCAATATACCAAATTTACAAACACCCTTTCAAACAACTTTGACAAGTTCAACTTTGGACATCCTTGTAAAGAGTTAGTTTCTGTTTTAACTCTTTAAGTTCTACACATTAAGAAAACACAGACAGAAATAGGATCTAATAAACATATAGGGATATTACCATGACAAACTACATTTCCACAGGGTGAATGTCTATGAGAATACACAATTCCATTTCCTCACTCAGTGGATCTCATCCCTTACTTGGTGCCATTGGTTCAAGCGAATGAAAAGCATTCACAACACGAAATGGCATTTATAAACTATTCCCCCTACTAGATAGTGGAGTATGTAGAAATGAGACCAGAAACTAGCATTGGGAAGGAGAAGGAGCCCACGGAAGAGTTTGCTACTCAATGACATACTGCTGGTTTCCCCCTCCCATTTGAAAAAACTGAAGCCTAATAATATTCTACAGGCACGCAGGATAAGATAGTGGGTGCCATATCTAACGTGGATGTTATTAGTTTTATAAAGCGATACTCATCAATTATGCATTAGTTTGTTATTGGTGTCGGGCATTGTTCCACCAGCCATGACCCATGTTCCAATTTGGGTATTGGGAACCATGTTGTGCGGTAAATGCATAGCAAAGGGGTTGTTGTTGGGCTCCTACCGAGCTCAATGATGCAGTTCCAACTGCTCATAATGTAACAAGGCAGGCATCTGTAACTACAATGAAATAACTGGATCAGTTTATTTTCAAACATAAGATGGGTGACACACGATCAAATCATATTTGGAATATTGATGCCCGATAATGAAGTACTTATGAAAATTCATCTCTACCTATGTTGTGCCCTTCCTCCCAAAGCATTTCTGCCATCTAACAAGAAGTCAAGGCAATGGAACTTTTAATTCCAACCCATCCGAGGCTGGCTACTTCAGTAGAATGAAAAACAACTAAACTGCCCTTCCAAGTTGACAAATCCAAGTGATGACTAGTTCGGACCACGTTATTGGATTTAAAAGGGGGCCCACCTGACCCCCGTTCCCCCTCCGCCCTCTCACACACTAGACCAGCAGGAAGTCAGAAACCCAAATACAAGCGTTAATGGGACGTCAATAAAAACCCGATGATTTCGTTATAACCAAAAAGGAACTTCTTAGAATCTAAAAGAATTGCAGATCAATTCATAAGCATAGTAGCAATTTTGTGAAATGACTACATTTTTATAACAGATCAGCGTTATCTTTTGCAAAGATTGGGATGGATATGACAAAGAGAGAAGAATGTTAAAATTTCTATAACCTAATCAAGTTGCGTTACAATTTTAGGGTCGTGTCATTTGAAAATGTAGTTGGACTTGCACATGCCTCGCTTATGTCCTACATCTAGTTAAAAGAGAATCGCAGATCAATCAATAGGAGAGAGAGGAGAGAGACAGAGCGAGCTCACAGGCCAACCGATCCAACACCGAGAGTGAGGTTCCCACTCCGCGGGCATACGATATCCGTGCCGAGCCGGCGTCCCATCTGCATCCATTTTACCTCTGTACTCACTCACTCACTCACACACACTCTCTCTCTCTCTTCCCCATTCAACTTTGGTATAGTGCTAGGACGACTGCTGTAAGATATTAAAACAATAAACTTTGACCGCTTACAGCCCCTTTGACTACGAAGATCAAAAAAGAAAAGAAAAAACTGATTTTTCTTAAAGATGAGAAAAAAAAATACAATTTTTCACCATCTCATTTGGATAGATAAAATGAGAGAGAGAGTGATTTTTTTCATTTTCTCACCTATCTTGTTTGGCTAACCTATATATGAGAAAAGAAAAGAAAAGGTTACATTTATTTTCCTAAAACACCCTTACAGTCAAATACCTCAACACATAGTATTTTCACAAACAATCAAGTGTCCCAACACAAAATATTTTCACAAAAAAAATATTTCAACACAAAATAGTCAATTGCCTCAACACAAAATACGCAGAATATTTTCACAAACCACATAGCAATGTTTTTGCAAAAATAGTCCAAAATAGGCAGAATATTTTCACAAACCACATAGCAATGTTTTTGCAAAAATAGTCCAAAATACTAAAGTATCATTTAGGTTATGGCCTCTAAAACTTAGTTAAAAACGCTTTTCAGGATCAAACATCATGCCCTCCAAAGTTTCTTTGCGATACTCCACCGGAGAACCTAAAAATGCCATCATTCTCTCCGGCTTATGAATCAGGAAAAGGTATGCTTCTGTGCGCCGGTATGACTCAATTCCGATTTCTTCTAGTGCCTTGTGAAGTTGTCCAGTTGAAACACATCCATGAGCTTTCTCCATCACAACATTACCCTCTCTTATAGCAGATGCTATATCTTTCATTGCTGCCTTTATTTCCTCAACTCTGCACCTTCTCCACGTGGCAATTTTCTTTTCTTTTTATTGGAAGAAGGTTCATTTTTAGGACATGACATATCACTCTCGCCAAGATCAATAAAGTTCTCCAATATGACTTCATTCTGAGACACCATTTGATCAACGCCTTCAATTGTCTCGGTAGAACCATCAACTGTTGAATTAGACCATCGACGGAGTTTCTCTTTTGCAGTTTATGCACCTTCCCCGCTGGCCCTATCTTTTCCAAATATTTCAGCCAGCTTGTCATAGTTGCTAATAGGTGTAGTCATCCATTTTTCAGCACTTGGTTTCACCTATAAAAAAAACATAGAAAAGACATGAAAAAGATGAATGATTGCATAAATAATGATACCAGTTAAAAAGAGTATGATTAAAAAATATACCGCTATCAATTCTTTCCAAACTTCAGGCTCTACATTGAAAGTCCTTGTTACTGGGCTCCAAGCAAATTCACTTGTCCTATTCTTAAATAAATCATAGCATTCACCAAAGTGCTCCTTGATAGTTTTTAGTCTATTCCTAATTTTGGTCTTATCAAAATCCATATTGAATGCCTCTCGTAATTCCTTTAGAACGTTATCATAAGCAAGCGTCGTAAATGTTTGATTGACCCTATTTCCTTCTATGTGCTGATTGTATAGTGCATCAATCAACGCATTATCCATTTGATACGTCCACATAAACCTCTCAACCTTCTTACCATCTTCATTGATTAGCTTTTCCTTACCCATTGAAAATCTACAAGTATTACCACAAGCGAAAGAGAAGTAAACAAGGGTTAATTAAATGATAAATATTACCAATGACAAATAAAAACTGCATACATGCTACCAAAGTTCTCCATACAACAAAACACATTGTAGTCATTATCTATTGGCTAAATACTCAGACCACATGGTAGCCGCAATCATATCCCTTATGAGTTCTCCTCGTTTGCATCTTCATCATTATCAATTAGTGCTTGCTCCTCATTTCTCGGTATAGGTTGCCTCAAAAGTTCTTGGTCTACCTCATTGATAAGTTTTTCATCTGGATCAACACCCATCAAAAAGTTATGTATAATGCAACAAGCTAGAATGATATCTGAATGTGTCTCAACGTTGTAAGTAGGTTGCGTGTTTTCTATGACAGGAAACCGTTTCTTTACAACACCAAAAGTTCTCTCAATCGCGTTGCGTAAAGAAGCATGTCGAAGGTTAAACAATTCTCGAGCATTTTTTGGTGGACAATTGGAGTACTCTTTCAAGTGATAACGCACACCTCTATAAGGAGTAATAAGCCCACTCCTTAACATGTATCCAGCATCAACAAGGTAGTATTTTCCTATTAAAAAATAAAGTGCATCACTACAATATTATAATTCAATATTTAAAAAAAATTATGTAAGAATGATTTACCATTAGGAATTTTGAGTTTATCCTCCCTCGTGAATGCATTTTTAATTATTCTCAAATCAGATGCGGTACCTTCCCATCCAAGCAGGACATAGGTGAACCTCAAATTAAATGTACAAGCAGCCAGAACATTTAGTGTTGGGTAACCTTTTCTACCACGATATCTAGGTACATCATTGTTAGAGACTTTAACGCCAACATGTGTTCCATCAAGTGCCCCAACACAATCCTAACATAAATACGAAAACTTTAATCTTTAGTCCAAATTTGTAAGCAATGTTGCATTAAAAATTTAATGTAAAAGCGTAATGTTTATCTTAAAATATGGGTAGAATCGGTTACTAGCTGATATTTCTAGCGGAACTTGTGAACCATCATGTTGCTTAAGAAAATGTTCTTCCATTGATATCACAGCTCTTAAGAATTTATGAAAATGACGGTTTGTTGTTTCACCAGAGCGCCGAAAAAAAAATGAACTTTACTATTTGTTGCACGTGTGACAACAAATAAAGACCCTTCGCGACTTGTTCCTCAATAGTTGCATATTTTGTAGGTTCCAATCCACCAAATCGCCCAAGAAGATCACAAAATCTTGAAATGCATGCGGCCCCATGCGAATAATATCACGATTTGACTTATTAAATCTAAGGTTGTTCATCACGTCATCTCGAATTATTTTTTTGTTCATGCCTAGTATGAGACGATGAAAATTTTTTTGCCGATACTTTTGATGCAAAAACCAATATACCACATAGCCAAGAGCTTGAACAGCGGCTAATTGTCGTTGTTGATCCCACGTACTGAATGAATTTTTTGGCATATTCATTTATACTATTTTTACAGCAACATAAATAATTATCACAAAATAAACAATATCCAATTTTCTGTAAGTTAGGGTAACCCTATTTTGTACCCTATGTGAGTGATTGATATACGGCTGCTATTAGATACACTAGGGTGTCCTATTTGTACCACAATATTTTAATGCAAATCTTCTGATGTTGAAAAGTCAAGAACCCTATTTGTACCCTATGTGAGTGATTGATATACGGCAAATATTAGATACACTAGGGTGTCCTATTTGTACCATAATATTTTAGTGTAAATCTTCTGATGTTGAAAAGTCAAGAACCCTTTCTATCAAGGGACTGTTTCAAACTCATAAAAAAAAGGAGATAAAACCAAAGTTCTGATTCAAACAAAGTTTCTTCGCCCAATAAAAGGGTAAATTTCAGAAACACCACCTCCATTCTGGTGGAATCACACTGAATACCCCTGTATTTTTTGAAATCACACGAAACACCCCTACTTTTGTGATTTTTGTAACAATCAGGTCCACTTGCATATTGGTCGTACGAAGAATTCTATCATCAGCAATATAATGGACTGATATACCAATAATACCCCTTTTCTTTATACAAGGGTGGGAAAATGTCTTTAATACCCTCTATTTGTTGACAAAAATACCCTCTTGCCCACTTTGAGGGTACTTCAAAGTAGGCAAGTTTCTAGTCCCACTCTTGCCCACTTTGGTATACTTGGTAGTTCAATGGAATGGGCTTTTAAATGGCATTTTGTTCTTTACTCCTTCATTTGTCCATTAAAATGGAATTTTGTTGGTGCTTTTGGAATGCATATACAAGGCTTGTGATTGTTTGTTTTTTATTTGTTATTAGATTGCATCTTATAATTTTGGATTATTGATAAGTCTTTACCAGAGGAATAAAAAAAACAAAAATTTGCAAACTCTAATTTTTTTTTGAAAAGATAAAAATAATAAAAAAGGAATTACGTTGTGATTAGTTAATTTTTTATATTTTCATATTTTTTTAGGTTTTTCTTTCGAGACGAACCAATAATTTTACAAAATTTAGCGTAAAACTTAAAAAAAAAAGAATTTATTTAGTAAAATTAAAAAAAATTAAGGCCAAGTTAGTAACTAATATAAGAACTTACCTTTTATGTTTATGGAAATAAGGCATTAACCATGTATAAAAAGATGGAGGGTATTTTTGTCGACAAATAGAGGGTATTAAAGACATTTTTCCACCCTTGTATAAAGAAAAGGGGTATTATTTGTATATCAGTCCGTTATATTGCTGATGATAGAATTTTTCGTACGACCAATATGCAAGTGGACCTGATTGTTACAAAAATCACAAAAGTAGGGGTGTTTCGTGTGATTTCAAAAAATACAGGGGTATTCAGTGTGATTCTACCAGAATGGAGGGGGTGTTTCTGAAATTTACCCTAAAAAAATCACTCCCTTCGCTCCATAAAAAAATAAAGTTCAGATTCAAACTCATAAAAAAGTACAAGACAGTTCTGATTTAAACTCATAAAAAAATAGAAGACAGTTCTGATTCAAACTCATAAATGGAGACGAAACCATAAAAATAGAAAAATGTATAAAAATCGAGAAAGGTAGAGATTTTTACCTGAAGAGAGGGAAGAAAAAAGTTGTGCACAGAAAGTTTTTATCCAGCCCACAACAGTGCCTTCTGCAAAAATAAAAAACGATGAGATTTTTCTGGTTTGGCAAAGAGGAGTTATAGCAGTGGTGGAGGGAAAAAATGGAGGGAAAGTGAAATGAGAGGAGGAAAGGAGAAAAAATATTAAGAACAGAAAATTTGATATTTTAAACCCTAGAATAATGGTGTATTTTTGTCAAATTAAGAAGGGTAAAATAGACAAGTAAAAAATTAGATCAGCTCACCGTTCCTATTCTCTCCAAATCTCACCAAAATTAGTGAGAAAGAAAAGGAGGCCTTTGAGGGGTTTTGGAATCACACCTTCTCTCACTTTTTCTCATCATTTCTTATCTATTTTGCAAACCAAACGTGAGAAAGAATATAGTTTCCATCCATTTCTTTTCTTTTCTCATGAAATCTCTCAATCCGAAGGGGCTGTGAGCAACTCGAACAGGGACGAGGGTCCACTACTACAGTTGGGAAAGTACATTAGACGGACAAGATTTTTCGTCGAACATCGTGCTGGATGAATCCAAAATGCAATTGTCTATTCAAAACAAAACGGGATCTGAACAAAATTGGGGGGAGGGGGGGACTGTAGTGAGCTCTCTCACTACATACGTGTAGTGAGTTGATCCGGCCATCTATTTTGGCAACGGACGGTTCAGATTCAAATCAATATTTATTAATTATTTCTATAAATAAATATTAATTACAGGGCCCCCGCGTCTGATCTGAACGTCACAGACTTTTTTTAGTGAAATAATGTTTAAAAATATATAAAATTACTACCAAAAAAGAATTAAAAATAATCCAGCATCTTTTGAAATGTGTTCTTTTTCTAAGCAAACAATTGTATAAATAATAAGAATAAATCTATTGACACATCAAGTTATACAACAAATAGTATATTATGTTTAGGTGTTATGTCATTTTAAGTATAAAGTTTAAAAGTGGACCTCATAAATTTTGTTGTATTCAAATTAGTAGATGCCACGTAAACATAATGTATAACTTGATCTACACGTGGTGTGTTAGTAATATTGCTCAAGTAATAAAAATAATGGTTACAATGATGATGCAGAATTCAATTGTGAGGCCACTTGAATCCCAGGAAAAAAATCAAAGGTTCAGAAAAACTTGAAAAATGATAATATTATAATTCAAAAATTCCCAAAACAGAATTATACAATGGCTTTGATCTTTTCATCTTCAGCTGGATTGATTAGTGTTTCATTGTTCGAATCTCTTTCAGACATCTAACGATTTTTTGGACTATGTAGGGTGTTATATTTATTTTGATTTTGACCGAGAATACAACTCTAATTTTGATCAAATCTCCCACTTTTTTTACTGTCATTCTTTCCTTCTGAAACGTCAGTTTGTTTAGCGCAAGCCATATTGACCAAATTATCACATAAATGAATGATGTCCACAAAGTTCTTTTGATCTTGGTGAATTTTGACCTTGAGAATCCAATGACGAGTTGGTCTACAGTTGAAGGTATTATTAGGATTTTATACCAAAAATCGTGATTTTATATAATAGATTAATATTTATTTAAATTATTTAAATAGTTATTTTTTTCCTTGATGAGAATATTTATGGATATCTATTACACATAGTGGATAATCTAATGTGTAGAGTTTGGCTTACACACAAAAGATCAGATTATTGGTTCTTGTAGAATATGAGTTTGTTTTTCACAGTCTTAAATAAAATTGGACATACCACCAGTAGAACTGTAACGCAGTATTTCAGTATGTCTATCTTGACTACAAAAAATGATATAGTTTTAATTCACTGTATTAGTACTTTTTTTGTGTATTGAATATGACCACTTTGAGGTAATTGTATTTATATTGACAATATAATACAATTCACACCTCATGGTTATCATTAATGCTTGTGCTCTTAACGCAAAAATAATTAATAAATGTGTACATTTAATACTGTTAACTTTGATTCATTATAGGGTGGAGTCTTGTGGGCTAATAGTCTCGATGAGTTGGGTCAAAATATTAAGTGTATGATAACTACTAATTATCAATGGAATTTACGTTTTTTTTATAGGGATTGATGATATCATCTTAAATAAGCTTATAAGTTTTGATTATGTTAAATCCTACATGTGGATATTAGTATTCGACATAATGAATAAGTTAAGTGGAAAATCTCAAGAAATTTTATATATATTGATTAAATAAATTGTCAGTAATTTATTTTAATCAATGGGTATCTATAATCTTAATATGGAGAAATAAATAAGCATTTAATAACATGGAGTTCGAAATATAATTTTGAGATATAAAAAGAAAATGTAATTATAATTTTGTAGTGGTATGAATTGTAATTTATATAATTCATAATTAATTCGAGTTGGATTACGATTCTGAATTATATAAGAAGTTCAACTCACAATTCTTCTTGGGGTCCCCATCGTTACCTATATATACACCGTTATATGTTCTAGGTTAGAGAACTTAATACTTGAAATATTGAAAGAGATTCTGTTAAGACAAAGAGATCATTTTTTGAGCCAATACTCAGTTCATGATCAAAGTACAATAGGATTACGGTAAAAAATCGCGAGATCAGTTGAGTAAGATCATTCCAACTATCCTCACCTTCTGTCAGACCAAATTGTGAAGGTTGTCATGATCAAATCAGAAAGATCTCGAAGATATGAATTCTAATTTCGCCTTGTAGGGTTTCATATTTTTTGTATAATTTATGTGTGTTCATCACTGGGTCTCGAGAATCGATCCCTAACAGTAGTATCAGAGCTGGCTGTGATAACGCGTGTGGTTTATATAAACTATGTTGTCCACGTAAAATAGAACGTAGTATTATGCTAACATCTGTTTTGCAGTTTTTCCTATCCCACTGTTATGGTCATGCATGTATGATTGTGTGATATCCAGTTTTAGTGTAATTGGATTCCACACTATTTTTTTGTGTGGTTACAAATTTTTTGTTATTACTAATTTTTAGAATTTATAATATTAATACGTAGCATGTGAACTCCGCATATGGTTTGATGTAACGATTTTAATTTATTCACAACGCCTGCTTTTATTAATATAGACATGTGAACTCTTATTTTGAGGTATAGAATCGATATGTAACAATAGGTTTTGATGATCGAAGAAATTAACATTTTCGGTAGGATCAATGTGTTTCTATTGAAGAAATAGTGCATAACTTCGAGGGGCGCTGCCCCTAGACCCCACTGGCAACTCCCAGACCCACGAGATGATAGGGCATTTCGACCCCTTGTGTCAACATCAACTTTGTTTTGGTGGACAAGTCTATATCAAGAATCAAGTCTCTTTTGAAAATAAAAAATTTGACCATAATAGTCGGAATTCCTATTATGGTTATATTTTCTTATTCACATGTGCTTGGTATTGTTTCCTTGTTTAATTATAGTTCTTTTATAATTTTAGACAATATGTAATATTGACCTATACCTAGATCACTCACATGCAAATATTTTTAAATAACTGAGTGAGAGAGTGAGTTTGTCACGTACAAATCTCATGGTCTCCATTATTAGTTTGTAAATGGTATGATTAGTTTGTGTGCTAATTTTAAACTTTTTTTCATATCAGACAAAATTAACTGTGGAATCATCGGTACAAATTTTATTGGGATAGCTCTAACTTAATTATCATGTGAATTATATCTCCATCTGAAATAATTCATTACGGAATAATTAATTTAGTATAAGGTGATAGTGTACAATTAGTTATAAATAATAGTATCCTCTCTATTTGAGTCACTATTATTATTTGTAGGACCAAAAAATTGAGTCGGCTATTAATTTTGCTTAATAATAGTTTTTTTCTAGATAGTCAAAATTAAAAGGAATAAGCCTATCTGCACAAATGATGAAAAGTAATGAATTTTTTCATCACATGCATAATTTTCACAGTGTGGTGGATTAACGATATTTTTCTTTAAAAATGTTTGGTAGATGAAACCACTATTTTAAATGAAATTCAAAAATTTTTATTTGCCCTTTATAATTGTTATTATGTGATTCTCAGATTCAAGAATGGGCTCTTTCAATTCACTTTCAATCATTCTCAAAGAAAACAAACCCACTGGACCTAATTATATTAGTTAGAAAAGAAACTTGAATATAATATTAACTGCTGAAGAGTACAAAAATATACTCAGTGAGGATTGCCCACAAAAATTGATGATGGGGCAACCCTGAGGAAGCCCGACCTTATAGGAAGTAAGTTAAGGCTGATGAGATAGAGTGGTGCTACATTTTGACTTCTATGTCAAATGTTCTGCAACATCAACATCATTGTATGCCCAAAGCCTATGACATGATGATGAAACTCAAAGAAATATTTGGAGATCAGAATTGTGCAACAAGGCAGGTTGCTGGACTTGCTTAACCCAAAGATGACGAACAGAACTCAGTGAAGAATCATGCTATAAAGATAATAAGTCATCTAAATTAACTATAGATCCTCAGAGCTAAAACAGATGGAAAAACTAAGATCGATATCATACTCCATTCACTGTTGGAGAGTATTAAGAATTTTTGCATGAATTACAATATAAAACAATTGTTATTATACTTTGGCAAAACATTTCAAAAAACTCCAAGTAGCAGATGGCGTAATGAAAAAGTCAAAAAATGTGTTAATACTTAAGAAATGTTCTACTTCTAAACTAAAAGGCAAGAAGAAAAAGACTCAAAAATAGGTTGCAAATCCTAAAGTAAATAATGGATCTCGAGGTGGAATGAAAAAACCTAAGAACAAGTGTTTTCACTATAAGCAGTCAAAGTACTAGAAGAAGCAATATACAGTCTACTCAACAAATTGAACAATGAAGGTAAAATTTATTCACTAGCGGTTGAAACATGTTTAGTGGTGTTATCTACCAATTTTTGGTGTGTAGATATAGGAGCCACTAATTATATTTGCAATACGTTGCAGGGGTTCCAAGAAGCTGAACAGTTTAGTGATGAGAAGGTTTACCTACACATAGGCAATGCTACGAAAGTAGCAGCAGTTGCAGCGGGAGATTTATATCTTAATTTTAGTGGTGATATGATTTTAATATTAAAATATTGTATTTATGTTCCTAGTATTAGAAGAAATTTGATTTCAGTTTCTAAATTGGCTGAAAATGATTACTTGGTTAATTTTAAATCCTATCTCTCCCACACTACAACTGAATAAATTGAATAATACAAATAGTATATTATGTAAGAGAAAGACATTTTCTGAATTGAACCAAATATATATTTGGCACTTAGCCTAGATCATATTAATCTAAAAATAATTTCTACACTAGTTCAAAATGGACCATCAGCTTCATTGGAAGTAAAAACAAATTTCAGTCTGTGAATCCTATTTAGAAGGTAAAATAACAAAAAGGCCATTCACTGTCAAAGGTATACAGCCAAAAAGCCGTTGAAATTGGTGTACTCTGATTTGTGTGGACCTATGAACATCCAAACAATAGATGACTTTGAATATTTTATCAGTTTTATTAATGATTATTCAAGGTATGGATACATTTATTTGATGCGCCGTAAATCTGAAACCTTTATGAAATTTAAAGAGTATAGGATGAAAACAGAGAAGTATCTTGAAAAATGTATCAAGATACTACGATCTGATCGTGGAGGCGAATACCTATTGGGAGAGTTTAGGGACTACTTATCTGATGAGGGGATTATATCCCAATTGTCTGCACCTGGTATGCCACTGCAAAGTGGTGTAGCAAAAAGAAAGAATATGATTTTTATGGACATGATAAGATCTATAATGAGTTATTCAAATTTACCAATTTCATTTTGGGGACATACATTATAAACAATGACATATATTCTTAACTTGATACCTTCTATGTTAGTACATTTTACTCCCATAGAACTGTGGACTGGGCACAAACATAGCCAAACTTAGCCAGCGACATGTTCGGATTTGAAGTAGTCCAATACATGTGCTAAAAGAAAACGCAGATACGTTGAAATTAAGGACAAAAGTTTGTTTCTTTATGGGTTACCCTATAGAAACGATAGGTGATTTATTTTAGAGTCCTAAGGATCAAAAGGTCATTATTAGTACCAATACTTGGTACTTAGAGGAGGATTATGTTTTGGATCACAAGTCCAAAAGTAAAATTGTTATAGAGAAATTAAGAGGAGAGAGACCAACAAAAATATTCTTAGCACCATTAGTGCAAGAGTAAACACCACAAGAAACAATGATGCCTAATTGTAGTAGGAGAATTATTATTCAACTTGATCGGTACATGTTCTTAGGAAAATTATTTGATAGAATCCTTGAGGAACTGGATGTCAAACCCTGTAAACAAAATGAAGCAATGCAAGACATAAATGTAGAACTTTGACAAAAGGCTATGAATTCATAAATGGAATCTGTATACTCTAATCAAGTCTGGAATTTTGTAAAACCATTCGAAAGAATAAAACTCATTGGATGCAAGTGAATTTACAAGAGAAAGAGAGGAGTGGATGGGAAAGTGGAAACTTTTAAAGCTAAGTTTGTATTGAAATGTATTACTCAGAAAGAAGAGATCGACTATAAGAAAATTTTTTCGCTGGTAGCCATGTTAAAGTCCATTCGGATTCTCTTATCCATTTGGTGCTCATCTCGATTACGAGATTTGGCAAATGAATGCCAAGACTGCATTCCTTAATGACAATCTAGATGAATGCATCTACATGGTGCAATCAGTTGGGTTCATAGCAAATGGACAAAAGCACATGGTGTGCAAGCTTAAGAAGTCCATCTATGGACTTAAGCAAGCATCGAGGTCTTAGAATATTTATTTTGATTAGGTAATCAAGTCTTTTGGTTTTGATCAAAGTTCGAATGAATCGTGTGTGTACAAGAGATGCAAAGAAAAAGTAGTAGTATTATTGGTATTATATATAGATGACATCTTGATTAAGGTCCGGATTATATAAATTATAATTCATACCATTACAGAATTATAATTGCATTCCCTTCTCATATCTCAAAATTATATTTCGAGCTCTATATTATTATATACTTATTTATCTCCACACGTTAAGATTACAGATACCCGTTGATTAAAATAAATTACTAACAATTTATTTAATCAACATCTATAAAAATCCTTGAAACCTTCCACTTAACTTATTCATTATGTCGGATACTAATATCCACATATGGGGTTTAATATAATCAAAATTTATAAGTTTTCTTAAGAGAATATCATTAATCCATATAAAAGAGACATAGATTCTATTAATAATTAATAGTTGTTATATACTTAATATTGTGACCAAACTCATTGAGACTATTAGCTCGCAAAGCCCCACTTTATAATGAATCAAAATCAACAATATTAAATGTACACATCAATTAATTATCTTTGAATTAATAGTACAAGCATACATAATAATCATGAGCTGTAAATTGTATTATATTGTCAGTATAAATACAATTACCTTAAAGTGGTTCTGCTCAATACACACAAAGTGTACTAATACAGTGAGTTAAAATTATAGAATTTTCAGACCTACTAATACATTAGGTTACAATCCTATTAGTTGTGTATTCAATTCCATCTAAGATTGTGAACCAAAAACTTACATTCTACAAGAATCAATAATCTGATACTCTGTGTGTAAGTCAAATTTTACACAATAGATTATTTACCATGTGGAATAAGAAACACCCATACGCAATATAGTAAGATATAATGCAAACATTGTCTATAAAGATTCTCATCAAGAAAAAAATAATTGTTTAAATAATTTAAACAAATATTAATCTATTACATAAAATCATGACTTTTTTAATATAAAACCCTAACACTATCAATATCTGACAGACAAGTAAACAAAAGGAAAACACGTATACAAAAGTACAAACAAAATGTATCCATGAGAATATTAGGTAGATTTTCAATTAACTTTTCTAGACTTCTAGATAAAAGACACGGTGATCAGTTATTTTTTCTAAATGAATTTCACAAGTAGTCGCATGGATGTCCGAAAATGAAGCATGATATTCCTGGGGTTCATCTCCACATAAGCACATTACCTCCCTAAGACCCTATTCCACGAATTTTAGGTATTCGAACTATACTCTGATACCAAATTATCACATCCCAACTCCGCAGCTCCACAAACAAGGGTTAGCTCTTCACTCGACAGAGTTGAACAAGAAGCACTCTAATGTTTAAATTAGTATCAAATGATGAAGGTTCTATACTGAGATTTAGGCTGCAAGATTAGACATACCTTTTTTTTCCAAGTACTATACCTTATATGTCTCTCATAGCTTGAGCTCTAAGCGTTGGATGACATGTGCAAACTACACTCTTAGTGACAGTGTACTCCGAACTGAATTATAGTATGACCTCATCAATCGAAATGATGATTGACAGCTCATACTCCACGTTCTAATCTAACTGAACGTCCGATGGAGATTCCATCTTCGAAGAGTGTGATCTCAGTTTGGCAGAGAAGTATTTTACTCAGCCCGCCCTGGTTTGGGCTCGATAGGGTATGGGTCAGCTCGACCCAACAGATTGCTGACATCACATTATAAGCTGTGGGCCAGGTCGGAGCTTGGCATAGAGTAAACTTGAATGATCTCGGCCACGTGGCAAAAGGTTTGTCGAACTGAGTTAGCTCAGCCGTGACCATTTTAACTCGGTTCGAATAGGTATCGTTTCGACACGAACCTCCACTGGCACCGGCAAGGAAGGGTTGGGTATGAATGGAGAGTAAGAAGAGGGCGAAAGGGTATTGACCTTGATAATACTTTTCCTCTTCACGTTTGAGGTATTTGAGACTCGTTAGTGATATCATACTGAAATGAAATTCTTCCAAGATTTTTATCAGTTTTTTGTTTTTTAATTCAGGATATCTCAAGACGGGAGACACGTCGTTTGCCCCAAGTGTTGCCATTTGGCCGAACAGAATCGCCTCCCTTCCATGATCATTGATCACCCATCCTGTCCTGCCTAACTTCACGCCCAAAGCCAAATTCCATCTCTCACAAACACCTTCCAGCTCGCAACCCCCAATTCCGGTCGCCCCACCATGCTGTCCCCCTCCTTGTCCCTCTGCTGTGCGTGCATATCCACTAAATGGACCTCAAGAATATTGAGATTGAACCACCTAGTCTTAATTGCCGTGTAGGAATTTCTGGGGACGATACCGAGTATGCTCGAGGTTGACTCTATTTGAATTTGTTGAGGTTTGCTCAATTTTGCTCCTTAATATTTGTCTCTTGGTCATAACTCCAGCTTATGGGTACTTTCTCTAAATATAGGATTTCTATTATCTTCTTGGGGATATTTTCGTCTATGAATTTGTCTTGTTGGTAGTTGTTGCTATGGCTGCTCTCTTTCGTCTGTGAATTTTATCTTTTTTTTTATTGATCTTTTCATTATGAAGGCATTTTATTGGTGTTTTTTTGTTGACTTATTTTGGACTATGTCCTATGCTTACATTTTTTTTGGTCATCGATCAGTAGCAGAATCAGTTTTGAAAAAAAGTAGTAGAACTTGTGTGATCTGTTATTTGAATGTGGTTTTATTTGCTTTTCTGATTCTAACCGTGTCTTTTCAATCACTTTAATTTTTGAGTCTTTTCCTTTGTGGTTGCTGAACATGCAATGAATGCGCAAGTTGATTATTGAATAAAAAGTGGGCCCTAATTATTGAACTCAAATGTTGAAGGGTTGGTGACTGAGAATTTAATAAGTACACGCACAGAACAGAGAGAGGGAGAGAGAGATAGGTAGTTACTAAAATAATTGTTTACTGTTTTGCCTTTATATTTCAGTAATGTAAAAGGGTAACAATGGAAAACAATTTTGTGACATGGCTTCCTTTTTAAATTCACACAAAAATGGGTGGCGGCTTTTTATATTAGAATAGATAACTGCAAAATGAATTTTATTAGGTTTATTCAGTGGTAACTTTCTGTTTTCAAATTAACGTTAATGAAATATCATTGATGTAGAATAGATATTTCTTTATGTTCAGAGACATCCAGTGGTAGTGGGGAAGAGTAGACTTTTTCCATTTTCTTTTTCTTCTGTAGAGTACTGAGTGGGTTATATCGGCGCGATACTATGATTCCTTGTTGATCCAGCAGAAATTCTCCAGTTGAGCAGGAATTTGATAGGAAAAAGAAATTATTTTAACAGGGGCTAAAATTTCCATTGACACGTGCGTGCTATCTGTATGTGGTTTTGGGTGTTAAAAGGGTGCAAGCAAGTGCTATTGCTACTAATGACTTCCTACTGCTATTATATATTGTGATGTGCTGCCCACTACACGTACTTTAAGCTATGCAGTGAATAGAAGATTTTCCGCTATTATTAAGAGATTTATGACAGAAAATGCGTCGCTTCACTGATATCTGGCAAACTGCTAAGTCTGTCAAAGATAACTTATGGTTGTCTCAAGTAAAATGTCACGCCAAGTCACAGAATAGGCCTGACTTAAGGTAGATACTTCAGCCCCTAATTATTGTGGAGTTGCCAAACTAATGGGGAGCCATGATGCCAGCTGAAATTGGAAAGAATCCAATTAACACTACTATCACTTGCATGTGAGCTAGTTACTACGTGGTCATGAATGGAGACCACAGAATTATGGTGCTACTGCCAACAGTTAACTTTCTTTCGGCATTCATCACCTATGGAACGTAAAGTGACAATGGTTTGAATTAGATTAGGCGAAGAACAAGATAAGGTCATTTTGAAGGGGAATTTGTTTTTTATTGTCGAATCAGTCACTAGAGGGGCATAGACAATGTCCTGTCTTTGAATTACAGAAGTTATTGTTTGCATACAGAATATGTATTCCCTTGAATACAAGTATTACTGCCTTTAATGTCAATGTAGTTGTTTTTACTTTTAGAGAGGTCGACATTAAGTTGCTGGTCTATATTCTATAATCTAACTTGAACTGGGAATTTTGTTGTAGTTCATATCCCATATTTAGGTTCAAGTTCCCTCGTGAGCATCAAAACCTTGTTGACCTCTTTTCCTGTGAGAACTTAGACCAGATGGATTGCTAATATCACCCGAGTTACCCATCTCTTTCAGTGATAGACTATGATTGTTAGGATGATGTAGTACAGTAGACGCATGTTGGCTTTACTCTTAAAGAAATGAAAATTCAAGGGCGCTGGGTCAAAAATGTTATCCAGAATTTCAATTCTTCAAATGAGGAACCATAGGAGAAACAGCCAAATAAGCTTACTACTCTTATTTTGCTTGGTTTGTAGGACTTAGTATTAAGGCCTCCAATTATACTACTACACTATTTAGTTTGTTTTGGGAAAGGGGGCATGGTTCAGTATGCTGATTTTTCACTGCTCACGTTCATTTGGATATGGGCCGCGGCTCAGTTTGCTGATTTTCATACCTGTTTGATTTTGGTTTGCTGCAACTACTATTTCTTCCCGAACCTTTAAGTTCAAGTTAATTCTTGTTCACAAAAGTGCTCCAAGGTCATTTTCCACATACACGTTTTCACTGTTAATAATATTTTGGTGATAATGGATGTTGTAATATTAATATCGGTGAACGGTGAGGAAACAAATTTGTACTCCTAGCCACATGCTCTGAAAAGTTAGGAGTGCTGTTGTTATGTTTTATTGTGATATTCTCTTTTCATGTATTTTCTTTGCTGTGTAGGCCTACATAAAAACGCACCTTAATGGCTCAGGATACTGTGCCCAATATTGAATCACCTAGACGGCGGTCTGGCCTATTAAGGGATCAAGTCCAATTGGTTAAGAGAAAGGGCTCTGAACGCTATGAGATTGTCCCGATCCAAGATCCTCTTTCGTTTGAGAAGGGTTTCTTCATAGTAATCCGTGCATGCCAATTGTTGGCTCAAAAGAATGAGGGGATAATAATAGTTGGAGTGGCGGGCCCCTCGGGGGCTGGGAAGACTGTCTTTACAGAGAAGTTGCTTAACTTTATGCCGAGCATTGCTGTCATAACAATGGACAACTACAATGATTCAAGCCGTATTATTGATGGCAACTTTGATGGTAAAATCAATCTTTTTTTTTCTCTCAAGTATTTAGATGATCTTCTAGCTCATTGGTGAAGATTGGTTAGTACTTGTATTCTATAAGTTACCATTTCTAAACCTTTTTTGAGAAGAGATTTATCCTTCTTACAATCCATCTTGAATGCAGATGTTTTACTTATACTTCCTGTGTATTACTCTCTGAAATTGATGAGTACTAAAGAGAAATTCATGGCCAACAACTTTTAGTCTCTTTCTAATCCTTGCGAAAAGGTGAAAGTTGCTTTTAGTGCGAAGTAACAGGATCACCGAAGTAAGTGTATGGGAAGCAAATTGTTACATGTCCTAGTTTTTATAAGTAATTTGGATTCGATAATTGCCACCTCTGTTTTACAAGAGGCCAAATATAATATGATGAATAGCTGCTCTGGTTGCAAGCATTCTGGCTCCGCCACTGTTCCGGAGGGCTTACTTTATCCACTCGTACGATTTGCATCATGTAGTTCTAGGGCAAGCCCTTTGAGGCTGCTGCCTAGGGCCCCCAATTTGGGCCCAAAACTAGGGCCCCATTTTAATAGCAAATATGTAATAAATGCTTCAATTTATTTATGTTGTTATAGTGATGGATTGGGGGTAGGGGGGTTGAGCAAGGATCTATAGGTCCTTAGGCTCAAGCCTTTTGGACTGCACCATTCCTTTTTAACGGTTACAAGTATAATTGTTAAAAAACTTTCTCTATGAAATTTGGATTCCTGAGATTTGACCCCAACACCCTCGGCGAAATAAAAAGAGACTTCTCCACTACACCAATGCATGTAATCAAATGAATACTTGAAAGAACACTGTTATAAATATGAAACACATTTCTCACTCCTTATTTTTGTAAAACTAGTCAGTGTTTCTTCTAAATATTCCCCTACAAACTGAATTTAGTTGGAATATATAGCAATAAAATTAGATAGTGTTTTAAAATCATTCTTGGAAAAATTTAGGGCCCCTTTTTATAAGTTCACCTATGGCCTCGAAGTGCGTAAGGCCGGCCCTGCCTAGTTAGCGCAATAAAATGTTGGTTCATGTAGCATGTAGTGTCAAAAAAGGAACTTTACTCATTTTATAGCAATTATGGAACAGAGTAAATGAGAGTGTTGAATCCAAGTTTACAATAGATGTCCTATGGAAGTATTGGACGTATCTCTCACACCTTGTCCAGGTGTCAATTGTCCGAGATGGATAATAATTATTTTGTGGAGTCCTTGTAACATAGGTCGCAAAAGCACCAGATGATCAATATCGGTGGATTAAAGATTCAGGCATGTTTTGTATATGGATTTTTCCATAAATAAAGTAGTGGATTTTACTTTCTAAGATGTGCAGATCTGGATCATCTAACACAATCGCTCAAATAGGGACGATAATTCAATAAAATCAAGGAGGTCGGCTGATTTGCAGTTTTTAGCTGATTCTAAATGAGATTTTACCAAGAACCAATTGAATAAGGAAAATATATTAAGGACCAAAATGCAAAACCTAGTTACGACAGAAACGCTAAATACATCCTTTCTTCGTTTGTTAGAGCCATTATCAAAGAACAACATCGATTAGAGTTAAATGAATAACGGAGTGCAGTTCTCACATGACTGGAGACTAGAATGATACTTGTTTCTTTATATGGATTAGTACATGGGTGGCAGCACGATTCATATTTTTTTGCTAATTTGATGGAGTGATGAACCTACTGACAAGCCAAATTCATTTCATGTGCACAACTCACGGCAGTATATTACGTTTTGCCTGAGAATTGTGGATGGGTTGTGGGACGATACCTTTTACCACCTCTCCTAACTCCACCGTTGAGCCATCAGAACACCCAAGTCAACTCAAACAATCAATTCAATGCCAAATAAGAAATACCCAAACAACTGGGACCTCAAATTTCAACAATTCACGAATAGTGGCCTCCAATTAATGACAAATCCACAACAAACAGCAACAAATTGCACAAACCAACATAAAATCGCAACAACCGAGGCTAATCACAACGGCACTATATAGGGTTGAAATCATTGGGTCAAGCATGGAAACATTGTTTGAAGCTTAGAAAACCTAATTTTGACCAGATTCGAGGGTTTTTCTGACCATTGAAGACTGTGACGTCTTCAAATAGGGCTGGGTCACTCTTAAAAATCACAAACGAGTGTAGATTTGGTCATTTTGAAGATTATTTTAGCTTGTATATTACTCGAAACACTGTTTTGGGGCTCCAAATTGCAGATTAGGGTTCAAACAAGTCGATTTAGGGCTCGAATCGACTCAGAAAGGGGTTGAAATGGACAGATTTGAAGAGAGGAGGGGATTTCGAGCTCCAACGATGTTTTTCAGTGCCGATTTAGGATTCCAGTGAGTTTTCCGGTTAGATTTTCCAGTGGGGTATTAGGGTTTTGTCGAGATAAAGGGTTAGGATCTGAGCTCAGGGATCTGATACCAAATGGTGCAATCTAAACACACAGTGGGTTTTCTAGAGAGAGAAACTCCCAAAATGAAAAATAAGATCAATGCTCTAGATATTTCTTTCTTAATAATGATAAAATATCCCACAGAACACTAACATCTAGTTATAGTCTACTATTTTTTTTTTGATAGAAATTATAGTCTACTATTAAAAGACATAATTATCCTACATACATACTACATCAGTTAACGACTAATAATATTGGTCACTTTCTATTGGAAAATACAATTCTTTGCCTATTTATGTCACTCTTGCCTCCACTTCCTTTAAGTTGATTACCTTATGGCAGTGAAAACAACTAATGTTTCTTAGGATTGGCTTCGAAGTTTTTGCCAATGTGGTAGGATTGACAAATGAAAATATGATATTTCCCATTTCTCCTTGTGTCCCCAGTTGTTGGCAATTTTGAGGAGTGGTGCTGTTTCAATAAGAAAAATAATGTATATCCTGCAAGTTATTTATAAATATACAATAGTTTTTTACCCACACATTGACACATCTCTCTAAAAGGACCAATAATTGGGGCAGAGAGTGTATCTACTTGCTTTTTTTGTGGTTTCTTTCATAGCATCGGAAGGATTAGTTAGCATAACAAAAAATTCCTTCGGTTGTAGAGTGACGGTGTGATTATTTGCCTCTATTACAAATATTATGCATTTCACTTTGTTTCAGATTCCTCTCTAAGTCGTAACTGTTAGAAGTACTTGTCCCACATTGTCTATCCTATGGATGTGTAACTCTCCAACGTAATATAAATAAAGTAATGTGTTTAAGGGTCTAATTAACTTTTCCCTACGCACTTCTATCTCTTTCTTCTTTTCTCCTTTTTCCCGCTAACATGGTATCAGAGCCCGGTTAAATCAAACCCTAATCTGTTAATGTAACCCTAATCAAACCCTAACCCTATCCCACTACTAGCCACTATTTGTAGCCGCAGCCTCCAGCCACAAACCCTAGCCACTACCTTTGTTCATTCTCCAGCCACAAACCCTAGCTGCTGCCTCTAGCCGCTGCCCACCTGTAGTCTCCAGCCGCTGCCTCTGCTTATCTCCATTCACCCTCTCTCTTTGCGCCTCTAGTCGCCCTCTTTCTGTGCCTCCAGCCACCCCCTTTTTGCGCCTCGACCTCTCGCGCTCTCCATTCTCCTTGATCTCATCATTGCTGCCACCCTCTGTTGTCACCCCTTTTGCTCCTGCCTAGGCCCAGCCTTCATGGTTCTCTATTGTTCTCAGACCTTTCCCAGCTCTGATCGAGGGAATCATGCCTCCTCCTTGCGGTCTCTGATTCACATCCCCTCATAACACTCTATTGATTTAGCCTAGTCTTCATGGTTCTTTGTTGTTCTCTGCTCAGCCGTTGTCTTCTTTGTACGTAGTCCTCTTGCCTTCTTTGATTATGCCGTCCTCGTATGTTGGTATGTTGTTGCCCTGTGTTGTTTCTTGGTCGTGGCACTTATGAACCATGGCAGCCCTCTGTCTCTGTGTTGGTGAACCTTTAACTCCTCAATTGAGTTGGGTTTGTTGCTCCTGTTGAAATGTCGGAGGAGAAATCAGGTTTTCATTCAGGCCCTACCTCTGTGGTTGTTGGTTTCGCTTCTAGTTCTACTGTTATTGGCTCCCAGTCTTGCGAGAGGTGCTCTATTAGCTCCACCCATTTACATGGGAGGAATTATGTTCTTCGGGCTAAAGCCGCGGAGGTGTATTATATAGGTGAGTCCGAGGACTCCTATTTGACTGTGAGCCTTGTGCTGTTGATACACTCACATATAGGGCTTTGAAAGTAATTGATGCCCGTATTCGTTCCGAGCTATGGATTAGTATGACAGAGCAGGTTTCTAGTGAACTAATGTTTTGTGATACCGCTAAAAGGTGTGGATGCAGGCCAAAGAATTGTACTCAGGTGTCGATAGTTTCTATCGCACTAATGACCTTCATCATTCTTTCTTTACTATATCTCAAGGTGATGACTCTTTTGAGGATTATTATGTTAAGTTTCAGCGCATCTATCATGAATTGGATATCTATGAGCCCCTCTCTGCTGACATTCAGATTATACAGCGCCAGCGTGAACATATACGGGTTACTCGGTTTTTATCCGGTGCATCACCGACCTTTGGCCCCGTGGGCAATCAGATTTTGGGGACTAGTGACTTACCTCCTTTCAACGAGGTCTTTACTCGTCTCCGGCAGTTATCATCTATTTCTGGCCCGATTTCTGGCCACTCTGCTTTGAATTCCGCTGTTTCTGATATTTTTGTCTTCTTTGTTAGTTGTGGCCATGGTCGCGGCCTTGATTCTATTTTTAACAGTCTTGGCCGCACTTATGGGGCGAGTGGTCGTGGCTTTGGTGGCCATACAGACACCATTGGTGGCCGTCGTCGTGGGGGAGGCCGCAGTCGTGGTCGTGGTCGTGGTTGTGGCGTTCACTTATGTACTTATTGTGGGGGCACCAACCATTGGGTGGATACATGTTACGAGCTGCATGGTTTTCTTAGGCTCATCAGGCCGTTTTCTCTGAGGATACTGGACAACTTCCTCACCCATCTGCCGATAGTGTGGTTCTTTCAGGTGAAGAGTACCAACGCTTATTGTCATTTCGGGATGTGACAGGATCTTCTACTGCTACGCTTGCTTAGACCCGCCCATCTGTTGCTTGTGTTGCCTCCCCTCTTCCTCTCCTTGGGTTATTGACTCAGGAGCTACAGATCATATGACAGGTACATCTACTTCCTTTGATCGATCGCCTATTGGTAGGTTATCTCATGTTACCTTAGCTGATGGCTCTACCACTGCTGTTACTGGTTTTGGTTTAGGTTCAGTTCTTGTCACTTCTTCTCTTATTTTGACATTTGTAGTACATGTTTTTCGTTTTCCGTTAATCTTATGTCTGTAAGCTGCCTTACCAAAATTTTAAATTGTTCCGTCACATTTCTTCCTCATGGTTGTGTTTTTTAGGATCTCAAGATGGGGAGGAAGATTGGTGGGGGCATTGAGCGAGGCGGACTATATTACCTGACTATTCCTCAGCCTATAGCCCTTTAGACATCTGAGTCTCTGTATTACCAACACTGTCGGGTTGGTCATCCCTCTCTTCAAAGTTAAAAGCATCTTGTGCCCTCATGTCGTTCTATTAATAAGTTAGTATGTGAAGTCTGTGAATTTAGTAAATGCCGTCAAGTCACCTTTTTACCTAGGGTTGAGCATTGTGTGTTGTGTCCTTTTCAGTTAGTTCATTCAGACATTTGGAGACTTATTCATGTATCTAGTGTTTCTAGCTTTCAGTACTATGTTATTTTTGTGGATGACTTTTCTCGTATCACATATTTTTATTTAATGAAAGAGAGTCTGGGTTGAAATCTATTTTCAAAACCTTTTTCATGGAGGTCAAAAATTAGTTTGATACCTGCATCAAGATATTTCGTTCCGATAATGCCCGCAAATATTTTCACGGTATACTCTCACTTTTTTTATGATCATGGAATTATTTACCAGTCGTTGTGCTCACGGACTCCATAGCAAAATAGAGTTGTTGACCGCAAGATTCGACACTTGTCTGAGGTTATGCGTGCCCTATTATTTCAAATGCAGGGTCCTAAGTCATATTGGAGTGACGCTGCTCTGATCAACCGTATGCCCTCTACCTGCTCTCATTGCATGTTACCTAATCACCCGTATGCCCTCTAGGTGGTCAGGTTCCCCCTAAGGTTTTGTTTCCTGGACGGGTCTCTCCACTTATTACCCCCTCGGGTTTTTGGGTGCACCTTTTATATTTATGCCTTTGATCCTAGTATGAGTAAACTTGATCCTCAATCTTTTCGGTGTATCTTTCTGGGATACTCACACACCCGAAATTGACATCGGTGCTACTCTCCTACTTTACGTCGTCATTTTGTCTATGATGATGTCCCGTTCAATGAATCCTTACCATATTACTTAACACCGCTGTTTCCACCCACGATCTTTTTACTCTTGAGTCTATGTTACCTATGGTTGTTTCTACTGGCATTGTTCAACAACCCTCGATGGTTGTTTCTACTAGCACTGTTCCACAGAAACTCTTGCAGGTATATGTCCATCGTTCCCAAGCACCGGCACTGGCCTGTCCTCCAACTCTTGCACCGCACAAGCCTTCACTGCCATCTCAGCCTACACAGTCATCCTGGTCTGCCAACCCCCCAACTTCAACATTGTCCCCATCCCCGCATACTGGATCCTCTCAGTCTGCCGATCTCTCTCTGCCCACACCTCCGTCTTTCCGCCATCGCCAGATCCGCATGTTCCTCGATATCCGATTCGTGAGAATTGCCGTCCACTGGTAAAATATCGTTTTTCTAATCTATCGTGCACTTCTCATTCTTTCTTTCAGTTTATTTCTTATGATCATCTCTCTCCTTCCTTACATGTTTTCACTACTAGTGTTTCCTTATTTGTTTCCTTATTTTTGTTCCTCACACTGTTTAGGAGGCACTATTCCTGTTTGAGCAGCTGGCAGCTATGGAGGATGAAATGTCTGCTCTTCATGATAATGGCACATGGGAGTGTTCCTCTTCCTGCTTGTAAAACTCCTGTTGGTTGTCGTTTGGTTTTATACTGTCAAGTACCTTGCTTATGGCATTGTTGAGCGTTAAAAAGCCCACTTGGTTGCCAAAGGCTACTTTTAGACTTACGGCGTTGATTATTCTGGCATGTTCTCTCCTGTTGCCAAGTTTGGCTTTGTACGGCTTCTTATTTTCCTTGCCGCCAATCTTGGTTGGCCATTGTTACAGCTTGATGTCAAGAATGCCTTTCTCCATGGCGATCTCTTCGAGGAAGTTTACATGGAGCAACGACCTGGGTTTGTTGCTTAAGGGAAGCGTCGTAAGGTACGTTGTCTTCGCAAAACACTTTATGGACTTAAGCAATCTCTTAGAGCGTGGTTTAAAAAGTTCAGTGATGGTGTCTGGAGATTTGGCATGCGCCAACGTCAGTCAGACCACTATATTCTCTCTTATGTCGGTGCGAGAGAAAGTATTGCTCACTATCTATGTCGATGACATTATTATCACTGGAGATGGTCAGAAAGGGATTGTTGAGTTGAAACAGTTCTTACATAGTCAGTTTCATACTAAAGACTTAGGTAAGCTACGCTATTTCTTGGTTATTGAGGTAGCAAGGTCCAAGAATGAGATTAGTTTGTCTCAGAGGAAATATGTGTTGAATATTTTAGAGGAGACAGGTTTGTTGGGAGCTAAACTTGTGGAGACCCCAATGGAACGTCATGTCAAACTTTACATTGATCAGGGGGAGTTATGTCCTCATCCTAATCAATATCGTCGCTTAGTTGGTAAGTTGAATTTTCTTACCAATACACGTTCTGATATCTCATTTGTTGTTAGTATGGTGAGTTAGTTTATGTCTGCTCCTCGTCTTCCACATTGGGAAGCTTGCATTTGCATTGTGAAGTATCTCAAGGCTCATCTTGGATGTGGCTTATTTTACCATTCTAATGGTCATTTGTGCGTTGAAGCATTTACTGATGCAGATTGGGCAGGGTCACCATTTGATAGACGTTCAACAACTGGTTACTGTACTTTTGTTGGTGGCAACTTAGTTACTTGGAAGAGTAAGAAGCAGACTATTGTTGCAAGGTCCAGTACAAAAGCAGAGTATCATGCCATGGCTCATACTACGTGTGAGGTTGTTTGGCTGAGAACATTTCTTGAGGAACTGGGATTTCAGGTGCAGTTACCCATTCCTATGTATTGTGACAATCAGACGGCGATACATATAGCTTCGAACCTTGTGTTGGCTACACCTTTTGTGTCCATGGGAGCTTAGATAACAGATATTTTTACCAAATCATTGTTTAAATCTCGTTTAGAATTTTTACGTAACAAGCTAGGACTTTGTGATATTTACTCTCTAGCTTGAGGGGGAGTATTAGAAGCATTTGTCCCACATTGTCTATCCTATGGATGTGCAACTCTCCAACGTAATATAAATAAAGTAATGTGTGTAAGGGTCTGATTAACTTTTCCCTACACACTTCTATCTCTTTCATCTTTTCTCCTTTTTCCCACTAACAATAACCAAGTGTGCTTTGCTATTATGCTATAGTTGTTGCTTGATAGATTAAAAAATTATCTCAGAATAGATGTGTGTTTGATCAAGGAGAATATGGCAGGGGTCTAATAGTTTCTGTGTTCACAGACCCACGATTGACGGATTATGATACATTGCTCAAGAATATCCATGGTTTGAAAGAGGGGAAGGCTGTTCAGGTTCCTATATATGATTTTAAGTCTAGCTCTCGGACTGGTTACAGGTTGTGCATCTTTCTTTTTCACAGAAATGAATTCAATAGTCTGTGTTTGTGTATGTGTTATCTTATGGCTTTGTTTTTTGGATTTGGGGACAAAGGTATATATGTGGATTGGTGTTGGTGTTATTTCCATTCCAAGTTTCTGTGGCTGGTATACTAGTAGCAGAAACTGCAATGAAAAAGAGAAAGTAAAAGAAGCCAAAATAGAGTTGTATCCAGGAGGCCTTCGTTGATAATTGAAGCACATAAATAAGCTGTTGCTGCTATTGTACTTAACCTTTTTGGTCTTCGTTGCTTATGTTCAGTGAACCTATCCTGTAAGTTGAATGAAGACTATATGATTTACCTGCCATCCCTCCTGTTCTTTGTACTTTCTTCCCTTTTGATTTGTGACAGTTATTCTCATGTATTTTATTTAGCGCATACATGTTTCACTTTTGGTACACTTTCTTTAATTTCTGAGCTCATGTTTGGGATAGCTTAGAATTTGTATGTTGGTCATTGTCCTCACCCTTCTCAGAAATGACTATTCTTCTTCTGTTAAACTTTATGAATTTCTTTCCTTTTTTATCTGTCAGGTAAATTTCATAGATCCTTTCTAGGAATTAGTCTTATGTATTTTTCATTTGCTATTACATTCGCGAACTATGTTTTTCTTGTATCACAAACCAATTTGATATTTTTAGTTTTGACCAAAGGTCTTATTTATCTGCCCTAAAATCAGGTACGTAACAACGTTCATGTTTCTGACAGGACAATTCAAGTCCCTAGTTCCCGTATTGTAATTATTGAAGGCATATATGCATTGAGTGAAAGATTGCGTCCTTTGCTAGATCTTCGTGTCTCTGTTACTGGTGGAGTGCACTTTGACCTAGTCAAACGGGTTTTGAGGGACATTCAACGTGCTGGACAAGAGCCTGAAGAAATAATACATCAAATCTCTGAAACGGTTTGCTGACTCCAACTTTCAGATATCACTTGAGTATACATTGAATTGTCTTGAATTCTTAAGTAGGCATCTAGTAGTTCTCATTTACATTCTTATGCACAGGTATATCCTATGTACAAGGCTTTTATCGAGCCAGATCTCCAGACTGCACACATAAAGATTATCAACAAATTCAACCCGTTCAGCGGATTTCAGAATCCCACTTATATTTTAAAGGTTGATGTTTGAGTATTTTGTGAATTGAAATTTCATGTGTTGTGTCTGAAGTGTCTGGTCTAACATTTTTGTCTATCTCTAGCACTGAGTGCTTTCTTTTGCTGTAGTCAACAAGGGCTGTAAGTGTGGAGCAAATTAAGGCCGTTCTTTCGGAAGAACACAAGGAAACAACAGAGGAAACTTATGATATATATCTCCTGCCACCAGGTGAAGATCCTGAAGCATGCCAATCATATTTGAGGATGAGGAACAAGGATGGGAAATACAATCTTATGTTCGAGGTTTGAACACTGAGAACCTAAAGCTTCACTATTTGAATAGTGAATCATGTTAAAATGTACAAATTAGTCTCAAATACTGTTTTGATAATGAGCAGCATTTAGTGTGTAGATTTGGTAGAGATTCACGTCTTTTGTAGAGGACCAGGCCAATATTTTACTGTCCGTTTACTAGAGAGCTTTCTGAAGATACATTAAGGTGCTGGATGTAGTGCCTGGTTTTTTTCCTACCCTTCCCGCTCCTTTGTTTTCAGCCTCAAAAACTGCTCAAGATTGAAGGATACTGCAAAACTAATTTATAATGCCATTCAAGTATTGAGTCAGGACGAGGAGTCTTGTATCACTTGTAGTGAGAGTGGAGAGCATCGCAGAACACCCCTAAAATCTTGGCTTAACAAAATCCAGTTGGATTTGACTAAATCTGATCCTTTTCGCATTCAAACTTGTCCCAATCAACTCCTTAGGCATCTTGGGCTTCTTGTATTTCACCCTTGATTGATGCCACATAGCTCTTCTTCATTGGGCTATCATTTGTAGTGTAAACAGATGGGTCATGCTTGGTTATATAGCTTATTAAGGAAAATGTTCTCTACAAGTGCCACAATTATTAGAGAGAGGATAAATTTTATATCTCCTGACCTATTTAACTTCTTGTTTCAGGAATGGGTTACAGATAGTCCATTCATCATATCACCAAGGATCACTTTTGAAGTTAGTGTGCGCCTTCTTGGTGGACTGATGGCTTTAGGATATACAATTGCTGCCATTTTAAAAAGAAGCAGCCATGTCTTCTCTGATGACAGAGTATGTGTGAAAACTGATTGGCTAGAACAACTTAACCGGAAGTACATTCAGGTATCATATTGATTCGTTTCTCAAAATTTGTTTGAAGTCCACTGCAACTATTTTTCTTTTGCTTTCTTTTTTTTTTCTATGTTAATGAGAGATTCAATACCTGAAGACTTGATGAGATTTAATATTCCACACCTTCAAATCGGTTATTCTATGGCAGGCAGTATTGGATGCTGTCGAACATGGTCCCATGACAAGCAATGTGTCATGCCTTCAAATATTTTTGTTGCTCTGCAAGGAATATATCTACAAGAGCCTCTTTAAGAAATATTTTGTAGAGGTCTTCATCTTTCATTTAAAAAGTATTCATTCCACTCTACAGTAGTACAGTTCTAAAAGCACAAAAGCCAAGCTAGGATTCTTGTTCAATAAGGGAAAAATCTTTTGTAAAGCTATACACACCATAATTTAGAGTTGTTGTAAATGAGAAAGTAAATTATTATCATTAAAATAATCATAAAAGCTTAAATAATCGTCGATATGATACAAATTTTGATGCAAAAAAGTCAAAACAGGACTGGATTTCCACGAAGGTTAGATATCTTTGACATGGGCATTTCGCAAAGGAGAGACAAAGTTGTTAATTACTACAGATATATAATGGCATAGAATAAGTTGAATTTTGTATAGGCACAAAAAGAAAGTTGCATTGGTAAAAAAAATTGGTACTTTCAATCAAAGCAATCTCATAATTCAGATGGGAACTTCACAAAATAATTTTGTTTTTGATTTGCACTAACCTCCTCATCTTAGAAGGTTATTTCTTTGAGGTCTAGACTTGGCTATAATGGCAATACTGTTGTGTTGATACAAAAAGGGGGAAACTGATTTTTTTAAGATACCTTGTTCTTTATGCTATGTTGTATGGACCTTGTTTGACCAATAATTACACCTTGCCACTTAATTTCACAGCTACTTCTCATTTTTGTGGGGCGATGACCTTTGTCATATTCATACCAATATTACATGTCCTTCCTTCCCAAACCAGCTAGCTACTAGGGGGGACCAACGAAAGCTGCTACCTATTCCTTCTCTGATGTGCTCATCCCATCTTGTTCATGTCTTCTTTTCTTTGGCTGCAAGAACGCCTGCAAATAACTATCTTTATTGGGTGGTCTACATGGTCTTAAGGATTTCTTTCAAATGAATTGAATCATAAGCAGCAGGACAGCCTTGTTCTCATGATCTGCTTAATGTCCTACTATATTTTTGGAATAGGCTTTGCTCTAGGGGGATCATCAGTGCCAAACAGCTACAAACTTACGTACACTCTTGCCCAAAATAAGTTCAAAGCCAATCTGTTGGAGAACATAAGAAATTTGATAGCTGTCGTACTGAAACATTTTTTTTTAGATTTGATCCCCCAATGGGCATAAATTGATTAAGAAACCTTACATTGTTACATTATTTTGTTATCTATTGTATAACTAGAATAGCACAAATCTGGGAGAGTTGTATTGTGTGAAGTACTTGGCAAACGTCGACGGTTGCAGCTTGATACAAGTATGGTTGTGTCAGAAATTATAACCAAATGAGTTATGCCAACGGCATTGGCATGAGCCCATTCAAATGTCAGGTCCAAACCTAGAACAGGGTCACGTGAATGGCGGATGAAAATTACCAAGGCCTCCATGACTGTTTACATTATTCTGATAAAGGAAAACAGAAATCTATTTTCCACTTTATAATATGTACGCAGCTCGCTTTACACTAAAGACATCGTTCAGTACGTAATTTACAAGACAAAACCATTGAACAGTACGGAAAGTACTCTTTTCCAGTATAAATTACACATCAATTCACATTACATACGCATCTCTTCCTTTGTCTTTCTAGACAAGTCCTCACTACCTAATGGAATCAGAAGATATCACAAGTATGCCCAAGGTTTCCTCTAGGCCATCCTCCTCTGAATCTGAACTGACATATATAATCTGGGATGGCCCACTATAAAGTCAGTCACAGGAGCTGATGCCGTTGTGGGGGGAATGCATGGCCAAACTTCATCCCTTGCCCGATCACCATCCCCCTGGCCAGTATATCCACAATACTCACCTCCCAATTCTGTCATTTTTACTGGCTTTTCGCAAATTTTGTTGGTGTTGTAAGAACTTGTGCCCGCCCCACTTGTCGTTTCCTTGAACTATATCATTGTTTTCCATTCCAACAACACGAAAACTTCGCACTGTCAATGTTGTTGGTGTTGGGCAGTTAGCAATGGCTTCAATCTTTTGGGGATCCACAACAATCCCTTTCACTGTATTGTTTGAACAGCAAAAAATATATTAAAGAAGGAAGAAGATATATACAAGTATGCTGAGGGTAAGGATGGTGACTCACCAAGCCCCAAGAATGGTATAGTGGTAAGGGGTAACAAAATTCATGTGAAGATAGCCACATTCCAAAAACAGAGTGGGAGATTTGAGAACATAACCAAGTGGGGAAAATTTGATCAGGGTCATACCAATCAGAAGCTTTTTGGGAATATTCAACCTAACACTCTGGGAGTATCCAAAGCAGTGGAAGGTAAATCTTGTGTTGAGATAGTTACAGGTAAAAGGGGGGAGAATAGCAGTTTATCAAATACCATTGTCATTCGGGATGAGTGCACTGAATGGTTACAGAGGAGTGCAGTAGCAGAAATGAGAAATCCCAAATCCATGGCTAGGATTAAGGAAGACTTGCAGAAGGAGTATGGTCCCAATACTTTAACCAGATCTTTAGGAGGAATGAGCATCATTGTTACCTTTAATACTATTACTGAGAGGGATAGCATGGTTAAAGAAAGAGATTCTAACTGTTTCAGCATTTGGCTCTCTAATGTGAGGAGATGGGAGCCTAGCATAGGGATGGAATCAAAAAGGTTGGTCTGGCTCTCGTACATTGGGGTGCCAGTGCAGCTATGGAATAATACTACCTTTACCAAAATTGGGAGTAGGTGGGGAGAAGTTACTACACTGGAAGAGAGCACTTCGAAAGCATCTAATTTTGCGGTGGGAAGAATTCAAATCCTGACTCACGTGATGGAGAACATTGACCAATGCATCCAGATTAGGAGCACTGGGTTCATAATTACCATTAAAGTCAGAGAAGATTGTGCGGAGTGCGGTACTAGGGAAGTAACCAGTAGTGGAAATTACAAAGGAAAGAAGAAGGTAGAAGACTAGATTCCTATTGCAGCCATGGAAACCAGAGCAATGGAGGAAGGAGAGTATGTCCCATCAGACAGGGACTATTCAAGAAAGGTGTCAGATTTTGCAGCAGAGACAACTCAGAAGTCAGTGGATACTTTCCCACATAAGTCACCCTCTATTTCTATTGTAGCAGAAACAGTACAGTATCATTTTGGTGAAGGAAGTCAGATAGGGTACAACAACATTAATGAAAAGGAGGATGCCGGGGCTCAAGGTTATGCCTGCAGTTATCCAGCAGTCCATTCTCACTTACAGAACATTGAAGGAAGAGAAGAATTGATGGGCTTAGAGGGAAGAGAACTTGTGAGGGGCCTAGTGGAGAAAGAAGGTTCTACGTGCTTTCCAGGTGGACTTTTAGGTGGGCCTGGAATGGTGGAACAGTTTAGTAGTTTACTATCAAAAGAGGAGGATAATAGCCAAACTTGTACGAGTTCCAAAGAATTACAGGTGAAGAAGAGGAAGAAAACCAAAAGGAATAAAAAAGCTATACAGGAAGTGATGGGCAATCTGAGCAATAGAGTAAAACTAAAGAGGCATAAGAGGATCAAGAGAGTGAAACCCAACCTCAAACTTAGACATGCAGCTGTTATGGCATCACAAACCTTGACAACATTGATGTAGAATAAGTGGTCGAGAGCTTTCTAGAACAATTGGATTGGCTCAAGTCAAAGAAGAAGTCGTCAAATTAGGGAGGTATTTCTTTTGAAAACTGTTATCGGGATGGAAAGGCAAAGAGAGAGAGAGAGATAAAAGTGTATCGGATGAATATTCACCCTAACACAATAACTTTATTTATATAGAGTGCATAGTCTACATGTTTCCTCACATAACCAATGTGGGACTATTCTAATACTCTAACACTCTCCCTCAAGCTGGAGAATAAATATCAATAAGTCCCAGTTTGTCATAAAGTAATTCCAGCCGTGGTTTGAACAACGGTTTAATAAACATATCAGCTAACTGGGCATTAGTAGACACAAAAGAAGTAGCAATAACACCATCGGTCAGTTTCTCTCGTACAAGATGACAATTTGTTTTGATGTGTTTAGTTCTCTCATGAAAAACTAGATTGGATGCTATGTGAATAGCAGCTCGATTATCACAATATGGGTTCACAGGCAAACGTACTGGAAATCCTATTTCCCCAAGAAATGAACGAATTCACACAATCTCACAAGTTGTGTGAGCCATTGCTCTATAGTCGGCCTTGACACTAGATCGCGCAACTATTGTCTGCTTTTTACTTTTTCAATTAATAAGCTTTCCTCCGAGAAAGATGCAATATCCTGTAGTAGATCTTCTGTCGGTCGGGCTTCCTTCCCAATCAGAGTCGGTTAACGCTTCAATACGCAAGTGCCCACTAGTACGATAAAACAGACCACGTCCCGGATGAGCCTTCAGATACCTCACAATTCTTAGAACAGCCTCCCAGTATGGAAGACAAGGAGCTGACATAAATTGAATAACTAGGCTAACTGCAAAGGAAATATCCGGACGAGCAACAGTGAGATAATTCAGCTTTCCAACTAAGTGACGGTACTGATCGGGATTAGAAAGCAACTCCCCTTGATTAATACATGGTTTGACATTAGGATCCATAGGAGTCTCAACAGGCTTTGACCCTAGTAAGCCAGTCTCTTTTAGAATATCCAGCACATATTTTCTTTGTGATAAGTTAATACCTTCCTTAGACCGGGCCACTTCAATACCCAAGAAATATCTCAATTTCCCCAAGTCTTTGGTATGGAACTGACGCTGTAGGAATAATTTCAGATCATCAATGCCTTCTTATTATCACCTGTAATAATAATGTCGCCTACGTAGACGATTAATAATATTTTTCCCTTGGTCAGATGCGAGAGAAAAGACAGAATGATCAGAATGACAGCATTTCATACCAAACCGAAGGACAACATCACTGAACTTGCCAAACCAAGCCCTCGGAGATTGTTTTAGCCCATAGAGAGCTTTTCGAAGGCGATATACGTGAGAGGACTCCCCCTGAGCAACCAAATAACAGGGGATAACAACATAAAATAGAGAGATCCGATCAAATCAACAAGAGGACATGCAGATCGCAATAATCAACCGCAAGGCGCAACGAAGAAGGGTGCAAGGATCGGATCGACCATCAATAGCGAAAAACATCGCGAGGCAAGGAAGGCACGTAGATCCGGGGGGGGGGGGGGGCAGCAACAGGGCAGCAGGTGCACGAGCAGTTGGATTGGCAAAAAGGGCTGGCGGCTGGATCAGCAAATGGCTGGATGGCAGCAAACGGTGGGGAGCGGCCAGCAAGTAGGGCGGCAGGAAAAGTGAGGCGGATCAGCAAAGCAGGTGGTGCGGCAACAGCAGATCAGGTGGTGCGGATCAGGGGTGGCAGCAGGAGCAGAGCAGGTGGTGTGACAGCAAGGGGAGGCCGAGTAGGTGGGGCGGCAGCAGGTGGGCGAGTGCTGGGGGGTGGGGCGGCAGATCAGGTGGGTGGCGGCAGGGTAGGGTGGTTTGGCTGATCAAGTAGGGTTAGGGTTTGGGTTGATAGGAGTTTAGGGTTTTGGTTGAAAGAGGGTTAGGGTTAGGTCTAGGGTTAGGTTTAGGGTTTATGGTGGAATTAGAACTCGCTCTGATACCATGTTATCGAGATGGAAAGGAAAAAGAGAGAGAGAGAGATAAAAGTGTATTAGATGAATATTCACTCTAACACAATAACTTTATATATATAGAGTGCATAGTCTACATGTTTCCTCACATAACCAGTGTGAGATTATTCTAATACTCTAACAAAAACTTTTGTTTAGGAAATAATATTATTATGGGTCATTATTTAGTGTTGCTTGTTTAGCACATCGGGTTTCCTAATTTCTATATTTGGTAGGATCTTTTTAGGTAATAGCTTTACTTGGTCTATTTTCCAAGTACTTGTCTTATTTTAGGACTTTTACTAGCATAAATAGGGGTGTAAGCCTAAGGGTCATTATTTAATTATTCAATCAATAATAACATTCAGAATTTTTGTCTTTTATTTCTTGTGGATTTCAAGGTTGCTCGTGGATTCGAGTGTTTATCTCATCCGCTAGAAAACTATCTAGCCTCTGCGTTTATTTCGTTGTGTCAAGTGGTATCCGAGCAAGGATTTGTGATGTAGAATTGGAGTATAACTCTTAGGAATCCGCACCTAGAGGGAATTAGAGTAATCCCTAGGAATCCACACCTAGGGAAGAATTAGAATCCACACAAGTTCAAGAAAACAAGACACACTTTATTCATTCAACGCCAATAAGCATCATGCGGGATTCCCTTATATGGGCCCAAGAGACAACTACCAAAATAAAATATAAGCATATTCTAACAAGATCAACCTACCTACAAAGAAGATAACTCTTAATTAACAAATACAAATTGACAAAGGTAAATCCTAAATAACAAATAAAAATAGATAAATACCAAATAAGAAATTGGATAAACAACATAACGAGAAATCTCATGGGCCCACAATTATTTAGCCACAAAGACACTGGATGGGCTATACTCCCACGCTGATGCCGATAGACGCATGAAAATATGGCGTTCGCACCAACTCTTCCGGGGTGAGCGAAACTTGGCTCCATTGAGTGTGCTCAGGTGTTGCCCCTGTAGTACTCAAGCAAATCTGCAGAGATCGCATGGTTTCCCCTTGGGAGATGGTTTGTAGAGATAGGCCCACTATAATATTTGCAGAGATGGTTTCCCCTTGGGAAGACAGAGATAAAATACAGTCTATTCTTCTTGGTTCTAGTTTCAAGTAAACGTCTCTTTCTGCTGAAGTAGCCAGTTTTTTCTTCTTGTAAACTAAGCAAAACAATACGCATGTCAGATTACAGAATGGTGCATCTTTGTAGGTGCAAGGAAGAGATCGCATGTATGTTAAATTTATTGCAGAGCAGCTGGGTTTAGATGGATCATATGTTTCTCGCACTTACATTGAGCAAATTCAACTAGAGAAGCTTGTTAATGATGTTATGGTATGACTCTCTTCGATTGGTTTTGAACTTTCTTGATGTGCTTGGACCTAATCGATACAACACACAGGCATTACCAGATGATCTCAAGACAAAGCTGAGCATAGATGATGATTTGGTTTCAAGCCCCAAAGAAGCTCTCTCCAGAGCCTCTGCAGATCGGAGAATGAAGTATCTCAAAGGGTAATTCCCTCACCATGATTTCAGCTCCAATTTCTGTTTTAGTGAGCAAACTGGCTTAATTTGTCAGAGGTGATGCTTTATCTAATTTATTAGTGTGACTGGTTTGAGCAACTCATTTGTTGCTTTAATCTCATCACTCGTCAAAACATACTCATTGGTGGTATTTCCTTTTGGCAGCGATATTTCACACTCATATTCATCACAAAGAGACAAGAATATGTCCAGGTTGACAAAGCTTGCTGTTAACACTGGAAGATACGATGGAAGAACCCCAGATTCACCGGCATCTGTTGCTAACCAGGTGACTGTATCTCTTTCTTGTGAAACTATTTGTTCAAGGGATATCATGATGGTATTGCAAGAGGAGTGGGAGTTACAATCTTTGAAGCATGTGCTTCTCATATCAGTGTCTTCCTGTAAAGGATTGGCTTAATTTCTCCAAAGAACCATGTTGGATTTTTGTAACCAATCTGAAAAGTCAGTTAGGAACTTGTACTCTCTTTGAACCCCTGGAAAGAAAGACAAAAGAAGGGAACCAATTGGTAGAGAAAGTATAGGGATAGTTGAACCTGCGCTCTCTTTCTTTATGTTCCAAACCTGGGGAGCAATGAAAAATATTATTTTCCCCTCTTTTTCATTTCCTTCGGTAGGTTCTAAAATGGGGAGAAAGGAAAATAGTTCCTTCCATTTCCTCCTTCAGATTGAAGCACAGCGCTGTCGCTGAGTTAGTTTTATTCGTCGTACTCTTCTGCTTATTTGTAGTTTAATCCATCAATAGCTGTTCTACTTGTTGCCTTTGTCATTATGCATCCAACTGTACTTTATATCATTTACTTGGTTACCAAGAGGAAAGGGATGGAACCTTGTTTCTCTGCGGTCTGGTTGCCAACAGGTAAAAGCAAGAACAAAAGGAAGCAGGGCTCAAATTTTATTTGCAGTGTATTGGGAATGAAGCAATAGAAGTATGAAGAAGAAAAGGAAGCAGGGACAAAATTACCTTCCCACACCACCAACATTATTGCCGCTGCCACACAATCACCACCACTCTGCCCTCTACACTCCCCTTTTTATTATCTTATGCGCTCTATTTTTTTTGTTTTGTCAAATAGCCAGATGGAGCATTAGTTCTCACTGCATGAACTTGTCCGTTGATTGTTTCAGGGAATCATTACCCAACTTTCAGAACAAATTTCAACTTTGAATGAGAGAATGGATGATTTTACATCTCGTATTGAAGAACTAAATTCAAAGTTCTCTGTCAGGAAAGTTTCTGCTAGCCAACAAAATTTGGCTTTGCAGGCTGAAGCCTGCAATGGCTGCGCACCAACTTCTCTGTTCATGGCTGGCTTAACCAATGGCTCATTGACTGGTTCGATTATACCCAATTCCACCTCTTCTTCCCAATTGGCAAAGGAGTCCCCACTGATGGAAGAGGTAACTGGAACACATCTCATTTCTTACTTCTCTCTTGGCTAGAAGAAAGACGAAAAGAGGGGGCTCTTATGCAGATATTCCATTTTAGTTTAGCCAACTGCAAATGAAAAAATTGGCATGCATAAATCATAGGTGCGATGATTGTCTAAAGCTTCTCCAGAAATTCTCTGATTAAGGAGCTTTATCATAGAGATTCCAGTTTTACCTTCCGATGGACGTTCATACTTGAGAGTCTTGACATGGATAATTAGTTACTCTAAGCAGGTGGCGGCACTTCAGATTATGGGTATGGAAAATTAGTCATGGTTTTGTATCTTCGTTGTTAGAGTATGTGTGTGGTTGGGTTGGGGGTTGTTGGGGGCAGGGGGTGTTTAGGTATTGGAAACGTCTTTAAGAAAAAGTGTTTATTAGGTGGAAGAAAAGTTGAATGAAGCTATTCTCAATATAATGAGTTGGAGGGAAGAGTGTCAATTTTAAAAGGAAATAAATAGCAGTTTTGACGTGGGCAATTAATGATGCGCAGAAGGTAGTAGTCAGGGTTTGGTTGGGAAATTGTTCAGTGATACCTCTCTTTTCTTTCTCCTTTTTCTGGAGAGGGGTGGTTTTGCTGGGAATTCCTATTAAGACGTGTTTACAGAGGGCTACGGCAGGAATTACAAACAAATTGGAAGGTCCTCTGAATGTAATGAATGGAGGAGAGCTTAACCATGTTAAAAGGATGCAAGGAGAAATAGCAAATTATCTTCCTTCATATACAATAGGGACGGGTTTTCTTCTCTTGATCTGGAAGAATGAATACACATGGACACGAAGGTAAGCACGTGGTGTCTACGAATATGTGAACAGGCTTTCTGCTAGAAATAAAACTTGTGGTTTTAGCTTCTGATATCATTTTTAGTGCAACTCATAAGTATTGGTCCTTTCCCCCAAAGACGGGGAAGGATATCAAGCCCAATGTGTTTGTCTGCAGGTCCTGTATCGTTGAACTACCTCTTATTTCATGTTTTTGAGTGCTTAGCCCCCGGCAGAAAATGTCTAAAAATAGAAGAGATATACAGTATTATTCTCCCTAGAAAATGGACTAAAATGCTTCTACTGATCTCTAAAATTCGTGACAGCATGGTATTAATAGCTTACATGATCCGTGTACTGATATTTAAAGTTAAAAGAGTTGCTCAATTTTTGAGCTTTTTTAAATGAAGCTAATGCTCTATTGCCCGTCCCTTGTTCAAGAAAAAGTAAGGAATATCTTTTAGCCACCAGCCCAAACAAAAGAGATTAGCCCCGCTTGATGGATTGCATATCTGGCCTTTTGCAAAATTTGCAGCTCTATTCAGTGATACTAAACTAAAATTTATAGTTCCATAGATTTCTAGTTTATCATTTCTATATATCTGATTACTTTGCCATTTCCTGAACAGGTGTTGCTTATTGCGCGGGGCCAACGTCAAATTATGCATCAGATAGACAATCTGAGCAATCTATTGCATGAGTACCGAGAGAGGTCTCGTGAAGGAAGAGCAGATGTGACGAGCAGAACAATAGATGTTGAGTCCATTGGAGTATCTGTTGTACTAACTTTGGCTATTGGTGGCCTTGGCATCTTTTTGTTCCGTACACTCACATCCCAAAAGTGATTTCCTGCTTAGAAATCTCATTTTGCTCCTCTTGAGATATTTATATCGCAGTCTTGCTGCTGCTGCTGCGCTCTACCAATCCTGATCCGGAGAGAGAGAGAGAGAGATGCGGGCTTCCAATTTGAGAATACGGAGCCAAGGCAAATGTTTCGAGCTTCACAAGTAGCAGTGTAGGTCAAGAAACTTGTACGGAAATGAAATTGATGGTGTTCTGTGGAGTTTGTCACATGGAGAAATTGTATTAGGACTTCATATAGTTGAAATAAGATCTTTAGATGACTTCTGTATACACTCTCTTTGATGGCTGTAGGGAGGATGGTGATGGTGGGAACAGTGAAGATTACATTTTGCTCAGCCCATTCTTTGAAAGTCGGGTCTTCGTTAATTGCATTAAAATAACTCATATCTCTATTACAGAGCACGATTGATGGAATTCCTCACTTGACTCTTGTTTTTTTTCGATATTTTTCATTGCAGACGAAGTTTAATTGTCCACCCAGTAATTCTTTCTTGCATGGCACGAACTTGAACGGTATGTTGTCAATGACGTTATATAACGCTTGGTTGTCATAGTCACTAAAATCCACTCCGCTACAATAATAATTATGTCTTCCAAAGCTTCTTGCCCATTGTGTTTTTCCCGTCCTGCTTGGGCCTTCTATGATTATACTGGTGGCCCTTATTGGTCGCTGTTCTGGTTCCTGCAAGGCAGATCAATTTCAGTAGGTTGCCCTCTGTGAATTAGATGTAGAATTCTATTTTGTATGTGCTCTGTTGTTTCCTGGTGCAGCCAGTGAAGTGTGTCAATATCATCATTGTTGTTGAAGTGTAATTGAATTAAATTTTTACTCACGCATAAAATATTTTTGTTAGCCCACTCCCTGATTGGCTGTGGGACATTTGGAAAGGCCGTCCATCGTGGGATGTAAGTCTCAGGAGGTTTTGGCCAGGTGTAGTCCGCTGCAAATAATATATTGCGTAGTTGGGTTCCCCAGTAAAAAGGTTGTTCATGTTTTACTCGTGCCCTTCTTGATGATTTGTAATGAGCTCCTCTCGAAGTGCTCCACTAAGGGAGCTTTCTTCCATTGTCCGCATCATGCTCCAAATATATTCATGTGATTCTCAGCATTACACAAATTTATAATAGAGTAAAACGATATTAAAATTTAGGTTCAAAATAAATCTTAAAGTGTTATTTGTCAAATTTATGACTCAGGTGTGATCCTTAGCGTTACACAAGTTCTCAATTTCAACTCTCACTGATCGTGACAACATGCCAGATCATGAGGAATAACAAAAATTCTAGTACTATGGTGTTTTTTGTCCAATAATAATTCCGATCACAATGCTAATCGTGTTTTTGATCGCTAACATCTCCGACCATTATGTTCTCGTACGTCATATTTTCAAGTGTCATTTTAACAGTCATTCTATTTTTTGAACATCGTGCTGACATCAATGTACTTAAAACTTTACTTCTACAACGATTAGACTCTATAAAAAACATGCTACTGCTAAAGAACACAACTCAATTTAAATAATAACGTGATTAAACGCATGACACGGTCAAAGACAATTCTACTTAAGACACGGTTCGACTTAAGACATTTTATGGTTCAAGTTATAACTCGGTTAAAGTCGCATCATGACTAATGACACCCATAAAATATTCCCATAGAGAACATACAATCCACATCAATTCGATTCTGCAAACAAGGTTTTCCAAAGTCGAGAGTATCTAAAGTTAACTAGTTAAGAAGTAGTGTTCACTAATCAAACATGTTATATCACAACACATAAAAGAAGGCAATATATAATCTTGACCGGTTAGTTGGGTTATTTCTAAAGTATAGAATCAAAACAAAATAGAATCTTAACTGGTAAGGGTTAGGGTATCTCTTTACCCCCCCCCCCCCCCCCCCCCCCCCCCCCCCCACACACACACACACACACACACAAATACTTCATGAAGCTTTGTGGGATCTTCAAAACAGAAAATCAAATTCAATAGTAAGATGACTTACTTCTAATTGATAAATTGCAAGGACCCAAAAAATTTTGCGTTTTAATTAATTATTTGAAATTATATTGCGGGGTATGCATTTGATTTCTTATTTTGTGTTTCGAGATTTTAATTACAAAAACCAAGTCCGGGGACTTTAATTTTGTTACACGTGTGTTATGTGAAGTGTCAAGCTATTGGGAACTCTTTCGTTATAAAAAATCTAATTTTAGGAGGAGCGGGTGAGGAAAAACCCCATTTGAACATTTCTCCTTTCTCTCTCAAACTTGAGCTCCTTCTTCTCTCTAACCCTTATCTAGATTTCTTTTTCCATTTTTGAGTTCTTTCCGTACATTGCAAGTCTCCATCATACTCGGTGTATATCCAAGACTTGATAGTGGATAAGCTCGGGAGGAAAGAATTTAAAGCTCAGGAGGGCATCCGAAGCTACGACTTTCTATTTTTCACCAAATTATTCGATCCAAAAGTTAAGGTAGGGATGTTTCACCTCTATTATGTGTATATACGTGTGATTGGCAGTTATGTTGGTGATTTGAACATGCATTTTGGGTTTTTGAGTGAAATAGATGATTTGTGATTTTCCTGACGATTCCTGTGATCGCTAAGGTCGCTCTACCGACCCTGATGTCACTCCAATGATATGACCAAAACTGAAGTCGCTCTAGTGACTTGTTGGGCGATAGTTCAGCGACTGCATTTGCTCAAATGTGCATTTAGTGACCTTAGGGTCGCTTTAGCGACTTGTTGGGCGACTTTATTTTGGTTTACACTTTATTTTGAGATTTTGGACGATTTGATTATAATTAGCCATGATTATAGTTAGATGATAAATCTATTATTTTGGGCTTTCACTTGACATATTATGCGTGTTTATAGAATTGTTCTTAGGCGTTGTGAATGTAATGAATTTGATTATTGAATTGTGAATTGTATCAAGGCATTGACATAATGCGATGGCTAGCCTCGGTGGAAGACGTGTTAGTTATGACATGCCTAGCTTCTATTCAAAAATATGCTAGTAGATTACAACATTGTCTAGCCACCGTTGGGTGATGTGCTAGTTGGAAATGTGAACTTGGGTATCCGCTAATGTGAATAATGTAGTGTAATTGTTTATAGATATTGCTCAAGAGATTAATGATACATGGACTTGCCATTTTACACGTGTTAATATAATATTTGTTCATGAGGCATGCTGTACCATTGCATATTCATATTATACAGTTGTAGACATTTCTAATGGGCTTGTAGCTTACCTTTTTGCTTTTCAGATACTGTTTTGGAGGCATGATATGAAATGCTTGGGATGTATGATGATGCATGTTTTGGAGAGATTGCATCATAAGAGGTATATAACATCTTTAGTATTCATTTTTTTAAAGATGTAAATTAATTCATTTTTGTTAAACTTTATGTATTTGAAAGTGAATAACATTGTAACTATTTAACTTGTTATTTTCGGTTACTTGGGTCGGGAATGTCTTTTTTAGACTGTAACACTTTTGGACAAACGTTTTACTTATAATCTATAGAAATGTGATTTGGGATTATTATTGAGACATTATGAGGTTTTGATAATAAATATGATTATTTATCTTGTTCGAAAATGAGGGCGTGACCACTTTGTATCAAGGCGTGAGTTAGAATATTTTGAGACCATGGGGAGACTTAGAATCTCATGGTTTGCATGTTAGAATAGCATGTGCGTGCGTGTGTGCATGACATTCATTTGCATTGCACTTCTAGTTGCTTGTGAGTAATGTAGAGTTAATGACCCGTGTCGAGAACTTGTGTAAGACGTTGGCCTTGTATTGTTATTGTTGTTTAACATTGTGAGTACTTTCTTAACTTTGTAGAGTTATGCCTTCTAGACGTGGGATGAGACTAGGTTGGCCTCAAGGCCACCATTGTGAGATACCATTAGACGAAGTTGTGAGTCAATTGAAGGAGGTCCCTCATGCAAAGGAGATTAACGAGGAAATGGAACCCATTAGTCGTTTCGGGCGTGTTTGTGAGGGGATTTGTGGTGATGCTTGCCAAGTCCAATCTACTGAATCAGGCCATCAGGGCTAATGCGAGTAATGAGGTGAACAATGCGATCAGAGAATTTTATTGTCTTAATCCACCTCAATTCAGCGGAGAGGGTGATGATTATCTCGCAGCCAACCATTAGCTCGCCGAGTTATGTGAGTTGTTCAATGCTTTGATGATAGTGGAAGATGAATTTAGGTTTTGTATCATAGCATGCCAGCTGATAGGGTAAGCGAATGAATGGTGGGAATTAATTCTTGAGGCAAGGAAGGATGCGCAAAGGGTCGCTAGGCAAGTGACTATGGTGAATGAACCGGACGTTGAGACATTGATTGGGGTAGATTTTGAGACTCTCTTCGAGTACCAGTACTTTCTGAAATCTTACTGCGCACATCTATGTGGGCAGTTTGAGAGGTTGGAGCAGGGGACTATGATAGTGTCAGAGTATACTTCAAGGTTTTAGACCTTATCCTGTTTTGTATAGGAGCTAGTGGCTTCGGAATGTCATAATTGTTGTCATTTCGAGAAGGGTTTTCCTCTTTTGTCAAGAGGCTCGTGGTGAGCCAAAATAAGCTGAGTTTTACTGACATCATTGAATGTGCGAGGAGTGTGGAGTTGCCTAAGGAGGCACAACAAGGTTCTAGAGTTTGGGAGCCGAGGTAGTCAAATGTGCCAAATTGTCATCATCTGGAGTCAGGGATGCAAATGACAGAGAGAGCAATTCCAGTCTCAAAGGGACCTTTCTAACCTTAGGTTGCCTATTTCGTCGGATTCACGAAGGAATACTTCTAGCCTCCAAGCATGTGTTTTCGATGCAACCAATCGGATCATATCCGTTCTTAATGCCCGGTACTTCCTAAGGTTTGTCACACTTTCTGTAAAGAAGATCATATTTCGAGGAATTATCCTTAAGGGGGAGGAACATGTAGTGACGCTGGTTCGGTGCACCAACCGAGACAATGACAAGGTCAGGGACAACAATTGTATGGGGGTCCGTAGCGACAGCGGCAATCTCACTTTTGCCAGACCACGTTGGTTCAAGGTTTTCAATTTGAGAAAGAGACGAGTTCATTTGCGCCTATGTAAGGTTTTGGATGAGGGAGCTTACAAAGGGCATTGTGTTCCTGCTAGAACTTACAATATCACATCTATTGTGGCACCATCTACATCTCAGAGTCCAGACACGTCCGTTGTGAAGGTGCATTGCTCGTATTCAACTGTTTTGCGAAAGTATTGTTTGATTATGGAGCTCATTTGTTTGTGCTTTGGAGTTAGTGACCAATCGATTGGACCCACCGTTATATGTTGAGACACCTAGCAGAGGAAGATCCCTACTTGACCGTACATATGTAAAGATTGTGAGCTCATCATTCTTGACTTCCGTTTCACTTATTTATTGTTCTGGGTATGGCAAGATTTGATGCTATTTTGAGTATGAATTGATTGTCTAGCCATCATGTTGCCACTGATTGTTTTAAATGTCAGATCCGTATTTGTTCACCCAGTGACGGTTGTTTTGAGTTCTTGAGGGAACGTCGAGAGCCACTGGAGCCTTATTTTTATGAGCCTCAGGAGCTGAATTCTATTTATGTTTTGTTGGCTAGTTTGACCCTAGATGAGAATGTACTTGCAAGCAGTGAGTTGCCGCATGTGGTTCGCAATTTTTTGGATGTGTTCTCGGAAGAGTTATCCAGTTTACCTCCCGAGTGAGAGATTGAGTTTGTGATAGATTTAATTCTCAACGTCTCACTTGTTTCTATGCCTCTGTATCATTTTGTAACTGCTAAGTTGAAAGAGTTGAAAGGTCTAGTTGTAGGACTTGGGTTTTATACGTCAAAGTACGTCACCATGGGGAGCTTCAACTCTATTTACATAGAAGAATGATGGGCCTTTGCGTTTGCGTATTAATTACCGAATGTTGAACTGTGTGACCGTGAAGAACAAGTATCCAATGCTGAGAATCGATAATTTGTTTGACCAACTTCGAGGAACAAAGTGTTTTTCGAAGATCGACTTAAAGTTGGGTTATCACAAGTTGAGGTTGTGGTTATGCCGTTCGGGTTGACCAATGCGCTGGCAATATTTATGGACCTTATGAATTGTATTTTCCACATGTATCTTGATAGGTTTGTGGTGATTTTTGTTAATGACATTTTGATCTATTCTACCACGGAGGAAGAGCACCAATCGCACATTGCCATTATTTTTGGGCTTTTATGGGAGCACCGTCTTTACGCTAAGCTGAACAAGAGTGAGTTTTGGCTTTTCAAAATTAAATTCTTGGGGCACATCGTTTCGCAAGGAGCCGTGTCTGTTGATCCGGAAAAAAGTAGAATCTGTTATGGATTGACAGCGATCGATGAACGATTTTGAGATGCGGAGCTTTTTGAGCTTGGATAGGTATTACTGTTGTTTTGTTATTAATTTTTCTCGTTTGGCAGCACCTATCACTCGATTGACTTGTAAGGGGGACACAATTTATTTGGGATGATGCTTATGAGGTAGCGTTTGAGGATTTAAAGCGGCATTTGACTAGCGCACTGGTATTGATTGTACTCGAGCGAGGAGTCAGTTACTCCATGTATTGTGAGTGTCGAAGAGGGATTTAGGTGTGTATTGATACAGATAGGACGAGTTGTGGCCTAGGGATCGAGGCAATTGAAGATTCACGAACGGAATTACCCCACGCATGACTTGGAGCTTGCCGCCATCGTGTTTACATTGAAGATTTGGAAGCATTACCTTTATTGTGAGAAGTTCAAAATCTTTTCCGATCATAAGAGCTTTAAATTCTTATTTTCTCAGAAGGAGTTGAGCTTGCGACAACGCCGTTGATGGAGCATATTGTGGACTACAATTTTAATTTAAAATATTACTTGGGAAGGAAAATATTGTACCGGATGCTTTGAGTAGAAAATCGATCTATTTAGCATGCTTGGCAATTTGTGAGTAGAATGCGATGAATGATTTGGGGCGTTACGCGACATATTTCGAGAAGGCTTGGGACGAAGTGACATTGTGCAATTTAACGATCCAATTAACTTTAACGACTTGAGTGGCAGACGCTCAACAACACGATGAGGAGACGGAGGGGTTACATAGATAGTTCTCTAGTGAAAATGTAAAAGATGGATGGATGATTCATGACCGGACCGGCAAAGTGCGTGTCGTTAGGGTGCCGGCCTCGAAGTCAGTGGTTTAATTTCATAAAACTGGACTTTCCTCAAAATATTAAAAAATGAGTATAGGGATAGTCCGGAGTATCGATCCACAGGGAAAAGAACGTTGATATCAGAGAATACGCAAATTGGTGTTTTCGACGTTTCGGACGTCAACCTCAAAGTTTTGTTTGGTGCGGTTAAGCAATTATATCAACTAAAAGGAGGATTAAAACTAGATTAAGGAGTGGAGTTAAGTCCTAAAGTGTGGTTCATTCAAATCTTTCGTTGGTCTATCTCTTCTCCTTATAACTCAATCTAACTCCCGGTCCCGGGTTTTAGATTGGAAAATTCTTCGATGAAAATCAGGATTTAAATTCTTAAAATGGTTTTGACGGATCTTTCAAGTTTTAAGGAAATAGGATTAAAAGATGAAGGACATCGATCCAAGTATTAGATATACCAACTCTAAGGATGGCTATATCTAAGCAAGGACTTAACTCTTCATTTTTATTTCAAAAGAAAAAGCTTAGAAAGATCCATCAATGGCATTAAAGTTTGGAGAAGATAGAGACCAACATGGTTTTGGATTGAACTTCACATTTAGACTTAACCCACACTAAATTAACTACTCATACTTTGACATGAACAATATGGAAATGAAAGAAAACATAATGAAACAAGCTTATCTAAAGACAATAAGAAAGAACTAAGCAAAACTAAAATGGAATCAGATTCTAAAGTAAGAAGAACAATACTTAAGGAAGAAATGTAAAGAAAACTTGCTAACACTTAAGTGCTTCCAAGAGAATTCAAAGATTCAAAGGGGAAGAACACTTAAGAGATTAAGAACTTATCAAAACTTGAAAAAATATTGAAGAACAAATGAAGAACAGTAGATTAAAGCAATAAAAATGTGAAGAACAGCTCTCAACTTTCTAAAAATCTGATATAGGCTAAAGTGTATTGTGTTTGGTTATGTGTGTCTCTCTTTGCCAAAGAAACAACCTAAAATAAAATATCCTACAAAATCCTAGGTGAAAAGACTATTCTACCCTCTACAATGAAAATTTAAGAAGCTTCTTATTCAGTGATTTGGCCCAAAAAACGAGCAAAAGTCGACCCCACAAAATCAGACGTAACAGGTTCTCTATCGATAGGAGGATCTCTCTATCGATAGAGAAGTCCTCTGGTTTGTAACTGATGCAGCCTCCTATCGATAGGAAGATACCTCTATCGATAGGGAAGTCTTCTGATCTTCTTTGATGCACCCTCCTATCGATAGGAGTGATCCTCTATCGATAGGGAAGTTTTCTGATCTTCTTGGATTCACCCTCCTATCGATAGGAGTGATTCTCTATCGATAGGAAACTCTTTTTCCTGGTTCTTTGCTAGGGCTCTATCGATAGGGATAAACCTCTATCGATAGAGAGGCTTCAAACTTCAATTTCTTTGGTTCTTCCTCGTCTCTTTGATTCAGGCTCACTTTCACTCCTCCCGAGCCTTCAATTGGTCCTTCGTCAATATCACCAATGGTTCCGAGGCCTTAAGTCCTGGTAGAACCTTTTGGGCATTCATTTAGCGCTCGCAAACCTGAAAGGGTAGAAAAACAACTACGCGTGCAATATTAACTAAATAAATACATTTGCCTACGCATAATTGTCAAAATGAGTATGTTGAGCCACGTTATTATGCAATATAGTGCGCTCATCACACCCCCCAACTTGAAGGTTGCTAGTCCCTAGCAACGCATCATACTAACAACAGAAAAGACAGTTTATTTCCCATGCAAGTCTAATTATTAACCATGCTTGATTTTCGTAGTTTCCATGTGTACTCGGTGCACTTAGCAAGTATGACCAATGTAAACACGCACAACCATTCATGAACTATAAGGAACAAGTGAGCTTAGAATTTTATCAAGCAATGTTAACCAACACGAGCCTTGATTCCAAATCTCTCAGTTTGCTCTCAAAATAAATTGTGCACTTCATGACTTAAACTTTGCATCCCTAACTTGCGCGAATATACACACCGAAGATGTGGTTATGCATTCAAGGAATAAGCGCAATCACAAAGAAAGTATTTTGGTATGCGTTGATGGAACATAGCAATGTGATATAGGAATGCAAGTGCTAGAAACATGCAACTACTCAAACATGCATCAAGATAGAATCCAAATTGTAATTAGAATCGATTGGGACTTCAAAAGCTTAAAACATTCACGGTTTTTCATATCAAGATTTGAAGTACAAGAAATGACATCGGCTAATATGTGGCTTAGGTCATCTACCCTTTGCCGGTGTCGTGACAATACTCATGTGCACCCGGTGCACCATACCATGACGACTACAATAAAAAGAAAAAGAAAACACACAATCCTAGACTTAATGACTCTATTTTTCTGACTTTGTCCCCCTACTCCTTCTAAAAGCTTTCCTCCTCGATGTCCTCTTCTTCACTGTCCCCGCTCACCTCCTCTTCTGTCTCGCTCTCCTCCTCCTCAGAAATGTATGGGCGCCCAGTCTGTGCAGCCACATAATCCATGGTGAATTTTTGTCGTCTCAGAATCTTCTTCTGGGTTTTCATGATCTCGGACTGACGACAGAAGATCTTCTTCATCATCTTCCACATCTTTTTCTTGAAAGAGTCTTCTTCAGGCACTGCCACAGAGGGGCCTGAAGTTCTTGTACTGACCCGAGAAGCTGAAGGGACGTGGGTTCTAACTGTTGGTGGAGGTCTCACAGCGGTCGGGTCCTTGGAGTGGGCTTTGCTTTTACTTGTTGTGACCCCAGAAATGGGTCCCAGACCCTCAGTCCATGTATCATTAGATTTCTCCTCCACTCCCATGTTGAGACACAGCCGGGTGATCATTGCAGGGTATGGGAAATTTGCCCTACGCATTGTGTTGGTCCTGAATTCCACCAACTGTCTGAATATGTAGCTCCCAATATCTATCACGTCATCGTGTAAGAAGGAGTAGACCAATTGGACCTCCTTAGCCCCAAGAATGTTCTCTACCCCTCGGGGGTAGAGATTGTAATGCAAGATCTTGTTGAGGAGCCTATATTCCTCCTTAAGTCTCCCAACGGGGAATTGACCCCGGAAATCGTTTGGATCGGAGAACATCATATCCGCATAGAAGCGGGGGTCATACACCTCTTCCTCGCGTGGGAAGGTGCAAATGCTCTCATCGAATGCAGGACATCCCAAGTAGAAAGTAATGACCATTGGAGTAATCAGAATTCGCTTACCCCGCACGGTTGACGTGATCTGGGTGATTTCTCCCTCGGGGAGTCGCATATTGGTGAAGAAAGATTTCACGATGGGTAGGATATACCCCTTGACGGGCTCAAACCATTTCTTCAACCCCCTACTATCAATAATGAGGACCGCTTCTTCTTCCCCAATGTCTTCACGGTGAACCATTCTCTCACACGTGACTTTGCGGTTCGCCATTGAGTTTTCCCATTCCCGTTTGGCCGAGGCTTTAGGATCCTCCTTAGATTTTTTCTTTTTCCCTGAACTTTCGGTCGCCTTTCGCTTACCCCTTTGAATTTCTTCCCTCCTTCGGGTTTCGTCACTTCTTTCCTCTTGGTATTCTTCCCCTTCACTCAAATTGGGGACCTTTGAGCGAGCCATTTGTGCTTGATTTTGGAATTTGGGGTGGAAATTTCGGATTCTTGAGGTTAGGGCACGAAATTCGGATTTTTGAAGGTGGGTGAGGGGTTTTGGGTAGAAATAGGGTAGGATTTCGGTTGATTCGGGAAAGGGTTGTGAGGTTTCGGTGGATTGAGTGGGAAAATTCGTGCCTTTTGGAGGAGGAGGTGTGAATTTCGGATGGTGAAAATGAAAAGGTTCGGGTGTTTTTAAAGGGTTTTGCCGATTTCTGGGTTCTCTATCGATAGAGAAGTGGTTTCTATCGATAGAGAAGTCTTCTGTGATGAAAATTTCTCTTGCTCCTATCGATAGGAGCTTTTCTCTATCGATAGGGAAACCTTCTGTCCATTTTTGACCATGGCTCTATCGATAGGAACATTCCTCTATCGATAGAGGTTGAATCTGTCTGGTTTCTGCACTGATCCTCTATCGATAGGAATATTCCTCTATCGATAGAGGTTGGTTCTGTCTGATTTCTGCTTATGCCCCAAATTCTTCATCTTTTTGACCCCTCTTCTTTTCATCACCCATTCAAACACTCTCAACACACCTCCTAACATCCGGTTTTCTAATTGTTTCGTGAAAAATTGGATGACTCGGACTTGGTTCGAAATTTGGATTATGGGACACTTGTGTGGTTCAATCATGCAAAGATAGCCTAATTTCATTTTCTCCGTACATAATGGATTCCAAATTGATGCATGCAAGATGTTAAGCATGAAATGAGCATGACATGGATTTCATATGAAGATTGAGTGCGGGATGCTTTTCAAATTAAATCTCCACTCTATATGATCAAATCACCCAATTACACACTTAGCTCATAGTGTTCCAAATAGTTCATGTTTATGTGTGTGAATTGACTTTTTGCTCAATGACAAATACATCGCATGCATGCCTCTTGTACATATCCAATTTATCAAACATAGGTTTCAACTCTACTTTCATGGGAAATGGAACAATAATTGAAAAAAATGGGACTAAAATGACTCAATTAACACTAAGATTGAACTAACCCTTCCCCCCAACTTGAAAATTGCATTGTCCTCAATGCAAGAAGACAACGCACCATTGAGCATAAAAGAGGGACGATCATACCTGCGAGGTGGAATGTCAACCACCATATACCTCGACCAAGTTTGAGGATTTCTCGTCACGTGCACTGTTTGTCATTGGAAGGGCTTCCAAGGTGTACTCTTTCGGCTCCAACTTGTGGACCGTAGCTAGTCACATAGGATCATCGCCGGAGCTTTGTTGGACTAACAACCGTAGCACATAGCTACACCCATGACTTTGGGCTCTTGAATGCCGCATTCACCCCGTACTTAGACCCAAACTACCAAGGCTGATGTGGTAGCGTGTACACCTTGCGAAGACTGAACCACCAACTACCTACTAAGAGCAAACATAACTTCATGGAAACACAAAATTTCATTAGCGGGTTAGTCCAAAATTGACAATAATTGAAAGTAAGCAATAAATCCACCAACTTCTTCACGCGAAGGACACGAGTACTACTTTTCTTCCTTGTCAAAGACTGTGTTTCCCTATTGTTGGAAGGACAGTATGCGTGGGGTTCAACAATATCTAGAGAAGCAGCGCCATCATCTAATAGGCTACCACTCCCTTTGGAGGGGGTCCCCCCAAATTCCTTACCCCGTCATTCCGCTTTGAAGCAATCTCCACGGAACTTGACACTAAAGCCGAAAGGGTTCAGACAGATTTCTCATTGTCCACGCGCCTGCCGTTAGACCCAACCTCAAGGTACTACATACGTAGCTTGATAAGGTGGCTATACCAGACCGTCTGATGCCGTTCGAGCACAACAAACACTGGAGGTATCACATACTCCAAGGATTTATAGTCTCCTAGACTTCAAATAAAGCTCACAGACCCAAAGGATTAGGGTTCACATGGTTCACATCGGACCCGTCATAGACCGGGTCTCTCAATTCCTCTAAGGATTCCTCAGGATCAAATTTTTCAATGTATGGCTTCAACCGGTGACCATTCACCTTAAAAGCTGTTCCATTCTTGGGGTTCTCAAGTTCAACCGCTCCATGAGTGGAGACGGTTTTCACAATGTAGGGACCTCCCCACCGGGATCGCAATTTTCCCGGAAATAAATGCAACCTAGAGTTGTACAGTAAGACCTTTTGGCCCGGGGTGAATGTTTTTCGGACAATGTTCTTGTCGTGAAAGGCCTTAACCTTACACTTGTAAATGTGGGCATTGTCGTACGCATCCCGACGGATTTCTTCAAGCTCATCCAATTGGAGCTTGCGGTGGGCACCGGCTTCGGGCATCCGATAATTCAATTGTTTGATAGCCCAAAAAGCCTTGTGCTCCATTTCCACCGGTAAGTGACAAGCTTTGCCATATACCAAAGCGGTAGGGAGACATGCCCAACACGGTCTTGTAGGCAGTATGGTAAGCCCACAAAGCATCAATTAGTCTAAGAGACCAATCTTTGCGATTCGAATTTACCGTTTTTTCTAAGATGTGCTTGATTTCACGGTTGGCCAATTCAGCTTGGCCATTGGTCTGTGGGTGGTAAGCAGTGGAAACTTTGTGGTTGACCCCATATTTCTTAACTAAGGCTTCCATAGGGCGATTGCAGAAGTGCGTGCCCTGATCACTAATTAGGGCTTTAGGCATCCCAAACTGGGAGAAGATGTTCTCCTTAAGGAATCGGACCACAACAGAGTGGTCATTGGTTCGGGTTGGAATGGCCTCCACCCATTTGGACATGTAGTCCACGGCTAACAGAATGTAAAGAATCCCAAAAGAATTGGGAAAAGGACCCATGAAATCGATGCCCCAACAATCGAAAACTTCAATGATTAAGATGGGTTGGAGGGGCATCATGTTACGCCGTGACAAGGCACCTAACTCTTGACAGCGCGGGCAAGCCTTGCAGAATTCAAAGGCATCCTTGAAGATGTGAGGCCAATAGAAGCCACACTGCAAAATTTTAGCAGCCGTCTTCTTAGAGGAAAAATGCCCGCCACATGCCTCGGTGTGGCAAAAGGTCAAGATTGACCTTTGTTCATCGTCGGGCACACAACGTCGGACAATCTGATCTGGGCAAAATTTAAAGAGATAGGGATCATCGAAGACGAATCTCCTCACCTCAGCCAGAAATTTTCTCCTATCTTGAGGAGTCCAATGTGAAGGGAGTTGTCCCGTGGCCAAGTAATTGGCAATATCAGCATACCACGGGCAACTCGAAATGGTCAAGAGTTGCCCATCAGGAAAGGAGTCGTGAATGAGTATGTTAGAGGAATGATCCTCGAACTCGAGGCGAGACAAATGGTCCGCCACGACATTCTCAACCCCCTTTTTGTCTTTGATGGTCAAGTCAAACTCTTGTAGGAGTAATACCCACCTAATTAGCCGAGCTTTAGCATCAGGCTTGGTCATGAGGTATTTGAGGGCGGCATGGTCGGTGTAAATCACAATGGGTGATCCTATGAGATAGGACCGGAATTTATCAAGAGCAAATACCACTGCCAACAACTCCTTTTCAGTGGTCGTGTAGTTCAATTGGGCATCATTCAGGGTCTTGCTTGCATAAGCAATGACATGAGGCACCTTCCCATCCCTTTGACCTAAGACCGCCCCAATGGCATAGTCACTAGCGTCGCACATGAGCTCAAATGGTAAGCTCCAGTTAGGGGATTGCATGATTGGAGGAGTCGTGAGAGCGACTTTGAGTTGTGAAAAGGCCTCCTCACAATCATTCGTCCACACAAAGGTTGTGTCTTTTGATAGCAAGTGACACAAGGGACGAGAAATGGCGCTGAAATTTTGGATGAAGCGCCTATAGAACCCGGCATGCCCAAGGAAGGAACGGATATCCTTGACACACTTAGGAGTGGGTAGCTTAAAGATAAGTTCCACTTTGGATTTGTCTACCTCAATCCCCCTAGAAGAGACTATATGCCCAAGAACGATACCTTGGGTAACCATGAAATGACATTTTTCCCAATTGAGCACAAGGTTAGTCTCTTCACACCTCACAAGTACAGATTCCAAATTATTAAGACATGACTCAAAGGAGTCACCAAAGAAAGAAAAGTCGTCCATGAACACTTCCACCACTTTTTCAATCATGTCGCTGAAGATACCCGTCATACACCTAGAAAAGGTGCCGGGAGCATTGCAAAGCCCGAAGGGCATGCGACGGTAGGCGAAAGTGCCAAAAGGGCAAGTGAAAGTGGTCTTTTCTTGGTCCTCTAGGGCTACCTCTATTTGGTTATATCCAGGATAACCATCTAGGAAGCAATAAAATGGGTGACCGGCTACCCTCTCCAACATTTGGTCAATGAAGGGGAGAGGAAAGTGGTCTTTTCTAGTGGAGGTATTCAGCTTCCGATAATCAATGCATACTCTCCACCCAGTGACAACGCGTGTGGGGATCAAGTCCCCCCTCTCATTAGCCACTACAGTCACCCCGGACTTTTTGGGAACCACTTGGATGGGGCTTACCCACTTGCTATCGGCAATAGGGTAGATGATTCCCACATCCAACAATTTTAACACCTCATCTCGCACAACATCTCTCATGATGGGATTCAAACGGCGTTGGGGTTGGCGAGATGGTTTGATATCATCCTCAAGGTATATATGATGTTTGCAAAGTAGGGGGCTTATACCTTGGATGTCAGCTATGGTCCACCCTATAGCTCTCTTGTGGTCCCTCAAGATTGTCAAGAGGGCTTGTTCTTGGTGATCATCAAGGCTAGATGAAATCACTACCGGAAAGGTATCGGAATCACCAAGAAAAGCATACTTGAGAGTAGAGGGAAGAGTTTTGAGCTCAAGCTTGGGTGGTTGGATGGTAGAAGGGAGAGTTTTGGGTTTTGCAAGTGGTAACGCTTCAAAAGTGGGTACCCACCTCTCGGTACCCATCACTTCTTCTTCATTTAGGAGGGAGTAAATGTACTCAACCTCGGGAGAGTCTAAAAATTCTGTCTCTTCCATAGTAAGCATGGCCTCTAGGGGGTCGGAAAAGAGATGACAATCAACGTGCTCTTGAACAAGTGCGTCTATAACGCTCACATCACGGATGTCATCATCATCCCCCATTTGGCTCTCAATGTTAAAAATGTTGAGCTCGAGGGTCATGTTCCCAAACGTCATTTTAAGCAGCCCATTCCGACAATGGATCACTGCGTTGGATGTGGCCAAGAAAGGCCTTCCAAGTATGATGGGCGTTTGGGCTTGCAGATTGGACGTGTGACAAGTATCAAGAACTATGAAGTCCACCGGGTACACAAAATTGTCCACTTGGACAAGCACATCTTCCACCAAACCCCTTGGTACCCGGACACTACGGTCAGCTAATTGGAGGGTCACCGAGGTTGGTTTCATATCCCCCAACCCAAGTTGCTCATACGCCGAGTATGGCAACAAATTCACACTAGCCCCCAAGTCAAGCAGGGGTTTCTCCACGATCTTCCCCCCAACCCTTACAGAAATTGTAGGACACCCGGGGTCCTTGTACTTTGGTGCAATGGGGGTTTGTATGATTGAACTCACTTGCTGAGTCAAGAATACCTTCTTTTGCACGTTGTGCTTGCGCTTTATTGTGCACAAGTCCTTCAAAAATTTGGCATAGGAAGGTATTTGCTTGATTGCATCAAGCAACGGGATATTGATCTTCACTTGCTTGAAGAGCTCGAATATCTCGCTGGAGTTCGTCAACTTGGGTAAAGGCCTCAATCTTTGTGGGAATGGGGCCGGCATTGGGCAAGTTGAGACTATGGGTTCTCCCATAGGAGCAGATGTGGGTGTGGAAATGGGGGGAGGTTGAGGCAAAACACTCACCGGTTCATTTTCATGGGGTTGTGGAGTAGGCACCGGAGGAGGAGTGGGGATTGTTTTCGGGAGAATGGTCTTATCGACCTCTTTCCCACTCCTCAAAGTGGTGATTGCCTTAGCTTGTTCCACATTCGACCCCGAAGGAGACTCTCCTTGTACAAAATGTTGACCTTGGGGGTTTGCTTGAGGTTGGGCTGGAAATTTCCCTTTCTCGTGTTGCATGGTACCCAAAGTGGTGGTCAACTTGGTGAGTTGGGAGCGGATGTCCCCAATGGCCTGAGTGTTCTGTTCATTGACATTTGCTTGCCCTTGCATGAACATTTGCAAGGTATCCTCCAAGCTTCGCCGGTTAGGCGGTTGGTAAGAGTTGGGACCCGTGGAGGGACCCGGAGGATTGTAGGCATTTGGTGGATACCTCGGTGGTGCCGGCCCTTGTGCATTTTGATGGGCCGGGTATTGTCCTTGAAATCCCGGGGGTCCTTGGGGTTGTGCACTCGCCTCATTGTTCCTCCAACTAAAATTGGGATGATTTCTCAATCCCGGATGATAGGTGTTGTTGAAAGGTACGTTGGTAGGCTTTTTCCCTTGGTGAAGGGCATGGACTTCAGCTTGGTCCGAACCATGAAGTACCTCTTTGAAAGCAGGTATGGTCGGACAGATATTGGTCGTGTGGTCCATAGTGTCACAAATGGCACAAGCCTCCCCGGGCTTTGAAATAGAAGAGACCTCATTCACCCTATTTATCTCCAATTTCTCTAGTTTCCTAGAGAGGTGGTCGAGGCATTTACTGATGTCCTCCTCGTCCCTAGGCACGTATTTGCCCATGGTTCCATGTTGAGTGGGGGGTTTATAGGAGCGGTCATTGGGATCCGAATAATCCCATGATTGGTTATTCTCCGCTAGCTCATCTAGATAAGCTAAAGCCGCGGAGGCTCCTTGGTTCAGAAATTTCCCACTTGTCATGAGGTTGATAAATTGGCGATTGCGGACTAAGATGGCTTCTTAGAAGAATGCCACAATCTGCCAATCCTCATACCCGTGATGAGGGACAGCGAGGAGACGCTCCTTGTATCTCTCCCAACATGAACAAAAAGATTCGTTGGGTATTTCCTCGAAGTTCTGAATCTTCTTCTTTAAGGTGGTGGTACGGTGGAGTGGGAACCACTTTTTGTGGAACTCCACCTGCATCTCCACCCAACTTGTCACCGAATGGGCTCTCAAGGAGAGAAACCATCGCTTGGCCTTCTCCTTGAGAGAAAAGGGAAAGAGTTTCAGACGCGCCATCTCAAGGTGAGCGGACACGTTGGTGAAAGTGTTCACCACCTTCTCAAACTCTTTAATATGCACATAACAGTTCTCCGATTCCATCCCATAGAAGGTAGGTAACATGCCAAGCATGTTAGGCTTGACATGGAATTGTTGCCCTTCGGGAGTATCGGTAGGGAAACGGATGCATGAGGTGGTGGTGGTGTGAGTGGGGTGCAAGTAGTCCCGCATGGTGCGACCCATGGGTGCGTCATTTTCATCATGGTGTTCGGCCATTGGATTGAAAGGAAGATTGTCTTGGCGAATTAGCCGATGTGTCGCGTCACGAGTGTAAACACTCATACACCAAAGACAGTCTCCGGATCAATCAAGTATGAATTAAAAAGAAAAGAAAATAAAATCTGCAAATTACACATCCCTTTGACTTGCGTTACACCTTAGGTTTACCAATATGGGTAGGTTAAAGGTTTCCGCCAAAGAAACTTGCACTTTGCAAAATCTACGATTCTCTAAATCAACTGTACTAAGTCCCCGGCAACGGCGCCAAAAACATGACCGGACCGGCAAAGTGCGTGTCGTTAGGGTGCCGGCCTCGAAGTCAGTGGTTTAATTTCATAAAATTGGACTTTCCTCAAAATATTAAAAAATGAGTATAGGGATAGTCCGGAGTATCGATCCACAGGGAAAAGAACGTTGATATCAGAGAATACGCAAATTGGTGTTTTCGACATTTCGGACGTCAACCTCAAAGTTTTGTTTGGTGCGGTTAAGCAATTATATCAACTAAAAGGAGGATTAAAACTAGATTAAGGAGTGGAGTTATGTCCTAAAGTGTGGTTCATTCAAATCTTTCGTTGGTCTATCTCTTCTCCTTATAACTCAATCTAACTCCCGGTCCCGGGTTTTAGATTGGAAAATTCTTCGATGAAAATCAGGATTTAAATTCTTAAAATGGTTTTGACGGATCTTTCAAGTTTTAAGGAAATAGGATTAAAAGATGAAGGACATCGATCCAAGTATTAGATATACCAACTCTAAGAATGGCTATATCTAAGCAAGGACTTAACTCTTCATTTTTATTTCAAAAGAAAAAGCTTAGAAAGATCCATCAATGGCATTAAAGTTTGGAGAAGATAGAGACCAACATGGTTTTGGATTGAACTTCACATTTAGACTTAACCCACACTAAATTAACTACTCATACTTTGACATGAACAATATGGAAATGAAAGAAAACATAATGAAACAAGCTTATCTAAAGACAATAAGAAAGAACTAAGCAAAACTAAAATGGAATCAGATTCTAAAGTAAGAAGAACAATACTTAAGGAAGAAATGTAAAGAAAACTTGCTAACACTTAAGTGCTTCCAAGAGAATTCAAAGATTCAAAGGGGAAGAACACTTAAGAGATTAAGAACTTATCAAAACTTGAAAAAATATTGAAGACCAAATGAAGAACAGTAGATTAAAGCAATAAAAATGTGAAGAACAGCTCTCAACTTTCTAAAAATCTGATATAGGCTAAAGTGTATTGTGTTTGGTTATGTGTGTCTCTCTTTGCAAAAGAAACAACCTAAAATAAAATATCCTACAAAATCCTAGGTGAAAAGACTATTCTACCCTCTACAATGAAAATTTAAGAAGCTTCTTATTCAGTGATTTGGCCCAAAAAACGAGCAAAAGTCGGCCCCACAAAATCAGACGTAACAGGTTCTCTATCGATAGGAGGATCTCTCTATCGATAGAGAAGTCCTCTGGTTTGTAACTGATGCAGCCTCCTATCGATAGGAAGATACCTCTATCGATAGGGAAGTCTTCTGATCTTCTTTGATGCACCCTCCTATCGATAGGAGTGATCCTCTATCGATAGGGAAGTTTTCTGATCTTCTTGGATTCACCCTCCTATCGATAGGAGTGATTCTCTATCGATAGGAAACTCTTTTTCCTGGTTCTTTGCTAGGGCTCTATCGATAGGGATAAACCTCTATCGATAGAGAGGCTTCAAACTTCAATTTCTTTGGTTCTTCCTCGTCTCTTTGATTCAGGCTCACTTTCACTCCTCCCGAGCCTTCAATTGGTCCTTCGTCAATATCACCAATGGTTCCGAGGCCTTAAGTCCTGGTAGAACCTTTTGGGCATTCATTTAGCGCTCGCAAACCTGAAAGGGTAGAAAAACAACTACGCGTGCAATATTAACTAAATAAATACATTTGCCTACGCATAATTGTCAAAATGAGTATGTTGAGCCACGTTATTATGCAATATAGTGCGCTCATCACACCCCCCAACTTGAAGGTTGCTAGTCCCTAGCAACGCATCATACTAACAACAGAAAAGACAGTTTATTTCCCATGCAAGTCTAATTATTAACCATGCTTGATTTTCGTAGTTTCCATGTGTACTCGGTGCACTTAGCAAGTATGACCAATGTAAACACGCACAACCATTCATGAACTATAAGGAACAAGTGAGCTTAGAATTTTATCAAGCAATGTTAACCAACACGAGCCTTGATTCCAAATCTCTCAGTTTGCTCTCAAAATAAATTGTGCACTTCATGACTTAAACTTTGCATCCCTAACTTGCGCGAATATACACACCGAAGATGTGGTTATGCATTCAAGGAATAAGCGCAATCACAAAGAAAGTATTTTGGTATGCGTTGATGGAACATAGCAATGTGATATAGGAATGCAAGTGCTAGAAACATGCAACTACTCAAACATGCATCAAGATAGAATCCAAATTGTAATTAGAATCGATTGGGACTTCAAAAGCTTAAAACATTCACGGTTTTTCATATCAAGATTTGAAGTACAAGAAATGACATCGGCTAATATGTGGCTTAGGTCATCTACCCTTTGCCGGTGTCGTGACAATACTCATGTGCACCCGGTGCACCATACCATGACGACTACAATAAAAAGAAAAAGAAAACACACAATCCTAGACTTAATGACTCTATTTTTCTGACTTTGTCCCCCTACTCCTTCTAAAAGCTTTCCTCCTCGATGTCCTCTTCTTCACTGTCCCCGCTCACCTCCTCTTCTGTCTCGCTCTCCTCCTCCTCAGAAATGTATGGGCGCCCAGTTTGTGCAGCCACATAATCCATGGTGAATTTCTGTCGTCTCAGAATCTTCTTCTGGGTTTTCATGATCTCGGACTGACGACAGAAGATCTTCTTCATCATCTTCGACATCTTTTTCTTGAAAGAGTCTTCTTCAGGCACTGCCACAGAGGGGCCTGAAGTTCTTGTACTGACCCGAGAAGCTGAAGGGACGTGGGTTCTAACTGTTGGTGGAGGTCTCACAGCGGTCGGGTCCTTGGAGTGGGCTTTGCTTTTACTTGTTGTGACCCCAGAAATGGGTCCCAGACCCTCAGTCCATGTATCATTAGATTTCTCCTCCACTCCCATGTTGAGACACAGCCGGGTGATCATTGCAGGGTATGGGAAATTTGCCCTACGCATTGTGTTGGTCCTGAATTCCACCAACTGTCTGAATATGTAGCTCCCAATATCTATCACGTCATCGTGTAAGAAGGAGTAGACCAATTGGACCTCCTTAGCCCCAAGAATGTTCTCTACCCCTCGGGGGTAGAGATTGTAATGCAAGATCTTGTTGAGGAGCCTATATTCCTCCTTAAGTCTCCCAACGGGGAATTGACCCCGGAAATCGTTTGGATCGGAGAACATCATATCCGCATAGAAGCGGGGGTCATACACCTCTTCCTCGCGTGGGAAGGTGCAAATGCTCTCATCGAATGCAGGACATCCCAAGTAGAAAGTAATGACCATTGGAGTAATCAGAATTCGCTTACCCCGCACGGTTGACGTGATCTGGGTGATTTCTCCCTCGGGGAGTCGCATATTGGTGAAGAAAGATTTCACGATGGGTAGGATATACCCCTTGACGGGCTCAAACCATTTCTTCAACCCCCTACTATCAATAATGAGGACCGCTTCTTCTTCCCCAATGTCTTCACGGTGAACCATTCTCTCACACGTGACTTTGCGGTTCGCCATTGAGTTTTCCCATTCCCGTTTGGCCGAGGCTTTAGGATCCTCCTTAGATTTTTTCTTTTTCCCCGAACTTTCGGTCGCCTTTCGCTTACCCCTTTGAATTTCTTCCCTCCTTCGGGTTTCGTCACTTCTTTCCTCTTGGTATTCTTCCCCTTCACTCAAATTGGGGACCTTTGAGCGAGCCATTTGTGCTTGATTTTGGAATTTGGGGTGGAAATTTCGGATTCTTGAGGTTAGGGCACGAAATTCGGATTTTTGAAGGTGGGTGAGGGGTTTTGGGTAGAAATAGGGTAGGATTTCGGTTGATTCGGGAAAGGGTTGTGAGGTTTCGGTGGATTGAGTGGGAAAATTCGTGCCTTTTGGAGGAGGAGGTGTGAATTTCGGATGGTGAAAATGAAAAGGTTCGGGTGTTTTTAAAGGGTTTTGCCGATTTCTGGGTTCTCTATCGATAGAGAAGTGGTCTCTATCGATAGAGAAGTCTTCTGTGATGAAAATTTCTCTTGCTCCTATCGATAGGAGCTTTTCTCTATCGATAGGGAAACCTTCTGTCCATTTTTGACCATGGCTCTATCGATAGGAACATTCCTCTATCGATAGAGGTTGAATCTGTCTGGTTTCTGCACTGATCCTCTATCGATAGGAATATTCCTCTATCGATAGAGGTTGGTTCTGTCTGATTTCTGCTTATGCCCCAAATTCTTCATCTTTTTGACCCCTCTTCTTTTCATCACCCATTCAAACACTCTCAACACACCTCCTAACATCCGGTTTTCTAATTGTTTCGTGAAAAATTGGATGACTCGGACTTGGTTCGAAATTTGGATTATGGGACACTTGTGTGGTTCAATCATGCAAAGATAGCCTAATTTCATTTTCTCCGTACATAATGGATTCCAAATTGATGCATGCAAGATGTTAAGCATGAAATGAGCATGACATGGATTTCATATGAAGATTGAGTGCGGGATGCTTTTCAAATTAAATCTCCACTCTATATGATCAAATCACCCAATTACACACTTAGCTCATAGTGTTCCAAATAGTTCATGTTTATGTGTGTGAATTGACTTTTTGCTCAATGACAAATACATCGCATGCATGCCTCTTGTACATATCCAATTTATCAAACATAGGTTTCAACTCTACTTTCATGGGAAATGGAACAATAATTGAAAAAAATGGGACTAAAATGACTCAATTAACACTAAGATTGAACTAACCCTTCCCCCCAACTTGAAAATTGCATTGTCCTCAATGCAAGAAGACAACGCACCATTGAGCATAAAAGAGGGACGATCATACCTGCGAGGTGGAATGTCAACCACCATATACCTCGACCAAGTTTGAGGATTTCTCGTCACGTGCACTGTTTGTCATTGGAAGGGCTTCCAAGGTGTACTCTTTCGGCTCCAACTTGTGGACCGTAGCTAGTCACATAGGATCATCGCCGGAGCTTTGTTGGACTAACAACCGTAGCACATAGCTACACCCATGACTTTGGGCTCTTGAATGCCGCATTCACCCCGTACTTAGACCCAAACTACCAAGGCTGATGTGGTAGCGTGTACACCTTGCGAAGACTGAACCACCAACTACCTACTAAGAGCAAACATAACTTCATGGAAACACAAAATTTCATTAGCGGGTTAGTCCAAAATTGACAATAATTGAAAGTAAGCAATAAATCCACCAACTTCTTCACGCGAAGGACACGAGTACTACTTTTCTTCCTTGTCAAAGACTGTGTTTCCCTATTGTTGGAAGGACAGTATGCGTGGGGTTCAACAATATCTAGAGAAGCAGCGCCATCATCTAATAGGCTACCACTCCCTTTGGAGGGGGTCCCCCCAAATTCCTTACCCCGTCATTCCGCTTTGAAGCAATCTCCACGGAACTTGACACTAAAGCCGAAAGGGTTCAGACAGATTTCTCATTGTCCACGCGCCTGCCGTTAGACCCAACCTCAAGGTACTACATACGTAGCTTGATAAGGTGGCTATACCAGACCGTCTGATGCCGTTCGAGCACAACAAACACTGGAGGTATCACATACTCCAAGGATTTATAGTCTCCTAGACTTCAAATAAAGCTCACAGACCCAAAGGATTAGGGTTCACATGGTTCACATCGGACCCGTCATAGACCGGGTCTCTCAATTCCTCTAAGGATTCTTCAGGATCAAATTTTTCAATGTATGGCTTCAACCGGTGACCATTCACCTTAAAAGCTGTTCCATTCTTGGGGTTCTCAAGTTCAACCGCTCCATGAGTGGAGACGGTTTTCACAATGTAGGGACCTCCCCACCGGGATCGCAATTTTCCCGGAAATAAATGCAACCTAGAGTTGTACAGTAAGACCTTTTGGCCCGGGGTGAATGTTTTTCGGACAATGTTCTTGTCGTGAAAGGCCTTAACCTTACACTTGTAAATGTGGGCATTGTCGTACGCATCCCGACGGATTTCTTCAAGCTCATCCAATTGGAGCTTGCGGTGGGCACCGGCTTCGGGCATCCGATAATTCAATTGTTTGATAGCCCAAAAAGCCTTGTGCTCCATTTCCACCGGTAAGTGACAAGCTTTGCCATATACCAAAGCGGTAGGGAGACATGCCCAACACGGTCTTGTAGGCAGTATGGTAAGCCCACAAAGCATCAATTAGTCTAAGAGACCAATCTTTGCGATTCGAATTTACCGTTTTTTCTAAGATGTGCTTGATTTCACGGTTGGCCAATTCAGCTTGGCCATTGGTCTGTGGGTGGTAAGCAGTGGAAACTTTGTGGTTGACCCCATATTTCTTAACTAAGGCTTCCATAGGGCGATTGCAGAAGTGCGTGCCCTGATCACTAATTAGGGCTTTAGGCATCCCAAACTGGGAGAAGATGTTCTCCTTAAGGAATCGGACCACAACAGAGTGGTCATTGGTTCGGGTTGGAATGGCCTCCACCCATTTGGACATGTAGTCCACGGCTAACAGAATGTAAAGAATCCCAAAAGAATTGGGAAAAGGACCCATGAAATCGATGCCCCAACAATCGAAAACTTCAATGATTAAGATGGGTTGGAGGGGCATCATGTTACGCCGTGACAAGGCACCTAACTCTTGACAGCGCGGGCAAGCCTTGCAGAATTCAAAGGCATCCTTGAAGATGTGAGGCCAATAGAAGCCACACTGCAAAATTTTAGCAGCCGTCTTCTTAGAGGAAAAATGCCCGCCACATGCCTCGGTGTGGCAAAAGGTCAAGATTGACCTTTGTTCATCGTCGGGCACACAACGTCGGACAATCTGATCTGGGCAAAATTTAAAGAGATAGGGATCATCGAAGACGAATCTCCTCACCTCAGCCAGAAATTTTCTCCTATCTTGAGGAGTCCAATGTGAAGGGAGTTGTCCCGTGGCCAAGTAATTGGCAATATCAGCATACCACGGGCAGCTCGAAATGGTCAAGAGTTGCCCATCAGGAAAGGAGTCGTGAATGAGTATGTTAGAGGAATGATCCTCGAACTCGAGGCGAGACAAATGGTCCGCCACGACATTCTCAACCCCCTTTTTGTCTTTGATGGTCAAGTCAAACTCTTGTAGGAGTAATACCCACCTAATTAGCCGAGCTTTAGCATCAGGCTTGGTCATGAGGTATTTGAGGGCGGCATGGTCGGTGTAAATCACAATGGGTGATCCTATGAGATAGGACCGGAATTTATCAAGAGCAAATACCACCGCCAACAACTCCTTTTCAGTGGTCGTGTAGTTCAATTGGGCATCATTCAGGGTCTTGCTTGCATAAGCAATGACATGAGGCACCTTCCCATCCCTTTGACCTAAGACCGCCCCAATGGCATAGTCACTAGCGTCGCACATGAGCTCAAATGGTAAGCTCCAGTTAGGGGATTGCATGATTGGAGGAGTCGTGAGAGCGACTTTGAGTTGTGAAAAGGCCTCCTCACAATCATTCGTCCACACAAAGGTTGTGTCTTTTGATAGCAAGTGACACAAGGGACGAGAAATGGCGCTGAAATTTTGGATGAAGCGCCTATAGAACCCGGCATGCCCAAGGAAGGAACGGATATCCTTGACACACTTAGGAGTGGGTAACTTAAAGATAAGTTCCACTTTGGATTTGTCTACCTCAATCCCCCTAGAAGAGACTATATGCCCAAGAACGATACCTTGGGTAACCATGAAATGGCATTTTTCCCAATTGAGCACAAGGTTAGTCTCTTCACACCTCACAAGTACAGATTCCAAATTATTAAGACATGACTCAAAGGAGTCACCAAAGAAAGAAAAGTCGTCCATGAACACTTCCACCACTTTTTCAATCATGTCGTTGAAGATACCCGTCATACACCTAGAAAAGGTGCCGGGAGCATTGCAAAGCCCGAAGGGCATGCGACGGTAGGCGAAAGTGCCAAAAGGGCAAGTGAAAGTGGTCTTTTCTTGGTCCTCTAGGGCTACCTCTATTTGGTTATATCCAGGATAACCATCTAGGAAGCAATAAAATGGGTGACCGGCTACCCTCTCCAACATTTGGTCAATGAAGGGGAGAGGAAAGTGGTCTTTTCTAGTGGAGGTATTCAGCTTCCGATAATCAATGCATACTCTCCACCCGGTGACAACGCGTGTGGGGATCAAGTCCCCCCTCTCATTAGCCACTACAGTCACCCCGGACTTTTTGGGAACCACTTGGATGGGGCTTACCCACTTGCTATCGGCAATAGGGTAGATGATTCCCACATCCAACAATTTTAACACCTCATCTCGCACAACATCTCTCATGATGGGATTCAAACGGCGTTGGGGTTGGCGAGATGGTTTGATATCATCCTCAAGGTATATATGATGTTTGCAAAGTAGGGGGCTTATACCTTGGATGTCAGCTATGGTCCACCCTATAGCTCTCTTGTGGTCCCTCAAGATTGTCAAGAGGGCTTGTTCTTGGTGATCATCAAGGCTAGATGAAATCACTATCGGAAAGGTATCGGAATCACCAAGAAAAGCATACTTGAGAGTAGAGGGAAGAGTTTTGAGCTCAAGCTTGGGTGGTTGGATGGTAGAAGGGAGAGTTTTGGGTTTTGCAAGTGGTAACGCTTCAAAAGTGGGTACCCACCTCTCGGTACCCATCACTTCTTCTTCATTTAGGAGGGAGTAAATGTACTCAACCTCGGGAGAGTCTAAAAATTCTGTCTCTTCCATAGTAAGCATGGCCTCTAGGGGGTCGGAAAAGAGATGACAATCAACGTGCTCTTGAACAAGTGCGTCTATAACGCTCACATCACGGATGTCATCATCATCCCCCATTTGGCTCTCAATGTTAAAAATGTTGAGCTCGAGGGTCATGTTCCCAAACGTCATTTTAAGCAGCCCATTCCGACAATGGATCACTGCGTTGGATGTGGCCAAGAAAGGCCTTCCAAGTATGATGGGCGTTTGGGCTTGCAGATTGGACGTGGGACAAGTATCAAGAACTATGAAGTCCACCGGGTACACAAAATTGTCCACTTGGACAAGCACATCTTCCACCAAACCCCTTGGTACCCGGACACTACGGTCAGCTAATTGGAGGGTCACCGAGGTTGGTTTCATATCCCCCAACCCAAGTTGCTCATACGCCGAGTATGGCAACAAATTCACACTAGCCCCCAAGTCAAGCAGGGGTTTCTCCACGATCTTCCCCCCAACCCTCACAGAAATTGTAGGACACCCGGGGTCCTTGTACTTTGGTGCAATGGGGGTTTGTATGATTGAACTCACTTGCTGAGTCAACAATACCTTCTTTTGCACGTTGTGCTTGCGCTTTATTGTGCACAAGTCCTTCAAAAATTTGGCATAGGAAGGTATTTGCTTGATTGCATCAAGCAACGGGATATTGATCTTCACTTGCTTGAAGAGCTCGAATATCTCGCTGGAGTTCGTCAACTTGGGTAAAGGCCTCAATCTTTGTGGGAATGGGGCCGGCATTGGGCAAGTTGAGACTATGGGTTCTCCCATAGGAGCAGATGTGGGTGTGGAAATGGGGGGAGGTTGAGGCAAAACACTCACCGGTTCATTTTCATGGGGTTGTGGAGTAGGCACCGGAGGAGGAGTGGGGATTGTTTTCGGGAGAATGGTCTTATCGACCTCTTTCCCACTCCTCAAAGTGGTGATTGCCTTAGCTTGTTCCACATTCGACCCCGAAGGAGACTCTCCTTGTACAAAATGTTGACCTTGGGGGTTTGCTTGAGGTTGGGCTGGAAATTTCCCTTTCTCGTGTTGCATGGTACCCAAAGTGGTGGTCAACTTGGTGAGTTGGGAGCGGATGTCCCCAATGGCCTGAGTGTTCTGTTCATTGACATTTGCTTGCCCTTGCATGAACATTTGCAAGGTATCCTCCAAGCTTCGCCGGTTAGGCGGTTGGTAAGAGTTGGGACCCGTGGAGGGACCCGGAGGATTGTAGGCATTTGGTGGATACCTCGGTGGTGCCGGCCCTTGTGCATTTTGATGGGCCGGGTATTGTCCTTGAAATCCCGGGGGTCCTTGGGGTTGTGCACTCGCCTCATTGTTCCTCCAACTAAAATTGGGATGATTTCTCAATCCCGGATGATAGGTGTTGTTGAAAGGTACGTTGGTAGGCTTTTTCCCTTGGTGAAGGGCATGGACTTCAGCTTGGTCCGAACCATGAAGTACCTCTTTGAAAGCAGGTATGGTCGGACAGATATTGGTCGTGTGGTCCATAGTGTCACAAATGGCACAAGCCTCCCCGGGCTTTGAAATAGAAGAGACCTCATTCACCCTATTTATCTCCAATTTCTCTAGTTTCCTAGAGAGGTGGTCGAGGCATTTACTGATGTCCTCCTCGTCCCTAGGCACGTATTTGCCCATGGTTCCATGTTGAGTGGGGGGTTTATAGGAGCGGTCATTGGGATCCGAATAATCCCATGATTGGTTATTCTCCGCTAGCTCATCTAGATAAGCTAAAGCCGCGGAGGCTCCTTGGTTCAGAAATTTCCCACTTGTCATGAGGTTGATAAATTGGCGATTGCGGACTAAGATGGCTTCTTAGAAGAATGCCACAATCTGCCAATCCTCATACCCGTGATGAGGGACAGCGAGGAGACGCTCCTTGTATCTCTCCCAACATGAACAAAAAGATTCGTTGGGTATTTCCTCGAAGTTCTGAATCTTCTTCTTTAAGGTGGTGGTACGGTGGAGTGGGAACCACTTTTTGTGGAACTCCACCTGCATCTCCACCCAACTTGTCACCGAATGGGCTCTCAAGGAGAGAAACCATCGCTTGGCCTTCTCCTTGAGAGAAAAGGGAAAGAGTTTCAGACGCGCCATCTCAAGGTGAGCGGACACGTTGGTGAAAGTGTTCACCACCTTCTCAAACTCTTTAATATGCACATAACAGTTCTCCGATTCCATCCCATAGAAGGTAGGTAACATGCCAAGCATGTTAGGCTTGACATGGAATTGTTGCCCTTCGGGAGTATCGGTAGGGAAACGGATGCATGAGGTGGTGGTGGTGTGAGTGGGGTGCAAGTAGTCCCGCATGGTGCGACCCATGGGTGCGTCATTTTCATCATGGTGTTCGGCCATTGGATTGAAAGGAAGATTGTCTTGGCGAATTAGCCGATGTGTCGCGTCACGAGTGTAAACACTCATACACCAAAGACAGTCTCCGGATCAATCAAGTATGAATTAAAAAGAAAAGAAAAGAAAATCTGCAAATTACACATCCCTTTGGCTTGCGTTACACCTTAGGTTTACCAATATGGGTAGGTTAAAGGTTTCCGCCAAAGAAACTTGCACTTTGCAAAATCTACGATTCTCTAAATCAACTGTACTAAGTCCCCGGCAACGGCGCCAAAAACATGACCGGACCGGCAAAGTGCGTGTCGTTAGGGTGCCGGCCTCGAAGTCAGTGGTTTAATTTTATAAAATTGGACTTTCCTCAAAATATTAAAAAATGAGTATAGGGATAGTCCGGAGTATCGATCCACAGGGAAAAGAACGTTGATATCAGAGAATACGCAAATTGGTGTTTTCGACGTTTCGGACGTCAACCTCAAAGTTTTGTTTGGTGCGGTTAAGCAATTATATCAACTAAAAGGAGGATTAAAACTAGATTAAGGAGTGGAGTTAAGTCCTAAAGTGTGGTTCATTCAAATCTTTCGTTGGCCTATCTCTTCGCCTTATAACTCAATCTAACTCCCGGTCCCGGGTTTTAGATTGGAAAATTCTTCGATGAAAATCAGGATTTAAATTCTTAAAATGGTTTTGACGGATCTTTCAAATTTTAAGGAAATAGGATTAAAAGATGAAGGACATCGATCCAAGTATTAGATATACCAACTCTAAGGATGGCTATATCTAAGCAAGGACTTAACTCTTCATTTTTATTTCAAAAGAAAAAGCTTAGAAAGATCCATCAATGGCATTAAAGTTTGGAGAAGATAGAGAGACCAACATGGTTTTGGATTGAACTTCACATTTAGACTTAACCCACACTAAATTAACTACTCATACTTTGACATGAACAATATGGAAATGAAAGAAAACATAATGAAACAAGCTTATCTAAAGACAATAAGAAAGAACTAAGCAAAACTAAAATGGAATCAGATTCTAAAGTAAGAAGAACAATACTTAAGGAAGAAATGTAAAGAAAACTTGCTAACACTTAAGTGCTTCCAAGAGAATTCAAAGATTCAAAGGGGAAGAACACTTAAGAGATTAAGAACTTATCAAAACTTGAAAAAATATTGAAGAACAAATGAAGAACAGTAGATTAAAGCAATAAAAATGTGAAGAACAGCTCTCAACTTTCTAAAAATCTGATATAGGCTAAAGTGTATTGTGTTTGGTTATGTGTGTCTCTCTTTGCCAAAGAAACAACCTAAAATAAAATATCCTACAAAATCCTAGGTGAAAAGACTATTCTACCCTCTACAATGAAAATTTAAGAAGCTTCTTATTCAGTGATTTGGCCCAAAAAACGAGCAAAAGTCGGCCCCACAAAATCAGACGTAACAGGTTCTCTATCGATAGGAGGATCTCTCTATCGATAGAGAAGTCCTCTGGTTTGTAACTGATGCAGCCTCCTATCGATAGGAAGATACCTCTATCGATAGGGAAGTCTTCTGATCTTCTTTGATGCACCCTCCTATCGATAGGAGTGATCCTCTATCGATAGGGAAGTCTTCTGATCTTCTTAGATTCACCCTCTTATCGATAGGAGTGATTCTCTATCGATAGGAAACTCTTTTTCCTGGTTCTTTGCTAGGGCTCTATCGATAGGGATAAACCTCTATCGATAGAGAGGCTTCAAACTTCAATTTTTTTGGTTCTTCCTCGTCTCTTTGATTCGGGCTCACTTTCACTCCTCCCGAGCCTTCAATTGGTCCTTCGTCAATATCACCAATGGTTCCGAGGCCTTAAGTCCTGGTAGAACCTTTTGGGCATTCATTTAGCGCTCGCAAACCTGAAAGGGTAGAAAAACAACTACGCGTGCAATATTAACTAAATAAATACATTTGCCTATGCATAATTGTCAAAATGAGTATGTTGAGCCACGTTATTATGCAATATAGTGCGCTCATCAATTCACGCCAATCAAAGCCTATGTTTTTTAGAAAAGTTTTTTGCATCTGTTGCTTGTCGGGAGGAGATTTTACAGGAGTTTCACTATTCTCCATTGATGGTTCATCTGGGAGGGACAAAGATGTACCATGATTTACGTTGATAATTTTGGTAGTTCAAAATGAAGCAGGATGTAGTAAAATTTGTATCGAGATGTTTGACGTGTTAGCAAGTGAAGGCCAAACATCAAAAATCCGCGGGGGAGTTGCAGCCATTGCCAGTAGCCGATTTGAAGTGGAAAAATGTGACAATAGATTTTGTTACCGGTTTGCTGAGACCACCGAGGGGGCACAATGCGATATGGATAGTAGTGGATTATTTGACCAAGACCGCTCACTTTCTATTGATCTAGGTTATTGATTCTGTTGACAAACTCAGTCGATTGTATGTCTAGAAGATCATTCAATTGCATGAGATTCCAGTGTCCATTGTGTTCGACCGAGATCTGCGATTTGCCACATATTTTTGGTAGAGTTTACAGACAGTGCTTGGCACGAATTTATTGTTCAACACCGTATATCATCCTTAGACCGATGAGCAATTTGAATGTACTATTCAGATTCTAGATGACATGCTTTGGGCGTGCGTTTTGGATTTTAGAGATAGTTGGGAGTATCACTTGCCGCTCGTTAAGTTTGTGTACAACAACAGTTATCAGTTGAGCACTGAGATGACACCGTTTGAGGCCTTGTATGTTAGGCCGTGTAGGTTGCCGATATGTTGGACTGAGTTGGGAAAAAGACAACGTTTATCGGGCTGAATTTGGTTAAGGAGACTACCGAGAGCATGAACTTGATTCGTAAGCAACTGTTGGTTGCGCAAGAGAAGACTACTAAACAAGTAAAGGTGATTCATCAATGATTACCTACAGCTCAAAGCCGACAGAAAAACTATGCCTGTAGAAGTCATCGTCCGTTATCTTTTGAGGTGGGAGATCACGTGTTTTTGAAAGTATCACCATGACAGAGTTTATCACGTTTCAAATGGAAAGGAAAGCTTTCACTGAGATACATTGGCGGTTTGATATTATTGAAAGGGTCGGAGAGGTCGCTTATCGTTTGGCCTTACTGTCAAAGTTGTCGGGTGTGCACGACGTGTTTGATGTGTTAATGTTGAGAAAGTATGAACCGGATCCCTCTCACATTTTAGAGTGGTCTGAACTAGAGTTTGAGGCTGATGCGTCCTATGGAGAGGAGCCGATACATATTCTAAATTTTTGAGAGCAAGTGCTGAGATGCAAGACAATATTGTTGATTCATATGCCATGGAGCAATCAAGGAAAAGGGGAATCAACTTAGGAACGTGAGGACAAGGTTCGGAAGAAATACCCACATTTATTTGTGCTTTGATTATTGTGCGTTTTGTTTTGGATGGATGATTTTGGGCGTGTTTAGCCACCATGGTCTATGATTTTACTTGCATTACATTCTTTAAGCTTTTGGATTACAGAATGCCTTATGTTTATCGACATTATTGAATTGTGCTTATATGGATATGCATTGTCGATTTTGAGGATTTGATTGTGCAACGATTGTTGTCTACTCATTGGGATGACGTATGCATGAGTGGTGTATATATGCTCGTTTGATTTTTTGGATTTGTTTCGTAGTGATAGTTTTGTATTCATTGAGCCTTGCGGATGTATGAGTCAGTTTATATATTGGATTAAGATAGTTACGGTATATCTGTGTCTTGCTAGCTGGTATTGTTGAGAGGTGTTGGTGTAGACACGTTTGTTTCATTTTGAGGATGATATTTCTTTTAAGGAGGGGAGAATGTAAGGACCCGAAAATTTGTGCTTATTTGAAATTATATTGCGGGGCATGCATTTGATTTATTATTTTGTGTTTTGAGATTTTGGTTACGGGACCTGAGCTTGGGACTTTAATTTTGTTACACGCGTGTTTTTTTTTCCCTTGGCAAAAAAAAATGATGTGTTAATCTTTGAAAAAAAGTTACAAAAATTAAGACAGGAGCTAAATTATGCATGTGTTATGTGAGGTGTTAAGCTATTGGACAACGTTTCGTTGTAAAAAATCTAATTTTAGGAGGAGGGAGTGAGGAAAACCCCCCATTTGAACATGTCCCCTTTCTCTCTCTAACTTGAGCTCCTATTTCTCTCTAACTCTCATCTAGATTTCTTCTCCCATTTTTGAATTTCTTTCATACATTGCTAGCCTCCATTGTACTCAGGGTATATCCAAGACTTGATCGCGGATTGAAGCTCGGGAGGAAAGGATTTGAAGCTCAAGAGAGCATTCGAAGTTAGGACTTTCTATTTTTCACCAAATCATTCGATCCAAAGTTTGAGATAGGGATGTTTCACCTCTATTATGTGTTTATACATAGTATTGGCAGTTATGTTGGTGATTTGAACGTGTATTTTGGATTTTTAAGTGAAATGAACGATTTGCGATTTGCTTGACGATTCTTGAGATCGCTAAGGTGGCTCCATCGACCTCGATGTCACTCCAGCGATATGGCCAAAACTAAAGTCGCTTTAGCGACTTGTTGGGTGACAGTCCAGCTACTGTTTCTGCCCAAATGTGCATCTGACAACTTTAACTGATCGTTTACATTTTGTTTTGAGATTTTAGACTATTTGATTATAGTTATGAGCCATGGTTATGATAAAGCTCTTGTTTTGGTTTTCGTTTGACGTATTATGCGTGTTTATGGAATTGTTCTTAGACGTTGTGAATGTAATGAATCTAATTATTGAATTGTGAAATGTATCATCGCATTGATATAATGCGATGACTAGCCTCCGGTGGGAGACGTGCTAGTTATGACATGCCTAACTTCCATTTGGAAATGTACTACTAGATTATAACATTGTCTAGCCACCGTTGGGTGCTGTGCTAGTCAAAAATATGAACTTGGGTTTGATATGCAAACAGTAAGATTAGTTAATGTGAATGGTGTAGCATAGTATTACTTGAGGGATTAATGATATATGGACTTGCCATTTTACACGTGTTACTATAATTATTCATGAGGCATGTCATACTATTGCATATTCATATAATACAGTTGTAGACATTTCTATGGGCTCGTAGCTTATCCCTTTGTTTTTCAAGTACCATTTCGCAGGCATGATATGGAATGCTTGAGATGTATGATGATGCATGTTTTGGAGAGATTAATGATGTAGCTTATCCCCTTGTTAATGTGAATGGTGTAGCATAATATTGCTTGAGAGATTAATGATATATGGACTTATTGTTTTACTTGTGTTACTATAATTGTTCATGAAGCATGCCATACCATCGAGTATTCATATAATACAGGTGTAGACATTTCTATGGGTTTGTAGCTCATCCCTTTGGTTTTTAGGTACCGTTCGGCAGACATGATATGTAAATTAACTCCTCTTTGTTAAACTTTATGTATTGAAAGTGAATCACATTGTAACTATTTAACTTGTTATTTTGGATTACTTGGGTCGGGAATGCCTTTTTTGGATTGTAACACTTTTGGACAAACGCTTTACTTATGATCTATGAAACTATGATTTGGAATTATTATTGAGATATGGTGAGGTTTTGATAATAAATATGATTATTTATCTTGTTCGAAAATAAGGGCGTGACATGAATGAAAAATGGAACTCAATTGATTAGGGTTGAATGGAATGGAAAATAAGTTGTAGTTCTTCCTCCACTTCTGTTGGCTGCTACTTCTTGCATCTTGCCAAAATTATTGATCTCTTACTATACTGCTCGGCATCGAGCGATGCATACTGTGTCAGTCTCATAACAATATCGAGCTTCCTTTCTACCGTTTTGGTCACTGTATCAGGTTATACTGCATTGGGCTGTACAAAATTTTTTTTTTTAATTGATAATTTTTTGGACAATTACACATTGATTGAGACTTTTATGTTTGATGATTTATTTCTAAGTTGAGTTTATTTTGCATATTCAATATAATTTTTATTAAAAATATTATTTAAGAAATATACATATTATTTTTTAACAATAAATTCAAACGGTACGTTGGTATTACCGGCTCTGATACGTATTGTACTGTAACAAAAATGGTACGATTGTCAGTATGAGATTAGTAACTTTGCTTCTTGCTTCTTGCTTCTTTCTTCTTTCCTTCTTTTGCTCTCTCTCTCTCTCTCTAATTATCAGCTTAGAGCTTTAAATAGGAGGGGTAGTGTGTTGTGTTGAAAATGATAGGGTTGAATTGCTGACGTGAAGGGAGGAGAGGGGGTAACACTAAGAGTGGGTGGGGGAAGGAACTAGTATAGGAAATGAAAATCGTGGGTGAGAGGAGAGATTTTGAGTGTACTATATATATATATAAGAGAGAGAGAGAGAGAGAGAGAGAGAGAGAGAGAGAGAGAGAGAGAGAGAGAGAGAGAGAGAGAGAGAGTTCTCTTCTAATGAGTGATCCCTCATTTTGTTAAAACGTTTCCTGATTATATTTTGATGATCCAAACTGTTCAGTATTTTTAAAACATATTTTTAAGAGTAAAAGTGAGAAATCGGTTCAAAAATATATCATAAAGCACTTGATCCAAACAGTTGTTCATGAATTCCGACAGTAACAATTTTATGAGAAACTACTTAGAGCCAGCCCTTTCTGGTAATAGTTTTAGTTGATTTTTCCCGAGTATCTTTAAAAATATATTTTAAATATATTAAACTGTTTGGATCATCAAAATATGATCAAAAAATAGGTGGTCCTCATTTTAGCAAAATGAGGGATCCCTCATGTTACTAAAATGTGAACCTTGTATTTCTTGATCAAATTTTGATGATTTGAACTGTTCAATGTGTTTTCATAAAACTATTTCTATTAGCATTTATGAAAAATTCTAATGAGAGACCCCTCATTTTGCTAAAATGGTTCTCCTTTTCTGATAAAATTTTGATGATCTGAATCGTGGTATCCGTGAAAAATCAACTCAAATATTACCAGGAAGGGCTTGATCTAAGTAGGTTTTCATAAAATTGTTTGTAAGGACCCGAATTTTTTTGTCTTTTAATTTATTATTTGAAATTTAATTGCGGATTATGCATTTGATTTTTGAATGTGGGTTTCGGAATCTATAGTGGCAGGGTTCAAGCCCGGAAACGTAAGTTAGTCTCGTATGCGTTTCAACAAGTGGTATGTTACATGGGAACCCGTAATGGGTTGGAAAATCAGATTTTTGGGGTTTAAGGGAGAGAGAGAGAGCTTTAGAGTTGATTTCATTTTACTCATGCCTCTCTTTCTCTAAGTCTAGAGCTCCCACTTCTTTCTAACCTTGACCAAGATCCACTCCACAATTTGCTATTTCCTTCAAGACATTGCGAGGCTACATTGTACGTAACAAGTATCTGGTGATTGATCGTGCGGGAAAGCTTGAAGAGAAAGGATTTGAAGCTTTGAGACTCACTCGAACCTAGAGCTTTGCTCATTTCGCCAAATCACTCGATCCGAAACTTGAGGGAGGGATGTTTTACCCTTATTATATGTTTATTCATGGTATTGATAGTTGAATCTATATTTTGATCTTTTTTTTTTTTTTTTTTTTTGCGTTTTTGAGCCTTGGGCAATTTATGGGATTTGCTGTGAAATTTCTGCAATCAACCAGGTCCCTTGAGCGACCTGGACCTCGCTTGAGCGACTTTGCTTTTTAGGAAGTCACTCTAACTACTTATAGGGCAACTGTCCAGCGACTTACATTGTCCAAAGTGACATCCAGCAACTTGTTGGATGACTTTGCTTGATGATTTATACTTAGTTTTAAGGTTTTGGACTTTTAGTTCATAGTTATGGTTGTAAGTAGAAGCAGATTCATAGCTTTGAGTTTATGTTTGACGAATATTTATGTGTGCATATGCTGTTGTCCTTTGGCGTGATGAATGCTATGGAGAAATTTGTTGGATTGTCAGTAGTTGTATTGCATTAACATGATGAGATGTCTAACCTCCAACGGGAGACGTGCTAGTTATGTAATATCTAGCTTTCATTCGAAAATGTTCTAAGTATATTTTGATATTATCTAGCCACTGACGGATGATGTGCTAGTTGGAATAAGAATCATGGTATCGGTATAAAATTGTAGACTTGTTAACATGGCTAGTATAGTGTGATCGGTATTATCTAGCCTTGATATTGTGATTATAATGATGATGATGTACGAGTCTAGTTTCTTATGCATGTTGTCGTGAATTTGTTTATATAGCATGTCATACCATATCATTGCATATTCATATAATATTAACGTAAACATCTTTATTGAGCATTGTAGCTCACTGCTTTATTTTTCAAGTTCTGCTCCGGAGGCATGATATGGGTTTGCATGGATGCATGTCGATGCATGTTTTGAAGAGCTTTCATATTAGGAGTTACATATTATCTTTGAAACTTATTGTTGAAAGATATAAACTAACTATTCTTTGTCTTTTGTATTAAAAGTCAATCGTACTGGATTGATTTAAACCGTATATTTTAGGTTACTTAGGCCAGTAGTACCCCTTCTTATTGTAATATTTGAAATACAATATCTTTATATGGATTATGAGAATTATGCTTTGTACTTATTATCGAGTTATTATGAGATTTTAAATGTTAAATGTGATAAATTATCTTGTTCAAATATGAGGGCCTGCCATTATTCCTATTAGTATTTATTAAAAAATATGTTTATATCAAGCTCTTCCTGATATATTTTTGAACCAATTTTCGCAGGTACCCTTAAAAACATGCTTTAAATACATTGAACGGTTCGGATCATCAAAATTTGATCAGAAAATAGGAGATTCTCATTTTGATCCGTCATTAGAAGGAATCTCTCTTTAAGTAGTCGTTCATAAAACAGTTCCTGTCAGTATTTTGAACCACTGTTTGGATCAAGTATTTTTTAGTAATATTTTGAACTGATTTCTCGTGGGTACCATTAAAAATATGTTTTCAACACATTGAACGGTTCGGATCATTAAAATTTAATCAGGAATAAAGAGTTTAGATATTAGTTTAAAAAATATTGGTCTATATATGTATATGTATGTATGTATGTATGTGTGTGTGTGTATAATATATATATATATATATATATATATATATATATATATATATATAGCTTCTAATTAGGGATCCCTTATTTTGCTACGGTGCGGAACTCCTATTTCTTGATCAAATTATGATAATCCGAACCACTCAATGTGTTTAAAATATGTTTTTAAGGGTACTCGCAAGAAATCAGCTCAAAATAATATCCGAGAAGGCTTGATCGATTCAATTTTTCATAAAATTGTTCCTGTCAGCATTATAAAAAACTGTTTAGATCAAACCCTTCTCGATATTGTTTTGAGCCGATTTTTTGTGGGTACCCTTAAAAGCGTGTTTTAAACACATTGAACGGTTCGGATCATTAAAATTTTGATCAGAAAATAGAAGGTTTGCACCGTAATAAAATAAGAGATCTTTTATGAGGGAGAGAGAAGAGAACTTCTAATAAGGGATTTCTCGTTTTGTTAAAATAAAGACCTCTCATTTTCTGATCAAATTTTAATGATCCGAACTGTTCAATGTGTTTAAAACATGTTTCTAAAGTTACTTCCAATAAATTGACTCAAAAAAATATCAAGAAGCGCTTGATCAGAACAGTTTTTAATAAATGCTGACAGTAACAATTTTATAAAAAACTACTTAGATTAAGACTTTCCCGATAATATTTTGAGTTAATTCGTCACAATTACTCTCAAAAATATATATAAATACATTAAATGATTCGAATCATCAAAACTTAAACAAAAAAAAAAGTCCTTATTTTAACAAAATCAAAAATTCCTTATTGAAAGGAGACTCCTCTCTCTCTCTCTCTCTCTCTCTCTCTCTCTCTCTCTCTATATATATATATATATATATATATATAACACGTGCGTGTATGTATATGCAACATCCAATACACAAAACGAACTTCAAAAGCTTAGATACATAATTTAATAAATATTCAAAAAACTAATATATATAATTATTTAAATCAAGTCCTTGCAATGGCCATAGTTTTTCTACTCCAAATTTGTCTTCCTAAAAATTCAAGTTTTCATGAGAACGTCAAAAATCTAATTCCCAACGCAGTGAAACTATTGCAACTGATCTTCATTCTTTTGCCGAGGGAATAGACTTGTACAACCTAGTTGTATTTTTCCGTACTCCACTTTAATAAACAATTCTTTTGCCGAAGGAACATGCACTAAACATATTTCATTTTGATTAATATTTTCAAACTTCATTTTTTACAACTGGAGCAGAACGTCGTTGTGATCTAATGGCTAAAAGGGAGTCTGTGCCAAATTACGACTCGGGAAATTGACAGGAAAATGAGGAAATAGCTCTAACTAGACAAAGAAGAAATGGCAGTGAACTTTGATCATTTGGTCAAAATCATTCGTGATGCTCAAGCAACACCTGGGCCAGAGGAAATCCAACAGAAACAAATGAGGCACTAAACTGATGCTGCGGCTTAGTTTTGGAAACATGTATAACAAATACCACATGATATATCTATTACATCAGGAATGGGAAAATGCAACACTCCATAAATGTGTGTTCCTCAGAACATAGAGGAAGCAAGTTCGGAAACATCTGACGCAACTTGATCATACTCCGCCTTCAGCTTTTCCTGTTCCTCTGGAACAAGCTCGCCCTTTGCTGGTTTGGTTAGAACAAGAACACAGCATGTTGGCCTCTTGGTGGCTCCTGCATTTGCAAGATCCTGAAGCAAGCAACATATTACGGATTTAGCACAACAATTGATCAAAGATATAACAAAATGCGGCGGTTCATTATACTTTATCATACTTGAGCTCCCAACAAGTGAATGTCCATAGCACATTGCAAACTAAATCAATTACACACACACTTTAAAAAATACTGTAAAACTGAGGATGACATGTTACTTCCACTTAAGACGAATAGAAATCCCCGTCAAAAACAAAAAGGGGAATAGAAATGAATGTTTCCCAGCTAAACAACCACAAGTTTTTGGGATGCAACGCATCTCAAAAACTGGATACCATATTAGTTGTATTTACATATGAAAGCCAGTTGAAAAGCAAATGGAGACACACTTTCTATGAAAAGCGGGCACCTGTCAGCTGGAATATGGCATTGATGAGTGGAGCCGACTTAGTTAAGCTTAAGCACAGTCCTAGTATCATCTTCAGGTCATATGTATAACAGCAAAAAAGCAGTACAGCTTTTGGCAAATGAAAACAACCAGTACATCTTTGCTTGGAGTAAGTTTTTAGGTTGACAAAATGAAACAAATAAAATGGCCTTCTAAACCATGGTAAACTTCTTGATGCTGTCTTCTGTGGCTATACATGGTTAATAAGACCAAAAGGTGAGCTGCCAGCTCACAAAGATGAGCCAAATAATAACTATACACAGATTCTATTGAACACAAGGCCAACAGATTGGTTACTTAACTATCTACTATCGTGTTAAAATGTAATCCGTGAGCATTCTTCAAATTCCCCAATGGGAAAAAATGTACAAGAGGACCATTCACATTTATAATCATTTAACTAGCAACAAAATCCTGGAATCCTGGAGAAGCCATGCCATAGGTATAGCTCAGTTCAATGGTTAACTAGATGTAAGACACATCGGGGACTTTTTCCTCTCATAGGAAGATAATAGATTTTTCTTATTACACACGTTGAGTCAGAGAAACCCATACTCTAGAAAAGATTCATATCGAGATCATAAACAATGAAATAGCATCATCTTGAAAGAAAACCAGAATGTTTCTATGGCCACCGTAAACATGCATGGGAATATGATTGCGATTTGCGAACAATGAAGAATAAAATCAGCAAGTTCAAATTCTCAGCAAACTACACCAGAGTACTTCCATTTCTTGGATGTTCAAAAAAATATAAAAAACGGACAGAAAACAAGATATATAAGGGAGTAAAACAGGATTGAAAAGAGACAAATATCAACAGGAACATGGGGGGAAACAAAAGGTAACTTACTTCTTTTGATGTCACGTATATATAGGGTATGTCAGACTCTTCACATAAGATTGGAACATGAGTGATGACATCGATAGGAGATATGTTCCCTGCTATAACACATAATCTGCACTAACAATAATAGCATGGATAAGAGAAATGAAGTGCAAGGTACACAAGCAATTCAACAGCTCTTTTTTTATCTTTATTCTTTAATTTAATACCAAGCTACTCTCAAAATCTAGTTGATCTCAGAACCCATGGCAAGCCAAGTGGCAACAATAAAATGCGGCAGCATCTTCTGCAACCACTCAGTTTGGATTCAGGGGAGGTGAGGTGGGAGAAATTATCAACTAAAAAGGAAAACAAAGCAAAGAGGAAGCTGATAATATTTTAATTGTTTGGTTTATGAATAAGAAAGGAAAGTTTGTGCCCCTCTCTTATGTTTGGTTATCAATAATTAACAAAGGAAAGTGAAGGGTATAATACGTTTTTGGACAAGCGTCTGTTGCTTGAACTCACTGTCTGTTATATATACTATAGCATTAATTTCATGGCTGTCTGGCTCAGCTAAACCCTCCCCCAGTTTACCCCTGACTTTGGATGATAAGAGCGGCCGGTTCCCAGTGGGTTGTATGCCTTGTATTCACCATGCTCAAGTCCCCGCTCCTCCCCTTCACCTATCATCATAACTTTTGGTCCAATACTGCCCACCAAAAAAAAAAACATACATCTCAAGGCGACTTCCATTCTCCTATCCAAGTCTTGAACAATGACCTAGAACCTTTCCAAGTAACTAGTAAGCATGCACCTAAGTGCATCGTTGTCATCTGGTGAATCCAATTGCAAATTGAAATTTCCCTTTTCTGAAATCAAGAACTGAATCCATGACTTAATCGTAAAAATTCAATCATAATAAATTTTTTACGCAGAAATATTTTCCAGGGCACTTTTATGCTAAAGATATATCTCATATACAACAAAGTTAAGACTATGATGCTATGATGAAACTATGGTGGATGATAAAGCGCAAAAACCATCACGATCCTCAACTGAACACAGTGGGTATACCAGGAATGGATAAAGCCAAGACCAACCCGCCTTCATGGACTACTATGGCCTAATTGTACAACACATACATTCCACTTGTTTTGTTAGTGCAATAAGATTGTACACGGATGAAGGTAAAAGTATTTGAATTTGATTGCATGAAAACATTTGTCATTACCATTAACACAAGCATTCTCATCATCAAAGCAAGTGCTTAAGTCAAATGAAACGGCATTGCTTCATTATATTACGGTAACCAATCATATTACAAGAGGGGCCTTTAAGAATACATCTCATGGTACAACCCCAGAGCTCAACTAAAAGAGCACGTGTCTCCCTTTACTCAATGATCAAAGAAAAAACAAGTTTTCTTTACAAAATTTACACACATATGTTTGGTCACTTCAAGCCTCATCACCTGAAAAAAGGCAAGTACAGAAAGCATGAGCTAACAGCCTGTCTAATAATGTTATTTAGGCCATTCTTTTACATGGGTTGAGTAAACAAAGCTTTTATGTGCTTGCATCAAAACCATGTACGTATTCTAAGGAGCTTAATAAAAAGATGAATCCAAAAATATATAGTGACAGTCCAATGATTGTAATCATATGAGATAGCAGGCTAATCACCCCAATCAACACAGCCAGTTGTTCCAAAGATATGGATTTGGTCTCATTATCAAATTCCAAGTATCAAAAGAGAGATGACAAGAGAAGGCGCAGGATGCGCAGTCTCAACCAAATGAAATATTTTAACCAAAGGGTTTAAGGGTGTAAACAAATCCAAGAAATTTTTTAGAAATCATTAAAGATGAAGGAAACACCTAGGTTCACAAAAATCTCCCACTAATTAGGGATTTCTCCCAGCCGAATACAAGAACTCTAACTCAAACATAAAGTTTAGGGAAACTATTTCAAATTAAAACTCCAAAATCCCTTTCAACCTCGTTATTCTCAGATTAAAGAGTAGACAACCATTTGCTCAGCATCTCTTACAAGCTTACTGATGTAGTGATTTAAAAACCTCAAAATAACCGAGCTATGGTACCTGTGTACATTACACTACGGCTTAGCATCAGCATTTCTAATATGTAAACTTGAATATTTCCATAATAGGGTAAGCATATGAACAACGTAATGCACAGAACTGAAATGTTTGGTGCCTGACCCTTTGTTACCACGACGAATACTTTTAACGACCTCCTTAACTCCTCTCTTCAGGCATTTGTGTCCTGCAGCTGAAAGAAAAACACGGGTCAACATAGATATATGAAAATACATACATAGAAAAACATATTCTATCACTGAATATAACCAACTCTTGTCAGAAAGTGAAAAACAACGGCTTTTTTCCGAAAGCTGAGACACTGAATAGTCTTGTGTACATGTACAGACACACGCACACATCTTTATAGATGTACATGTACATGGCAGATACCTCGGCGAACGAGCTTGAAGACGCGTTTGGAGAGCTTCTTGCCAGCAAGGGGTTTCGCGATTGGGGCCAGAGCTAACAACAGCTTCTTCTCCTTCACCTTCTGCGCCGTCTTCTCTGCCTCGCTATCGCTTCCCATCTCAGTCTACTTCCCTCTCTCTCTCTCTCTCTCTCTCTCTAACCCAAGTGGAAGCAGGGAAAGGGTTTTGCGAAGGGGATGAGTTTATTTAGGGTTTTAGGTTTGGTGTGATATTTGGGGTCAGCCCTCGTGCCAACTGAGCGGGCCTGGCTTGGACTCGGGCTTGGCCCGGCTGACTCCACTCTTAAAATGGGGATTTTGTTTTTGTTTTTTTTAAAGTGAAAAATGGGAGTTAAAATTGCGTACCAATTTAGATATAAAATTTACCTCAACATCCTATTCAAAAATAGGGTAAGCCGAACAAAAAAATTAAAAAAAAACTGGATAATTATGCAAATCAAAAAGTCTGTTTCCAAAAAATATAAGCGGGTTGGACATCTTACACCGTTAAAAATCTGATAAGGGGCAAAATTGGATCAAAATAAAATTTTCATATCCATAGTATTTATCAATAAGTCAAGAAATATTTTTAGAAGGCTATTCACAATATTTGTCCACTCCTATTAGTTGAGGATTTACTATTGTCATTATGTAACCTTTAACAATATTGGTCACATAATTAATAGTTGAGATTTATTACCGTAATTATTGTGGCAATTATGAAATTGTCACTATTTGTTACCTCATTGCAAATAGTTAAGTGTAAGGTTGTATAGCGCCGAGATCAATATCAAGTTGAGAAATCAGTCTTTTCACAAATAACTTTTTATATTGTCTTCATAGAGAAAATTTCTCAATACATAGATCATATTCAAATTGAAGGATATTTTAATTTCATTCAAAACTCTTATAAGAGACAGAGAACTCGTCATTTTTTACTATTATTAAAAGAAATGAGAAATTTTCACAAAATTTCTCATTCAACAAAGAATTGAAAAATATCAATGTTGCCACCAAAATACGAAATCCATTCGTTCAGATTAGTAATAACCAAACCATCATCGGATTAGTAGAACCATATCCTCAAACCTTACCTTAAGTGATAATTAGGGGTGAAATAAAAAATTGGCGAACTAGGCCAAATCGAAAAATCGAACCAGACTACCAGTTTAAAGAGCCCAATATTCAGTCCGGTTCAATTTCAGTTTGAAGCCCTTGAAAAATCGGAGTTTTGGTTTGGTTTCTAGGTATCAAAACTAGTTCGGACCAAATTGGATGGTTGTATATTATATATACAGGTGTTTATTTTTGGAGCTTGGCCCAAGTTTGTAGTTGAATTTAAGTTGATTGATTTGGTTTAAATTGTTGGATTTGGCCCAAATTGTTGATGAATTTTATAATAGCACAAAGTTGTGTTTTAATTATATTTATTTTATGAATTTTGATAATTTTCTACTGTAAGGGCCCGAAAAATTGTGAACTTTTTATAAATAAAATAAATAAATTAAATTTATATTTGGAGTTATTCGATTGATTGGTTAACATGTGTTTCGCAATTTTAGTTATAAGACCCGAGCCCGGGGTCTTTGGTTTTATTTCGCGTGCGTTACGTATGTAGTATTTTACGTGGGAGCCCATGGGGGGCCTTAAAATCAGATTTTGGGGGAATAGGGGGGAGGCCAAGAACACTTACTCTCTCTCTCTCTCTCTCTCTCTCTCTCCCTCCACCATTTCTCCACCTTCTCTCTACAACCATCATCAAACTACCCCGTTATTTTCGAATTCCTTCGGGATAGAGGGAGCTTGGATCATGCTTGACGTGGAATCGAAGACGGATCGTGATTTGGAGCTTGGGAAGGAGAGATCCGGAGCTTGGGACCTAGGGCTTCTACCTCTTCGCCAAATCCTTTGATTCAAAACTTGAGGTAGGGATGTCTCACCCTTATTATGTGTATATTCATGGTATTGATAGTTGAATTTGTGTTTAGAGTGGGTATAGTTGCGTTTTTGGTCGATTCGGACGAGTGGCGAACTGTCTGTGCGAACCAGAGATCGACCAAGTCGCTCTAGCGACCATCTAGCGACCAAGTCGCTCTAGCGACCCCCACTGATTTTTGGTGCGTCCAGCGACTTGTCGGGCGACTTGTACTGACGGTTTTCACCCTAATTTGAGATTATGGACGTTTAAGAGTACTTCCTCTCATACACATGGTATGTGAGACGTGTGACACAAGCGAGGTCTTATAGTGGCAATAAATTTCGTAGGGCTCGATAACATTGAAATGGCTGGTAAAGGATCAAATTATGAATTTGTATTGCAATGACATGAATTTCGATAACGCAATAAATTTCGTACGCCTTTATTCATATTTTTGTTTCTCTTTCACTATGAGATTAAATTGTGATTGGCGTGATATGTGAATGGCTGGTAAAGGGTCAAACTATGAATTTGTATTGCAATGACATGATGCGATTTCTAGCATCCGACGGGAGATATGCATATATATATATATATATGGTTTAGCCTCCGAAGGGAGATGTGCTAGTATGTTTCAATATTGTTTAGCCACCAACAGGTGATGTGCTAGTTGGAATATGATAGCTGAGTTGATATGAGAACCGCGAATTGATCGAAATGGTTGACATACAGTGCGGTGTCTAGACTAATGGATTAATTGTCATCCACATGTTATTATGAACTGTTCATGAAGCATGACATATCATTCATATTCATATAATATTGGCATAGATATCTCTACTAGGCTTTTAGGTTACCCCTTCATTCTTTCAGGTACAAATTCGAAGACTTGACATGGAGTGTATGAATGCATGGTGGTGCATGTTTTGAGAAGACTTTCATACTAGGAGTTACATAGCATCTTTAGAACTACTTTTGAAAGATGTAAACTAACTCCTCTTTTGTTCCTTCATTGTAATTGAAAGCAAACGGTATTGTACTTGTTCAAACTTATATATTGGGGTGATAGGCCGGGAGTGCCACCCATGGATTGTAATATTTGAAATACTTTATTAATGATGGATTATGAAAATTGTATTTTGGATAATTGTAAGGTTTTGGAATGGTAAATAGGACTATGCCATATATTTGAAAATCAGGGCGTGACATCTACTCTTTTTTTTTTTTGGTTTGGCTTGAAATGTGGCCAAAGAAACCAAATAATGCAAACCAAATTGAAATCGGACTGAAACTGTCCCAAATCGGTAGAAACTGAACCAGTATAACTGGTCCGATTTTGGTTTGAAAATTTTTCAAACCCAAAATCTGGTTCTGTTCCATTGATCTCACCAAATCAGACTAATTACCCCTAGTGATATTGTCTCAATTGACAAATTGTGATAATTTCTCAGTCCAAGGTGTATAATTTATGCAAAAAGAGTAACCCTCAAACGAAATAAATAATTTTTTTTCACTTTTTTAAATCACAGTTCCTTGAGCGATGTGTACAAATTTGGAAACCGATTGAACGGCTGTCGAGCAAAATTTTGGACCCTACTAGAATCTTTATACCGCTCGAGTGACCTCGATCTCGCTCGAGCGACCGTGCCTGATTTGAAAATTTTTAGTGTTCTACTTGGATTGGTTTTGCTATGGTTTTGAGCTATTGTTTGATACATAGTTGATATTTAGCAGATTAAATACTTGTGTTAAATACTTGTTATCACATTGTGAGTATGTTAATGATGAACTACAAAAGTGTTTATGTTGCGGAATGATAAACGATGACGCAATGAGCAATGATCGTAAATTGTAAAATATACTAGACTCCTTTGGAAATGTTAGAAATGTACTAGAGTACTTCTTCCGAAATGTTAAGAATGTACTAGACTTTTTCGGTAATACTAGAAATGTACTGGACCCCTTTCGGAAAAAGTGCCAAGAAATGACAATGTAACCTATATGAACAACTTTACGATATGAAATATGAGTCATCTGACAGGATAAACCATTGATTTAGGAATTAGTTAGGTGCTTAAATAGTCATCCTTGTATTTGCTTTAACTTCGTTTACTTAAGTTTTAATTGTTGAACTTATTTGACTTATTGCATCACACTATACTCATGAAATATTGGTACCAAATGTTCTTACTGTGCTTGTAACTCATCCTGTCTTTCTTTTCATATACCAATCTCGAGCTGTAGATTGAAGGACGTGGCATGCTTGACTGTGTGCTGTTAAAACAATTGTGTGTACTTTTTGTGTTACCATAACATAAACAACGAAATCAAAGATAATGAAATTATAAAAAGATAAAACCTGAAAATCGCATGGAAATGATCAAGTTTAGTGTTAGACACTATGTCCTTAAGACAAATTTCGCCCTGACTATGGTGCTTACGATTTGAATAGGCTCTTGTCTCCTAAGATAAAATGATCGAATCCCACCGAAGTAGCACTCTAATCAGTGGGCCTAGCGAACCAAATAATGAACTGTACTCTCTCATATGAAGACTCAAAACTCGAAATAATAAATAGAAAATCAATCCAAAAATACTCTAACAGGTGTTTCCCCAAAAAATTCAGCTTAACAAATGGAGGGAACACCATTATATACAAGAATTTGTGATTATTCCAAATAGTCACGAAATAAAGTGACATAACTGTTCATTCAAATAGATGTCAACGATAAAGACATGATTTTACACTAATAAATAACACAATAAAATCAGATAAAATTTAATAGAAATAAATTCTATTTGAATTTTTTCAACTAATATTAATTGAAAATTAATAAGAGTCAATTTTCTATTCACTCCTTAATGATTTTGAACAAACCAATATATGTTCTAAAATTATTTTTTCTAACAATCCCCCACATGAATAAAAATTGGCTGGATAAATAATACAAAAAATAATACAGACTACAGAGAGAGTACAAATGAAAATTTCCTGCATATGATAGGTAATTTTTGACTTTGAACCTTCCCTTATGAAAGACTATCGAATTTACTCGCTAATCAGTGGACATGATGCCTTAAATTGTTCAATTCTTGTGTAAACTAAGACAATAGAATTCACACATAATCCTTTCGAACATATTTGGTTATTACGGTTGTACTCATTTTAGCCCTAAGCAATTTTTGATTTCATGAGTGCTTTAGAGAACTAAACCTTATCGTTTTCATAGAAGTGGTCCCTTCACACTCATATAGGTGACTACCCATTAAGAGTATCCTGCCATACCCCACTTGATTTTTCAAGATATGAGAATCATTAAAAGCATAGCTTATCCTAGATAACGTTGCAAGCATCACTGTTGTATCTAGGGAATGAGTAGGAGATGTTATCCCCACAGTGATACTACTGAGTCACACACAACTTCGTTGTCTCTTTGAACCTATATTTTGGGATCTCTGGTTAGCTAGGTAGGGTTCTATTGAGGTAACTCTTAAAAGATAGGCTTAAACTTCATTCCCCTTGATAGGTCACTTATTCTCTGGTCAATACCCCTTGGATAACGGATCTGTATTTTGTCTTTTGACCTTATGTATCATAGATACCAATCTCAAATGAAAATAAGTATTGTATAGAATTATGTCTACGAATGTCACCTCGAGACTTACCATACTACTCTATGCCCATTCAATTTCTAATTGAATCTTAATTTGAATTCTGGCATAGAGTTAAAATACAATTGAATCTAGTAATTAATCTGAATTTTGGCACAGAGTTAATATACACAATTGGGAGTAATCACCAAAAAAAAAAAAAAGAATCTCATCTTTCCCCACAATTATGTGACTATCTAGAATTTTTCACATAATTATGACGACTGGGATATAGTCACAACTATTAACCTAGACCAACATTTACCAAAAAAAAAAGAAATAGTAAATTTTTGTGTTAAGGAGTTAAATATGATCTCTTTAATTTCAAAAGAGAAAACTCCCATGTGAAATAATTACTTTTCACATTTTCATACCTAGTGTCCAACAAGTACTAAGATATCCTTTTATCAAAGTGTTCCAAACATTGGAAAAAGTGTTCCAAACATTGGAATCTTAGAATCAGTTCTGAAACATTACGACCACTCCTTGTTGATAATCAACATACGGAGCAGAACACTAATTTACGAATACTTTCACAACAAATGAGTAATTCAATTTATTTATTTTTATTTTACAAAAATATTTTGGTAGTTAAATCTGAAAACTAACCAAAACCATTTCAAAGATTAGATCCTTATAAGGGTTTCCAGACATTGCGCCTTGCCAATAAACGATTCTCTCCTGGCTAACATCCGACAATGTGAAGCACCAAACCAAAATATTAGAAAAATCACCAATTGTCATCATGCACTATGATAATAATTAAATAGAAATTCACAAGTCTTGATATATATCACCCATTTCTATTATAATGAATCTTATATTTAGAGAAATAATACATGTATTTTTCTTTAACTCTCAAAATTTCTCTTCGGTGACACCATATTGTAGTCATGTTGCATTCAGTGACATCACGTGTCACGAAACATTTCTCTTCGGTGACACCATATTCATGTCACTATTGAAATTTGTATTTAGCGACATCCTCTGTCACGAAAAATTTATTTTCAGTGACACCATATTCTTGTCACTATTGATATCATTCCGCGACAACTACACCATTTTGTCACCTTTGACTTTTAATGTTATGGATACAATGATACCTCTTTTTGTGTCGCGAATGTGTCACCAATGATAATAGGTGACAAAAACGAGATCTATAGTGACATTGTTTCATGTCACCAAACATGTTTTTTCTTGTAGTGACATTTGAGGACACAGGCGATGACTAGATGAGTCATTGCCTAACGATAATATAGTGTATTTGTTTGTTACTTATTAATCATATGTATCTTTTTAATTAAATTATTTATTCCTTCAGATGTCTCTAGTGCACACCGACAAGTGACACGTAATAGTCACCGAGATAATCAAGAGGACATAGCTATGCGAGTCCAATCGTCGGCACAACAACCAGATTCTTTTGTTGAGGTAAATGTAAGTATCTTTTGAATGGAAATGAATTTGTTGGCCAGCCTCGAAAGTCTAAATTAAATTGTTGCAGCTACTTGTGTAGATGCTACATTTTTAATACAAATTTTTGGTCAGTCTCGAAATTCTGTTTTGATTGGATTGTTCTGATACAGTAACGAGTTAATTTTTTGTTACATATCTAACATAGTCAGTTGGAGAAAATATGACATGTTAATTTTTACTATTGGGAAGCCTTGAGGGAATTGTTCAAAATTTCTGCAGTAATTATCAATCATGAAATTCTTTTGAACCCACCTCAATCTCCTCCTACTATAGGCATCAAGGTCTTGGTTTTGCCCTTATGGGAGTGTTATTCGCTAAGAAACTGCAATGAGATTAACAATGTAAGGGCCACCACTATGGTTTCTCAAGAATTCAAAGTCGATCTCGTCATGTGTTGGCCCTTCAGAAGACAACTGGAATACAAATAACACTTAGTGAAAAAAATAGTTCTTAGATTAAAAACTCTTGTTTTCGCGTTTGCAATCCCTTGTGTTGAATTTGGGAAAGCTCAAGTATTGTGTTTTTTTATTAGTCTATCCAAAAGAAGAAGAAGAAAAAGAAAAGAAGATTGCAAAAGGATTCAAGTTGATTGGGTAAACACCAACCAGATCAAAACTGTAAGTATTCCTCCCTCTTATGAAAAGTCGCTCTCAAAGTTTGCAGTCTTCTTCGTTAGAGAATTTTTGGTGTTTTACAATGATTAATTTGGAAGGTCTTAGCTGCCTTTCAACTTATCTTGCTATCCCCAGCCATAGAGTGTAATGTGCTTACAGTAGTTCTTAGAGTAAATCAAAAAGGTTCTGGAAAAAGAATTAGAGTATATGGAGATTCATGCAATGCTTTAGAATTGCTATCAATGGAGAGCAAAGATTTAGTGAATCTATAATTTTTTGAACAGTTGTCAATGCTTCAAATTTTCCTGTTATATCTAATTGGGTTTATTGTAGAGCCTGAGTGACTACTTCTAAGTTGTCAATTGTAGATTGGGTGATGATGTTTATGAGATTGGGTAATGCTGTTTTTGCTGAAAGGTGTTTTACTGCTGTAGGGATTGTTGCTGATGTGGAGGTGGTGTTGTTTCCTTATTTTCCCTTTTGCGTCAACCATGCTTGGACTGTTTGTTTTTTTCCTTTTCATTTGGTTTAATAGGAGGGACTTTCTGAGTTAGCGAATGATGTGCATGGGAAAAAGGTTTTATTTTGATGTAAGAAGAAATCATTTTTATTGGTTCAAATTCATGACTTTTAGTTTGTTACTTTTTATTTGAATATTGCGAGAATATATTTGAATATTTGAATCTTTTAGTTTGTTGGTTTATTTTAAGCCATTGGTGTGTTTGCATAGCTTGTTTATTTCAAATTTATTTTGATGTGAGTTCGGTATAAGCCTCACAGGTTAAAAATTGGCATATAAGAAACTAAAATAAATTATTGTGAAAAATAATATCTTTCTTGGCGTTTTTGTATTTTTCCCAGTGTTGATTAATGAATTTTTATCGGTATTTTAAAAAATCCCACAAATGTATTCCCGGCGTTTCCCAAAAGATTTTACTTAAAATCTTGAAAAATATCGCAGGCAATACTTCACTTTTTCGGTCGCTGCGAAAACGTTTCTTGCGTTTCACAAACGCCGAAAATATGCCGGTAAATATTAGTGGTATTTATAAACACCGGTAATTTTTTCAAACAGGAGTACTGGCAACATTTTTTACAAATGTCTGGAATAGTGAAAATAGATGCACATATATATTCGAGACAATATAATGTTCCTTCTTATAGATGTCCCAAACTAAGAAAGGGAAATTGTCTTTCTCGATATCTCATACAATGGAACTTTACATCAATATATAGGAAGGTAACGACAGCTATACAAGGGATAAGATAGATCTTAAATTAAAGAGATAAGATATCTAGATCCTAAATTAAAGGGATCTAGATCCTAAATTAAAGGGAATACAATAAGGTTAAGATATGGGAAATCTAATCTTAACACTCCCCCTCAAGTTGGAGCATGGATGTCAAGAATGTTCAACTTGCTTATCAGACTTTTAAAAGCACTTCCTCCTAACGCCTTCGTGAACACATCAGCTAGTTGAAAGGATGATGGCACAAACTTGGTGATAATCTGTCCGGCTTGAATTTTTTCTCTTACCACATGACAGTCAAGTTCAATGTGTTTTGTCCGTTCATGATAAACTGGATTTGCAGCTATATGAAGAGTTGCTTGATTGTCACAGAATAATTTAACCGGTCCCAAAGAGACTTGTAAATCATTGAATAAATATCTAAGCCAAGTAAGTTCACACGTTGCGGCTGCCATAGAGATTAAAGAATCTCCAAGAAAAACGCAATAGCCTGATGTTGATATCCTTGTCATAGGACAATTTGCCCAATTGGCATCACAATAGGCTTTTAATGTCAAAGAGCTGTTGGAGGAAAATAGTAATCCTTGTCCTGGACTATTTTTCAAATACCGAACAATGCGGAGAGCAGAATCCCAATGAAGTTTTCTTGGAACATGCATAAAATGACTCAAAATATTCACAGAGTATGTGATATCTGGTCTAGTAATTGTAAGGTAGATCAATTTGCCTATCAATCTTCTGTACCGAGAAGGATTAAGCAGAATATCACCTTGATTATTGGTAAGCTTCAAATTTTGCTCCATAAGAAAATCAACCGGTTGTGCTCCAAGAAATCCAACATCATCAAGAATTTCTAAAGTATATTTGCGCTGAGATATGACAATTCCAGCTTTGGATCTTGCCACTTCCATGCCAAGAAAATACTTTAGATAGCCAAGATCTTTAATATGAAATTGTTGATGAAGAAAGGTTTTAAGATCTTGAATAGCAGTTTCATCATTCCCTGTGATTATCATATCATCCACATAAATAAGAACGACTGTTATGGACGAGGCTCTAACTCGTACAAAAAGTGAATGATCGGAATGAGATTGAGAGAAACCCGCATTTTTAATGGCCTCAGAAAATTTTGAAAACCAATTTCGAGGTGCTTGTTTGAGACCATAGAGTGACTTGTGCAGTCGACATACAAGTTTCTCCCCCTGTCGACAAAGACCCGGTGGGGGAGTCATATATACTTCTTCATTCAATTCACCATGAAGAAAGGCATTATGCACATCCATTTGAAATAAAGGCCAATGCTGAATGGCAGCTAAAGCAAGAAGACATCGCACGGTTGTTAATTTTGCAACAGGAGCAAACGTTTCATGATAATCTAAACCTTCCTGTTGAGTGAAGCCTTTGGCAACCAAGCGAGCCTTATAATGCTCCACTGTGCCATTAGAGTTGTATTTGATTCAATATACCCATTTGCTGTTAGAAATAGTGTATTCACATTATTTATTTATTTTGATGATGCCAAGATTAAAAATGAAAATTATATATAAACAAATTGATGTATGGAAAGTTGGTACTCGCACGTAAGAATCTAAATTATTGTCTAAAGCGTACCATGACCATGGAACAATCATCGACCGATATCCGTGTTGAAATTACTTTTATAATATGATAATCATGATTGATGTTGCTTTGGTTGAGCATAGCACAGGTATTCAAAAGCCCCAGGGTGCGGTTGACCGGTCACTGTCTGCGGTCAACCGGGCTAGGCGGTCGACCGGGACCAACGTGCGGTCGACCGGTCGCAGTCTTACGCGGAAATTTGCAGATTCGATCTTCGTAAGAATTTGATTTATGATATCCTTCCCTAAATAGTTCAAACGGTCGATTAAGAGACTTTTGGAAGGTTGGAAGATCGTATCAACCATTTTGGAAATCAAGAGGCTCCTCCAAGATTCGGATTCTACGCGTTAGGGTTTATATAACCCTCTTGGACGAATATACACGGTGGGACTTCGATTGACAGAGCTTCTACTGCAAAAGAAACTTACTCTCTACCATCCTCACGTGATTACAAATTTGTATTGATTTTTAGAGTGAGTTTATTTGAGAGAAGGAGAGAGATAAGCTAGCAAAGTTCACTTTCATTGTTCTTCTCCTTCTGTACGAATTGTGTGAGACTTTGTCTCAATCATTACTTCTGTTTTGCTGATGTATGTGTGAGGTTTGCGAAGAACAAACCTTGGGTAATCGAATCTGGGGATAAAGATTCGGCGGTTCGGTTAGCTCCTCGGGAAAGCTAACGGGAAGAAGGATTGTAAGGGTTTGTGCGACACCCAAAGTCGTTCGGATTTCTAGTAGATCACGTGACTCCTAGGGAGTGGACTAGGCTGGGCAGTGGACACGCTCAGACCGAACCACTATACATCGTTTGCGTACTCTCTCCCTTACTCCTTTATTTACTGTCTATCATATTGTGTCTGTGACATTTAATTTAGTTTGTATTGGCTTGTTTCTGCATAAGTTTTATTAGCCAATATTTTTCATAAACCCAATTCACCCCCCCCCCTCTTAGGTTGCCACCTGGGTAACAATTGGTATCAGAGCAAGGGCTCTAATTTTTTAGACCTCACAGTCTTAGAGTTTACTTTCGGCAACCATGAGTTCCTTCTTAGGTGAAGGGCAGTCTAGCAATCGACCACCATTGTTTTCTGGAAACAACTATAACTACTGGAAAGCTAAGATGACCATATTTATTCAAGCCACTGATATTGATGCCTGGTCCATTGTGACTAAAGGACCCACTATCCCCTCTAAAGTAGTAGACAGTGCTCGCGTTCCAAAGTTAGAACATGAATGGAATGAAAGTGATAAACGTACTATTCAACTTAATGCTAAGGCAAAACACTTCTTATACTGTGCATTAGACTCAAAAGAATTTAATCGCATATCCACATGTGAAACTGCTAAAGAAATATGGGATAAACTAGAAGTTACACATGAGGGAACAAATCAAGTTAAGGAAACAAAAGTTAGTATGCTAGTCCATAAATATGAATTGTTCAAAATGCATTCTGATGAAACTATATCTGTTATGTTTACAAGATTTACTGATATTGTTAATGGACTAAGCTCTCTTGGTAAAGTGTACTCTAATGCAGAAATGGTTAGAAAGATTCTCAGGTGTTTGCCTAAGAATTGGGAACCAAAAGTCACAGCAATCCAAGAAGCAAAAGATCTGAATGTACTCAACTTGGATGAACTATTGGGATCACTCATGACACATGAGATAAACCTAATGGGTACAGAGGATGATGAAAGCAAGAAAAAGAAAACGATAGCATTCAAGACATCCACCCGTCAAGAAGAAGAAGAAGATGAGGAAGAAGAGGAAAACGAAAGTGATGAGGAAGTAACCATTTTGACCAACAAATTCAACAAGTTGATCAAAAGAGGAAAATATGGCAAGCAACCTCCTAGAAGAAATTACTCCACAGATAATAGCAAGAAAGATCATATTATATGTTATAAGTGCAAAAAGCCAGGTCACATTAAGTCAGAATGTCCAAGACTTACCAAAGAAGAAAAGAGGTACAAAAAGAAAGAAAGAGGGAAAAAGGCTATGTTAGCAGCATGGGGAGAAAGTGAGAGAGATAGTTCAGATGATGACTCCAATGAAGATGAAGCTGCTTATATATGCTTAAAAGCTCAACATAAAGAAGATGAGTTCTTTGATGCCGAAACAAGTTTTGACAACTCCAACTTCTGTCTAATGACGATAGACGATGAAGATGAGGTATATTCTGACCCTATCTCTTATGAAGAACTGTTGAGTAATTTTGAAGAGTTACAAGCTTCTTTTAAAGACTTATATAATGAGTCCATAAGAATAGGAACTGCACATGATAAACTAAAGAAACATGTTACCTCTCTTACTAAGGAACTAAGCAATTTAGAAAACGAAAATAGAAAGTTAAGAGAGAAAGATGAAGATAAGTCAAAGATAATATTAAAATTTACTCAAGGAGAAGAAAACTTGAACAAATTACTTGGTGCACAAAAATGCGTCTTTGACAAAGCCGGTCTAGGATACAGACCTTTTCAAAAACAAAAAGATTTGAAAAATGCATTTATTAAAAAACCTATATCAAACTCACCTAACCTTACTTGCACCTACTGTAACCAAATAGGACACATGCACTACTTCTGTGGTGTTAAGAAGCATGTTCAAAAAGGAAAGAAAACTGTTTGGATTCCTAAATATATTGGCACTAACATTCAAGGACCCACCTAGATTGGGTACCAAATGAACATTCATCTTTGTAGGTTTGTTGGAGCTTGAAGTCTAAAATGAGTGGGAATTCATCCAACATAACCCAACCGATCAAATAATAGGTAATCCAACAAAAGGTATAATTCTCGTTCATCCTTTAGAAATATTTTTAGCTATTTAGCTTTCTCATCTCAATTAGAATTTACAATTCTTTTATAAGCAGAATATGATGAAGGATGAATTCTAACAATACAAGATGAGTAATCAGGTTGAAATAAATGAAATTTGAATCTTAGTCCCAAAACTAATTGTTAGAGATAAATTGGATAAATCCAGCACCATTGTTAGAAATAAAGCTAGCTAGTTGGACAAGTTTACAATTAAGAAGAAGTCATCAATTTTAATGACATGTTTGCTCCCGTAACTAGATTAGAAGCAATTCGCATGTTATGAGCATTCGCATGTTTTAAAGGCTTTAAATTGTTTCAAATGGATGTTAAAAGCGCCTTCTTAAATGGTTTTATTCAAGAGGAAGGTGTATGTTAGACAACCTCCAGGTTTTGAAAATCATGCATATCCGAATCATGTTTTCAAACTTACAAAAGCTTTATATGGATTAAAACAAGCTCCACGTGCATGGTATGATAGGCTAAGTAGCTTCCTCATAGTAAATGGCTTTACTAGAGGAATGATCGACACAACACTCTTTATCAAAATAGAAAATCTTGACATGCTTATCGTGCAAATATATGTTGATGACATCATATTTGGTGCTACTAATAAATCTCTTTGCAAGGACTTTTCTAAGAGAATGCAGGGAGAGTTCGAAATGAATATGATGGGTGAGCTAAACTTCTTCCTTGGCCTTCAAATCAAACAATCAAAGGAAGGTATCCTCATTAATCAAGCCAAGTTACATAAAGGAACTGCTAAAGCGATTCAAGATGGAGGACTGCAAACCAATGAAGACTCCCATGAGTCCTGCAACCAAGCTAGATAAAGATGAGAACGGTAAATCGGTAGATACAAAGCTATATCGCGGTATGATAGGATCTTTACTTTATCTCACTGCTAGTAGACCCGATATTATGTTTAGTGTCAGTCTATGTGCCCGTTTCCAATCTAACCCTAAGGAGTCACACCTAGTTGCTGTTAAGCTTATTCTTAGGCATCTCTTTGGATCTCCTAGATTAGAGTTATTCTACCCTAGGGACACGACTGTTGCCTTTTTGGACATTCCGATGTTGACTATGCGGGTAGTAAGACCGATTATAAGAGCACGAGTGGCGCATATAACTTCTTAGGATGTGCATCAATATCATGTTCCAACAAGAAGTAAAGTTTTGTTGCCTTATCCACTCCTAAAGCATAACATATAGCAGTTGAAAATTGTTATGCACAGTTACTATGGATCAAATAAAAATTGGAAGATTTTAAATTGTATCATGATCATATTCCACGTCGATGTGACAACACTAGCACAATAAATCTTACTAAGAATCCTATTCAACATTCCAAAACAAAACCTATTGAGATTCGACATCATTCTATAAGAGATCATGCTCAAAAGGGAGTTGTTGTTCTTGAAATTATAATACCGACAAGTTCTTTACGGATATATTTACAAAACCCTTGAATAAAGTTTAATTCACTCTTATATGTCGAGTACTTGGAATGATTGATGATTTTTAACTAAATTTTTAAGGATTCTACAAGATTTAATGTGGCGTGTAATAACATTGAAAAAGAGTATACTATATCATGATATATTTGAAAATACTCCTATATTTTATTTAGATATCATATGCATGTCTTTCATAGTGTTCTAAGTTTTTAGCGAAACATATTTTATCATCTAGACCATCATACGGTCAACCGGCAATACCCTGCGGTCAACCGGGGGAGCCATCTGCACTTGAGCAGTGATTCTCCGTATGCCTATATTATTTTTGATGATTCCACAGGGGGAGAGATATGCATGTAGAAGAGATATGGGAGCGATAGACTTATTATGGGAGCGCTAGAGAGTTAAGAGAGAGTCATATCTTTATGGTACTCTTGTTTATGTATGATTAATATCATTTATCATATTCATGGTATAGTTGTTTTGAAATTTGACTCATCTTGGATAAATGACTTTATGAATGATATCATTGCACATGTACTGATGGACTATGTATTGATGGATTACTTGAGATTTTGATAGATATTACATCTTATTCACGTTTTGAATATGCTATACTCATGGATCACTTGATATCATGTTTATTCACTCTATAATGCATACATTGAGGGGGAGCATATTTTTCAAGAGATGTGTACATTGATGTAATTCATTTTATATCCATGCATATATGTGTCATCATCAAAAAGGGGGAGATTGTTAGAAATAGTGTATTCACATTATTTATTTATTTTGATGATGCCAAGATTAAAAATGAAAATTATATATAAACAAATTGATGTATGGAAAGTTGGTACTCGCACGTAAGAATCTAAATTATTGTCTAAAGCGTACCATGACCATGGAACAATCATCGACCGATATCCGTGTTGAAATTACTTTTATAATATGATGATCATGATTGATGTTGCTTTGGTTGAGCATAGCACAGGTATTCAAAAGCCCCAGGGTGCGGTTGACCGGTCACTGTCTGCGGTCAACCGGGCCGGTTGATCGGCCACTGTCTGCGGTCAACCGGGCTAGGCGGTCGACCGGGACCAACGTGCGGTCGACCGGTCGCAGTCTTACGCGGAAATTTACAGATTCGATCTTTGTAAGAATTTGATTTATGATATCCTTCCCTAAATAGTTCAAACGGTCGATTAAGAGACTTTTGGAAGGTTGGAAGATCGTATCAACCATTTTGGAAATCATGAGGCTCCTCCAAGATTCGGATTCTACGCGTTAGGGTTTATATAACCCTCTTGGACGAATATACACGGTGGGACTTCGATTGACAGAGCTTCTACTGCAAAAGAAACTTACTCTCTACCATTCTCACGTGATTACAAATTTGTATTGATTTTTAGAGTGAGTTTATTTGAGAGAAGGAGAGAGATAAGCTAGCAAAGTTCACTTTCATTGTTCTTCTCCTTCTGTACGAATTGTGTGAGACTTTGTCTCAATCATTACTTCTGTTTTGCTGATGTATGTGTGAGGTTTGCGAAGAACAAACCTTGGGTAATCGAATCTGGGGATAAAGATTCGGCGGTTCGGTTAGCTCCTCGGGAAAGCTAACGGGAAGAAGGATTGTAAGGGTTTGTGCGACACCCAAAGTCGTTCGGGTTTCTAGTAGATCACGTGACTCCTAGGGAGTGGACTAGGCTGGGCAGTGGACACGCTCAGACCGAACCACTATACATCGTTTGCGTACTCTCTCCCTTACTCCTTTATTTACTGTCTATCATATTGTGTTGTTTGCTGTGACATTTAATTTAGTTTGTATTGGCTTGTTTCCGCATAAGTTTTATTAGCCAATATTTTTCATAAACCCAATTCACCCCCCCCCTCTTGGGTTGCCACTTGGGTAACAGCTCCCAATCGGTCGATGACCCGTGGGAAGAGTGACTAGAGACCAGGTATTTTGTTTGGCAAGAGCATGGAGCTCAGAGTCCATGGCCTCACGCCATTTCGGATCCTGTACCGCCTGGTCATATGTGGTGGGTTCAATGGTGCTAGAGATGGTGGCAACAAAAAATTGATGTGAAGGTGATAAGGAATTATAGGAAATAAAATTTGCTAAAGGATAGCGAGTACCTTTCATAGAGGAGGATGATGTGCACGGGGTTGAAGTGCCAGGAATTGTATCTACTTGTCCACAATGAAAGTCACGTAAAAGAACCGATGGTTGTCTCACCCGAGCACTTTGTCGTATAATGGGATCTGGGGGTGTGGAAGAGGATTCAAGACAAGAGGACTCAGTGGAGTTATTTGGGTCGAGAGCTGGGGAAGGTATATCTGACATTGGTGGAGATGTGGAATCTGGTGAATGATTTGGAGAATCATGAGGTGAGTCAACAAATGGAAAAATAGGATTGGTAGAAGATGGTGATATAGGAGGTGGTGACATGGGAGGATTTGAAGCCGAAGGTGACAAGGGTGGTTTTTGCTTGGAAAAAGGAAAAACTTGTTCATGAAAGACAACATCACGGCTTGAGAAAAATTGGGTAGTGTCAAGATCATAGAGACGATAAGCCTTTTGACTGGCTGGATAGCCCAAAAAAATACATCGACGGGCACGAGAGGAAAATTTTGTTAATGGGTGTAGATTAGTGGCATAACAAAGACACCCAAATACTCGTAAATGTGTGTAAGTAGGTGGCTTGTTATACAGTCGTTCAAAAGGAGAAATATGATGCAAAGTTGGTGTAGGAATTCGATTTATGAGATAAGTTGCAGTGAGAACACTTTCCCCCTAAAATTGTGAAGGAAGATTTGCCTGAAATCTTAAAGCTCTCCCAATATTGAGAATATGACGATGTTTGCATTCCACGACACCATTTTGTTGTGGTGTAGAGGTACAAGAGCTTTGAAACAAGATTCCAAGTGTAGAAAAAAATGATAGAAGTGATTTTACTTTAGTGCCATTGTCACTTCGAACACATTTGATTTGACGATTGAATTGAGTATTAGCAAATGTGATAAAGGACTTGAGTAAGCTTTGAGTTTCAGACTTGAGTTTCATTAAAAAAATTCATGTGAATCGAGTATAATCATCCACAATGGTTAGAAAATAATGTGCACCTGTGTGAGTTGAAAAGCGATGTGGCCCCCATATATCACAATGTATAAGATCAAACGGATGCAAACTTTGAATTGAACTTAAAGGAAATGGAAGTCTAGATTGTTTTGCCAAAGGACAAATTTCACACAAATGTGGAGATCCGAAAATAAAAGAAGGAATTTGCTTAGATAAAAGTTGTGATGGAGCCTTTGAAGGATGCCCCAATCTTTGATGCCAAGTGATATCAGATGGAGAGGAGACACTGTGTGCCGCTGGTGATGGTGACTCGGATTGTGGCACAAAATAATACAACCCTTTATGCTGCTTCCCCAGGCCAATCATCCTCTTCGAAGCAAGGTCCTGCAGAACACAAAATTTTGGAAAGAAGTGAATTGAGCAATTTAGAGCAGATGTGAGTTGACTGACAGATAGGAGATTAGTATGAAAGGAAGGGACACAAAGTACATCCTGAATATATAAGTTGTGTGAGAGATATGTTGATCCAAGACCAGTAATTTGAGCATGAGAACCATTTGGTAAAGATACACGAGAGAATAGAGAAGCACTAGATTTACTAGCAATAGAAGAGGCAATGTGATGAGTAGCACCACTATCAATGATCCAACCAACAGAAGTAGAATTTTGTAAGATGGAAGAGGAACAAAAAGGTGATGAGATACCTGTAGAATTTGCACTAGGAAGATTTTTCCCATTACGGAAGAAGGACTTGATTTGTGAGAGTTCCTCGGAAGTGAATTGAATGGCTGGATCCGAATGTTGTGCCGGTTTTGTTTCGGCATGACTAGTCTCACTGCTGATGTGATTTGCAAAAGCCTTATGGTTGCGGTTTGGTGGTTGAACATTCTTCCCATGAAATTTGTGACCAACAGGAAAGCCAATCAAATAATAACAGCGATCAACCGTATGAGTAGTGCCATCGCAGTAAGTGCACAAGAGAGGTTTTCGAGAGCCTTGTGATCTGTTAGAAGAAGTCCTTGTGCGAGGGTCAGATTGCCGTGAGATGTCAGCCCCTTGTTGGATGCATTGTTGACGGGCTTTGACATTCATGGCATGAATCTGATCTGTCCCTTTGTGTTTAAGGAGCCCTCGTTGTTTTTCTTCTTCAGACAGAATAGAGTAGGCATTTTTGACAGTTGGTAAAGGTTGCATCATCATAATATTTCCTCTTGTAGTAGAGTAAGACTCATTGAGTCCAAAAAGAAACTGTCTCAGCCTTATTTTTTCTTCTTTTTCATTAAAATGCTTCATTCCTCCACAAGTGCAGGGAATGGGTGGATTGCACAATCTTAACTCATCCCACAAGGTTTTGATCTTAGTGTAATAAGTAAAAATAGAGTCTTCATTTTGTCTCAGTTCAACAATAGAACGTTGAACTTGATAGAGATGGGAAAAATCACCTTGTGAGAAAGGTTCTTGTAGGTCTAACCAAACTTCTGATGGAGTTTCGATGTAGAGAACGCTATTAGCAAGCTCTTGGCTCAATGAATTGAAAATCCATGACAAAACCATATCGTTGCAGCGTTGCCACGCCGCATGCGTGGCATCTTTTTCATCTGGAGTTGATATGGTGCCTTTGATAAATCCCAGTTTGTTTTTGGTACTGAGACTCACCAACATCGATCTCTTCCACATAGCATAGTTGGTTCCATCAAGAACCTTTGGAACAAGAACCATTCCTGGATGGTCTGAGGGATAGATGTATAGAGGGTCAGAAGGATCGATAGTTGGAAACATGATGGATTTTCCAGCTTGTTTCTCAAAGGTGGATTCAGATTGAGTCATGTTTTTGGTCAATAGGCTTTTGTTTCCTTGACAAAAAATATGACAAGCAAAAAGAAGGAAAAATATGCGGAAGTGTTTAAGGGATTTTTAAAACCGATGCTCTGATACCATAAGAAAGGGAAATTGTCTTTCTCGATATCTCATACAATGGAACTTTACATCAATATATAGGAAGGTAACGACAGTTATACAAGGGATAAGATAGATCCTAAATTAAAGGGATAAGATATCTAGATCCTAAATTAAAGGGATCTAGATCCTAAATTAAAGGGAATACAATAAGGATAAGATAAGGGAAATCTAATCTTAACACAAACCTTTTGATTTCATCTAATATTCAATTTATGAAGTTACATGACACACACCTTCAAAATCGTCTGAAGAAACCAAAGTTTTTTAACAAATTAACATATCCTATACATAATTAGGAATTCATAACAACAAATTAGTCATGATATATGCAGTATAAAGTAGAGAGATTCACCTGTTTCACTCACTTTTACCATTAAAAAACTTATTAGTAAATACTTTGTCACTCCAAAAGGCATTTAGATGTTGGTACTTTTCAAAATTTGACACATCGAACTTAGAATGCATAAAAATGATTTTCATAGGGATCTTGTAAACCAAAGCGAGTTGTAATACTGAATCAACACTCATTTATCTTTAGATAAATAGATTTTAAAAGCATATCAACTGATATTCGACCATTGTGATTTTTGACGTACTTGATGTTTTTGATGAGTTCTAAAAAGTTTATGGTCCTGATTATCAAGAGGCCCCAAAAGACCGCAAAACGGGCCTGAACTGGACCCTCCGATCCAAAAGCAGGAGCTCAAAGGATCTAGTTTGTAAATTCTATTAACCTATTCTCTATTCATGGGCATGCATGACAGTTGGAATAATTTCTTATGCACACGAAACATCATCATTTCGCATTCTTTATGTGTCAACCATGTGATAGTTAATTAACTGCTTTCGAAGTTCGAGCAACACCGTTTAGGCTTCTTACACATTTTATCGTGTACAGGTACTCCCAAAATACTATTCCATGTGTCACATTCTTACTGGTGAATTTATGAAAGTGTCAATACTTTGTTAAATTTTGCAGGTTACACCTCTCCTTGCAAGTTGTGCAAAGAATTAGAGCAACAAAAAAATTATTTTTTTAATCTTTTCATTCTGGAGACAACCATCGTAAACATTGTCTAGACTAAGTATGAACTGGTAGTTTTTAATAATCATCCATGTTTTAATCTATCTTTGATTAATAGGAACATATTTGAAACTCTATCTTTGCATAATCAGACTTAATGTTATAATTTTCTATCTGAATAAAAAATTGTAGTAATTCACTTTATTAATTACAAAGTCTTGAATACTATGTGTCCTAATGTTGTGCTTCTTGGTACCTTTTGAAAAAATGGCCATATCTGAAGGTAGGAGCTTCTTCTAGCTAGTACTATTAAATAAAAAAATTTGTCGAATTGTTAAACAACATAATTTCACTGATATGAATATTTAAAAAGATGGTAATTAGTTAAACAGATTTATGAAATGATGTTCAAATAATTTTTCACAAATCTTCACAAGTCGGCGGTGAAATTAATTACCAAAAAATCAGTCGATGTGTGTGTAAGCCAGCATGGACACCTTGAATTAAAAAAAGAAACATTTATTCAAAATTAAAAACTCATACCCCTTATGATGTCTACTATATATACAGATCTGTCTAATCTTCATAGAGTAGATATTAACCCCCTTCACTATCACACACTCATGTGGGGTGCCATAGACTTGGTTTGGGATCCCTCGGGAATGAATGATGGTGGAGAGACTAATTACGACACATGTGACGGGGCTCAAATAAAACTTAGTGAATTTTAAATTAAACAAATCTTGTTTTCTTTTCAATGTTTCTCTTTTGTTTCAGTACGCTAGCTCCTTATATAAATACCCTTATTCACTTTTAATTTCAAACTTATAATAAGGAGTACGAAATGAATTATTGCAATAAAAGAGCTTTATTCATATAAACGAAAAATGACTAATTAACAACTTATTCTCGAAATGGAGAAGTTGTGATGATAAGATAGAGACAAATCAACAAAGGCAATGACAAAAATGATTGGGAGGTTGGCGATTGAAGGTCTTGCAATGGCCTCCCTTGGAGCAACTGCTGTTCTGGCAAAGCATATTGCATTTTTGATCGTCTTCAGTTTCCGGTACACAACTGCCGATGTGATTATCAAAACAACAAGTGATAGCTTTATTGTTCCCCATGCCATTATCGCCCATCACGGCTTCCTTATACCAGCAACCTACATCTTATGTTCACACCAACGTCAAAGGGTTAGTTATTATTATTACATTAAATGCACAATGAAATTTTGTAAGGGCAGGATTAGAAGTGGAGGGACCAAATTTTTTGGTAAAAGAGTGGTAATTAAATAAAACTAGAATTTTGACAGAATTAAAGAGAACTTAAACTAGAGTCGCACTGAGACAATATTTTATGATCTCCCGTCCATGCCTTAGATTGTACGTAGTAGCCTTTCCGAAGCAATTTGAAATCCTCAGTCTCTTAAGAATTTACTTTTTTACTAATCAATGTACATACAAATGTGTCTCGAGATTCTAACTACGTTTGACATACATGTGCACAATTAAAAGTTATAACTATTTAGATCGATACATAAAAATATTTGAGAGTAGAGAATCCTTGTGTTTATGTAAGTGCCATTATGTATAAAAAAACGTGTTCAAAAGCAACCAATATCGGAAAAAAATTACCAATGAGAAAAGTTCGACACGTACGGTACTATATAAAATAGGAAAAATTAAACAAACCTATGGTGAGCACGAGAACAAGTAAGAGGACCAAAGGCGAGACACAAAACTTGGCCATCTCTTCTATATTCCCACAGATTTGTATGCTTTTTGAAATTCTGAATATGGGGGGTGCGTGTGTGTATATATATATATATATAGAGTAGTATTCCACTTACGGGAATGGAAACCAAATTAAGGAATATAACATGCATTAAGGAATCACTACTTACTTGGAAACCCAGTTAGTTATTTTTTGGGAACTTTTAACCTATTTTAGGAACCTCGTTTACCAATATATGGCGAGGTTAATTTCAAGATTTCCCACATATATTCTGGAAAAAAGTAAACAAAGAAATTGCTATATAAATATATATATGGGTAAATTAAATCAAGGTCCTATTTACTTTTACAGTGTAGTGTTTCATCTCATACACTTTTTTAACTTATGTTTTCATCCCTATTTTTTATGGTTCGACAAGTTTGCCCTTCTTTTTGGGTGTTAGATTACCCTTTTATCATTTTTTAATTTGGATCCTATATTCTGATTTGGTATATAATAATTGTAATTATAAATATGGCTCCAATTAGGGGTTTAAATAAGGTAATCTAATAATAGCTAGATTGTCATTGGATTTTGTTCATGGATATGCATTCGATTATGGTAAATTCATGGCGAAATTTATCATAGTATCAATTCGCCAGATTTTTTTTTCAGATTGTAGTAATTTACTATGTTATGTAAGTTAAATTTTGGTAAACTATATTGTATGTTCAAATTAACTATGAAATACAAATTTACCATAACAATCAAATATACCATTACAAATTTGGGAAGATTTACTATTCAAAAATCAAATTGTGTAATCATAAATATGGCTATAATTAGGGGTTTAAATAAGGTAACGAGTGGTCTAATTATAGCCAGATTGTTGTTGGATTTTGTTCATGAATATGCATTCGATTTTGGTAAATTCATGGCGAAATTTACCAGATTTTATCATAGTATCAATTCGCCAGATTTTTTTTCTTCAGATTATAGTAATTTACCATGTTATGTAAGTTAAATTTTGGTAAACTGTATTATATGTTCAAATTAACCATGGAATACAAATTTACCATAAGAATCAAATATAACATTACAAATCTGGGAAGATTTACCATTCAAAAACCAAATTGTGTAATGACATTCCTCATTTGCCTCGTATACATAACCACGCAAGTTTACTTATCTGGTATTCAAATTCACCATATAATCGCCAAAATCGTACACGATCGTGTGGCTGAAATTTATCATCAATGTCATGTGCTGAAATTTACCATAAACGTAATTGTGTTTCATAGATTCGGGTGCAGATATGGGAGCCTCCAAATACTGAACTATAATTGTCTTTCTCTAAATTCAATAGATTTGGGTACTGAAACTTACCATCAATCTAATTATTTTTTATGAACCCCACACTAAAATTGACCACATGCATTGAATTTTACCATCAACATTATTAGTAGCATTCGGTCCACAAAAAATACACAAAGACCATAAATATCATGTGGTGAAATTTACCATCAACCTAACTACAATTATCACTCCTTCTATGAAATTTACCACCGCACACAAAGGAGTCTAACATCAACATCATATACTGAAATTTACCATCAATTTTTTTTTTTTTGCTCGGCAAAAGAAATATATTACTAAAAGGACAATACAGGTGTTATCAATGGTTCACAAGAAGCCAACCAAAGAAAACGAGGAAACAAAGAGAGGAAGGGAATAGACCCATACATAATATGATTCTAACCCTTACTATCCCTAAACCTGGATATCCACCCTAACCCTTGCTATCCCGAAACCTGGATAGTCAAACCATCCGGGTTAATAGAATCCCAATCTCACCCTCCAGTCACACAGACTTCTTCCTTCACCTCGCGACCTTCTTCCTTCTCCTCGCATTCTTCCCCACGGTTCATCTATCTCTTGCATCCTTCGCCTCGCGTTGTTCTCACCCCCTGCAAATTTCTGATGAAGTCTTCTTCAGAAATACCTTGTATCTCCACTTTAGCCTTGACCCACCTCGCCACTTTCCTTTGGGCCGATTCCACCATTTCTCCAATGTCAATTGCTTTGTTGTTGAAGATGTGGTTATTCCTAGTCGCCCATACAGTCCACATAACAGCAAAGATTGTTGCATCCCACATCAATTTCTCCAGTCCGTATCGATAGCCACCAATCGCACATTGCATACACTGAATTAGGGCTTACCCACTGGAGATCCCACCAATTTATGATTCTCGACCATACAATCCATGTCGTCCGGCATAGCATTAGTAGGTGATCCGTAGTTTCGGCTGCCGAATTGCACAAACAGCAGACCTCCTGGGACGAATTGATGATCCTCTTAGAAGCCAGAAGTGTCTTCGAGGGAATCTTTTGCAACGCAGCCAACCAGACAAAGAATTCCACTTTCAGTGGACATATGCCACGCCAAATGGAGTTTAATACCAGTTCTGGATGGAAGGTGATTTCTTCCCACTTTTCGTATAGTGATTTAACTGTATAAGCTCTCTCCTTATTCCATACCCATTGCATTTCATAAGGCTTAGATAGATCAGCTGACAATGATACTGTCTGTAATTTTGCTATCAGTTCCTTGAATTGCTCCTCTTCCCACGCAAATAAGTTTCTTCTGAAAGTCAGAACATTGTAATTACCATTAGATTCATTTCTCAGTATGTCCCAAATTGAGTCATCCTTCTGAGTAGACAGTGAATACAACCTAGGATACATTTCCTCTAGTGATATATCCTCCAACCATACTTGATGCCAAAAACTCGTGTTTTTGCCGGAGTTTACCTTAATCTTAAAGCCTTGGGCAATCAGTTGGTTAAGATTAGCATCCACATTGCCCAAGGAACATATATCAGCCCATATCTTTGAAACATTCCCACCAGTTGGTATACTTGGGAGCCACCTCAACTCATTTGAGCCATATCTTTGGGAAATTACCTTAAACCACAGTGCCTCCTTATTAGTTGCGTATCTCCACCACCATTTAAGAAGCATAGCATAATTCTGTTCCATCACTCTCCTTACTCCTAGTCCTCCCACCCTTTTACTTCTTGCAATCTTCTCCCATCTAACCAGGCATAGCTTCTTTTTATCCTCCCTTGCTCCCCAGAAAAACTTCCTTTGCAGCCCTACAATTTGTTTCACAACAGCTACTGGTATTCTGAACAGAGACATGTAATACGTGGGTAAGCTGCTCAAAGTAGACTTGATTAGAGTTAATCTTCCCCCATAGGATAATAGCTTTCTCTTCAATGCTAGTCTATCCTTCACTTTGTCTATGATAGGCTGCCAAGTGAGTAATCTTCTAGGGTTAGCCCCTAGTGGTAGACCCAGATATTTGATTGGTAACTTTTCCATTTTGCAGCCTAACCAGTAAGCCCAATTTTGGGTAATCTGATCCTCCACTCCAACCCCACATATAGTTGACTTAGAGAAATTAATCTTAAGCCCAGACAAGCTTTGAAATAATCTGAGAATTCTCTGGATGATAGGGATATTCATACCTCCATTAGGATAAAAAATGATAGTATCATCAGCGAATTGGAGGTGTGAAACGACCACAGCTTGATCTCCAGTACCAAATTGTACTCCCTGGATTACTCCCAACTCTCTAGCTCTATCCAATAGGATATTCAGTGCTTCAGCCACCAGATTAAACAGGAAGGGTGATAACGGGTCCCCCTGCCTTATTCCCCTTTGTGCTTTAAATTCTGAAGAGGGAGATCCATTGAATTTTACCATGAATTTTACCATCAACATGAACCCCACACTGAAATTGACCACTCCATTGAATTTTACCATCAACATGATTAGTAGCATTCGGTCCACAAAAAATGCACAGAGACCATGAATATCATGTGGTGAAATTTACCATCAACCTAACTACAATTACCACCCCTTCTATAAAATTTACCACCGCACACAAAGGAGTCTAACATCAACATCATCTATTGAAATTTACCATCAAAATGTAATGCGAAAAATTGTCAAAACATTGCATGACATGTGTGATAATATATTACATCCTATTTTTCCAGTGATGTTCCCTGTGGATTGGTTTAAAATGCATGAATGTGGAACGCCATTTTAGTATTATCGTTGTATTTCGCCTAATACAAAATGGGATAGCACCTACTTACAAGACTTGGGTGCACCATGGGGAAGCTATACCTATGAACCCACAATTTGGATGAAATGAAAGCCATCAGCCTAGTGGAGACAGTGTTCAGGATGGAGTGGTAGCAGATGAATAGAAAAATCAAGATGATCTGTAATGCTTAGTTAATAATTACTATACAATAGCAATCATGAATGATGAGGAACTAGATGAGTTGCCTGGCACTGTCGAAATAGAGAATGTGCAACTTTGATAAATTGATGAAGCATGCTCATCGAGAGTTATACCCCGGATGCAAGTTTACTTTACTATCATTTTTCATTAAGCTACTTCACGTTAAGTTATTGAATAAGTGGAGCAACAAGTCATTTGATGCTTTGATGGGGTTATTGAAGGAACTTCTACCTACAAGTGATCATGATATTCCGGGCAACATATATGAAGCAAAGAAGTTCTTACATGACTTATGCTTGGGCTATGTGCCCATTCATGCATGTAAGTATGATTGTTCACTTTTTGGAAGGAGAATGCTGATCTTGAGAAGTGTCTGGTTTGTAAGGAGTCTAGATACAAGCTAAATGATGGCAAGGGAAAAAAAATTCCTCATAAGATCTTGCGATATTTTCCGCTGACCCCTTGGTTGCAAAGGTTGTATATGTCAAGCAAAACTTGTACAGATATGAGATGGCATGATGAGAAATGAGTTGATGATGAGGTATTAAGGCATCCGGCTGATGGTGAGGCATGGAAGGACTTCAATCGACAGTATCATGAGTTTGTTTGAGATGCCCAAAATGTGAGGTTAGGACTTGCCACTGATGGATTCAATCCCTTTGATAACATGAGCAATTCCTATAGCTTGTGGCCCATGATTGTTATGCCTTACAACCTTCCTCCATGGAAATGTATGAAACAACCTTACTCTATGGTGTCATTGCTTATTCCTGGACCAATAGCACCGGGGACAGATATTGATGTTTACTTAAGGCCATTAATTGATGAATTGAAGGAGTTATGGCAGCATGGCGTAGTCACCTATGATGCATCAATATAACAAACTTTTCGAATGCATGCAGCTGTTATGTGGACCATCAACGATTTCCCCGCATATGGTAACTTGTCCGGGTGGACTGCTAAGGGTTACTTGGCTTGTCCAATTTGTAACGAACATGTATCATCGCAAAGGTTGAGAAGTAAATTAGGATATGTGGGGGCTCGCCGATGGTTACCTAAAGACCATCCTTGGCAAATGAGTCGCCTCTTTGATGGTAAGGTGGACCATCGGTCGAGGCCTATGGACTTAACGGGTGAGCAAATATTGCAACAACTGAATAAGGGGACATAGAAGCTATTTGGCAAACATCCAAGCAACAAAAGAAAAAGAGGAGATCCAATATTAAATTGGACAAAGAAAAGTACTTTTTTTGAGCTTCCTTATTGGAAAAAAGTCAAGCTGCGACACAACCTTAATGCGATGCATATAGAGAAAAATATATGTGATGCTTTGCTTGGAATACTATTGAGCATATATGGGAAGAACAAGGACACAGAAAAAGCGCGTCAGGATTTAATGGACATGAAAATAAGGGAAGCACTGCACTTAAGGAAGTGTGAAGATGGGTCCTTTGAAAAGCCCCCGGCATCATACACTTTATTGTCAGAGGAGAGACATGGATTTGATGAGTTCTTAAAGTCGATTAAGTATCCTGATGGTTATGCTGCAAACATATCAACATGCGTGAGTACAAAAGGAGATAAGTTATGAGGCTTGAAAAGTCACGACTGTCATGTACTTTTGCAACGACTTCTTCCCATTGGGATGCGCGGCTACCTTGCAAAAGACATATGTATCACATTATCTGAGTTGGGGAATTTTTTTCAAGAGATATGCTCAAAAACACTGCGAGTTAAGTATTTGGAGAACCTACAAGATCGGATAGTGCTCATATTATGCAAGATGGAAAAGATTTTTCCTTCGGCATTCTTTGATGTCATGGTTCATGTTGCTATTCACTTGCCTCATGAGGCCATGCTTGGAGGGCCAGTGCAATATCGATGGATGTATCCAATTGAAAGGTAATTTTTAGCATAAATTTAAATAGACAATATTACATAATGTACGTTTAATCATATGATATTATTTGCTAAACAGGCTACTTGGTACCTTAAAGGGATTTGTCACCAATCGAGCTTATCTAGAAGGTTCCATTTCTGAGGCTTACATTGTCAAAAAGTGTCTTACTTTTTGTTCATGTATCTTGGTGGTATGGAAACAGCTTTCAATCGGCTTGAGCGAAATGTTGATGGTGGTGTCTACGGAACGGAGTTAGCGGTCTTCACCCAAAATGTTTGTCCTTTTGGCTTAATGTCTAGGGCAAGTAATGTGATGCAAGAGGAAATAGACAAGGCTCATTGGTTTGTCTTGAATAATAGTTTCGAGTTGGAACACTATCTAGAGTATGTTGACACTTAATTTGGTTTGTAGTCATAGTTATATTTAGTTTGCGATCATTTTTAACCATCACTATTATATATATGTTTGTAAATAGAGAACACAAAAGTCTATTGGCAAATGAAAGTGCACTTGATATCTGAAAGAGACAACAAGAGAAATTTCCAAAGTGGTTCAAAGAACATGTAAGATGCAAACCATATACTGATACATTAAGTTGTTGGCACATATTAATATTAATATGCCTGCCACGCATTGTTCTGTAGATGAATCAATTACGAGACGAAGGCTCACCAAAAGCAACCGATGATTTGTGGTCAGTAGCCAATGGTCCATTTGTGACTGTCAAAATATATTCAGGTTGCATATCCAACGGTGTACGATTTCACACCAAAGACCGAGATAGTCATCTTAAAAGTAGTGGTGTTGTTGTGGAAGGGGAACATAAGGGGAATGCAATTAGCTTTTATGGGAACTTGTGCAAAGTATCGGAGCTGAATTATATGTTAGGACGCCGTGTAGTTCTATTCCAATGCAAATGGTTCAATGCCAGAAGTAATAGATTCATTAAAACTGATGTACATTTCACAAGCATTGATACAAGAAGCAGATGGTATAAGAATGACCCGTTTGTCCACCCAATCCAAGTGAAGCAAGTCTTCTATGTCAATGATACCAAATTTGGTGACCATTGAAAAGTTGTGGAACGGCTCGAACATCAAGGGATATGGGATATACTTGAGATGGACGATGATTTACAACCCACTGATGCGCCTACTGATGTATTCCAACAGGATAAAAACCACTAATGTTGTCCCTAATATTGTTGTTGATGATTCAATTGAGGTCAGATTCACTAGAGATGACGTCGATCCTGAGATTATTCAACGTAATGTGGTTCTAGAGTCACAAGATGAACGACATAGCAACAGTTTTCTTGAAGACGATGAAGATGAAGGCCCTAGTGATAATGAGGAAAATGAATTTGCTAGCGAATTTTGATTCGGATATAGACCTGATATAGCACGTTGATTTAGTCTTTTGTATTATCGTCCTTTTTGCTTCTTAAGATACCAATAAGTTGCACTACTTGAATTTAACCTTATTTTTGGATACTACCTAGCGAATCAAATTTGAATATTTATCGTCTATGAATATTTATCATCTATTGATGGAAATGGCCTCCTTTAACTTGCTAATTTTCAGTCCTGCATTATTATAAAACTTGAGAAATGAAACTACTTTGCATGAAAAACTCAGTTTGAAAGTGCATTAACGGCAAATGTTTTGTTCGAAAGCACATTAAAGGCAAACTCAGTTTCTGCAATGCAAGTTGTTACTGCTACTGTTGGCTACATGTATGTGTGTGGTACCTTGTGTTGGCTTCATGCATGTGTGTAGCTACTGGTGGCTGCTACTAATGGCTGCATGTATATATGTGGTTGTGAATTATAGAACATAGAGAGAAATAAAAAAGTCTTGCATTAAGTGAGCTGAATAACCATTAAGTCTAAAATCTACTAGACATTTTGCTTCTAAAACTTTGGTGTTTTACCAACTTCTCTAGCCAAAAAATCTTTAAGTGAGCTGAATAACTGTTAGAGATTACAACTGAGCCAGACTAACATACATGGACTAAACTTTGGTATTTCAGATCACTTTGGGTGGTTATTTGACTAGCTATTTGAGTTTTCCCATGGTGGCTTTTGAAACTTTTACAGATGATGATCTCAAGCCATCCACCATTCATGGTGTGACTAGGTTCTGCTTTGGTAGTAGCCAGTGCTTTAACACGTATGCTTGTAATATTGATAATATATTTTGAGGACTTCGTTGTTGGTAAATGAGGTTACTCTTCCATAGTTTTTACTTGTATTTAAATGTGCATGTGGTTTGCTAGCTTTATGACTGCTGAATTTCGATAAGTGGCTGCTGGCTGCAATATTGTGGCTACTGCTACGACTGATAGCTGATGTTGCTGCTGCTGGCTGCAATGCTACGGCTAGTAGCTGTTGCTGCTGCGGCTGTTGCTGGTAGCTAGCTGGTTTGTTGTCAGAAAACATTTTCCCAACTGATGTTTCATGCTAGCATAGTTTTTACTTGTTCATATTTCATATTTTTACAATCAGAATATTTTTTTTATAGGAGAGATGGCAAAAGACAAGGTCAGGTTTGTCACGCCCGGGCACATGGCCAAACAAGTGCCTGAATATGAGAGGCAAAAGTGGGAGAAAATTGAAATGAACAACATCAGATTGGCTGAAATGGGGTTTCAGAGGATGGCGAATTCATTGGTTGGTCTTGAGTGATGACGACGAAGAATATCAGCCACCTGAAGATGACGACAATTTCAGCTCTTATAGCGATGAAGAAGAATTGGTAAGAAATAATTGTACTACGAATTCAAGTCTTACAAACATATCGTTAGTTACATTAATTTTATATCACATGGTGCCAGATTGATATCTTGAATGCAAAAAGAAAGAAAGTTGTTGCACTACGTACATCCACTTTCCAAACTGAGATGCCTCCTATAGAATCTACTATGGCTCCTTCCCCTATCCAAGATTCAGTGCCTGCCCCAACTTTGATGGCATCAATTCCAGGTTCCTTGACAACGAAGTTTACAATGGCTCCTGCATCTATTCCAGGTTCTTTGTTTGTTGCAATAGGTTATTTACCACAACAGATGGTTAGAGGTACATTTTACGGGAAAAAAAATGATTCTATCATATTATAATTGTAATATTTATATACTACTTAAACTTTTCAGCTTATACCTCGAGGCGTGTCCGGGGTGCTACCCGTGGGATTAACAATGATCACCTAATTGTTGCTAATAGTGGCAACAAACTTGTTGTAGAGGTTGCGCTTGAGGTAGGAGCACCTGTTGGGGTAAATGCCACAAGGTTCACCACTTGGCTTGGCATACAGATTAGGATGGCGGCACCATTGAGGGATATGGAGAAGTGGGATGATATTCCCCCTGCTTTTAAAGCGCCTACCATATAGGCTACACAAGTAAAATTTTCTTTCTTTTTTAAATACTGCAAGTTTATTTTATTTTTTTCTCTTTACGATTAAGATGCAATTGATTCCCACTTTTTGGCACAAGTCTTGCCGGATTAAGATGGAATTTAGCTGTTAATATATTAATATATGAATTGAGTGCAAGATAAATTTGACATATTGGATTATGATGAGAAAAAGCATGTGAGGCATGGTGTCGACCGCAAGTGTAAAACATTGTACAGAACCTGGCATCATAATATGAAGGTACACTATGAAGCATTAGTGAAAGCTGGTAAGGACGCGTATACGAAACCGTGCAAAGGAGTTACTCCTACAGACTGGGCATGGATGATTGGTAATGTCTGGACTAATAAAGATAAAGAGGTAATAATATATTTCAAGTAAAAACATCAAATACATTTGATTGATATCTTTGCAAGTAAATTTATATTATTTTGTAGGAATTGGTAAAAAAACAGAAGAAGCCCGGCCAAAATTACCATTCAATCATGCCATGGGGTCACAATCCTTTGAAGCTGCTATGTTAGCTTAGACACAAGAGCGTGGTGGTCAACGTCCCTATATGGTAGATTTTTACAAGTCATCCCATTATAATGAAAAGAAGAATAAGTGGGTAGACACGATATGTGAGCATTCTTACAGAAGTTGCATCACCACACTTTATTTTTTTATTTCATGCAATTTATGAATTCCATATTTTATTTCCTATTAGGTACAACTTGAGGCACACCGTAAAGAGGATGAGGCACATCGCCAAGAGGTTGAGGCGCTTGGGTCACCAGTTAACATGCCACAAGAGGATATGCCGATGGAAGTTCTTGGTAGGAAGTTTTATGTGAAGTAATATGGTGTTAGTTTGAAGAAATCATCGAAGCGGTTTTCTAGTCAATCACATGAAGAGGAGTCAATTCTGAAGAATCAGGTTGAGACACTCAAGAATGTGTCCCAAGAACAAAAGAATCAAATTGAAACATTGAAGGACTTATGCCACATGCAACAAGAGAAAATACATGTATATGATGAAAAATTTGCACGCTTTGATGCTGCTATGTCCGCTTTTATGCAGGGAGGTCATCCTGTTAGGGCAAACTCTAATTCCCAGTAAGTAACTTCCGCTTTATTAGCACTGAATCTTATGTTCCAATCTCAGGCGGTGGGCCTTTTTTTTAGTACTTTTTATAATGGCTTAACGCCACTAGATGTGTTGTTGTCTTTTGTCTGTGAAACAAAACTATCATTGAAGTTGCTGAAAGTCACCATAGTAATTAAATTTCTCTCTTTGTGATTTTCTACAGATAAGTACAAGATGAAGTTACTTTTTACCAGTTAATCAAGACGGAGTTGAAGACTTTTTGGTAGTTAATAGTAACACTTGTTGAGTTTTTTTTGTCATTAGAAACATACAATCTATATGGATATTTTGTAGTTTCGGTAATGCTATTAATTAGTTTGAAGCTTTTATTATTGGAGGATGATTATTTTGAAGTTGGATGATAAATGTTGACTTATTGGATATTTAATTTGAATGATATTTTGCTTCTCTATGATATAAGATTTTGTTATGGTTGAATTATAAGATACAAATATTGAAAATTTCGTAAGCAGGTGAAATATGATATTTTGGATGACATAATTATGTTGAGTGTAGTGTCACTGAAGTTTTATTTTTTGTGACAAAAACTATTTGTCACCCTTGTTCACCCACTAGAAAATATTATCGGTGACAAACATTTGGTTGTCATGATATATAATTTCAGTGACAACTTTTGTCATAGAAAATCTCTCTTCGGTAAGATCATATTGTAGTCATGTTGCATTCAGTGACATCACGTGTCACGAAAAATTTCTCTTCGGTGACACCGTATTCATGTCACTATTGAAATTTGTATTCAGCGACATCCTCTGTCACGGAAAACTTATTTTCAGTGACACCATATTCTTGTCACTATTTATATCATTCCGCGACAACTACACCATTTTGTCACCTTTGACTTTTAGTGTTATGGATACAATGATACCTCTTT